>OX465293.1:80388484-81588484 GCA_949987695.1 Merzomyia westermanni
AAAGGTGGACCGCTTATTACCTCAATGGTCGACAGGCATCATTCAAATTCAGGAACAATAAATCTAGGCCACGAAGAATAAAACAATTGGTGCCGCAAGGTGGTATTCTCTCTCCCCTTTTGTTTAGTTTCTATATTTCGAGACTTCCCCCACTAGGGGGAGTCTCCATTGTTTCCTACACTGACGACTGCACGATAACGGCCTGGGGCAAGGGTCCTCCATTGACGAACTCTGTACTAGAATCAACAGTTACCTGCGTGCCCTTTCCAGCTTCTACTTCCTACTGTCAACCACCCGAAAATCTTGGATGTGACGTTTGACAACGGCCTCACCTTCGCTGGTCATGCCACCGCAATGGCTTCAAAGGTACAGAGCCGCAATAAGATCCTCAAGTCACTGGGCGGCAGTACTTGGGGGAAAGACAAAGAAACATTGCTTGCTACATATAAGGCTATTGGCCGACCGGTTATTGACTACGCTGCGCCCATATGGTCGCCCAACCTTGCTGACACCAATTGAAGGAAGTTGCAAGTCTGCCAAAACACCGCCATCAGAACTGCTACGAGATGTCTGCTTATGTCATCTGAGTCTCATTTCCATCAAGAGGCTAAATTGCTCAATGTTCAAGAGCACGCGGAACTCTTGAGTAGAGAGTTCCTTTTGAACTGACATACACCCAGTCATCCAAATCGACATCTATTGGATGTAGCCTCGCCCCCAGATACATAAGGAGACATCTTCGTAAGCACTACGATGAGATCCGGCACCACATCTCACCACCGTTTGCTCTGCGGAACCATAGGCGGGTTTTAAATGACCTCGACACTGAGTCGGTAGATAGATCCCTCAGATCTCGGCCTGTGAATCCCGTTATCAGTACGAGTTGGCTGAAGAGCGTGTACTTCCGAGGGAGACTAGAGTCATGCTCTGGATATTGTAATAGGTTAAACTCTTACTTGTCCAGACTGAACCCCAACATGCCAAACACATGCCCTGCATGTGGTATGTCCCCTCATGATACCAAACATCTCTTCTCCTGTTCAGTCGAACCTACTCTTCTAACACCTACATCACTCTGGTCCAACCCTGTGGAGACTGCGCGTTTCCTCGGACTTCCGTTAGAAGAGCCTGATGACAATTTAGAGGGATCGAGCCCATTGGGCAGGGCGAAGCACTGTTAACAACAACAACAACATGCATATTTAACCCCCTAACCCGCAGGGTACTCGGGGCGCTATCTTTATTGTGTTCAACCCTAATAACACCTACGAAATGCCACTAAAATGGATTCTGCAGCATGATAGTGAGGCGAAACACCTAAGCAAGCTGGCAAAGCTGTGGTTTCGTGACAATGAAATTCACGTCATAGAGTGAAAAGCACAATCTCCTGACCTGAATCCTATAGAGAACTTGTGGTCCAACCGACCTATTCCAAAAGTGGCACGTTAACAAGAAACTGAGTCAAAAAATAATTTTTTGTTATTAGTTTTTTAAATACGCTACTTTGTTACGGTAAAATCAGGAGCAAGAATTTTTTTCGACCGGTGTCTGTCTAATTTGGGGTTTCAAAGTTGAAGTTGAAGCCTGACACACTATATTTTCGAAATATGGCCGCGGCAAATTTTTTTTGTTTTACAGATAACACAGGCCGACAAAATGAGACCGATTTTTTTGACCATAAACCAGACCATACTTTCCTAAAGGTTTTCGATGCGCTGAATTCAAATCTGGACGCAGAATTGCTCTATCACGTTTTGAGATATCCTAACCTAAATGTGCAAAAAACACCGTTTTTGCCTATTTTTGAGGTTATATATAAACTACAGATTTTTTTGTTTTTAAAAAGCACACATAGGGCCGCTTTCACCAGCTCGACTTAACTAACACTTTTTCAGTTTCACCATCTAACTTAACTAAGTCACAACATAGTCAGCCTGCCAGCTGACTTATTTTCGACTAAGTCAGTGTTGGAAAATTCGTCAAGCATTACTTTAACGGCGTATGCGTAGATGCATGTAAACGCTGGTTTTCTAGCATGCAACCATTACGAAACTATTGTTTTTAATTAAGCGCTAAATTTAGTACCTTCCAACTAAAGAGAAATGGGTGTTAAATCAATACATTCCTTCGTGTATGGCCATACATGTCCATTTCGCACGGGGGTATTGGGATGCGCAGAGTTGTCTGGTATGAAAAAATACTACTATGCATAAAACAGCTGATCGGGTTGTTGTGTTCAAAATTATTTAAGTCGCTCAGTTGGTGAAACCCAAAATTAAGTTAGTCTCGAATCTGTGCTAACTTAAGTCACGACTTAGTTTTAGTCTTAGTCGCGTTGGTGAAACCGGCCCATATCATCTTAAAGAAGAAGTCTTTCTCTTACGAATGGCGTTGAGTGTGCTCAAATATCTTTTTTTTTCGCTAAGATAGAGCAATTTATCGTAAGAGGTATGTGTTCTACTGCATCATAACTACGTTAATTCAGTGGTTTTTCAGCTATAGGAAAACTAGCAAATTTATAAACCTGCTCTATCTTAGCGAAAAAAAAGATATTCGAGCAAACTCAACGCCATTCGTAAGAGAAAGACTTCTTTAATATGCTATGTGTGCTTTTTAAAAAAAAAAAAATCTGTCGTTTATATATAACCTCAAAAATAGACAAAAATGGAGTTTTTTGCACATTTAGGTTAGGATATCTCAAAATCCTGATGTGATAGAGCAATTCTGCGTCCAGATTGGAATTCAGTGCATCGAAAACCTTTAGGAAAGTATGGTCTGGTTTATGGTCAAATTTCTTGTCGGCCTGTGTAATCAACTGTTGGTCATATTATAAATTGTAATTTACATATTTTTAGTGAACAGTTTAGCTATACCGAGTTAGACAGGGTACATGTTCTTTGCCAGATCAAAAAGAGCTTACCGTAGTATTTGAGGAGTTGGGATTAACGCCTCCGTGTGTATTACGAACATGCTGGTTTAGCTCTGCCTTTGACATAAATCCTTCCCCACAACTAATGCAGGGATATGGCTGGTCCCCAGTGTGAATTCTGCAATGTTAAGCAAATATTCTAAAATTTTGTTTTTTATTAACAAGTCTTCATTTTGCAATTACCTCATGTGTGATACCAGTGTACGTTTTTGTAGAAACTCTTTGCCACACAAGGTGCAGGAGTGTGGTACTTTACCGTGTATACGGCCGTGATTCACTAGTTGGAATTTACGTGGGAACGTAGCGCCGCAATCTGGGCAGACGAAAGGATTCAATGATCCATGAAAACTACGAAATAAATAAAGGTTACATATACAGAAAGAGATTTCCAATATACTATGAATTATATATGGATATTGCCTATATTTACCGTGAATGCATTATCAAATGATTCTCCTGAGCAAAACTTTCACCACATTCTTCACAAACGTATGGTCGTTCGCCAGCATGAAATTTACTGTGTGTTACTAAATGCCGCTTCAATGGGAATGTACGCCCACATTCTGGGCATACAAATGGCCGATCACGACTATGGACACGTGAATGTGTTAACAGGTGGTGTTTCAAAGTAAAACTTTTCTTGCATTCCGTACATTGGAAAGGTCGATCAGTTGAATGCAAAAGTAAATGAGTGTTTAGACAATGCTTATGAGCGAAACTCTTGCTGCAATGTACACATACATGTGGCCGCTCACCTGCAACAACATTTTCTTCTGAATAAAATTGAGCAAATATTTCAGAATTTTATTTTTAGATTTAACATACCCGTATGTACTCGCGCATGCGTCGTTAAGTGATGCTTAAGAAGAAATGATTTGCCACATTCATCGCAGCTATAAGGTCGTTCTTTTTTAACAGTTGCATCGTTCTGAAAAAAAAGGTTGAAAGTAAAAAAAAAAAAACGTTCGATAATGTTCAATAGACATAATCGCCAAGAGATTATATTCACCTCACTATATGACATATTATCTTGCAACTCTGTTTTGGGCGATAGCTCTAATGTGCCAGGTTCTAATTTTAAATTTGGTGTTTCTCCTTGAGAGTCCTCTGTTTCTTCTAAACCTTGAATCACTTTTTGAACCTGCACTGATATACCCGGCAAAATGTCACCTGAGAGAGTGTATTAGATTTGGGGGAAAAAGATCAGATAAAATAAATATAGAAAGAAATTAATATATTTAAATTTGAATGGGTTGATTTTCCAAACATAAAAATGAATGCGATAATTTTAAATGTGTTAGTCTTAGTATCGTGATTGATGGCTCAGTAGTAACCAAATTACAAAAATCGATCCGAACGTCCGCATTCACATGTGGTGTTAGAAGTCCATTTTTAAACTGATCGAATACATTTTCAGTGTATCACTCAAATATTTGAGTAACGTAAAAATATACAAAACCTTTTTTATAGAAAAATTAATGTTTGTATTATGTAAAAATTAACTTAAATTCTATAAAATCTTTACATAAAATTAAAAGAGAAAATAAATTTTGTCTTGGGGAGCACTGACAGTGAAACATTATTATTATCCAGAATAAACTCAGACATATCCAATGTTTGCCCGTTATGTGCTGGGTCTTCTGATTAATAATAGTTGAAGAACTGATTTACAAAATAATTGGGTTTGATATTAGGAACTTCCTTTTTTATACATATACATTGACATGGTACGTGTATAATTTACTGAAAAAACACGATCATAGTTGTAGAAGGTGAAAATGTCAAATTACGCGAAGTAAAAACACCCAATATAATCAGGAAATTATTTTCTTTGGAATTCAAGGAATTCATATATTGACCCTAGCATACAGTAATTTAGAAGTTTCCTATTAAATAATGTTGACTAGTTTTATTCGTATTGGCCAATATAATATTTACTGAAAACAACGACATAAGTTTATTCAAGAATGTGGAGTTTACACCGAATTTGTAATGATGTTTTTACTGAGCTTTTAACTTTATGTAAAATGGTTGTTATTGCAATGCAAATTAAATTTCAAAAATCATCTTTCATTATACTCAAAAATGTTTATTGAAACAATTTACAAAGTAAATTCAATAAATCCCTTAAATCAAAAAGGTAGTATTGTCAGTTGAAATTATTTCAGTGAAACATATGTGTCGAAGGGTAACAAACTTGTGATAAAGTACTTTTTTAGTTTTTTGGTAAATGAACAAATTCTCAAATAGTTGGACTACAAAAAATACAATTAATAAAACTTTCACCGTTCGACACAGTTCCGAAATAGCAGTTAGTTTTTCTCTGGTAATACCTTATTTTGTGTACTTAAAAAACTTGGATAGATGGTATAAATTGAAGCGTTGAAATAAAATTTGAACATATGGCTCAATTCATGGAGACTAGTGTGACATCTTAACTTAGTTTTTAGGATTTTACTCTTACCCCCATCTTCATAAGAAATAAAATTGGTTTATAAAGCTCTTATAATTCAAAATTTGTATGGAAATGCCATTTTAAAAAGCTTTAAAAACCAATTTTATTTTTTATGAATATGGGGGTTGAACTATAATGAAATTCTCCACAACGACTTCTTTATGTTAAGAAATACATTTTTACAATTGAGTTATATTAATTCTAAGCATTGAGGTGTGACGAGTACGCAATCAAAATTTGTTACTAGCCATTTTTTTTTTACTTTTTTGTTTTTTGCAAAGTGCATAATTTTTCAAGATTTGTACTATCTTTTTGTTTAGCTAAATGAACATTGTTAACACTAACAACTTCATCCCGCCTGTTTAAAATAAAGCTTACTTTTAAAAATAAAATTTTAAAAAATATTTCTCTAACTAAACTTTTTGTCTGTAGCTAAGTCTATTCGACCCTCCGTTGTAGGAATGGAAGGGGTTTATTAAGACCGTATAGGGTAGCATAACGGGCCCTTTGGTGGCCTAAGTGTCGGGCTGTTATCTTGGTGTTTCAGCTTAGCCCTTGCAACCTAACCTAAACCCAAATCATACACTAAATTAAGGGGTTATATTTTCGGTTCGTACAGTATCAATTACTATGAATTGAGCCATATGCCATATCGTCCGCGATTCAGCAAAACGTTTTATGATGGACTAAATTTTGGAGAATATAATGCATTGTACGTCTGATCGAACATCGCAACGAGAATAGTTAAATAATAATACATATATAGAACGTTTGGCAGTATCACTGTCAATATATAGATAAGTGTATAAAAGGTGTTTACTATATAAATATGAATATAATTTTCACTTAAGCACACAAAAACCTTATGCACCAACACCAAGCCACATTAACACCAAAATATGTATAATTCAATATTCTTAATTAAATAAAAAGTTTAATATTTAAAATTGTTAACTAAAAATCAATGGAACAAAATTATAAAATTTATAATCTAGTTTTTTGAAAAATGTTACTTTTTTAGACACAGCTTCATCACACAAAAAACTCGACTATTAATGCAGCTTTACAGGAATTTTGAAAATTGCGCGTATTTAACAATAAAATTACAACAGTTTATAATCTATAAATACCGACAATGAAGGTTTTGTTGTTTTTGATACAAAATTATTAAAATATATATATAAATAAAACTAACTGATTTATTATACGTTTGCTAACTAACGTTATGAAATTTGTTTAAATGCAGATCTTTGCCATCGTTACATACGTTAGCATTTTTAATGTTAACCCGTTGAATAAATATTTAAAAAAATTCTTTAAATTAGTAGATAGTAGTAGATCGTCACACGATGTTTAAGGGTACGGGCGAGGGAGCTTAGAATTTCTTTGAAATTTTTGCAGTCTTACTTGTCGTCCCATGTCCGTCTGCGGTAGTGATCGTGTGAGTCTGGTGCGATGCGGCAAGCGCTCGTTTCATTAATATCTCGTTGCATTCCTCTGCAGTGAGATGAATCGGACCGATGGGACTGAAATGCGTTTTAGCGCCAGCTGATGTAGTTAGAATGGTTTGTGACTTCGTGTCGACGATACCATTAGTCAGAGAGTGTGACTGATCTGATTGATCTACAAGTAGGTCTAAATCAAAAGCAAATAGTTTGTTTTGTTTTGAAACACTATAAAATATACTCGATTGGTGTGCATGGACTTGGATGCTTACAATTTTTGTCGCAGTTAATACTGAGCACTTGTTGTTCTTGTTTCTTCACCACCGTTGGTGTAGTAGTACCTGCAGTTATGACTCTGTAATAAAAAAGAAAACAAAAACCCGATGTCAGTAATTAAAATATTATCAGTAGTTTCATAGAACTATGTATTTAAAAAGAAATGCTAAGAATTACCTTTGCGCTCCTGGTGCAAATGGTTCGTTCACCACAAACATACGACGTACGACACCTCCCTTTTGTGCAGTCAATCCTCCCTTGACATCCTTTTGTACAGTTAACGATCCGTCTGTCGATAATAAATATGGCATCTGCAAAGATTTTTTTTATTATAATAGTGAGAATATAAACATATATCCATAGTTTTTATACACGGATGATATGTAATGCCGATGGGCGTGTATTTCTTTATTTAATAAATGCTAATAATAATGTGATACAAATAAATGTATAACGTATTATTACTAGGCATTCAGTTTTCATTAACTTAAACTTAAGTAATCTACCTAAGCAAATTCAGTTTATTTTCACCCAAAGGGGCAACTATTTAATTATCAAATCAACAGGTTGTCTATTCCTTTCACATCCCACAAAACAAATCTTTTTCGCGTTAAATTTCACTGGAAAACAGATAAGCAAGGTGAGTCGACCATAAGGTTCCTTCGGGGAGTATTTATGCCGCTACAACACCACATGCTTTCGTTTTCATCTTAAAGATATACATGCATATTTTTTTATACGACCATGAGTTATTTATTTCATATTAATTTGGTTTCCACTGATACGGCTAAAACGGCTGGCGCACACTGCTATGGGGAGATTGATAAAGATCTTTAAACTGCAGTCCTACGAATTTTCAAAACGGTTCGAGCCAACTTGACAAAATCTGTATTTAAATGCTCAGCGGGCAAACCTTTGTAGCAGAAGTAACAGAGTTGTTCAACCCTGTAAAAAGTGCACGTAGCCTAGACCCCAGCTACATATATATATCTACAGGACATGCTGCCTGGGCAGAGGCACGGCTAAAGAGTTGAGCTTAGATTTTAAACCATTCGTCGGTTTAAACAATTTTTTTTTAATTTTTTGTAATAAATCCCGAACCTTTAAATTTTCAATTTCTCGCGGTTTAGATATAAAACAAGAAATAAAAAAACGTCTAAATTTAAAAATTTTTTTTTTTCATTTATTTCTGAAAACTTTCCAAGTCAATGAATTTTTCTCATTACAATTTTGTGTGCGCCGTATGTCAGTGGGTAGAGCAGACGACTCTAATGGCGGTAGCGTCGGTTCGAATTCTGCCAACAGATACATATGTCTTTATGTTTTTTAATTGTTAAGACATTTCTGATTTAAAATTGAAACTATTTTCTTTACGCTCATTTTCTCGAAAACTGAGATATTTTAAATTCTAAACCAAATTTGTAGCCCAGAAAAGTTTAAAATGTAGGCTAAAATTTTTAGCCGTGTGTTTAAGGGGTCAAAATAAACTGTAATAAGTTTTGTTGTTTTTGCGGTCAGTTTCAATTTCATATAATGGGGTATTGTAGGCTAGGTTGACCTAATAAGTTCAACTCTCCTTATCTACACTAAAGTCAAACTTGCCAAATCTTTGTGCGGGATGTGGTGTGCCCCTTCCACGACACAAAACAAGTTGTAAGTAAGGAGTACCTTATTTATTACGCCAGTGAATTGAAGATGCCCGTAACCCTTCCCAAACTCTGTGTTTTGTGTTACAATTAAAACACAACAAGGCAGTTTCGTAAAGAACTCCATTTTTAGCTTGACCTCTAAAAGGTTTTTGCCAGGTTGAATGTCACGTGGGCCGTCCGTCGAAATCTTCAGATCATTCCGTATCAATGGGTTGTTAATACATACAATATATACCCAGTAGAGAAGTTGTCAAGAGCTTCCCTTAAGAAGGCTTCCTGTGCTCCTTTTTGAGAAGCGAGGTGGTAAGGTGTCTAGCATAATAGCCTGCAAATGCAACTAAGCATATATGGAGTGCGTGAAGCGAAGTCCTTCTCTTAGCCGTTCGTTTGGAAGCGGAAGGGCACCGCCTGGCAATTTGGCCCCATTTCATATAAGGAATAAGACTCCGAAGAATAGCTTCCGTTGACCATACTTTTTCACTTGAGTATCTTCATAGTTGTTCTTTTGAAAAGGCTTCGCCTTGCCTAGCTAGTCGTCAAGCACGTTATTTTTGAAATGTTGCAAACCACAATACCGTAACAAGCTTCTAAAAGATCAGCCTCCACGGCGACACATAATAGCGCCATTTGAACCAGAGGTACACCGTCAGTTTACAACAACGCCCAGCAAGGGAATGCCGTCATTCAGGCACAAGCTCCATCTGCTACAATAATAATACTAGGCCCCATTAAATCGTTCGTACGACAGTAGAACCAGTACTTTAAGATAAAAGCACCTGGCGTAGCAAAACCTACCGGAAAGTGGGTTTAAAGCTCCTCAAACAAATAAAATTGCGCAATCATTATATTTATTTAATTTGCTTTACCCCTTAGGTGTTTTGTATGAAATCTCATTTGATCCTTCCAATTTTTGGGCCTATAATGTTGCTCTACTTAACTTTTGGTATATTTCGTTTTCAAGATCAAGTAGCATAGCGAACTTATTTATATTAAGCTCACAGGTTAAGGTGCAACACACCCCCTTTCTTGTAATGGGCAACAGTTAACAAACGAAGCATGCCCAATCAGACGACTTACAACAGAAAAATGTAAACAAACAAATACAAACCCCCTTTACGCACACAACGCTGCTAGAGAGCGCGCATCTTTGCCACAATTGGACTTTTGACAGTATAATTTTGCGCCAAAAACTCGACAATACAAAATATACACAACACAACCAACCATGCATTTCATTGTGTGAATTCAGCAATGAAATAGAACGATGTGTATGTGTAAATTATAAGTATACAGTGTTGCATTTACACCTATTCATCCACCAACAGATGCATAACCTGTATGAATAATACAATACACAAGTGAATTATACATCCATTCAATTCACTGCAGCTTATCATTAGTTCCATGTAAACAAATTTTTTTCGTTTGGATCTTGCGATAGAGCTGACTGCTTTCATATACTATTTGCAGCATTGTAGTGAAATTATGACGAAAAAATGCAACCTTGCGCTTGCTTAAAAGTGCTTCGCCATTGTCCGCCACAATTTGCCCAAAACGAGGCGAATTTAAGTAGTCGCCATTTTAATCTTCTATTCGAAGTAAGCTATATGTATGAAGGAATATGTACATATGTTTGCTTTCAATTAATGTTTTCGTTTTAATTCTAATCTCAATCATTATCAAAGCGAGCAATATGCGAATACAAAACAAATGCCAATGTTCACTTTATCCACTACTTATGCATGTGACAAAGCATTAATACAATGGTGGAGTTACATAAAACCTTGTATACGTATAGTCACATACAATCATCGATACTTATGTAGATAGTGTACACATATCTAAAATGTATGTACATGCATATATACATAGCGTATGTACGTATATGCATTTCTATCAAAAAGTACACGCACTACGTGTACAAGTATGCATGAAAATGAGAACTGGGTGGCACGGGGGGAGTTAAAAGTGGTCTCGTGTACACAGACACCAAATGAGATAGTGCGGTTCTAAAACATTACATTGGTGTTGGCACAGCAAAAAAAAAAACGCATTTAAATGTTATCTGGAGTTGCGAAAACCTACCCGGAAAACAAAAAATTAAAACTATATAAACATTATATTCAGTGGTAATGACTTACGGATTCACTGCTGACTGTATAATTTATATTTGCCGGAATTTCCAAGACGGACTCGGTACGGGTATTGTCTGCGAAGCCCCAAGTATAGCCGAAGCCCTGTTGTGGGTTACTATGCGCTGCACACATTTTAGCGAAAATTGTAATTAACTTTACCCGCCTTTTTCTAATTTATCGAAAGCACCTGAACACGCGTACTTTACGTTGTTTCAACAAAATTATTAATTAATACACTATATATGTAAATATTATTTATCTGTATGTTCCCACGCTGGCAATAAAAAGTGATGTGTACCGCGATCTTCCTCGGACTGTACCACTTGTCAAATACTATAAACAAGGAGTGTAGGCTGCAGCATTCATCAATATGTTGTATGGTTTTACAGATGATAAGCGTGGAACGCATTAACAAAATTTGAAAAAATCTTGTAAAAAAAAATTATTCCGCTGTACCAGCTGCATGCGCCATTTTTGCACGAATTATCACTGACAGAAAATTCAAAGGCACATTCGCTTGCAGTAATTTACTTTATTGATTTATTGCACCATTTAAATTTTGAATTAGTTTCTACAAATTATTTAGATTTTTAACAACATTATTTCCGCGTAAAAGTTGCTAAACACACACTGAAATTCCACCAAAAATCACTGACGCCATTTTGAAATAGCTTTTTGGAATCAGAGCTCCTCGTACTCGTTTTTCGTCTTGCTTCGTGCTGACGATTTGAAATTCAGCAAGTAAGCGAGCTATTCAGCAGCAAACCGCGATAATATTAACAAATGAAATTTAGTAAAACTATTATGTTGCACAAAACTTTTGTTAAAGGCTTTTCTTTTTTACAAATTAAACAATATTCTGTCAAATGACCAGCACTGGAGTTGTAAAAAAATGTCAAACGGAAAGAATATTCAGTATAACTTCCACAGGTAGGTGGCGACGTGTAGCACATTCAGCAATGTGAAGGGTTGCATGACTAGCCGTAACAGTTTTTTAAAACCGCTTCGTAAAGCATAGGGTCAAATTGCGTTTCCGTGAATTAAACACTCGTATCTTAAATGTGCGTATTTGATATTACGTTATTTGATATGGTAGACGCAGATGGTAGCATGGTGATGACATACGCTCTTAAATACATTTTCTAAGTATTTTGTTTTTGTAATTCGTAGTTTTAATGCCAAAAGCACACTGAGATATGAGCGTATATAAATTCAAGATTCCGAAAAGCTTAGCACATTTAATCCAAGAACTAAAATGTTGCAGCTTTCGATATTTTTTGCTTCTATGTATTTGTATTCTCTCTCTTTTCTTACCCCCTTAGATGCTGTGGCAGACTTGAATTCAGTACTTGAAAACCTGTAAATCGGTATAGATGGAATTTAGTTGTGCACGTCTATTTCCAATTTAACTCCAGGAACTGGAACGTATTTCTTTTGTTATAGTACCGCAAATACAGCATTGAGGAACACGGCCTCAGCCACAGATGCCAGAAGCCAATTTCAGCTGTGCCCTTACACTGTAGTTCTATTGGAAAGAAAATTTGTTCGCTTCGAGTGATTCGTACTCTGTAAGAAATTTTAGAGTAGAACGCGTTCGTTGTTCGAGCTCCATTCTATTCCCTTCGGATTTGATTTTTCCACCTTTCGATTGTAGAAAATTTGGTACGCACGATTTCGAAAATATATGCCAAAATGTTCGAAAGTTGGAAAATTGTATTCGAAAACAATTTAGCAAACGAAAACCCACAAAAATATATTTTCTGATGATTATAATAAAACAGTTAGGCCCGGGTTTTCAGTACAAGTTCAACTTAATTTGTCAGTTAAACTAAACTTAAACTTGTTACGCAGTTTTTCAGTCCACTTTAAACGAAGTTTAAACGTAGTTTAAGCGGCCAATTTGGCAGGGTTAAACTCTAGTTAACCTGTCAGCTGTTTGCATATTTGATGGTTTTGGTTGTGAAACAATAAACTGAATGCAATTAAAAAAGGGCGATATTTTTATATTTAATTAAATACTGGATATATCATCTGACGAAAGTGATTATAGTGATGCAGAAATTAGCGAAATCCTAACTATTACAATACTGAGGAGAAGCAATGGCGTTGAATATGTAAACAAATATTATCTGTTGCCGTATCTAGATAAAGAAAAAACCAATGTTGCCTTATAAAAAGCAAATCTTAAAAGCGGCCTTAAACTCTCACTGAAAAACCGTTCTGCAGTTTAACTGGAGTTTAAATTTATGCCGAGTTTAAGCAAACTTAGTTTAAACTGAGCTTAACCAAGGATTGAAAAACCGGGCCTTAGTGTGTTTTTCATCAAAAAATCATTTTTATCGCAGAAAGAGTTAAGCAATCGCTGTTGACAGAAAATAATTGAAGGCTGTTGGGTAAAAAATTGGAAAAATTCAACAAAAAATAAAAAGTTATTCAAAGTATTTACATATTTAAAAAAATTAAATTTTATTTAATAAGAATAAAATAAAAAAGTAAAAATTACTTGTGTAAGCACTTACGTTCGAACCTGCGACCACACGCGTGTTAGACGAGATGCTTATCCTCTGCGCTACTCCGACATGTAAAGCAGCGCTGTCCAATACTGCACTTAAGATTTATGCAATGTGTTTTTGTACATATTTTGCTTTGCGTTTGAAATTTGTGATACAGTGATGCCTACTATTAGGGAATATCTTCTAAAGTAAATTCGAACGAACTACTGAATGCCGATGTGTATTAGAATCGATTTTGGCTTTCGAGTAGAACAGCTTTTCGAATAGAATTACAGAGTAAGGGCTCAATTTTCATTGCATAGGAATAGTGTTGGTAAAGGCATTTTAGTTTCATTGAGATTTCCTAAAAGGTGGCAGCACACATTGATAATTCTTTTGATTACCAATACTATCACACGGGATTCGTAATAGAATATTTTTTTGGAGAGATAGTGAAAGGATAATACTCTGAAATAACGATTGTGGTGTAATGACAAAGGTGTTAAACTAGGCAAATGTGGAAATCTAGAAGGTGAACTTTGGAAATTTCAAAATAAATATTCATAAGTTATAGTAGAAAATATCAATCTATAAACAAAATGATTTCGTATAGTTATGTTATCGATGAAGCATGCTCAATGACAGGGGTGGTTACTTCGAGTGTGGGAAGATGAGATAGCTTTTAGAGGGATGAAATATGACATTGCCAGATGCCAAGTAGTGTTAACAATTTTATACGTATTAAAACGGATACCGATAATATTGTAACGGACATAAAGCTATACCCATATTAATATCACGATTTTTATTCACATTGCAACAATGTCAAAAACGAAAAATGTACAATAGAGAATAAAATAAAAATATAGTGGAAATCTTATGAATAAGAAGTAAGGAAGTCTAAGTTCGGGTGGAACCGAACATTTAATACCCAGTTGTGTAAATGGTCGTGGTAAATTAGTAAATTTTTGTAACGGGTTAACTGGTTACAGCGTAGGCTATATATAATTTTGGAAAAGTTGGCTGTGCCACGCCCCCATGCTATATAAATTAACAATTCGTGCTGTATAAATTTACAATTCGTCATAACTATGAATGTATTTGGTTTAAATTGGTGGTATGTGTCCTTTAATCAATATTTACACAGTTTTAGAAAAGTGGGTGGTGGCACTACAAATATTTTTGTGTGTTGTCTGTCCTTTATTAATTTCCAAAGCTAGTGTCGATCTCTATGAAACTTCCACAGTGGGTTCAGAAGCCCGCTAGGTAAGACACAGGCCATATATAGTTTTTGGAAAAACTCCCAGGCTAGAGTAATGTTGCAACTCGACATAGCTAGGAATTTATTTGGTTCAAGTTAATGATATTTTATATATAGATACGTGCTCTATATATCAAAAAAAAAAATATGGAAAAGTTAGCGGTAGAAAAAAATTGAATTCGCTATATCTTTGAAAGTATATTGTACAAATCAGTAACAGCAGAGGTGAAAAGAGAAGAAGGAAATTACGATGAGTAAATTTAAAAGGTGTTAGAGGAAAATTAAGGGAACCCGCGCCTGGCGCAACGAATTGGGGGCATCTAAACCGAATTCGCTGTTCCTTAAAATTGAGAAATGCTACACAGATTTTTTTTGTATTGTTTTTATTTTTTAAATATGCATTTATATCAAAAAATAAAACTTCGTTCCGAGGAGGAAATCCAGTTTCCCCTTCGTTTTTCTTTCCTCTTTTCAATAGTAGTTGAACGTCTTGAATATTGTTGAACAAGTCAAGTCATCTGTTAAAATTTCGTTAAGTTTCTTGTATTTTCCTTTTATTTTGAGAAGTTCATATTCGTAAAAATCTGTGGGAAGTTGTATTATTTTTTCAAAGTTACACAGGAAAGCAAAACGTTCACCGAGCTTCTTCAAATTTTGCATTGAAAGTTTGTTCAAAATTTCAATCAGAGATCGTCGCTTCTTCTTTCGAGTTAAATCTTTTTTTCCAGATCCGAAACTGATAGGATCCAATAATGCAGTATCCCACTCTTTTTTGAATTCAGTTACAAATAAAATGGTGCTTTTATTCATTGTTTCTGCATTTCTGGTGTCAGAATAAGCTTCATGTATTAAAAAAAAAACTTTCGATACATCTACACATGTTTTACGAAAAAAAAGGATCGAATATCGATGTGCGTAAACATTACTTGCGTTCCAATCTGCTATTCAGATCAGTCTCACGATCAAGATCTTATCGGAACGATACGGATCAGTTGTATGAGAGTTGTTTGTGTATATATGTGTGTTTATACATATATATATGTCTGTGCTACCAAGCAAAAAAGGGTTGCCTGTCAAAAAATCTACTACAAAAAACAAAACGAACGGAGCTTCTATACGGATCCGAAATTGATGCAGATAAATATCAAGATCACAACGTTGTTGTGCAAAATTTCTATCTGGATCTGGATCACTCCAATTGATGTTTTTCCAGCACTAGCGGGTAAAGCTAAAGTTAGTGGTGCGTTATCGGTAACCTTATAAAACAGCGATTCGACCAACCTTATAAGAAACAATGCAATCGATTATTGGTGCTGTATCGTAATTCCCTATCCTTACCATAACCTTACCGACCAATTGTATGTTGGTTTTTCTCTTACGTTAAGGATACGACGGCACCAATATTTTGAGCTTAAAGCAAATGGCTCAATGCGTTAATGGTGATGTGAATGGTGTTACCAGACTGGAGTTTAGCCGTTAATGGAGAATTACGGGTCAATGCTGTCCGTAACCAGTAATTTTGTACCTCGAAATTTATCTAACCGAAAATCGTAACCGTTGGCAATGCAGTTCATGTAACCGCGTTTCCAGCGGACATGGCAACGCAGTCAAAAACAAACAATGCGCAATAGAGAATAATATGCAAACGCGAACGAAACTTCATGTAAAAAGTGCTTACATTGTTTATTAATTCTTGTGAACTAGTATGTGTACAAAATTTTCGGTATTTTCGGTCCACAAAAATATTTACAAAACACATGTAATTTTTCGCAGTTACGCCACGTTACCACCTATTTTGGTGGTTACGAAATTGAACTGAAACTTAAGCCGGCAGAATACCAAAATTGTGTAAAAGTTTCCAAATTATTAATTTGGCGGTAAAACGAATTGAAACGAAGAGATTGGATCTGCTGCGTTTCCTGGAAGAAAATTCATGTTAAAGGTTTGCATACTGTTTAATGCACTAAGTTTAAGAGATGGCTTCACAGATCCGGATGCTCAGGGCTTAACCCTGCCGTCCACAGACCCTGTACTATCTTTAGTACTTTCGAGGCACCATGTTGTACACGCCTAAGGGCGTTCCGCAGTACACGTCGCTGTAGCGCACCCCCACCGCCCCTACCAACTTCAAGCAGCCACAATGGTGGCTCAGTCTGCACGACTAGCAGCACCTCTGCAATTCCCGCCTCACCCACTCCCGACTGTCGCTCACGCTCACCAGCGTTTCCATCTCACACGGCCGCTCAACACTCCTATTCCCTCCGGAATAGGCCAGATATGAGCATCGCCGAGCGCCAGTCCCCTCTTTCTCTGTCCCCAATGCCCCCCTGGGCAGGACCACCACCTCCTCGTACCTTTCACTACCTGCACCTTTTGTCGTCAAAGATTATATACGCCTGCGACATCGGTCAAGTGCAACAATTGCTTTGGCCTGTGCCACACCCGTATGTGCTCTGGGCTCGCAAACGGAAACCTCTGGACGGATACGTTCATAGCCCCCTGTTGCAGTACACAGCCGCCTTCCACGCCAGATAACAACGGCCGTGGCGCTGTCAACGCTAGACTGCGACATAGTTTAGGCCTTAGCCTACCTCCACCTAGGCAAGCGCTAGCGTCCCTCAAGCCTAGCATGCCCCCCCCTATCCCCTCCTACACGCTTCAAAATTTTACAGCTGAACTGTAACGGATTAGCTGGAAACATCACGGAGATAACTGACTTTATGAAGTCGCTCAACATCAAAATCGCCGCGATACAAGAGACAACATTGAACACAAGATCGGACTTACGAACTTGTGATGGGTATAATGTACATCGAAAAGACCGTCCCAGCGGTCATGGCAGTGGCCTTGCGTTCATTACACATCACTCTGTACAATATAATCTAATTTCCCCTGACGTCGACCCCAGGGACTCTACCTTAGAATGCCAAGGCATAGTAGTACGGTCAGGCGACGTCGACCTGCAAATTATAAACATCTACATTACCCCTGCCACTTGCGTTGCTAAAGGGCGATAACCGACTAATCCTAGGCGACTTCAATGCACTTCACGATCTCTGGCACTCCAACTTGCCAGCAGACAGCAGAGGAAACGCAATTGCAGACCAAATAGACAACTCAGCATTCTGTACAGTCAATGGAGATGCCCCCACCATTGTGGCAGGTAACTGCCACAGTTCGCAAGACATCTCCATTACGAGCGCGGGCTTAATTTACTACGTCAACTGGCGACCGATGATTACATTTACTTCAGACCACCTACCCATCCTACGCTCCGTTGAACGACCGACCGACTTCATAACGACCGATAAACGGATATACATCAATTTCACCAAAGCGGACTGGGACCGCTTTACGGACTATACAGAGCGCTCCTTCGCTGCCTTACCCACACCGACAGACGTGCGCAATTTGAAAGCGAGTTTCGCAAGGTTATCGATTCAGCCTCCGGCCGCTTCATTCCTGCTGGCAGAATACTGGAAATTCGTCCGATTTCCCTGCAGAAGCTGCGGCAATGGCAAGAGAACGTGACCTAGTGAGACTCATCAATCCCGCAAATCCTAGAATCAAAGATCTCAACGCGAAAATCCGTCGGGCAGTCAATTAATACAAACAGACTAAGTGGAAAACACCTTGAATCATGCAAACTCTCCGGCGGAGCCGGCAAGTTATGGTCGACTGTTAAGGCCCTATCTAATCCGATCAAATACAATGACAAGGTCGCCATTGCATTCGGCGACAGCGTCAAATCGGACGTCAGGATATGCCCGAGCTTATTTTCCTGATAGGACTAAGAGAAGAGCCATCCGACGTGCGCACAAACACAAACACACTATTGCGCCCATTGCCGTCTCCGTCGCAGAGGTTAAGGAAGCCATAATGAAGGCCAAACCCTCAAAATCCATCCGACCCGACGGAATCGCCATGAAGATGATTAAACACCTAAGCCACAAGGGCCAGAGTTATCTACCGGCCCTTTTTAACCTCTCACTAACTACTTTCGTCATACCAGAGATCTTGAAATAGGCTATTGTAGTACCCCTACTAAAACCAGTGAAGCCGGCGAACCAAGGAGATTCTTATCGTCCGATTTCCCTTCTCTCGCCGGTCGTGAAGTTACTAGAGAGCAATATACCCATATACTATACTGCAAATCTGCAAATCTTTCCGAAAATCTCACAACACAACATCCGCTTTGAATGCCATTACAACGCAAATAAATCAAGGTTTGAATCAACATCCTCCAAACCATAGGACGGTTCTCGTGGCACTTGACCTATCTAAAGCATTTGACACGGTCAATCATGCCACACTCCTCAGAGATCTTGAAGAGAGGTCGTGAGGTTCAAAACCACCTAGAGGGCACAAAACTTAACCGATTTTTTAAATTTAAACGGGGTATTATTCACCAGCTAAAGAGCAAGAGATTGTCGCCGCGTTTTTTTTAAATTTTTTGTCTAAAAAAATTACACTGCAACAAAATAACAAAATTTTTTCGACTGTTCTACACCATATTAAGCATACAATAAGTGCATGCTCAAAATTTCCACTACCCCCACAAAATCTGGAATTAGGGGCAAAATACCCCTTTAAAGTTCAAAACCACCTATAAAGCGCAAAAGTCTACAGTTATTGTTTCCTTTTTTAGACAAAAAATTAAAAAAAAACACGTCGACAATCTCTTGCTTTTTAGCTCCTGAACAATAAATACCCCGTTTAAATTTAAAAAATCGGTTAAGTTTTGTGGCCTCTAGGTGGTTTTGAACCAAATATGCCCTTTTGCGACCACTGTGTGCCGGCCTAAAAAGGTGGACCGCTAACTACCTCAATGGTCGACAGGCGTCAGTCAAGGTTGTGTCCTTTCCCCCCTTTTGTTTAATTGCTATATTTCGATGAGATCCGGCACCACATCTCTTTGCCGTTTGATCTGCGGAACCATAGGCGGGCTCTAAATGACCTCCACACTGGGTCGGTAGATAGATCTCTCAGATCTCGGCCTGTGAATCCCGTTATCAGTACTCAACCACCTGAATTAGCTGAAGAGGAACGTGTACTTCCGAGGAAGACTAGAGTCATGCTAGCACAACTTCTCTCTGGATATTGTAATAAGTTAAACTCTTACTTATCCAGACTGAGCCCCAACATACCAAACGCATGTCCTGCATGTGGTATGTCCCCTCATGATACCAAACATCTCTTCTCCTGTTCAGTCGAACATACTCTTCTAACACCTACATCACTCCGTTTCAACTGCGCGTTTCCTTGGACTTCCGTTAGAAGAGCTTGATGACAATTTAGAGTGATCTTGCTCATTAGGCAGGGCGAAGCACTGTTAACAAATGTATACTTATTATATAATTTAAGGGCTTTTCATGATTTCTTTAATTATAAAATGATATATTGGAATTAAAAATCGCACAATTTTTAGTCGGCATGCTATAGGCAATGCTATTTTAATTTGAATTAGAAAATAACATCAATGACTATATTTCCAAATTTTTGTGGACTTTATTTCTCTTTTGAAAAGAGAAAAATTTTAATTGGCGCTATTTCCTTTTGCAATGCGAAATAAAGTCAATTGACCTTATTTCCGTTAATCTTGTTACTTGTTACCAAAAGTGCCAGTTGCTTATATGGTAAAAAGAAATTAGTTGATTTTACTGCAGCTTTGTTATTGCTGCACTTCGACCCGTTACCCTTTTTATTATTGCTGTGGGTTGACGAAGAGCTTCAAATATGCTGCCCAACGTTTTGCTACCAATTGTTACTGTCGCTGTCGTTTAAGCCGAAGCCGCTGCAGTTGCTGCCTTGCTGTCGGCGTTCACAAGTCAGTTTCTCAATACCAACTCCAACAGAATGTTGAGAAACTTTGCTTACCATATTTATGTGTTCGATATTGTTCGCATACATACTTGTATGGATAAGAGTAATTGAGTATGTATGTACATTAGGGCGGCCAATTTTTTTTTTCTACTTTATTTCTAATAGAATTCGACTCAACTTTGAAATCTAAATATAACTGAATTATAACCTATATATAAGAGGATTCTAAAACGGCAAAAAAGCTTACTTACCACGTCCACTTTCGTATAATGACATTTGATAAATACCGTGGAAACACTTAACCGAATAAATATAGTGTGTTTCATAACTACACCACTCTTAAAATTTAACTTTATATAGATGTGCACAAAGTTAAAATGTTTATATGGGTCTTAAATGAGAAAAATATGAGAAAGATATTGGAATTCAATATACAAGGTGGCGCAAAAGTAAGCTTCCGATGTTCAGCATATCGGTTGTGGCACGTGCAGTGTGTGCTGTTGCACCGTCTTGTTGGAACCACATGTTTTCCAATCCCAATTCATCAAGTTGCGGCAAAAAGAACTCGTTGATCATTGCTCTGTAGCGCTCACCATTCACAGTAACCGTTTGGCCCCGACCGATTATTGGTCAAATAAATAGTCAGCAATATTCCGCGTTCTGGAGCAGTGTAGCGTAACATTGTTTATTAACGTGTATTTCGCATGTGTTTACTACGCAAATGTCAAAACAGAACTGACTTTAGGGGCCAATCGCAAAATTTATAGCATTTTCTGATAGGAGGATTACTTTTGCGCCACCCGTTATATTATATATCAATTTTATAAACTTTTCCAACTTAAAATTTATAATTTATTACTCTACAATTTGAAGGGTCACAAAACTGTTTTTCGTTGATTTAAAATAGTTGAAACATTTAAAAAAAATATTTTTTAAGACTCGAGCAAAGTTTAAAAGACAGTTTTATACGACTATTGAATTAGAATTTTATAAGAAAAATATTGAAATTCAAATGATAAAATGATGATAAAGTACAATTTAAACATGATATTTGTACAGTACTATCTCGTTTTTTCGGACACATATAGTTCCGGGGTATGTCCGAAATACTGGATTTGTCCGGAATATAGAAAGCTGTGCAATTATTGACACAATTATATGTAAAATTCATATTTGAGCTTTATTCATTAAATAGCTTTTATTAAAATGTTTTGTATATAGGTTTCAAGTACATAAACATATTACCTGATCCTTGGAATGTTTCCGACACATATTTTCGAATCTTTTCTTTATTTTTCTTTATATCAAAAATTGTAGATTTCGATAATTTAAAATGTTCAGCTGCATATCTTATTGATTTCCCTGAGTCAAGAAATTCTAAAACTTTGCATTTTTCGGTGATATTTATCCTTTTATGTTGCTTTTTTATCGCTGACATTCTCTAATTACTTTTTTTTTAATACGCAGAATATTATAAAAAAATATAATATATATATAAATATAAAAAAATAAAACGACGAATTAAAAATAAATCCAGAAAATGAGTTATTGAACGTAGCCGTGACACCCCGCAATTTATCAAAATATGACACTTAGACCCAGTTGCACAACGAAAATTTATATTTTTAACTCAGAGACAACGTCAAATGAGGGGTTAAACTCATAAGTTTTTGACAAATTTTCAAATTAACTCCGAGCTAAAAACATAACTTGCCGTGGTGGAAGTGGGTCTTACTGTGCTACACTTCAACCCGATACTTGCTGTAAATGGTTCTCGTGTAACTTGTCCTAACTAAACCAAGATAGATCTCAAATCCGCAAAAAAATGGTGTGAGAAACGCATAAACAAGTTTTCACTCGGCAGGTCTAAAAATCTGCTCACAGCCCATCCGCCCAGACATATGCCCGCCTGTTGGAGTCGCAACTCACGTTGCCAGATAATACGAAGATGGGGCCAATTGTCGGAGCTGGATTTGGTAGCGCAACGTACTCAAAAGCAAATCCCATAAAACTCCAAAGCAGAAAACATCACTCCCATTTGTTTGCCGAGACGCACACACATGTTGTAACAATACTTCCCGCGACACCCAAATAACAGCCATTAATCGAGTAAAACATAATTCCTTTGCTTATACATACAAGGTGACGCAAAAGTAAGCTTCCGATGTTCAGCATATCGGTTGTGGCACGTGCAGTGTGTGCTGTTGCACCGTCTTGTTGGAACCACATGTTTTCCAATTACAATTCATCAAGTTGCGGCAAAAAGAACTCGTTGATCATTGCTCTGTAGCGCTCACCATTCACAGTAACCGTTTGGCCCCGACCGATTATTGGTCAAATAAATAGTCAGCAATATTCCACGTTCTGGAGCAGTGTAGCGTAACATTGTTTATCAGCGTGTATTTCGCATGTGTTTGCTATACAAATGTCAAAACAGAACTGACTTTAGAGGCCAATCGCAAAATTTATAGCATTTTCTGATAGGAGGATTACTTTTGCGCCTTTTGTACATAAATGTCGTTACAATGAGATGCATAACATACTATATTATATTTTCTGTCCACCCTAATGTACATATATTTCTTTTGGTTTCACTGCGTTGCTACCCGCAAAGTATCTTGGAATTGTTTTGAATAACTTCGACATTTTTATGGCCTAAATCCATGTAGGCCTTGAGGAGTTTTAGTGCTCGCAGTTCATTTCAATGCTCGAAGAATGAAGCGCGCGCGCAACAGCACAAAAAGGTAATGAGCGTGAAGCAAGGTGTATGGGATATGCGGTGTGTGGTATGCGGTGGCATTCAAGCGGCAGTGATGGTGCTGCACCGTTCCGTTTTCCCGACTTTTGGTAAGATGATGGACGTAAGGCAGTAGTGCGGCGGTCTCGGCATTGTTGGTAGCTTGAATGATTTGTTGTGCGGTATGGTGAAGTGGTGAGCAGTAGTAGTAGAAGTAGTTTGTTGGTAGCGTCGCTGCCAACATCGTTAGAGTCGTGCATGTAAACAACAAACAGCCCAGCAATGTTCGACTCTGCACCAGCTTTGGAGCTTTTGGCTGCTACCAGTGTGTTTTTGAATGCGGACGCCTTTGCACGTTCGCTCGCTCATTCACTTGTTTGTCTGTCCGGCAGAATTCGGTAGTTCGTTGTTCTTCTTCTTCATTAGCAAGTGGTTCTTTTGGTTTTTTATTTATTTTTTTAAAGCAGGCAAATCGCTGTTGTTGTGGTTGTCATTATTGCTTTCGATTTAAATATATAAATTGCATTTTGCATAAGTTTCGGTTTACGGGTGCTGCATCGGAAGTCGTCGCGTTGTACGTGGGAAACGCGTTGCGGGTTTTGCCCAAACAGCCACTTGACTTCGTTACACCGCCATCCCCGCCCGGCAGGAGCTGCTGTATCATAAGTTTAAATCGGTAATTGCTGCGACCTACTGCAAAGAGACAACAGTAACAAAAAACAAAAAACTAAAAGCCAGTGGAGTGTGTAGTAAGAATATCAGAAAGACCAATCTACCGACAAACTAATCAACCTACCAACCGAACGCCATTCAATTCGCTTCTAGTGCAGCATACCGTTGTTGCACTTTTTTTTTATCTGTGTGAGTGTGCCATATATGTGTGAGTGAGTGTGCGTATATGTGTGTGCTGAATGTGGGCGGGGAGCAGAGACGCTGATGATGTACGCAGAGTGTGTGTGATGATGCGAGAGTACACCTTGTCATACTTAGGTATTACAAAATTGATTTGGAATTGCGAAACAAACACGAAATAAAGAAAAGAACGAAATTAAAAAAAAGAGATAAAGAAGTCAAATAGAAGCGAATAAAACAGAAACTTAAAAAACTGACAAACAAATCAGTTGCTTTATGGATTATCCCAATAGCTATTTTTCTTTGCAATATTCATGTCACTTACAGGGGCGAAAACATTTAGGGGTTTTGGGGGGCCCTAGAGCAATTGTTATGGTAACTACAGGAGCTCGAAAGATATATCTAATGTCGGCTCAGGTTGGCTGAACTGACTAGCGACCGGTGCATGCTCATTCATTGAGCGCCCACCTGGCTTCATGTAATTCATATCAACTTCAATAACTTTGACTGTTGCACTGGAGCGCATTTACAATTGGTAGAACAACAGATAGGGCGAAATTGGAGTATATCTTACTAGCTAGAATTATTATTTAGAAAAGAGATGCTTTAAGGTGGCCTAATTTTTTTTTGACATATCACTCCAGAAAGAGACATCGTTATCTCATATGCTAGAATACTAAGATCTATGTGGCGGCTACGAACATTGATAAGCTCTGCTACAAAATAAACTATAATCTGTCCAATCTCCTCTCTCTCGCTCATTTTTTACTTAGTAAAGTAGAACTGTCAGCGACTAAGCCACCCATGATCGAAGTAGATGTGCTTACCTTTAGGCATTCATGTCGATAATCTGGCTCATACTCAGAACTGCTGGTAAGTCAACCGAAATCGTTACCTTATTACTCGATAATCGAGAGTTATTTTATTTTTGTTTATATTTAGCAACCACGGTTGTATGGTGGTAATGCGAAGATCGCAGGTTCAAGAGCTGCCAGGTAACATCAAATATTTGCAAAAAGTTTTTTCAAAAGTGGTCGCCTCTCGACAGTGGTCAGCAACTTGCCAAGTGTATTTCTTTTGTGAAAATGAAAAGGTTTCTCAGCAAAAGTTCATCTGCCTTGGCAGGTGCGATTAGAAGTCGGCAAACAACGTATGCATATGTCCCGCCAATTCGTAAGAAAAAAAATTAAAACGAGCACATCTAAAATTGGAAGTGATGCTTGACATCAATCTAATCGGGGGTATATCGCATCAAATTATTATTTTTTCTATCAACGTGATTTGGATTTCAAACCGTTTCTTTTTCGGGATAACTGAAAGCAAGTATAAACAAGTTACTTCTTTCACAGACCTACACAGCGCGGTGGACTATTTTTTCCTTAGAGCCACAAGCAGGTATCAATGGGAATATTTTCTCGGTCGGGGCATAGGCATAAGAGGCATGAAAGGATGACCTCTATGTACCGATACCGATATGTCCTACTCGATAGCTTTATAAGTTAGAATGCGGCTCCTTGCCATAAGTTGGCAAGTGGAATGTATGTTTCATCTCTTTTGGGTTCTTCGCCGCTAATCCTATATAGATAATCCCTTGAAGAAATAGTCCCAATAATCAACGCCCCCAAAAAAATTTTCCATGTCCGCCCCTGCTGACGTAGTTGCATAGGTACATACTTATGAACAATTAATGGAATAGAATTGCAGGTACCGCAACCGATTGAGCAGCAAACCTACAGAGATGCGTAGATGCCACTATACGGTGATGTATGTTTGTATGCATGTATGTACGTATGTATGTAGGTGTATATAGTCAATAGCAAAAAGCACAATTGGCTGTGCTTTTTGCGTAATTGCTCTTGCCGTTGCAAAACTAAGGTTCATAACACACTTCATAGAGTTCTCCAAAAACTTGTCTCTAAGCAATGGATCCAACTGCGCATGTGGTTGTGTATTTCAAAATGTGGGATTTACTTGTTCAATTAGAATTGCTAGCTGACCTACTTACATACATATGTGCATTATAAGTACAGACGCATGCAGTACTGGGGAGGTTATTTGTGATATGATACCTTGGTATCTCGAAAATAACCGAATTTCGGGGGTTTTAAGACAGCATACAATACAGTTAGTAATGGATGGTAATTTTTGAAGGTGAACATACGTGGGATCCATTAATTTGTAAGTCCGCCATTGGACACAAAGTATATAACTTCGAAACTGGCGAGTCTCTGCCATAGAAAGTGATGTTTCAAGATTCAGTAACCACAATGTTAAGGTCGAGCTATAACAAATGGAGAGGAGGTTGATTTAATAAAGTCATCTGTAATATCCCAACAGAAAATTCGATTATCTCTGAAATAACGTAGACTTAAACCATTTGATGATAATAGTGGTTCTAGCTCCGTGCGGACAGCTCTAACACGGATTGTTTAGGGATAGTTCTGGTTGTGGATGAGTGATTATCGATATCCGAAACTTCTAATCGTCTATTAATTATCGCTTTTGTAGCCGGTACAAAACTATGTGCGAAGTGTGTGAGCAGTGGTGTCGAACCCACTTGCGGGTTAGGGGTTTAGAATATACCCGAGGTATGCATACCTGTCCTAAGAGGCGACTAAAATGCACAAAGGCAATAACGTGCAACTCGAAGGTTGATCTACGGATATGATAACTCTCACCTCTTATTACCTATATTCTCCTTCCCAACGGAAGGAGTGGTAAAATGACCTAAAAGGTTGCACTGGTGATTGTTTTTGTCGGTAAAAACAACAATAACAAGCAGTGGTGGCGTAATTCTCACTAACTAAAGCGATTACTTTTAGGCCAAAACAGAAAAGTTCCACTTTAAACCAAGTAGGCAATTGGGAATATATTTCAATATAAATCTCCAGTAATGCTTCTGTGAATAATGATTAACTCAATGGAGTTATTACATAGTGATGTACGTACAAACATAATAAAAACAGACGGGCGGGGCGGAAAACGAACGACCGTCATATTTGGGTGCTATGGCTCCGGTATATTTTTTTAAGGAACATATATTGTATACAGACATTGGCTTGTTGCAATTCTATATTCTATGAGGATAAAGTAAACTCGTAAAAATGATCTTCAACTTTAAGTTAGGCATTTAGCAATAACTCGATAAAATCTGCATGCCATTCAAGGCACCGGTTATTGCGTGATGCGCAAACAAACATAAAGGCATACGGACAAAAATCATAAGAACTGCTATTCAGGATTCAATTACTCCAATAAAAACCCCACGTATGCATTCTTCGTTGATATCTACAATGTGCAGACATCCACCTGTTGCGATTTTATTATTAGTAGAGATATTGACGCTTAGTTTTAGAATTCTTTCACGATTCCTGCAGAAATTTGCCACGGCCGTCAGAATAAACTATAAAAGCTCAAAATTCTTAAATTGCTCTTAGTTCTGTGCAATATTTTTAAAAATCATCATTTTGCACAATACTATGATGAAAAAATCATAAAGTGCGAGAGAGAGAGAGACTATGATGAAAAAACCATGTAGAGAGAGGGAGAGAGAGGAGATAATAATAAGGTATTTAGATAGTAAGCTAAAATGTAGTGACACCGGTAAATGCGAAGGCAATCAAAACTTGTCATAGGTCGTTTCAAAATTCTCTTATTTGTGTTAAAATACGTACACACACATTTACGTGAATTTGTGTTTTTTTGTTTGCGCAATTTCCATTCGCTCAGCGCTATCCCACCATGCTGGAAAAAAGTGCCGGAAATAGCATTTAAAGACAACTAAATGTACTCCTATGAGTAGGCATACACTTAACTCTTTTCATTTGATATTCAATATTGAATTTGATACAAATCTAAAACTAAAGTTGGCATCTAATCAAACAAAGATATATATTTTGTTTATTTTGATGGCTTCGAAGATTTGTAATTCAATCACAAAAGGGTTTAGTTTAAATTTTCTTTTACCCTTGATATTAAACTATATTTACCATAGTAACAAAAACTGTAAGTCATAGACATTTAACATTTTTACTTTATTTTATTTTATTATATTTAATTTAAGTTAGTTTAATTTAATTTAATTTTATTTTATTTTACTTTTTATTATTTTAATTTATTTTATTTTATTTTACTTTATTCTATTTTACTTTATTTTATTTTATTTTATTTTATTTTGTTGTATTTTATTTTATTTTATTTTGTTTTATTTTGTTTTATTTTGTTTTATTTTATTTTATTTTGTTTTATTTTACTTTATTTTATTTTATTTTACTTTATTTTATTTTGTTTTATTTTACTTTATTTTATTTTATTTTGTTTTATTTTATTTTATTCTATTTTATTTTATTTTATTTTGTTTTATTTTGTTTTATTTTATTTTATTTTATTTTATTTTATGTTATTTTATTTTATTTTATTTTATTTTATTTTATTTTATTTTACTTTATTTTTTTAAGTTTTATTTTATTTTATTTTGTCTTAATTTTTAAATTTTATTTTGATCCATCAGTGAACTAGTTCCCCAATCCACTGACCATACGAGTTCCTCATAAAATTATAGGCAACGGGGGCTCACATATTGAGTGTAATAAATTTTACATAAACTGTATTCCATAGAATTTCCTACAAGGCCCGTATTCATTCAAAAAACATTGTATTTGTGTGTCATGTTATACGCTCGTAGCCACATCGTAATCAGGTGGTACTAATAACAGAACGTGTGCTTTCGATACGAATAGTTTTTCGGTGTTTTTCTGCCATGCTGTATGATACTGAGACCATGTAGAGGAAGAAAAAATCTATCAAAGCACAAAAAACAAATGGAAGTAGCAGCACACTAGCAACGAAATGTCATAAACATCGATCTTACAGAGGCACTTATGGTGTAGCAACTTACAAACAAATCGTCGATGACACTGCAAAACAGCATAACGCTCAAATGCAAAACCGCGTAAGTGACATTTGTGTAAAAAACTTTCATAGGCCCCTGCCATCAAGATCTATTCATTTATTCTCAAGAAAACTATATGTTGGTTTGGAAAATAATTAAAAGAATCGATCTTTATGGGAATTTTCTCCATAAAGTCATTATTCGTCTTTAAATTAGGCAATTTGTAGTTGAAAAACAGCCAAACTGAGATGTCACTTATGCGGTTTTGCATTTATGCGTTACGCGGTTTTGCAGTGTCACCGACGATATGTAGATGCTTAGATATATGCTCAGGTACTTCCAACCACTATGTAACAAAGTTATTCTAACTTCATAGTGTAGAGCTGATTTTCTTTATTTCCATTTTAAGAGATCATTACGCACAATAAGAGCCTTTTTTCCGTTTCTATCAATTGAACATCAGCAGTTCCTCGAATTCGACAAAGAAGGTGGCTCTAGTATACATACGAACCCTGAAGGGAATTTTTTTAAACCTTTTTTCAAAACAGTTTTGTGATATATTTTTTTTTATTTCAGCTTAAAATGTTTTCTTTGAGTTTAAAAAAATGTGTTTAAACCAGACCTGTGAATTTTTCGATTAGGATTGAATATTCAATTTATTGGATGGCTCTTGCAATCAATATGATTATTTCAATTGTTTTCAAAAACTCCAATTACTAATTGATTACCATTGGAAAAAAAAAATGTATCAAAACAAAATCAATCAAATCAAAAAAAAGATTAAAAGTAATCAAAAACAATCAATAGTAATAAAAAAAAAATTGTTCATGGTTTGGGATCTTGTTGAGTAATCAAAAAATTTTTTTATAGTTTTTGATATTTTTGATTATTTTTGAAATTTGTTTTATGATTTTTTAAAACAATAATTAAAACACGAAAACAATGGGTAATCATTCGTTAGTAGACTTTTTCAAAAATCAATCAAACTGGTAATCATTCCGTTTAGTAATCATGATTTAACAGGTCTGGTTTAAACATATGACCTTACAATATAAATATTAAGGCTGCTCATACTCATTTGGCACTTTTTATTTAAAGAAAGTTTTATATGCTTTATATTTGTATGTATCGACGGCTGAGGGGAAGATCACCCTCCGAATTTGTTTGAGCAACACCCTACTTACATTTTTTTCCATAACGCACTACTTTTTTTTTTTTTTTTTTTTTTTTCGGCCGCCGTGGTGTGAAGGTAGTGTTGCCGGCCTAGCACACCGAAGGTCCATGGTTCGAGCCCTGGTACAGGTAACATCAAAAGTGATTTGAAAAAAGTTTTTCAAAACGGGGTCGCCCCTCGGCAGTGGTTTGGCAAACTCTCCGAGTGTATTTCTGCCATGACAGGCTTCTCAGCAAAAATTCGTCTCCTTTGTAGATGCCGTTCGGAATCGGCAAAAAACTGTAGGTCCCACCAATTTGTAGGGAAAATTCAAATCGGCACACCACAAATTGGAAGAGAAGCTTGGCGCAAAAATCTCTTAGGAGGTTTATGATGATATACCTGTTGTATATCGCGCCATAGAGATAGAGACTACTTCAAAATCTGGTTGAAGAAAGCCTTATCTCAAAGTAAAGTCAAGAGATGGAGTGTGTCTCGGTGAAATCCGCTCAAGACCTTATGATTATATAGGATATTATCTCATCAAAAGGCTTTCGGTCCGGGGGGCCCCCTCAGGGCCAATCATGACATTGTGGTAATTATTAAAGTAAGTAAAATTATTTTAATGGCAGTGTAGTGCTTATGTGCTTGTGAGCCCGGTCATCTTCGCTTTCGATGAAGATTGTGTTCGGGAGGTCCTTCTGCGGCTTATGTCGTAAGAGGCGACTAAAGGTAATGACATGCAACTCGATGGTTGATCTGAGGATGTGATGCCTCTCATTACCTAACTTCTCCTTCCTTACGGAAGGAGGGGTAACATGACCTAGAATGTTGCACTGGTCATATCAAGTCGCTCCCGCGACCATCGGGCATGGACCGCAAGGGAGTACTGGGTCATTTCTTTCTTCCTGGCAATCACATTACCTCTTCACCATATAAAGATTATAATGAGGTCCTGTACCTCGGTCGCAATCGTGTGGCATTCAGCATGGGAATTATCAACCACTGCCCATATCAATCTTAGTTTTAGGGAGGCTTATAAGCATTCTGATTTGAAGAGCATTTAGCTAATGCAATGAAAGTAAATTATAAAACTTCTTTGAAGTTAGCAAAATTTATAATGAAAATCCCTCCTAGCAAACTTCTTGATCGGTGTCACTGGCTACGATTCTGCATATTTCATGGTTTGCAATCCATGTTAGACATTGCATATGCCATTCTATCCCGCACTACAAACGCTTGTCTGCACATTTAGCACACACACACACCACCCTACAAATAACTAGCATACTAACACCTTCCATGTAAAGCTCACTGTTGAGATGTTTGTTCATAGATATTTGTACGTAGTCGTCGGCTCATGGTTAACTAAACTGGTTTTCCGCCAGCGACTGCTAAGCAACGGCACGAGTGTGTGTTTGTGTGCGCGCGTCTAATGCGACAAGTTAAAATGCCTTGAATTTTAGGGTGCTGCGATCGAGCTAAGCAACTGAGATGATTGCCACACTGCAACCGTGTTAGCTGCTGCAGCAGAAACAACAGCAACAACAAATTCATCTACACCGCTCCCAATAACCTGCTGCACCAACGATACCACTTGGCTTATTAATGCAAGCTGCATTTCGAAAATTACTGAATATTTTTGCCTTTCGGTTCTGATGAGAAATACAACAACAAAACTTTAGAGGGGAAGTATTATTTAATGTTGTTCCACTGCTTTAAACGACTGGCTGCAGCTAACATCAGCTTACGACAGCAAACATTGAAATAACAATAACAATAACTAGCTTGCTAGTCAACCAACTAATCAAACAAAGCCAACAACAACAAAACGCTGACGAACTAAAATAGCGCTAGTGGCGGTGTAGCTGTGGTGCAATAAACGCATTGCGTCGGCGGTGTGGCCGACTTATTGTTGTTGTTCGCTCGCAAACGAATGAGTGCGGAACGAGTACGCTTGGTTGTGGGTACGGGTGTATGTATATATGTTTAACTGATGGGAAGCAACGGAAGCGAGCGTCTCAACAATGGGAGCACTAGTCGTTTATGAAGGTTCGTACGCTCATTGCTTGCTGCTGGCGCAATAAACGTCCCACATCACGTTAAGTAAACATCAAGTGCTGAGCATTACGGAGTGTTGGACAGTGGGCAGGAAATAGAATAAAGCGGCCATAAAATGTAACTGGACCTATTTCAAGTGAAGGGTTACCTGAGGATTTTGTGGCGGCTGTTTTTTTCTGACGCAACCTACTACAAAAATTTACCCGATTCGGTTCAATAATTCGAACAACTTAGTAAAACTTACGACGGCCGCCGTGGTGTGAAGGTAGTGTTGCCGGCCTACCACACCGAAGGTCCATGGTTCGAGCCCTGGTACAGGTAACATCAAAAGTGATTTGAAAAAAGTTTTTCAAAACGGGGTCGCCCCTCGGCAGTGGTTTGGCAAACTCTCCGAGTGTATTTCTGCCATGACAGGCTTCTCAGCAAAAATTCTCCTTCTACAAAGTCTCCTTTGTAGATGCCGTTCGGAGTCGGCAAAAAACTGTAGGTCCCACCAATTTGTAGGGAAAAATTCAAATCGGCACACCACAAATTGGAAGAGAAGCTTGGCGCAAAAATCTCTTAGGAGGTTTATGATGATATGGCTGTTGTATATCGCGCCATAGAGAGAGAGAGTAAAACTTACACCCTTCTTTCTATTTGGCTTGGTTGCAAGAAGTTTTTAATAATTTATCGTAAAATTCACCCTTTTAATTAATAACTATTTTTGGTTTGTTCGTTTATTTATAACTAGAAAGTCCGGCTACGCTCAGCTGCGACTCAGAACTTTTAAAAGACTGAGTCCGATTTGAGTCCCTATATCTCCAAAACCAGTTGAGATATGGAACTTAATCGCAATGCTTATTGCAGAACTCATTAGCATATTTCTTTTCATGCCCACATTGTACTAACACATTTTGGGTCACCCTGGTTCGTCTTTTTGCAGATTGATAGCATTCATCGGGTCTAGGCATGATTACCACATAATAACAATCAGCAGAGCACTTGCATGCATAATCAGAGCGGCACATACATATCAGCAAAGTAGTCAAAACACCCAGCAAAAATAGAGTGACCGAAAATGGCGTCCAACAACAAAAAATTCCACTTTTTTCCCTTAGACACAACACATACATACAAAAATATGATTTACTTATGAGTGTGAGCGGTATGCACAATCACATAAATAGGTACAATGGAAGTGGAACGATCAAAAGATTGCCCGATGCTCTTAAGAATTTTACTGCAGGTTTTGCGCTGTTTCGTGGTCACAGCCCTGCCAACCAGCAGTGGAAAAAAATCTGGATAAACAGCGAGTCGATCTTACCAAAAACCTGGCTAAAAAAGTTGGTAATTTCCCTGCAAAAAACGGAAATGCTCCGTTTCATACTCCAAAGAATACTCCTAAAGGAGTATTAGAGTACTCCAACACATATCCTTATTCATATAAAAAAGGTGGTCCAATTTACATGGCAATGTCCGGTGATTGGATCACCTAATCCATCTCGGAGTACTCCCTTTCTTTGCTTTTGAATACTGTATAGACCACCTACGTGAGAGTACTCTCAAAATACTCCCATGGGATTACTCTATGGAGTATTCAACAGCAAAGCGAGAGTGGGAGTAGGTGGTCCTCAAAAGAACACATACTCCCTTCTCGCTTTCGTCTAGAATACTCTATAGGGTAATCTTTTGGTAGCATTTTAAAAGTACTTCAACGTAGGTGCTCTATAGACTATTCCGAAGCAAAGTAAATGGTACTCCGAGTAGGATTAGGTGATCCAATCAGCGGACATCGCTATGTAAATTGGACCACCTTTTTTATATGAATGAGGATAAATGTTGGAGTACTCTGATGGTCCAACGTTTTTTACAGGGTTTGTTCAGCGAGGTCCACTTTTTAACCATGTTGAAAATGTTTTTTCGTGTATGTGTGAGTGCATATTTTTAGGCACTTGTTGTTTTCCATACAGATTCCAAAAATATGCGTTGGGGTTAGTAAAAATTTGTGAATTTGTGGAATCAGAGTTTCACCACGGTTAGCGATGGGTGGTAGCAAAGAACGTTGAAACAATAAGAAGGTCAAACGCCTAACAATTATCAATTCACGGGTAGGGAATTCACCGCTTGGTAAGAAATGTTTAACCAATGTAATTCTTATGGAGTCGAATTTTCTTATCGCGTGGTGAATTTCCTACCCGTGAATTGATAGCGTGCGATGTTTGGCGTTGAACCTTCTTATTGTTTCAACGTTCTTTGTTGGTAGGGAGTGCGCGTCGTTTATTTACTAGTATACTTTTTATTGGGAAGTATTCTATACACGCATACTAAGCCAAATTTCACTTACAAATCATATATGGATAGAGCCAACGTCAACAACAAGGCACAAGCAGAGATGCAGGCACATGTTACGCGTCGTGACTTTGCTGGACTTTCCCTACCGAGTACAAAGATGTTTACACATCAACAAGACACAGGCAGAGGAACAGTAACAAGCACCGGCGGAGGCACGGTTACAGGCAGCGACGCGTAAATTTGCTGCACAGCCCTTACCGAACCCAAATATGTCTACGCATCAAAAAAGAATTAAGCTTAAGATCTTAAAGGAAACAATTCAAAGTATGATTTATTTGCCAAGTTTCGAATTCCATTTTTTATGGACATCAGCCCACTGTACGTTATGGAGCAGCAAAGCGTATTGTGGTACTACATATGTATGAATAACCAGCTCACGAGAAGGCGCACTCCAAACCTGTTGACCCAATTTTAAATCGTGCGTCGTTTCGCTTTAAACATTGGTGCTTCGCTGCTTACGATTAGCCATCGTCGGTACTCTCTGCTACGACAACAACTCACAACTGAGCAAGTGCGCGCCAAGTGCCATGGTGAGCAGTGAGTGTTGAGAATACGTGCTGAGTACGTATAGGCAAGGGGGGCTACAATCATTTGCTTTGACAACCACTTCAGCTCTATCGCAGCTGACACTGACAACGTTTGCGCTGCCGACTCTTACTTACCTACATACATACAAACGAATATTTGTATTTCGTTTTCGACTACAGTGGTATTCCCTGACACACTACCGCCTGTGATTGCATTGTGCGATACTTTGAATTCAGTCTGTGTTATTGTGTTGTGCCGAAAAGCAAAACATTAGAATCGAAGATGCGAAACGCGTATTAATAACAACATTCACTAAATTTAAAAGAAGAAAAATTAAATTCACAAAAAATCACAATCGCATTTACAAATAGTCACTCATCGAATGCATTCATATCGTCTAAAGTTTTTAGCTCTTGGTGGTGTTGTTGTTTGTTGTACGCATTCAAACGCATCTGCAAAGAACGGGCCGTGAAGTAATCTTCAAATGTGCATATAAAGATAAATAATCCATACATACATCCATATATTCTGACATAGTATGTAATTACGAATACCTGAGTGCATGGATTGTTTTGTGGATTGTGCAATAAAGTTATGAAAAGAATTGCTGCTAGAGATATAAATTAACGATCAAGCAGAGTAATGAAAAATTCAAACTTCTGCTGGCCTGAAATCTGCATATAATTTGTGAGGTGAATTGGCTTCAAATTGCATTTGTAATGTGAATATGCGAAAAGCAAAAAAATTATCAAATAAAAATGGAAACTAGGTTGGGTGCACGAAGAGCACATATTTATGCACATACATATGTTGGTAGGCTTATTTGTACGTGCGGATATAGAGATATAGAAACACATGTAGATATGTGGATTTGTGTGTGCTTATCCCCATTTCGTTTGGGCATGTAGGCACACAATAGCCAATAAACATTTGCGGGTGTGGGGGCGGTAAAATCTATTCTCACCATTAGGTGAAATCACAAGAATCCGGTCGCCGCTACGGAAACTATGACGATGCAATGACGGCAGCCATATGCTCCTTAGCCAATATGTAGATATGTAAGATCATTCCCACTTACATACATACCTATGTACATACGTTGTGACAACATTTCAAATACTTCATGTACGAGGGTTATACTAAAAGTTTCCCGATATGCCTATGGGACCATCTCTTTACGGATATTGGAATTTAATTTGCTGTCTTCGGGCATAGCGAAATCCTAAAATCTTTTGCGAGAGTTAGGTATGAGGGCTGCGCAATCCCTATACACTTGTTTTTGTTTTGCCCTCAAATATAGGCACAGATACAAATTTACACTTTGAATACAAAAAAAATTAAAATTTTCAAAGCACTCCCATTTGCCCTCACATATCATTACAATTTATATGAAAGTGCCTGAATTTCTTATGAAAGTGCAAAACAAAATCAATTTGGTATGAAGCTCAGGCACTTCCATATTAAATAGAAATTGACACTAACAAATTGACAATGGAAAATTTTTAAATAAATTTGAGGCACTAAGAAAAATTTATATTGAAAATAGACTGTACTCGAATTTAATTAAACAAAAAAGGAAAACATGTGGGAGCGGAATTTTGAGGAGTTTTTATGCATAAAACCATAAGATACACAAAAAGGTCTAAATGAACATAAACTTCTTTCAAAGGTTGGTTCAAATCGGTCTGAAATATAAATGATCGCAGCCGTAACTATGCCTTGATATACCAAAAATACCAGCTTATTTTAATAGGTAGCATTTAAATGGAGACAGAATGAAATTTGGTATATTAATTTCAGGTGGCATAGGAAATTTTGTTACCGAAAATGTGTGGAATCGAGATTTAACCAGGCCTAAATTTTATATGTGTATGAAATATTTTATCAAAATTTCTGAAAGTTCTGAATTTACCTGAAACCTTTAGCGGTATAAATTTGTTTGAAATTTAGTTTGTTACCGATACTATCTTCACGAGAATCCCCGCACACCCACTTTTGTTATAATTGTCGAAATTGTGATGATTGAGTTACATAGCTAAAATTAGCAGGAAGAACTTAGAACAGTGGAATCCATTAACTTTATGTAACCTATCACGGCCTGAAGTGATCCTGCTTGGAAACCGGGTTCGTTATTTAAAAAAATGTTTTTTTTTGCGATATCTCTACATTTTCGAAACTTTTTTGTGATTACTCAATTTTAAAAGGAAATTTTCAGTGTGCACATATTTTTGTACATGTATTGTGATTTACTCTTCCATATAAAATAATTTGAGCACCACTGCCTAGGTATATTTTTTTTCAAGCAAAGGCTATCACTGACCGTCGCAGATCTCGTTTCAACTTGACCTAAGCTCCTCTTTTGCTAGAGTTACGTTAGTAATTTCATGCATCGGAGTTTTCTTTTATGCGGGAGCTATATATTATAGGGATATGACAATCACTTGTCCGCTGAGAAAATGTGGATTGCAAACTAGCGGTTGTCGACACAGTAAAGGGCATTATCCATTTAATTTCAAGGTTGTGATTCGTGGTACACAAACTTCTTACAGAGAAGAGCGTCTCTTGATGTATTAACTGAATACTTATTGAAGGTTTGCGGCAGTCTTGAGGATTTTGGCGGTGGTCTATATGAATCCGATACATATGGCTTCTTCTACTCGCCGGAATGTAGCGGGAATGATTTGATTGGGCATTTTAAACTTTCGGGTCGTCTTGGTGTTCTAGTGCACAAAACAGTCACTTTCCGTGCTTTTCTTCCGATTTGCTGTGTGCTGCTTTTAATTTTAGCCTACAAACTGCATAGAAAAACTTGTTTCTCCAGTTTTTCACCACACTAATACTAATTAAGCTACATATACCCTGCAAAAAACGGAAATACTCCGTTCAATTTTCCAAAAAATACTTCTTAGGCAGTGTCAGAGTACTCCAACACTTATCCTCATTCATACAAAAAAGGCGGTCCTATTTACATAGTAATCTTTTGGGAGAATTTTGAAAATACTCTCACGTAGGTGCTCCATAGAGTACTCAGCAGCAAAGTAATGGCGTCCTCCTAGATGGATTTGGTGATCCAATCCTAGGAAATCGCCATGTAAATTGGACCACCTTTTTTATATAAAAAGGGATTTCTTTGGAATACTCCGATACTCAACACTATTATGCAATCAGAAACGAAATACATACCTATCTGAGATAAACACACTTGGGAAGAAGAAATGCTTCGACAACTCGCTCTTCGAATTTAATAGTATAAAAGTGCTACATTTTCAGGAAGAAAAAATTTCTTTGAATAAAATGTGTGCCTGGTTAAAGTTTTTCGAAAGCATTTAGGGTAACCCTCGTACACAATCGAGAAATCAGTTTATTATATTTATACTTGACACCATTAAGTGTTTTTCGTAAACTGCAAGTGAAACAAAAACAGAATAAAAGGCCAGCCAACAACAATAAGCCAACTCCAGTTTGGATTTTAATTCGACTTCTTGCTGGTCTTTGCTTGGAAATAAGCTTTGCTAAGGTACTTAATTATTTGTGTGTTCACATCTATGTAGATATGTATGTAGGTATGTCAACATGTCCATATATTACACATATTGTGTTGTAGTTGTTGTTGTTTGTGCTGCTGCTGCAGCTGGTTTTCTAGTTCATATCTACAAAGCATCACGGCCGCGCGCCAACACCGATGACTAGAAGTCGCAAAGTCGCTCCACTATTTACTTCGTCACAGTTGAATGCTGACGAAATACTTATGTACATATGAGGCACAACGGACGTTTGGCTAGCCAGTCGGCTTGTCCGATAGTTACCATTGCGTGAGAAGAATATTGTGAAGAAAACATAACGAATGAAATGAGTAGAAATAAGGAAACTGCAAAAAAAAAACAAAAAACTATAATATTATTAAGTCAAAGTGGGCACACGACTGTAGCAAGCGAGAGGAAAATTAGGTCAACAAAACAACACGCTCTGCTTTCGAGTGCAAGCTCAAACCATAACCGTGCCGCTGGCTCTGATGAGAGAAGGCGGAGAAACTGATTCGCTGACAAAGCACGTTGTGCCGATAGCCAGTGTTACCGTTTTAGTGGGCTTTTCAACCAAACATATTTAAATATTTTCAAAGTTATATATGCACAATACATTTTAGAATAAAATTTAGTACTAGTTGTGGCTCTTTTGACATATCAAACTGTGTCAAAGAGCTTCTACTAAATTTAAGACATAATTAAGTTTGACTGATATGCGCCATATACTTAAAATGAGCTACTCTGTACCTCGAACCATTTTAGTCAATTATGTTAGAAATTAATTAAAAACTAACGTTTTGAGCTACAGAATTATAGTTTGCCAGTTAACTTTATTTAACTTTAATATTTAAAATTTTTTTTATACAAAATCACGAATAATCACTTTTTTGATCAAAAATAGCCATAATTTTTGAGTACTATTTCTTTGATAAAAAACTAAAACTATCTTTGAGTTTTAAAAGTTCAAGAAAATTTGTTTCTAAGCTTTGTTTATTTAATCGAGACAAAAAATTATTACGAGTATAAAACACAATTTTTTTTTTATTTTGAAGTTATTATCAGACTTGTTACATTCCCATTGGAATTGGGTGTCTACTTCAATCAATATGTAATTATTATTTTTGGAAAAAGAAATTTTTTTCATAATTTTTGGTTTTTTAATAAATTTTTTGGATTATTTTTGACTATTTTGCCGCATATGCTTATGTTTGTCTGCAGCTATACCAAAAAGCAATCAAAAATAATCAAAAAATCATAAATAATCAGAAGTAACATTTTTTTGCACGTTTTTTCTAGATTATTTTTTATTTTTTTTTATTTTTTAATATAATCATTAAATACCGAAAACAATGGTTAGTAAATTTTATTTTTGATTTGTTTCGGAACTTTTTTTTTTATTATTTTGCCGCATGTGCTTATGTTTGGTCTACATCAATACGAAAAAATAATCAAACAATCAAAAGTTGGCTTTTATCGTTTTAGATTATTTTTATTGTTTTTTATTATTTTTTAAAATAAACATCGAAAACCGAAAACAATGGCTAATCAATCACTAATATTCTTTTCCAAACCCATAAAACTAGCAATAATTACAATTAGTAATATAAGTGGAAAAGGTGACAGGTTAGACAGGGTAGTGTCGAAATAACAGCTCTTGGTCGGATGTAAAAATCCGAGTCATTCCGGTACGTAGAACCGGCCGTGTGTTACCTATCCAGACTGAACCCTGACATGCCAAATGTCTGCCCGGCATGCGGCGTGTCTCCCCACGATACTAACCATCTGTTCATCTGCTCAACTGAGCCCACTCTTCTAGCACCAATTCCACTCTAGTCCACCCCTGTTGAAGCCGCGAGGTTTCTTGGACTTCCGTTAGAAGAGCCTGATGGCAGTGTTGGATGAGGGGTGACATCCTAGGCAGGTTAAGTAGTCGCTACAACAACAATTAGTAATCATTACTGTTGATTTTAATTCATACATAGCTAAATCAGCTTTATTCTTAAAACAAATGTAAAACAGACATTTTTCAGTAAAGTTTTATACCTATTCTATTTATATTGTTGTTGGTTTTTTTTCTAATCAAAAATAATAATAATTAACTAAGAATTATTATCAACTGGTCTTGAGCTCGTTATACTTACAAAAAAAATTCTATTTATATTTTTTGGAAAAAAGAAAAACTTAAAAATTAAGAAAAATGGCAACACTGGTGGTAGAACACTTTTATAGCACTTGAGAGAACAATCGCAAGAATGTGACTAAATTCCTATTGAAATGCTGTAAACGTTACGCTCTAAAAAAACATATGTATCTTTAAAACCCAAACCCAAAAAATAAAATTAAGCAAACTGAAAACAAAACATCAGCAATGAATAAAAACAAATAACCAAACTAAGCAAGAACTAAAGGTTCGAAAAGAATAAAGAATTTAAAGAAATCGTTTACGTTTAAGTGAGCCGCATTGAACATGTTGCAATCAAATGAGGCCAACAGTTTCTCCTACTTTTCGAATGGGAACACGAAATTAGTGCAATGAGTTTGTGCTCGAAGTCCCACAAATGTGAGAAAAGTTAATAACAAAAGAAAAAAAAGTAAACAATGCAAAATTAGGTGAGAAAGAAAACGACCAAACAATTAAAAGCCAACAAAGTAAAAGAAAAAAAAAAACTAAAACGCTTATCCCCAATGGATCAGAACGACCGCGAACAGCGTGCACATTGCGTTAAATATCAATAAAAAGATATACATAAATGTAAAGTCTATGACACAACCACAGACACTTCCATACATACAAAAGTAAATATGTACATTAAGGTGGGTACGTTTGTCTGAACCGATTTTTTTCTATAATTTTTCTTGTAGTATTCGCTCATAGCCGAAGATAAGTGATATAATAAAGAGCATTTTACACTATTTGTGCTATATTTGTCTAGAATCAAGTTCTATACTTACTAAGCAATTGAAAACACCGAAGGATGTCAAGTCGTTGTCCACTTGGTCACTTCCATCGGAGTGCTGGTCTTCCTCTTCCTCGGCTAAGTAGGTCAAAGTTTATTCTGCTTCCCTCCTTTTCTGTGGCCTTTTCTCTTTCGACCCTTACACCTCGCACATTTCATTGAAACTAAACATTATCTAGAGGGGCTCCGCAAGCACCCAAAAAATGTTGTCTATATTTCAAGATACATAGGCTTCCAGCAAGACATATACCGGCGAAGAACTACTCAATTTCATTTAGTCATGGGCTTACAAACATATGTATATACAGACAGAGAGGCTGACATTAAAACTTGTTACCTAGACTTTTGTCGCTTTAATACCGTTGTCGCCGTAGTATAGTGGTAGGATGTTGGCCTACTATACCGAAAGCTCCTTCGTTTAAGTACGGGGAAAGCATTAAAAATGAGTTGAAAAAGTTGTGCGGGAACTGAATATTTCCGTACAGTAAAATTGCATTAAATTATATGCATAGCATTGTGAGTTATGAGCGAACAAACATACAGACACTCAGAAATTTGTAGGTTTTGGAAAAAATTTACCTTCCCTAACGTACACATGTACATACTCTGTACTATGCACCGGTGGAGTAAGGTGTGCATATGAAGAGTTGCGAATGATAGTGGAAGTAGTGACAACACAAACAACAACAACACGGATTTAGTCACTCAATTTCAGTGGCACAGTGAGTGTGGCGTTTGGCATAAATAATTAGCCGCTCACAAACACACACTCACATTCACACACAAGATCTTCGTCCCACTGACTATACGACTATGCGGCTAAAAGACTTTATAGCTCGTGGACTCATCGTCTTATTCTTTGGTTGTAGATTACTGTTGCTGTTTGCGGCTGCTCACTGTCGTTATTGTAGTTGGTGTTAATGTAGTCGTAGTTGTTTTTGTTTTGCGAATGTCCCACATGTTTGGTGTGGTGAACTATTTTTGCTCCACTTGCTCTTGGCGTTGGCCATGGCAAGTGTTTCGCAATGCTCTGCCACAGCAGTGCTTCCACATAAATGAAATCATCGCATGGCATCGAATTCGGAGTAAATCGCCGCTACAGCGCCACTATGTTTGTTTGTTGTATGGTTGCGTGAGTTGAATGCCGTGATAAGCCGACGCTTAGCTACTCTGCCTATCGAACTCATTTCTCATTGCGCTGTGCTGCTTTACCTTAATGAGGGAAATTCCTGTTCCACTTTCTAACTGGGGAGTATGGCGCGAAAAGCAAAATTAAAGTGTGTTACAGTTAAATGTTGTTTTTATGCACCTTTCATTCATATTTGTGGGTATTGCTGTTTTTCGCTCTCACAGAACAACTTGTTCTGAATGCCGATTTCGGTTTGTTTAAATGTGTTATGCTGTGTTTGTGTGAAGAGAGTGTGGGTGACGGGCGCATGGGATTTTATTGCATTTGACCGATGTCGGATAACAGGAACAATGCTACCCACTTTCAAAACGCTGACACGTCAAAAATTATGTCAAGTTCCGATAAAGTCACGCGTACCTACATACATACTTGCACATGGTAAATTATTAATAAAAGTACAATCATGGATTTGTAGTAGATGAGTATGTTGTCAGCAAATTCATTCGTTTCATTCACGTGATCTGTATAGTTAATATATTTGGGCTTTATTTAATTAGTTATGAATTCGCAATCTTTTGCCGGCGGCCGTTTATTTCGTTTGGTCAGAAGAAAAAGATTCGAAAATCCATTACCAGTGTGATAGTTGGCCAATGAGAAGGATTTACCACCGTATTTATAAAAATTATAACACAATATGTTCCCCAGCTTAGCCCACACGCTTCATTTGCAAGAACCAGAATCACGCCTGCAAAATATAAGCGATAGGTTGACACTTGGATTAGACAAGCTATGTAGACATGAATTTTGGCTGAACAAAGCATTTAATACTTTTTGAGCATAACTCGCTAATTAGTATATTAAGTCTCGCAAGTGTAAAGTCCCCACAACAACAAAATATCACATAAATCCAACACTTCTATTCTTTATCATTTTGAAACCAATTTAAAACTACAAGATGAGTACATGAGAACGATGTTGTAGGATTGCCGAATGAAGCCTTCCGATTACTAGAGTTAGGTATCCATATACGCAGTAGAACTCTAAGTCAAACTGGCACTGACTGTTGTTGTTGCTTAGGAGGAGCGGATAATCATGGAATGGGACATGACGAAATAAACATGATTATACTGATATTAGCAGGCGTTTGCCAGATATGAATCCGGTATCCTATGGTACTTGCCCGAATGGCGTGGGTGTGATTTCGTTGATCCTGAAACCGGGGTCGATGTGGATTTGACTCCCTTCATACAACCAGCATATCCATCGTGAGTATATTCTAAGCCCCCTAACCAGCATTGGCGGACAATTGCTGTCGTATTAGTTATATTATATATAATAATACTCTGAATATTTTGAGTAAACTTCGGTCAAATTATTGATTTGATTTTATGCATGTATGTATTCACAGTGAGTGCTACTCAAAGTGGCCCGCTATTCTAATATATTTCGAAAACTTCTTCATAGACGTCTTTCGAACTAGTGCTTTCTAGTTTATAAAAAAATTCCAAAAATTCTTGAAAATTTTAAAAAACGGGCTGGAAAGTTTGAAATTTGAAGAAAGAACAAAATGATTTTCGAGTATGCAGTACGGCAGCCTACTAAATTCTAGTAGTTGCCAAAAATCAACCAAATTTTCCATAGCCTTAAAACTTGCATTTGGAAGGCTACAAAACTGCATACTCAGAAATCGTTTTGGAATTCTTGTCTAAAATTTGAAAATTCTCACCATTTTTTTCAACTTTCCAAAAATTTTCGTAATTTTTGCATCTGCTTGGAAACGCTCATTCTAAAGATTTGCATAAGATTTTCGTATAAATTTAACAAATAAGTTTTTTCTGTAGAAGTTTTCGTAATATATTACAATGACCAACTGAGCCATTTTGTGTGGCACTCACTGTATATAGTTATGCCTAAACTAAATTCTACTAAATATGCATACGATGTGCCATACTAGGAATGAAAATCCGCAGATCCCGGGATTTCGCGCTTTAGCTGCCAAAATCGGGATTGGGAATATGTTATTATAACCTAAATATATATGATTTAACTGTGGGTCCCGCCCATTTGTAGAAATAAATCAAGGTGGCACACCACAAATTGGAAGAGAAGCTCGGCCCAAAAATCTTTTCGGAGGTTTATAATGATATGCCTGTTGTATATCGCACCATAAATTTTTTTCATATGTGATGTTTTTATGAAAATTACCTTAGTTTGTTTGTTGATGTGCAATATTTAATTTTCTCTCTTGATTTTGTTACTTAAAGAAGCGTTAGCCTTTCTAGCAACTAACAAGAACTATGGATCTAAGCACCCAATAAAACAAGTTAGCACAGATTTTAAACTTAACAAAAGTGCCGTTCTCCATATCATAGCATCAGCCTTTCTAGCATATAGCAAGAAGATTTGTGTATACCGAACTCACTATCGACAGTTTTCCATTTATTTATTCAATATTCGACTTTTTTATTTAAATATAACATCTTCTAACCCAAAAAAAAAACTGAGTTAACACAAATTTTGAAATTTTCATATAAAACATACGTTAACAATTAAAAAATTGGGTGCGTGTTCGATTCTGCTTTGTTATTAATGAAATACCTAACTCCCGTTTTACATAAAAAAAAATTTAAAACATTTTAAAAGTTCAATTATTCGTTATGTATTTTAATATTAGATAGCTTCTCAAACAACTTCTTGACTTTTTTCAACATAAACTGTTGCAGAATAGTGCATTTCCAAATTTTGAAATCAAAATTCGAAAATCCGCTATTTTCCAAATCCAAAAATTTGCCATCTCTAGTTCATACCCATTAATAAAGTCCATCTAATTTAGGTTTAATATCTATTTATTTTACTGGTTTGTTGACATGCTGTTCACCCGACTTTTGTGCGGCATAATCCAACATAAAAAATGCTAAGCAGATATGTCACTGACATACTGACATGAATAACTTCAAAGTGTTAAAGAGTAGAGGAAAAAATAGAAAACGAAATACGCTCTCTCATGCCTATTCGCTTTACTAGCACATCAAGCATGTGAACTATGCGAGTACTACATACATACATATATACTCGTATATGAGTTATAAATACCTAGTTATGTAGTTATGTACTGTGTGATACCTTTTCAACAAGATACTATTTATGAATTTGGGATATGAACTAGTTTTATTTCAAAACTTAACCCAATGACTTGGTTGCTGTGTAGATGAGGAATACACAATCCTATGTACCTAAATGTGTGTATCTAAATATATATATTGTATGATGATTGTACATATGTGTAGGTATATCTGCATTGATAAGCCTTCATGTATGCATCCATGCACTTTCATGTATTTCAAATAGGCTAACCAAAAGTAATATTCTCTCATATATTCATATGTTTGTTTAAACAAATTTATAGAGTCATAGATTTTTGTTTTACTGTAATATTTTTTTGAATCACATCTAGGCTTGGCACCAAATTTAAACAGTACTCAACAGAGTTCTAAATTCATAAAAAGCTTCAATAAACAGTTTCCGTAAAATCACGACCTTTAGGACTTGCAAATTTTTTTTGATTAGCGTTCTCAGCAGTTTAGGTTCGGTTTTCGTCAGACAAGTGAAATTGGATTAGTAATTAGTAATCAATTATTTAGACGGCTTTTTTAATTGGTAATGATTATTTTAATGGTTTTTCAAGAAAAGGAAATTATTAATTGATTACGATTAGAAAAAATCAAAAATAATAAATTAAAAATAATCAAAACTTATCAAAAAAAAGTTTTGATTATTTTAGATTTTTTTTTATTTTTTTAGTATTGTTGATGTTTACATTTATGTGCTTCTACAATAATACTGAAAAAAATCAAAAAAATTAAAAGTAATCAAAGCAACTTTTTTTGTATTATTTTTGATTTTTTTTTGTTTTTTGTTTTTTTAGTAATCGTAAAAAAGCATGAGTTTTTTTGATTACTTTTTTAATTGATTGGAAAATAATCTTTAAAAACTTAAAGTGATTAGCAATCAATCATTAAATGGATTCTCAAGAAAGTAATTAATCAAACCGGTAATCATTACTATTAGTAATCATTATTTAACAGGTCTGGTTTTCGTTAAGAAGGACTTTGTTGCGTATACGCAGTGGTGTCTGCTTAGCGCTGTTGAGCTGATGCGTAGCGTAGGAACAACAAAGGCAACTTATATGCACTGCTGCGTTAAAAGGCCGACACTCGGTCCGTCTCCAGTATATTGGGTTGCCTCCATTTGGAATTTCTGTTTCAGGAGTTGTTGTTTTTGTCAACAGCGCTTCGCCCTTCCACATGGGCACGATCACCCTGAGAGAGATATTAAGTATTATGAGTAGACATACCACATGCTGGGGAAGTGTATGGTATGGCGGAATTGAGTTTGGATAAGTAAGAGTTTAATCAATTACAGTATATAGATCGAAATTGTGTTGGATGAATCTGGTCTCCCTCGCGAGAAGGATCTCTTCTACAGCTGTTTCATCTGGTTTGATGTTAATAAAGGAGTTCACAGGCCAAGATCTGAGCGAGGTACATATATACCGAATCAAAGTGTACGTCATTTACAGCACGCCTACTAATCAAATGGGTTTGTAATGCGTTGCCTGATCTCGTCATAGTGCTTATAGCGATGAAAATTCTATCAAAAAATTCGGGGAATGACAGACGGTTTTAAACCCGGGGCAAACTCCTGTAAGAATAAGTACGGCGACCTGGTGGCCGAAGTTCAGAGAGCACTCAGAATATGAAGGGATCACTTCTTTGCCCTTTTAAACGGAGAAACTGAGCAAGAAACCAGAAAAGATGCCGAATCTGAGCCCACGATCGAAGATGATCAAATTGACGTTCCACAACCCGACTATAATGAGGTGCGAAACTAAACGAGGTTTCACATTACCTTTTCCATTAAATATATTGTGTTGCAATGCCTTACTTTCTATCGCAGTTACTAGGTTTCGGGGAGTTCAGGGCACCTTCAACCCCTTGATGAAATATAAAAGCTGGCAAGAATGCTGATCTATACCACAAAGCCTAATTAGACAGAATTCCGCCTTATGGTGTACCCTTGCACACACTTCTCTAGACTGAAACCCACTTCGCTATAGAAAACATATCGGAATTAGATGATTCAGTAGTTTGCTTGATTTCTTCAGCAAAATATTAAAACATGAACATATTTCTTTAAGGTGTTTAAAATAGAACAATGAAATTTAATTTAAATCTTGTGAAGAGGATACTTCTCTTTCTAACTACCCGCTTCTTGATGATTAAAAAAAAAACGTTTAGCAACCCTTGCGCTTATGCTAATTATGGTCTGACCTTCAGGTTTAATCAGTTTGATTAATATCGTCCATCAGCGACAACATTTTTGAAGCTAGTGCTGAGAACGACTTCATTTTTAAACGGTTCAGAGTTTTTCTTTGTAAACATAACTATCATAAAATATTCCTTGTCTATTTCTATTACCCCTTTCCATCTTCTCAGCTTTCCACATTTTATTTTTGTGTTATTGCAATGCAAGAATGAAAAACTTGCTGGTCTATGCGATCCGTGCAATGCGCAAAGTTTGTGTTTGTGGATGCATCAAAGTTTGTTGTTCCAAATCGTTGGCTGTAATTATGGCCATGTGACCTAAGGTAAAAAAAAAAATATATATATATATATGTGTATATATATATATATATATATATATATATATGGCCATACGTACATACTAATACTTGCCAGGTAATATGGCCTACATAATTAACATAACGTAGTACATATTTATTATATTTGGGTTAACCGGGTGGCCTCTAATTTATTAAAGGAAAGGAAAAGATTAATCTATTACTTTGTTGTTTATACACATTCATTCATAGCTTGCTACACCAATTTGTAGGTACAGCTGTGTTCAATATAATAGTAGTGAAATTAAAATAGATATCGTTCGACGAAACAAAAAGAAGCTAAAATTTTCATTTAAAATATAGCGATTTTAAAAACAGAAACCCCATAAAAAGAAATTTCAAAGTTTACACAAAGTTCACGAAGGTTAATTAAACTTAAAAAAATGGCCATCAAAATCTTCAAATTTTTTGGTAGAATTTCTAGAAAATTTTCGAGTACGCAGTTTTGTAGATCAATCAATTTTAGAATAACATTGTAAAAGTTAGAACTCGCTCAAAAATTTCCCTAAATTTTTTGAATTTTTTTCGTCAAGGATGGTGAGTGATTTGTCCAAACAACGCACGATGAAAAATAAAATTTGTATGGCAAAACGCCCAAAATCGTTGGAAAAGAAAAAAATTCAGCGGAAGTTTTGAGGTACTTCTTTCTTGCATATTATGATGCTAAAATTGAATGAATTATAAAACTGCGTACTAACAATTCTTCCCAAAAATTTTGATGTAAATATTTGAAAGTTTAATTAACTTTCTTAACCTTTGTGTAAATTTTGTAATTTCGTTTCTTCTGGTTTCTGTTAAGGAATTCGCTATATTATAAATGAAAACTATTAAAAACATAGCTTCTTTTGATTTCGTTGAACGATATCCAATTTAATTTCACTACTATTATATTGCACACAACTGCATATATGTAGTATGCATTATTTTATTTAATGAAACCAGTTTTTTCCCTTGATTCAGGCATTTCAAACATAAGACCTCCAGAGACAGATTTATATGTACGTATAAACATATACACATAAGTATGTACATAAACGTAAATATATATTACAAGATGAACTGTTTCTAACCTTGAATCAAACGCTGAAGATCTCTTTTACAACATATAGGCTTGCTTGTATGGACCGCTCATAAATGCACTTCTATTTACAAACATATTTTCTTAATCAGAGTGATCGTACTAAAATACAAACTAACTGCTGAATATCTAAAATAGCTCAAGGTTTTACCCTCAAGTCGACTGGAGTTTACTTGACTCTAAATATTAACCCAAATGGGAAATGTCTGTATTGTTAGATTATTGGTTAAATTTATTTGCAGTCGCATAGTATTTAGGTTGTTCCTTCTTCATTCTATAAATCTCGAGATCTATGTCTAGAGGGTATTCGGAACATGTGCAAGGTTTTTGGCTTACGAGCTCAAGACCAGTTGATAATAATTCTTAGTAAATTGTTATCATTTTTGATTCTTGGTCTTGAGGGCAAGATCAAGTACGCATTTACTTGTGCAAACTCTTCAACGAAATTTACTGTTTACAAGAATACTGTAATCTAAAACGTGGCGCAAAAGTAATCCTCCTATCAGAAAATGCTATAAGATTTGCGATTGGCGCCTAAAGTCAGTTCTGTTTTGACATTTGTGTAGTAAACACATGCGAAATACACGTTAATAAACAATGTTACGCTACACTGCTCCAGACCGCAGAATATTCTATCTCTATGGCGCGATATACAACAGGTATATCATCATAAACCTCCTAAGAGATTTTTGCGCCAAGCTTCTCTTCCAATTTGTGGTGTGCCGATTTGAATTTTCCCTACAAATTGGTGGGACCTACAGTTTTTTGCCGACTCCGAACGGCATCTACAAAGGAGACGAATTTTTGCTGAGAAGCCTGTCATAGCAGAAATACACTCGGAGAGTTTGCCAAACCACTGCCGAGGGGCGACCCCGTTTTGAAAAACTTTTTTCAAATCACTTTTGATGTTACCTGTACCAGGGCTCGAACCATGGACCTTCGGTGTGGTAGGCCGGCAACACTACCTTCACACCACGGCGGCCGCGGAATATTGCTGACTATTTATTTGACCAATAATCGGTCGGTGAAAAACGGTTACTGCGCAAAAGTAATCCTCCTATCAGAAAATGTTATAAATTTTGCGATTGGCCCCTAAAGTCAGTTCTGTTTTGACATTTGTGTAGTAAACACATGCGAAATACACGTTAATAAACAATGTTACGCTACACTGCTGCAGAACGCGGAATATTGCTGACTATTTATTTGACCAATAATCGGTCGGGGCCAAACGGTTACTGTGAATGGTGAGCGCTACAGAGCAATGATCAACGAGTTCTTTTTGCCGCAACTTGATGAATTGGGATTGGAAAACATGTGGTTCCAACAAGACGGTGCAACAGCACACACTGCACGTGCCACAACCGATATGCTGAACATCGGAAGCTTACTTTTGCGCCACCTTGTATATTCAGGATTAGAAATGTCCAAAGGAAAAAGTGTGGTAAATGATTTAGAAAAAAAAAATGCTTTATCTAGTTTGGGAAATGTGGTTTTGGAGTATATTCCAGGCAAGAAAAAATTTCGTAAACGCTTTTCAAAGCTGTCAATAGATATACGGGTAGATTAGGTTAGGTTGAAGTGGCTGCCACGAGGGCCCGTTACACCTCCTCTTCGAACCAATTTGAAGACTTGATGAAGGGCATCAAGTCCTTGATGTCATACTCCGCAATCTGGCGAATGTTGTCCATGAAGGGAGCTCCCAGGCAGCGCCGCCGTACCTGTGACCCGGGACCCACGTGAGGTTCACACAGTTCTGCTTGGCCATCTTTTGGAGAGATCGGCGACAGTTTAGCGTTAGTTCAGAATTGAATGAGTTCCAGCTGGACGATTCCTGTAGGCGCAGAGCTGATGTCGCCGCTGCTCGGTACCCTTCTGCGTCTAGGGGAAAAAGATCTAGAATGACCTGGAGAGCTTCGCTCGGCGTAGTTCTTAGAGCTCCTAGCCTATACAGAATATGCTAGAACTGTGAACTTTCTCTAACAGATTCCGGTTTGAAGCCTTGTCCAAGGAAGGCTACCATACGACGTCTCCATATAGCAGTATGGGTTTAATAATCGTGGTATAAATCCATTTGCATATCTTGGGGCTAAGACCCCATTTCCTGTCTATGGCTCTTTTGCACGTGTATAATGCAATTACGCTTTCTGTTGACGCTGAGTGACGTTTTCTTTCCAGTTCAGCTTTGGTAGGAGTGCCCCTTGTGACATAGCGTGTCATATCAACAGTCCCCAGATATGATAGTATTTTCCTTCCCTTGAGTAGTTGATCGATCAATCCCACCAGGGACCTATTTACACCCAGATTCGTTAGGGCGATGTTAACCGCATCTGGGCTAATATTATTATAGGCTCCTTCGATGTCAAGGAAGGCAACCAGACAGTAGTCCTTCTCATCCAAGCATGCTTCTATGGTAGAGACTAGGGTATGAAGCGCCGTCTCCGTAGATGCACCTTTAAGGTATGCGTGTTGATAGCCAGATATGATATTGCTGTCAATTGTGGTATTGAGGAAGTTATTGATTATCCTCTCTAGAGTTTTGAGAGCGAAGGACGAGAGACTGATCGGTCTGTAATCCTTCGGCTCGTAGTGAGAGGCTTTGCCTGCATTCGGAATAAAGATTACCGTTGCGCTTCTCCACGAGCAGCTCTTAACTGCCCATTTAACCCCCTCCAACGTGATGAGTATATTTACAGCCGGGTTCTATAGAGGTGCAGTTGGTGCACACTGCCTAGGTCTAGGCCGTTAGCGTCTTTGATAGCACGCACCTTAGTCTTGCTGTGTCCTCGACACTTTCGACTCCAGTGCAGAAATTTCTCCACGAAGTTCTCTTCGATTGTCTAAGGGCATTCTTAGACGCCCTCAGTTTGTCTTTATATTCAAGCCACTGAGCCACGCTATCGAGGCTTTTGGCTCTATTGAACTGCTTCCTACAGGATTTGCGAAGTGAGTCCAAATCCTGGGACCACCAGTGGGGTTTGCGTTTGCCGCGCAGTTGTTGTTGTGAGAGTAGTCCCGGCAGGCCTCTATCTAACAACTCATTATGCATTTCCCAGTTTGTGTGCAGTACGTACGATGGCGTTCTGGACGTACGGCCACTGGTCCTTCGGGATGGCACCACGGTCATTTCCGCGGTCTAGGATACCAACAAGTATGCGGTCCTTGGCCACCACGGCAAAGCTTGGCTTACCTACCCCAGGGGATTTCTGGTACCTCTTGGGAGGAGGTTTCAGGTCCTCGTCCGACCTTGGGCGTTTGAAGGGGGTTGCGCTTTCCACCGTTGTCACCGAAGTAGCCTGGAACTTCGGTAGGAGAGCTGGCGCCCTCTCCACCGCATTCCTGGCACTTCGGGGCAGCGTATCCAGCGGTGCCCCCCGTACTTTTTTAAGACCTTAGCGGCCTTCCTTTTCTCCCGATGCGCAGATCGCTTGGGAGAGGTGTCTAGGGGAGACGACCCGTAGTTGCCATCGCGGTCGTTTCGGTGTTTACGGCTGCCTTCCCCTTTGACGCCGTGCCGGCTCCTGAAAGTCGTGCAGCATCGGCAGGTGCCGCCCTGTTCGCCGTTTCCAGCGCTACTGCGCGTGCAGCCATGCCGGTGCTGACCCCCACCAAGTTGCTCGTGTTTTGTGTTGGGTTCGAGGTTTCCCTCTTCCCCGACGCACCCCGGGCACGCGAGTGTGCCTTCGGCTAATCTTTTTTTGTTTTATTTGTGTTTATCATCTTGTTCGCACGACCATTCGCTGGACAAGGCCAGCTTGTGGTCAAAATGTTAGGAAGGGGAAAAGTGTCGTCCGCCGCGGCAGAGCCCCATACCACGGTAACACCAAATAACTCTCTGAGGCGGTCCGGTGTCAGGGAGGTTCCGTATTAATAAGGCCACTATTAACCTCCCGGCTGTAAACATCCAATGGGCACGCCACCGCATAACACCCTCGATTGGGAGGGGGTAGATCTTAGTCATCGCTCTCCAGAGGATGTAGAGGTATCCCCAAAATATAGCTCCCTGCAGAGCTATGATCACGCCGATAAGTTTACCCTGTGTTTAGCGACTAAGCCCTCGCACCACGGCAAGGTACCTACCCTTCGCGAGGGAACTGGTAGATTTGGCAACATACTTTTGTTTGTTGGCCGTTGGTACATTCCCAGCAAACGAGTTATAAATGACGCAGAAAGAATACCCAAATGTATAAGCTCATTTATGAGTCCGAAATGAGAGTATTTTCCTTCTTGCGATGGTCGCCCGATATGAGCCGAATTTTATATATCATATGAGCTTGAATAGGAGTCATATATGATACCTTTTTGCCTCATAATCGGCACATATTGGACTAAAAAACTACTCCTATGCGAAGTTCTTCGGAGGGATTTATGTCACTTATAATCTGCTCTCTTTGACTCTTAAAAGATAGTTTTTGGAACTGAAATTTTGGCATGTGGATTGGCAAATGTTGTCTGAGGCTATGTTTAGCAAAATTTTGTTTGGGAGAAAATCCTTGAAAGATTCATCTATTTATATTTCCTATGTGTTTAAAAAAAACTACACTGAAAGCCACCAATACATTGGTACTGTATATCGATACAGTCACATATTTATGGAACACGTTTTTCCGTTGCAGACTACTTGAGATGGCGTCCACGAAAATGTATACGAGTATATGTCAGGAATAGTAAAAGATTTTTTGTGGAAAACAATTTTTTGTTTTAAAAACATATCTGCTCCGAAGTTCAGTTAACTTTTCACATATTTAGGACTTCTAAATTATGAGCACTACAAAAATGTTTGTGTGGTAGGATCACCAGTCTGTCAGCTCCAAACATTAAGTGCTCCCGCATTCAATATATTATTAAGCACATTAAAAAATCTCACGGACCAAGGGCAGCCAAATTGTTTGGTGGAATAAATAATAATATTATGTCAGAGTTTAACGGACAAATAAAATAACGTCTACCTCATCTAGCTCTCCTTTTTTCAATCTCATTTGTTGAATTAAGAAGAGTTCGATGTTTGCTATTATTGTATTATATTTCATTACAGATAGATGGCTGACACGATAAGAGCAGGCGGCGGTATGGAGATGACTTTAAAAGATAGCGGAGTCATCGATATGACTCCAGCTAGTTTACTGCAACACAATGCCTTGATCAAACATTCACACGTGCTGCGTAGTTTGAAGGAGTGTAGTCCAGATGAACAACCGGTCGCTTTAGATACCACAGTACGCGCCAATAGTACCCCGCCAACAAATTACTCCACAAATACACCCACACCAACACCAACTCCGCCCGATATGGCTACATTTCGATGCGATCGTTGTGATAATTTTGAAACAACCTCAAGAGCTTCGCTTCTACTACATGTCGTCCAATGTTTGTCCAATCATGCGCGACTTAAAACCGAAGAACCAGAATTGGAGAATTTAACCGTCGGTGGTTCGGTACAACACACAGACCACATTATAGCTAACAACAGCAATGATGTAACAAAACTGGTACCGGATACGGTAATACCAAACAATGTGCCTACGAATATGTCAGTAATTACAAGCAATGGTAATGCAAGTAGTCCAACAGCGTCATCTTCTTCGTCGTCGTCCTCCCGCAAAGTCTTCGAATGCGACGTTTGCAATATGAAATTTTCGAATGGCGCTAATATGCGACGACATAAAATGCGTCACACCGGCGTTAAACCATACGAATGTCGTGTTTGCCAAAAGAGGTTTGCTATCAATTTCCGAATACTTATGAAAGTCTGAATATTTCTTTTATAGATTCTTCCGCAAAGATCATTTGGCGGAACATTTTACGACGCATACGAAAACTCTTCCATATCATTGCCCGATATGTAATCGCGGCTTCCAGCGTCAAATCGCTATGCGCGCCCATTTCCAAAACGAACATGTTGGACAACACGACCTCGTTAAAACCTGCCCATTGTGCAGTTATCGCGCAGGTTCGATGAAATCTTTACGGATACACTTTTTCAATAGGTGCGGCTTAAGCGCTTCTCGGAGCAATGCCTGTAAGTTGAATAAGCTATTATTATATTTTTTTTTGCTCTGTTTCAATAGGCATGGCATAGATCTGGATAACCCCGGACCGGGTGGTTCGTCATCATTGTTGCTCGCTTTAGAATCACAGGCAACACAGGTAGCTGCTGCGGCAGCCGCTGCTGGTTTCGTGCCGGGTTTGAATGCTGTAGCTGCTGCTGCTGTTGCTGCCAGTCAGAACGCCAACTCTAACATGACGACAACACATCAGAGCGATAGCGGTGAATCGATGCGTTCAATGGAGAATGCTACACCGCCTATGCATTTTTTGACGCCACATGTGGAGATCTCAACGATGTCCGATAACGGCAGCGATCTGTTCAATGTAACATGGAATGCGTTGCTAAATTGCAAATTGGGGAAAACCACTGATGCGGCGTTTTTGTGTGCATTTGATTTGCAGGGGAATGGCAATACATCAACCGGAGAAGTGGAACTGTTGGATCAGAAGAATGTCGGACGAGGGGAGCGTGATACAATTGCCGGAAGTAAGTCACCAGCGCCACCACCACCTCAGGAACATCCAATGGATTGTAATACCAAATCGTTGCCTTCGAGCACCAGTCATGTTGGCAGTGTGCAGTTGAATGTTTGCGCTTCACCGAAAACTCATCATCACGAGAATCATCACATCACACCATCAATCAGTTTGATACCAATCAAGCAGGCGAGTGTAATGCAAACAATAACTACTGATTATCAAACGATTAACGTTGTATTCACACAACCATACATACATACATACATACATATGTAAATTTTTTTCCATTTTTGTGTGTGTTGTTTTCTCTTTCTTTGGCTTTTGTTTTTCCGCTATAGGAACCAGTTGGCGAGGACCTATCAACGGACTCTAATAAAAGTGGTCAGAAGGTCAGTCCATCCACACCTGGTGATCAAATGAATGGCACTGGCGACACCAGTGAATTGGAATTCTCATCGCCAAACAATAGATTAACTTCGTTGATAAAGGTTTGTTTTCTTATTTAACAAAATATTTGCCTATTGGGATCGACGAAATTTAAAATTATCTTGAAGGTTTGTGTTGACGTGACATTTTTTTTTTTAAGTTTTTTTAATGAAGAAAGATTTTTCTAAGTTAAAAGAGAGTAAGGTCGAACTATGTATCTAACTTTAATACCCTTATTGCGAAAGATTCCCCTGCTTCGTGGCAACTGTTGGAGACTTGTGTAAACAAATATCTCTTCGCTCCTGCTCGAGGGACAAAACAATGTAAACGAGCAGTGGAATGGACATTTTAGACAGCACAATACCATGGGAATGGAAAGAGGAGGAGGGTAAATTTCAAAACTCAGAGAAGGAAAAGAGACAAAGTTAGGGGATGTGAGTGAGGAAAAGGCGAGGAACAAAAATGAGAAGAGACATGATTATGGATCGGTAGATGAAGAGATTTACATTTTGTGGTCCCCCACTCCATTTTGAAATAAATAAATCAGGCCCCGAGACCTTTATTTCTTTTAAAATAAAAGTCCAAAGAAAAAATTTATTTCTGGAACTTTATTTTATTCGGACAAAAATAATAGGTCCACACGGTCTTTTATTGTTTCCCGCCAACAATAAGATAACATGTATTGTTGGAGAGATATTTTTTAGGGACAGAATAAAATGCTTCTTCAATAACTAACAAACGGCTAAGCTAAGTTATTAATTGATACCAAATTTGTTTAATTAAGATGAGCGGTTTATTAGTTACTGAAAAGGACTTTTATTCTGTTTTTCAAAAATATTTTGACAAAGATAAATTTTTTCAAAAAAGTCACAAAAATTAATTGTGGTACGGGGGTTTGATCCTGGAAGTCCTCGGATGACAGAGAAGTTTATAACTTTCTTCAGGGACACTATCTAACTCCGTACTTTTATTCAAAAAAAAAACTTTTACTTTCGGTCCTTGAAATAAGTGATAGTTCCAACGGAATTTTTTCTCAAGCCGGAAAAGATGTCGAATGAAGTTTTTGTAATCCTCTTTCATTCTAACACAAAGAAAAAACATTTGATTTTTTTGATTTTTAAATTAATTTACAAATATAATACGCACCAGTTTTTCCAACTTCGCCAATAAAGAATAAGAAAACAAGATGAAAAAATAATTTTCTATGGAAAAAAATACCCAAGATCCTTGACAAAAAAATTCTAAAAATTCACGGATAATTTTGACGTACTTCTAACTTGCATACTAAAATTTAGTGTACTGTTAAACTGCGTACTCGAAAATTTTCTAAAAATTCTGCAGAATTTGATTCTTTTAAAGCTAAGTTAACTTTGCTGAACTTTGTGTAAACTTTGAGATATCTGTTATGGAATTCGCTTTATTTTAAATGAAACTTATTAAAATCGAACGATATCCAATTTAATTTCACTACTGTTATATTGAACACAACTGTACTTCTGGGAAGGTATTAAATTTTCATGTTTTCTTTCTTACTCTAGGTATCCCCATTGAAGTCCCTGCTAAGGGAGGATCTCAAGCGACGTATTTGCGCGAAAGCTAACAATCGCATCACACGAAATGCTTCTGTGTTGGAAAACAATAATGGTATACCAACTGGGCCGGTTAGCGGAACCTCAAACAATAATTCATCCTGCAATTCCACACCCATTTGCAACGGCACAATCACCTCAACCGGACAAGAAACCGAATCCAATATACTGAATCGAAAACAAATACTGACATGTTTATTTTGTGGAATCGAGTTCCCAGATGAAACTTTATACTTCCTGCATAAGGGATGTCACTGTGAAAGCAATCCATGGAAATGTAATATTTGTGGCGAACAATGCAATAATGTTTACGAATTCAATTCACATTTGTTGAGCAAAAGTCATCAATAGCAACCAATGAGCCTTACAACAACACCAACAACAACGGGCATTAATAATTGCCAAAATTAGAATTGCTTAGCAAAGACAACCACTTTTTTTTTAGTGGGAAAGAAAAAAGAGATATAAATCATATGCGATTAGAGGCAATATTTCGAAGGCGCAGAACAACGTACAAACGAAACACACAAACATAAAATGGTAAAACAGATGTCGCTACTGTATAACAGTGGCTGCGAAAAATAAAGAACGGCAATGAAAATAAAAACATAAGTGAAGTAGTGTAAACAGAAAGAGTGTGTGAAAGACAGATGATTGTAATCGAAAAAAGGAACAAATCAAAAAAATACATAACATACAGTTATCTAGTAAATTACTTATGCAAATTCTCAAAGCAAACATACAATAAATAATAAGTAAATTAATTACAATTACGAGCATGACGAATACTCGTTAAATCAAATCGTTAATCCTTTACGCACGTGTAGAAGGAAGGAAACCAATGAGAAGCTGTGAAAATGTTAAAGAAAAAATAAGCAAAAAATAAAAATTGACACTTACGTCAAATGCAAATAGGGCCAAAAATACGCAACATTTTCAATAGAAAAAAAAAACAATTTTTTAGAAATGCATTTAGAGCTTTATCCGCCCCAAAACATCTTAGCAACTTATAAAATCACGAAAAATAAACAAAAGCTAAAAATTTGTTTGTTAAATCAAAGGAAAATGGAATAAAAAGCCAACGATGAAATTTGTAATTTTGTGAAAATTTGTTGTAGTATACGGGCAGGCGAGTGATATTACAAAACTTCAGCAGTGGTTAAATAATATAAATAAAGACAATTTCCAGGAGTTATTACAAGTAAATTCGTTAATGCAGATCGGAAGCTTTTTACAAAAAGTGCGCTTAAAAATATGTTTCTTTAAAAAATTGATCAAACAGGGATTTCAAATTTTACTAGAGGGTCCTTGATTGTGATTTGATGAAATAGTTGTAATAGCTTTCTTCGCCGGCACAAATAAATTACAGGGAGAGAGCACATTTTGTCATTTCGTTGGGAGAGGAAGTTGAGAGTTTCTGCTGGGGAAATGTTACTCAGTAAGACTTGCAAGTGAAATACAGCTGACCATGACATAGGAAAACAACGACAAAAATTTCAAGAAACAAGTTTTGAGCTATAAACCAATGAAAAAAGTAACAGCTGCTCTTACCTTTTGAGATTTCGAGAGCGCTTTACGTAATTCTCTTTTTACGCCTAAAAACATGCTACAAATTTGTTAAATTTTTTTGTATGCAGAAAATGTCGGGAAACTAATGGCCTTTAAAGCACCACAAGCAAGCTTCAACAAAAACCTTTACCAGAGTCAAATGTAATTTTCAAGAGAAATATTTGATACGACATATGTAATTTTTTAATGGAAATAAATTATCGTGCCGCAAACGACTAGTGAATATAACCGAAAACGAGTAAGGAAAGGGCTGTATTCGACTGTGCCAAAGACTTTATACCTTTCATGAATACGCATCACTTTTTTAAGTGTCCGATCCTTACTCACAATTAGCTATATGTTATGTTTGGTCCGATCTGGGCGATTTTCACTACCCACATTACATATATAATATGTACTCTCTCTCTCTATGGCGCGATATACAACAGGTATATCATCATAAACCTCCTAAGAGATTTTTGCGCCAAGCTTCTTTTCCAATTTGTGGTGTGCCGATTTGAATTTTCCCTACAAATTGGTGGGACCTACAGTTTTTTGCCGACTCCGAACGGCATCTACAAAGGAGACGAATTTTTGCTGAGAAGCCTGTCATGGCAGAAATACACTCGGAGAGTTTGCCAAACCACTGCCGAGGGGCGACCCCGTTTTGAAAAACTTTTTTTTTCAAATCACTTTTGATGTTACCTGTACCAGGGCTCGAACCATGGACCTTCGGTGTGGTAGGCCGGCAACACTACCTTCACACCACGGCGGCCGCTACTAAAACGGCAAAATTTAACTTTCCTAGCTTTTTAATTGCAACAGTTAGTGGCCAAGCCCCGTTTATCGGAACAATCGATTGTATGGGAGCTCTGCGTGGTATTGGTCCGATCATGCTGGTTCCGACAAATGATTAATGCTATACAAAATGGCTGTCACTTACCAAATTTCATCGAGATATCTCTAAAACTGAGGGACTGGTTTGCGTTCAAACAGACAGACCGACGGACAGACGGACATGGCTAAATCAACTCAGCTCATCGCCCTGATCATTTCGGTATACTTATTGGTGGGTCTATCTCTTCTTCTTCTAAAACTTACAAACATCGGGCCAAAGTTATAATACCATTTCATGTTCATGAATGGTATCAAAATGTTTAAGTAAGGTATGAAAGTCTAAAAACTAGAAACCATTACTAAAACCTGATATCAGATTCAAATTGAAGGTTTAAAAAATTGGCTGTGTGTGTAATTGTACATTAGTTTTTTCGTATATAATAAGTGGTCATAAAAATTAATCAACGATGAAGACGAATGTTCTTAAAAAAACTATTTGTTGAAAACAATAAAATATAAGTAATCATACAAAATTTTCAGCATATACAATTTTGGCTGAAAGAACTCAAGAGACAAATTTACATTTGTTTTCCAAAAGAAATTTTAAATTTTGAAAACAAAAAAATGCATATTATCATTTATTCATATTATCATGTTGCTAAGTGCTTACGAATTAAAATCGGCCTTTGCACGTAATTTTCTTTTAACCACTACTGTTGTATTCGTGCGCCTGTTCATATGCTACAAAAAACCTTACAACTACTTGTGCGGATTGTCTTCGAACAATTTTACTTTCACTTTTTTACTGCTGGTCTAATTTTGCAATGTACCTTCAACATGTATATGTAATTTTAAACAAAAACAACAAAATGTTATAAAACGTTTAAATAGAATAAGAAAATCGAAAGTTATATACAATAAATGCACATACTTAGTATGCAGTTAGTTGATATACATACATATACTCTTAGATTTGTATAAAACAACAAACGCAAAGAACAAATTAATAATAAACTAACAAATATTTTTTTGTAAAAATATTGCTACTAAAATTAAAAAAAAAATTAAACTTACAAACCTAGTAACCGAACTTGTTTTTAACAAAAAATATATTTTGAAACTGTTAATTAAAAAAAAGAAGATATTTGCAAGCATGTTTAATGTGTATAGGTGTACAATGTGTGTGTGCATATACCAGAGGTGGGCAAATTAAATGTAAAAAAAGAAAACGTTCAAGAATTTTTTTTTATTTTTGACATGGAAGCCAAATTTGAGCATTTCTAGATCCCCTCCATGTCAAAAATAAAAAAAATTTCTTGAACGTTTTCTTGTGAACTGCATTCAGCCCCTAAGTAATATGAACTTATAACCAAGAATTGTGTCAAACGTTATCAAGCAAAGTGAAGCGCTTCTCCACCGTTAGCTATTCCCTATTGCAGTTTGAGTACCTTCCAGTATACAGATATTTTTGTTATCAATATAAGAGAAAATCACAATTAAACTATTGTTGTTTACCTTTATGAGTAGTTTTTTTTTTTTTGCATTTTTAAAAGCATTTATACTCATTCTTCAATACTGAGTATTTTGAAAGTAGTTAAAGAGCAAGAAAAAAAATAGCTGCATTTATAGTTCAAATATATTATTACATATGCACGCTAATTCAAAAAATAGTCACAACTCAAGATCAGAGCTACTTTAACATAAACGCATCTAGATAGCACAAAAGTTACTTAATTTTTGAAAATACTAGGTATGATAGTAATTTTTGAAGTGAAGAAAATAGTCATTAAGAAAAAAATTGTATGTATTGGCTGGTGTTATTATTGTTTAAGCGATTTATACAAAGAAACCTGCCTAAAATGTTTTTTGAGTTGGGACTGTTTTTGATTCAGGGTGTGATATATAGATATTCCATAATTCTTGTAGTTTCGTTGACAGTTCTTGATGAAAGAACTGTTAAAAAAATATCTCGTTAACAATATGTACATTTAGATAGTGAATTTTCATATCCATTCCCTTCGACTACTCACTAACCGTGAAGCGCTTAGTTATGGCTCGCGTCAATCGAGCATTTATCTGCCTTAACTTCAAAGCTATATGATAATACTTTTTGGAGAAGAAAAAGGGTAAAAATTTGTGAAGTGAGCCACCTAATATTTTTTCGTATTTTAATCAAATTTGGTGGTATGGCTCACAACGATTAAACAAAAATTAAATTTGTTCCCTGTTGATAGTTTGTAATGGAGTGCCCAACAACATTATCCTAAAACTCGATCTGACCGAATATTTTTTTGCAAAAAAATAAATATGCCAAAAAAAGACATTCAGTTTGGTAGAAGATACCATTTTGCATATATATTTCTAAAATGAGCAAAATCGGAATAGTCAATTCCGAGAAATTAAACAAAAACTTTGGAACTTCGAAAATATGTTTATAGCTATTACTTAGAAAATAATTCGAATTTCGAAAAACTGGCCCAAACGAATATTTTGTTGATGTATATTGGAACGATTTTTCGTCATGCCTTGTCAAATTTAGTTTTGAGCCAAACTGGTTTCGGTGTTGTGCCATCATCAGTGTCGATTTTCGTTCTGATCTGTTGTTGTCGTTTGTCTTGTATTTATAGTTCGTAGGTAGCAGGTAATGTCCGCATGGGTGGCTGCCTATGTACGTGTGTGTATGTGTTGTGTGTGTACATTCAGCAACGAGGGTGGTTTGCACCGATCGGTTTTTGTGTGGTGATTTTTGTTGTTTGACCTTTTTTTGCTCGTTTGTTGTTTTTGATCGTTTGATGTTTTGTGTTTATTTGTCGGCGCGTGTGTGTTTGTTGTATCTGAGTGATTGCTTTGTTTTTTGTAAACTAATTTTAAAGGTTCGAATATTGTGTCGGAAACAGTGTTTGTCTGTTCGTTTATTATTCTACTCGAATGTTTTTTGTTTGTAGATTTCCATGTTTTCGAGTACGTTCAGACGTCGGCCTTTCGCTTGTACATGTAGGACCTTGACTGTTTTATTGATGTTTCCGGGGGGGCATTTACTCTCCACCATGTGATTCGCAAAGTTGGAGTCTGGTATGATGGTTGGATTCCGTGTCTTTTTGTTGTAATTTCTAATGTGTTCTCTGAACCTCGTTCTTACTTGTCGTCCTGTTTGTCCTATGTAACTGTGCTGGCATTTATAAATGAGCTTGTATACACCATGGCTGCTAAACGGATCTTCTGAGTTAGTTTTGGTTCTAAATGACTTTTAAACATGAGGCATCTCTCTTCACATATGCTCATGTATTTGTTAACGCATATTAGGCTATGAAGCTGTAAATGTGTATCCAAATCCGTATGGCGGCAGCCACCCCATTTTCGAAAGGTTAGTCATCTTTAGCAAGAAATCGTTAGAACAAACATTGATAGCAACTTAACATTCTACTTGTTTGCATGTTTTTTGTAACAATGTACTGGGAAAAAGTCATAATAGCGGGAAATCTAAAGCTTTTATACGAAAAACTGTGAAGACACTTTCGATGGAGAATCACCTCACCAGCAAACGGTGGAAGAAAAATGTTTGACAGATGTTACAATTACCGAAATAATTAAAACAAAAACAAAAAAATGCACTTTAAATGGCTGCAGAAAAGTATGCTTTGCATATTTTTGGATTATTTGTTTACCCTTTCATGCCCACTAGTAAGAGAGTTAGATAAACCGAAAAACCTATCGCCAGAAACACTTCCGTATTCAGTCGATTTTCTGTCTTCCTCGCCTGGACTATGCAGTTTTTCAACAATTTTAGATTTTCATTAATTTTTCAATCGTTTGAAGGGCGCTATGAAACATATAAATTAATTTTTGATCAATTTCCAATTATAAATAAGCAGGAAACATTTAAGTGCTCATAAATAAACTTATTTCGAATTCGAAAGCACAAATTATGGGCTATTTCGACGGCTGAGATTGTTGAAAAACGACATATTTAAGGCCATTGTTTTTCAATTTTAATTTTAGGTGTGCTAGCAGAATCCATGAAGTTTTTCTTAGTACGATATTTTATCGATTACGTGTATATATGATGAAAGCGTAAAAAACATGTTTCTAGTCCAGAAACAAGTCCAACAGCAGTGATCACTTAAAAAAACTAAAACAAGTAAATTATTTGAAAATATACCTTTTAATTTGACAATGGTCTTGTGACAATTACAACTACGTGTAACTTCGGGTTGATCAAACTTACAAACAAATCTAATAAATTTTTGGCTACTTCAGGTGATCACTGTGTATCTTGGAAAACAAATAGAACCCTTCATAACTATTTCTAAAGTTTGATAGGACAAACGAGTAACATGCAATACGATATAACCTAAAAAAAATTATTTGTGCATATAACCCATCTCTGGTGACGTTGTTTGAGTTTTAAACAATTTTTTTAATAAAAACTATTGAAGCTTTCTTTCTATTATACTTTCAATAAACTTCTAACTCCCTTTCACATTGAGTGCATACAGTTCCCTCTTCTGCCAAGTTAGTTACTCATACGCCATGTAAGACCGAATAACGCATACACTTCATAACGCTAACAACCTCTTTGCGGTATACACAAACTATGTCCAGATGACTTTATATAGGAAGTTATCCAAATAAGCACATATACATATGTATGTGTGCATACTATGTATGAACAGCGATACACATTAAAAATGTTTGCACATACATACATACAAGCAATGTTAACAATTATCTGTAATTAGTGAATTTTATCGAAATGCAAAAATCAAAATACTTGAGCAATATTTTTATAATCGAAGCTACGTAGATACCTACCTTCCTCTTTAATTAAGTATACACAAACATGCAAATATGTATATATATAAATATTTGTAAACTTATTTATATGTAGAAAATGTTCTTAACTCATAAACTTGCTACAAAACTACATAGGAACATACATAGATATCGCACAGAGGCAATTTAAAAACGAAGTACCGCTAAAAGCTGGTTGATGCATGCAAAGGGTTTGCAGAAGCTACGAATCGAGTGTATATGGGTTTGTTTGTAATGATTGGAAGAATTTGATGCTGTGCGAAATTTAGGAGTTTGGAATCAAATCTATGTAGATGTGTGATTTATAGGTAATAAATTCGAGTTCGCAACGCTCTGGTAAAGTGGCTTAAGTGTTTAGGTGAATTGCAACGTATTTGCATGGATGAATTGTTTTAAGGAGCACAACTCGTCAGAAATATTCGTTCAGTTAAAGAGCAATATTTTTCGAAAAATTTTCAATATTTTACTACGCAATACATTTCCGAAAATATCTTTTAAGATATTTTTGTACTTATAAACGAATATGATGGGCCTTAAGTGCAAAGAGAAGGTATAAAACTTAGCTTAATCTTCAATGGAAGGCTTCAACTCCTCTTAATTGGAAGTGATAGGTAATCAAGCTGTTGAAAGGCTAACCAAAGGAGCCAAAGTGTCTTGTTAGGTTTTTCGGAGTTTTTATCAACCAAACACAACCTTTAATAAACCGTTTTTTTCATATTCTTCTATTGAGGCTACCAAAAAACGGCTTGCTTCTACCACCTAGTAATCGCTTGTGCATTTTATTCGTACAGAGACGTTAAGTCCTTTATTTTATTTATCCTTCTTATGTTTACAAAAGCTACTTTACCAAAACGAACAAGTCCAATGGTTAAGGACATATGCCTTCTTTCCTTTTCAAGTCTCCAGACAAAATAAAAAACAGAAAAGCAATAACGATTATTGTTATACGAGTATATTAGTTGAATGAGCCACGTATACAATACACAATTTTAAGCAAAATTCTATGACCAAACCACTGATACATATAGTTGTGTTCAATATTATTCATTAAAAATATTGAGAATTCCATGACAAAAACCACATAAAAAGAAATTTCACAGTTTACACAAATTTCAGGAAAGTTAATTAAACTTTTAAAAATTTACATCAAAACTTCAATATTTTTGCGCAGAGTTTTTATAAAATTGTAGAGTACGCAGTTTTATAGCTCATTAAATTTTAGCATAATAAGGTGCAATTTAGAAGTACCTCAAAATTTCTCCTGATTCTTAGAACTTTTTTTTTGTCAAGAATGTTGGGTATTTTTTTCCATACAAAATTAATTTTCCTTCATTCGTTGTAAGGAAGAAATCACTCAACACCCTTGACGAAAATTTTTTGAGTGAGTTCTAACTTGCACAATGTTGTACTAAAAATGTTTGGTCTACCAAACTGCGTATTAAAAAATTTTCTAGAAATTCTGGCAAAAAATTTTAAAATTTTGATTGCCATTTTTTAAAGTTTAATTAGCTTTCCTGAACTTTGTGTAACAGAATGGAATTCTTTATATTTTAAATGAAAATTAATAAAATCACAGCGACTTCTTATTTCGTAGAACGATATCCATGCTAATTTCACTACTATTATATTGAACACAACTGTAAATACACATGTGCATGAGGCTGTGTCGAAATTCATATTTTATGCAATTCCTCTTGGTAATATGCCAGCGATTCATAATGCAGTTTGTCATATATTCAGATCCAGAATTTTTGCTTAGTTCGAAAAAGGAGCATTCTCTTTTTTTACAATTAGCGTTTACCAAAAGATAAAGCTGTTTATTTATGGTAGACTTTTTGACCTTCGATTAACTGGGTTGGCACTAGCATGTTGTACAAAAATAAAGTGACTAATTTTTTAACAATTACCACAGGAAATTCCATGAAGTTGCATTTTTGGCTCAGCCTAATATACATCTGCCTGTGTCGAAAAAAAACTTTGTAAAAGTTTATCACTGTATGTAAAGATTAAAGATTTTCTTTTAATGTCCTTTTGAGCTTCTAATTCTTTTTTACATATTTGTGTCAGCAACCAAAAGTTTTGCCCCTGAGATATATATATTTTGCTTCTTAACGCCCACGTTTTTTAATACACGGTTAAAAAACTACGCTTAAATTGTAAACTCTTTTAACTATATACAATATGAACAAACCAAATTTAGCTTCAAATTTAAACTAGCTCACTTTTCGAGGAAATTATTGCTATGCAGACTTGTTAAATTGCAGGAGTAATTAGTAATCAATTAATTAGACGGCTTTTTTAATTGGTAATGATTATTTGAATTGCTTTTCAAGAAAGACAATTATTAATTGATGACAATTAGAAAACATCAAAAAATAACCATGATTTTTTTCGAATACAAAAAAAAAATCAAAAATAATCAAAAAAAAAGCTGTTTTAATTACTTTTGATTATTTTTGATTATTTTTGATAATTTTTAATTTTTTTTTTATTTTTTGAGTATTGTTGATGTGCATATTTATGTGCTTCTACAACAATACTGAAAAAAACTCAAAAATTATCATAAGTAATCAAAACAGTTTTTTTATTAAATTTAATTTATTTTAATAATCGTACAAAATTATGATTTTTTTTGATTATGTTTTTAATTGATTGGAAAATAATCATTAAAAATTGACAGTAATGGTAATCAATCATTAAATGGATCTTAAAAAAAATAATTCATCAAAACGGTAATCATTACTATTAGTAATCATTATTTAACAGGTCTGTTAAGGGTTTACATTTCAAACAAAAAATGTTGTACCAATTAAAAAGTAAAAAATTGGCATCATTTGGCATCATTTGAACCAACTCACTCCGGCTCAAAGTCGAGCGTTCTAGCTACTGAACTACAAGGTGGCGCAAAAGTAATCCTCCTATCAGAAAATGCCATAAATTTTGCGATTGGCCCCTAAAGTCAGTTCTGTTTTGACATTTGTGTAGTAAACACATGCGAAATACACGTTAATAAACAATGTTACGCTACACTGCTCCAGAACGCGGAATATTGCTGACTATTTATTTGACCAATAATCGGTCGGTGACTTTGGCACAACGTGAATTTCGTCGCAGATTTCCTGGCCGTCCAACGCCTACTGGTGAAACACTGCAACGTTTAGCCGCTCGCCTCGAAGAGACTGGCACAACACGAGATTCTGCCAGGCGTGGCAGACCGCGGAGTAGCCGTTCTGCAGAGAATATTGCTGCTGTAGCCGAGGATGTCATGGAAGCGCCGTCGACATCGACCAGACGACGTGCCACGCAAATGGGTATCAGTCGACGGTCTTTACAGCGAATTGTGGTACAAGATTTGAAGATGTTTCCGTACAAAGTCCAGACGGTGCATCAGCTGTTAGCTGCTGACCGCCAATCGCGTCTAACATACGCTCAAGCCATCCTTAATCACCACCAAGAGGAAGATGATTTTTCATCAAAAATAATCATGAGTGATGAGGCCCATTTCCATCTTAGCGGGTACGTAAATAAGCAAAATTTTCGCTTCTGGGGCACTGAAAATCCGCGTGTAACCCACGAAGAGCCATTACACCCGCTCAAAGTCACTGTATGGTGTGCTGTTTTCGCTGGAGGAGTTATCGGACCTTTTTTCTTCGAAGACGTCGCGGGCCAAACGGTTACTGTGAATGGTGAGCGCTACAGAGCAATGATCAACGAGTTCTTTTTGCCGCAACTTGATGAATTGGGATTGGAAAACATGTGGTTCCAACAAGACGGTTCAACAGCACACACTGCACGTGCCACAACCGATATGCTGAAGGATGCATTTCCCGGGCGCCTAATCTCCCGTTTTGGCGATTTGCACTGGCCAGCAAGATCGCCTGATTTGACCGCTCCAGACTTCTTTTTGTGGGGCTTTTTGAAGTCGCGGGTTTATGTCAACAAGCCTCAGACTCTTGCAGCTCTTAAAGACAATAACCGTCAAGAATGTGAGGACCTATCGCCGGAAGTTTTGGCCAAAGTGATGGAAAATGCCATAAAAAGGGCTCAAATGACAATCAACTGTGGCGGCGGCCATTTACATGACATCATATTCTCGACTTGATGTAAAAAAAATTAAAAGACCAAATAAAAATAATCCACAAGAAGAATCAAAGTTTTTCATTTTTTTTTTTAATTACAGCCAAAAAACATCGGAAGCTTACTTTTGCGCCACCTTGTATAATACACATAAATAAATTGAAAGAACTTAAAAAACTTTGACAAATGAAAGAAATTAAGAAAAATATTTCTCTGTTCTTATCAGAAGAGTGTTTCAAATTTAAGGTTAAGCTTAAAACCTATTTGAGTAGACTTTTTTTAAAACCTTGGTTTAAAATTAAACAGAAAACAACTAAAAATCCTAGGTAGTAGAAAACTGAAAGGTTTGGATTTTACAACAAAAATGTTTATAAAATTAGCTAAAACCAATGAATGTCTTAAAATTTTCAATTCAAATTTTAACCGTGTACGCATTGAAGTGCAGCTCGTGTGTAAAAAGAGTAAAGACAATATTTGTTGAACCCCAGCAAACATATAGGTTAAGGACATATAGGTAAAACAACCCGAATTCTAATGTATTTCTTTAAGGTAGAACGTTAGATAATGGGTTGAGAAACTGTCGATAATTATAACATTATCTAAAAAAGGGGACCTAGTTATCGATATCGAGAAAAATATCAGTTTTCTAATCGAATTCTAACGTGAAATTCTAATAAGTTTCTAATCTGAAATTTTTTCTATTGTTTTTTCTTATCGCGCTCTAATCGAATTCTAGCCTAGTTCTCTAACCTGATTTTCGATAAAAGATGCATAAGAGAACTACATTAGAATTCTAATGTAAAACTAAAATATATCTCTATCGTTTTAAACTGTGTTTGCTGGGACGCTTTTGCCACGCGCTAAGCACAATTAAACTATTTCGGATGGTGTTCTGACTTAAAAAGTTGAATGCGTACTAGAGTTGCCTCCCAAATCTCATTACCCATCTCTCCCTCCTTACGGCAGAAGGGGTGACATGACCTAGAAGGTTTCACTGGTCATACCCCGACGGTCGGGCAGTACCGCAAGGAAGTACCGGATTCATTTCCGGCTAATGACTGTCAGTTCGACCGCACCCCCCAAAACCTTCGGGAAGTGTTTTTGTCGTTACAACAACAACAACAAAATGAATAGAAATGGGAGTTTAGCTAACAAAAAACCCAACGTTCTGATATCCTAATGGTAAATAGAGGTGCCAAAATTTCTCTGTTGAAGAAGTCTAGCAGATTCCCAAAAAGATCTATACTCCAATAAAATAAAAATAAAAAGCAATAACAATTTTCATAAAAGGTGGTATTTTTGTAAACATTTGTGGTCCAATTTCATAACGGATCAGACCTGATAAATTTGATTAGTAATTAGTAATCAATTAATTAGACGGTTTTTTTATTTGGTAATGATTATTTTAATTGTTTATCACGAAAAGCAAATTATTAATTGATTAGGATTAGAAAAAGTAAAAATGAAATTTAAAAAAAAGTTAAATAAAATCCAAAAAAAATCAAAAATTATCAAAATATTAAAAAAAAAGTTGTTTTGATTATTTTTTGATTATTTTTAATTTTCAGTATTGTTGATGTGTATATTAAGAATACTGAAAAAAATCAAACATACAAAAATTTTTTAAATTAAAGTTGTTTGACAACTTTTCATTATTTTTGATTTTTTTTAGATTTTTTTTAATAATCGTAAAAAATAATGATTTTGTTTGATTGTTTTTTTAATTCATGTAAAATTAGTCATTAAAAGTTTAAAGTAATGGTAATCAATTTTTAAATGAGTTCTTAAGAAAATAATTAATCAAATCAGTAATCATTACGATTAGTAATCATTATTTAACAGGTCTGAATTGCATCTACCGCTTTAGTAGACACAAAGTTCGCTTTTGTAAAATTGGTAAAGTATTCGACAATTTTCTTTTTAAACAAAAAATTCTTATGACTTGTATTCATTCAACTATTTGTAATATTTTTGGAGCTCAAAATGGCATAAATAAAAGAAGAACGCGCAGAAAAAATAACACAAAAAACAATTTTAAATTTTAAGTGTTGGTCTCATCATACCGGGGTGGACCTTTGCAAACTTCGTTCTATAGTGTGAAGACAGACACAGTCTACTAAATTAAAAAAAAACTTAGTTGTTGAGAGTATAGTGATGAACTAGTTAAATTCTGAACACCCGTTAAACATATTCTTATACACCTACATAATTAGAAATTACGTGAAACAGCTAAATTGAAAAAAAAAAACAAGTTATATAGTTATTAATATATATAATAATAAAACGTATGGGCAAATTTGAAAAATTGTGAGCGGGTAATCTTAGGTATTTTATTAGCAATATATTGCACCATTGAATGGCCTTAGAGAAAGGCTTTAAATTGTTATGTTTTCAGAGTTTAAAAAATAAAAGTAAACATAATAAAAACATACAAAAGATTGTAGATATTAATTATATATATATATATAGTTAAAAAGATCATGTATTATTATTACAAGTTATCCATAGTAAACTTAAAATTAAAATAGGCGAAGTAGTGTAGTGTAAAACGAAAATCAAAAAAAAAAAAAAACAAAAACGCTGACGGTTATTACGTATTCTATAACTTGGACATGTTACAACGCAAGGTAAGAAAAATCTTAAGCTTAAAATTTTAGAAGCAAAAAAAATAAATTCAAATCTTGAAAAACCATGCAGAAATGGCATGAGAACATTTGCACATTGACGGAAAGATTTATTAATTTAATAATAACATTAAGCAATACGAGATCGTAATAACATAATAACTATGTATGTAATTAATATTTAAAAAAAAGAAAAGTTCTGCATTATATCCGTCCAAGGGTTCATTGCTTTGTGCTGTGAACCCACGTCCATGACGTCGACGCAACCGGTACAAGCGGAATCGTTATCCGGTACCAATTATTCGTCGAAACCAAATTATGCGAACTTTGTTTTTCCCGCAGCACATGTAAACATACATATACATATGTACATACATACACACATACAAGCGTTCACATGTACCTTTTGTACTTTAGTTGATTAAATTTAGTTTATTTTTCGTATTGTTAATTAAATTGTATTGTTGTTAACTAGAAATAATAGTAAATAACATTATGTACATACACATATACTTACGTGTGATGGCCTCTATAGCATGCCTGTGGATTCTCGTAGTGAATGTCTGCCAAAAGAAAGCTGTTCAAAAGCGGTCTGATTATTCAAAAACTGTTCGAAGCAGAGCTGGCTGATAAAAATTCCTCTCACAACTAATTTATAATCTCAAACTTTTCGTCTTTTTGCAACCTGGACGCGATACACTGCGAAAGTACGGTCTATGAAGCCCGAGGAGGTGGTAGAAAGCATTGCAACCGCCACACCAGGGTTTGTTATTTTAAAATTTGACGAACTGATCTCTCACATTATTGGTTGAGAATCTACTTCGCTATACCACAGATGCAAAGCTGATAATTTATTCAAGGATAGTTGGACCTCAAGCTTCGCTGCGTTGCAAAACCGAAGCGAAATCTTACATTATGGCTCACTATCTAGGATTACTCTACTCCAAGGTTTTAAACTCAGGATAATATCTCATATTAGTGGCTACCTCCACGACCTTTTCCGTCTAGTGAAGAGAAACCTTTTTTTTTTGGAAAGTTTGTCGGTTATACAGAGTCATTTAGGAACACCAGAAGTGAGTTAATTACTGAGAATGCGTGCCACACTTGGGACAGCCTTTTTGACTCTGCCTATTATGGATTCATGCAGCAAACGTCTCAATCGGGATCACATTGTGGATTATCATGTTTCCCAGAATTTTCCGATACTAATCGGTAGCTCTCAACTCTGAACATCTTTCATACTTGGCTGTGCTTAAATTTATTAGAAAAATTCCAGCTCATATGAAAGTCGCATTGGAGAGAAATATGTAATAATACTATTTCGTGATAAATAATATGGAACAAGAGGAAGTGAAGAGCCAAAAAATATTAATTTTGCTCGCATGTCCAGGAAATTGCACTAGAGCGCTCTCAGACAAAACCCTTGTGGAAGATCGCTGACTATCGGGGTATAATCCTGTTTAATATGCATCCATAATTTTGTGTGCATAAGTAGGGCGAGTTACTATTACAACAACAATAACCGTATATTTAATACTTTGCCAAAAACTAAAGGAATTCATTGTTATTTACAATTACCGTGAAATGAAATTGCTATAATGAAGTAACCACATTTGCCAAACTCTGTTTCGAAATAGATACTACACCATTTTATTTGAATTAAAAGCTCGGCCTTTAAACTCCTCGGGATTTATATACACACAGTTAGGAAAATACAGGAAAGAAACAAAAGATATTTAAGTTTTCTTTTTCACTTTATACAATATCTTTCATACACACTTACCATAACATAAACCTGCACACCTGCAAGAAAAGCGCAATGAAATGGTATACATACATACATACATCTTCACAAACAAAAGTAACTATCATACAATACATAGTCAAAAGATTTAACTCAGAAATTGTTTTATTTTTTATTACATGTTTTTGTTTTTTTTTTCTAGCAAATTGTAAAATAAATTGTTGTGTTCAATTATTTTTTAATTATATATATGTTATGCATTATTATATACCACATAAGGACATATACACATACATATGCATGTATTATATGAGGAAGGAAAAATAATGAAAATCAAATGTTCAACATACATATATACATACATACATGTATACAAATGCATACAAAAAGTGAATAGCAATAATAAGAATATTTTGTAAGAAAGTGTAAGTCATTGTTGCACATTTCGTTAAATTGTTTGAAAATATTGATAAAGTTGTTGAATTTTAAATATATAATACCATAATAATAATGACCTAATTATACATAAAAAGTAATGGGACTTGTTAGTTTTTTTAGCAATAAAATCATTAGAAAAAACAATTAGGTGTTTGTATTTAATACTAGATGCACGCCGTTTTGTTAAGCTTCGCCACCCACGTAACCAAAAACTTGGCAACGGAGTATACATCCTATATTTCCAGTCAAATTAAAATAAAGTTTTATCAACTTAAACATGATTCTATAATTAACATCATTTCATGTCCGTCATAGTGAACTTAAAATACAGTACCTGGGTGACCGAGCCTTGCTCGGTATTTTTCAAATTTGTCGCATAATCAAGTACCTCGAGATGCCACGAAATTATGTCCACATGCGCACTCCAAATTTTATCCAAATCGTTTAAACCGTTCCCGAGATAGTGGTCGATATAAGAAGGAATAATTAAAATGCAGTCAGGTGGCAACCCTGGGTGGAAATCCTACTTAAAAATATTCTGGTTGGTATACGGCCTCAAATACCTTCCGTTTGAACCCATATTGCCATATATTGCTTAATATTTAAAAAAAAATCGGAAAGGTGGCAACCCTCTAAGCTTCCTTTAGTGGCAACATCCAAGTAGAAAATCTTAGAAGGAAGCATACTATCCATCTACCATATTTCATCGAAATCGGTTTAGCCGTTCCCGAGATAGTGGCCGATATCTGAAGGAATAAATAAAATGCGGTCAGGTGCCAACCCTACTCGAAAATACTTTGGTTGGTATATGGCCTAAAATACCTTTCATTTGATACCCATATTCCCATATATTGCTTAATATTTAAAAAAAATTGATATAGGTGGCAACCCTGTGAACCACCCCAAGTGGCAACACCAAGTAGAAAATCTTAAAACAAAGGATACTACCCAAATTTCATCCAAATCGGTTAAGTCGTTCCTGAGATAGTAGTGGATATACAAATATACAACTATACAAATATACAAGAATAACTCGTTTAAAGTTATATTAAAATACATTTTATGTCTAACGCCCGGTTTTTCAGTACAAGTTCAACTCAATTTGTCAGTTAAACTAAGCTTAAACTTGTTACGCAGTTTTTCAGTCAACTTTAAACGAAGTTGAAACGTAGTTTAAGCGGCCAATTTGGCAGGGTTAAACTCTAGTTAACCTGTCAGCTGTTTGTATATTTGATGGTTTTGCTTGTGAAACAATAAACTGAACGCAATTAAAAAAGGAAGATATTTGTATATTTAATTAAATACTGGATATATCATCTGACGAAAGTGATTATAGTGATGCAGAAATTGGCGAAATGCTAACTATAACAATACTGAGGAGAAGCAATGGCGTTGAATATGTAAACAAATGTCATCTGTTGCCGGATCTAGATACAAAAAAAACCAATGTTGCCGCAAATCTTAAAAGCGGCCTAAAACTCTCACTGAAAAACCGCTCTGCAGTTTAACTGGCGTTTAAATGTATGCCGAGTTTAAGCAAACTTAGTTTAAACTGAGCTTAACCAAGGACTGAAAAACTGGGCCTAAAACGAAGTTTAAATTTAAAATGACGAAAATGTCAATTCACCATTTTAAAATCACGGTATGTGTCTACGGTTGTGCTTGTGACATCGCTTACTCCAAACTTGAGTTTGGCTTTTTTAGCTTGTTGCTACAGATATGCTATGGTTTGTGAATTAAATAGCTGACGCAGGGTGACCTTGCAAAACATAAAAAATTTCTGCATACCACCAACCAACTTAATTGTTTTTCATAAGAGGACCCTGTTACTTTTCATTTTAGCTAAAATCTCGGTCATTGAATTTTCTACAGAAATTATTACGTGATGCCCACACAAATATATCTACAGGGTGTTTTTTTTACAGGTTTGTTTTTCGAATAGAGATAAAACTGGCATTTTGTCGTCAAATCTGGCAACTCAAATGTCATTTATGTTCAGTTTGGTTTGCCATTTCATCATGAACAGGTTGACAAAAGAACAACGCTTGCAAATCGTGCAAATTTATTTCGAAAATAATGGTTCAGTTCGCGAAGTTTACCGTGAGCTCCGTCCATTTTATGGTCGACATAATCGTCCATCAGAGCAATTAATTCGGTTAACCATGGATCGTTTTCGCACTACGTTTACTCTATGTGATAATACGCATCCGCAGAGACGTCGAACAGTGCGCACCGAAGAAACAATTGCCGCTGTAGAGCAAAGTGTTGAAGAGGACCCGAATGAATCGATTCGCCACCGTGCACAGCAATTGGAGCTTTGTCCATCAACTTTATGGAAGATTTTGCGCAAAGATCTTGGCTTGCGACCTTACAAGATCCAGCTTGTGCAAGAATTAAAGCCGCGAGACCATGCAATGCGTCGTGATTTTGGTGTATGGGCCGAAAATGAGATTGATTTCGATGCTGATTTTCATCGCAAAATTTTGTTCAGTGATGAGGCTCATTTTTGGTTGAATGGCTACGTCAATAAACAAAATTGCCGCATTTGGAGTGAAGAGAATCCACATGAGACCCTTGAAACGCCATTACATCCACAAAAACTGACTGTTTGGTGTGCTCTATGGGCTGGTGGAGTCATTGGGCCGCAATAATGCTGGAGAGGCAGCTACCGTTAATGGAGACCGGTATAGAGCCATGATAACCGACTATTTTGTTCCCGAATTGGATGGCATGAATGTGGATGAGTTGTGGTTCCAACAAGACGGCGCTACATGCCACACAGCGCACGTCACAATCGATTTATTGAAGGAAACATTCGATGAGCGCATAATTTCGCGGAATGGACCTGTCAATTGGCCACCAAGGTCGTGTGATTTGACACCATTGGATTATTTTCTTTGGGGATATGTGAAGTCGCTCGTCTACACCAACAAACCAGAAACGTTAGGGAAATTGGAAGCCAACATTCGTGGCGTTATTGCCGACATACGGCCCCATATGCTCGAAAAAGTGGTTGAAAATTGGACCTGTAGAATTGGCTTTATTCGAGCCAGCCGCGGCGGCCACATGCCCGAAATCATATTTAAACATTAATGGCATAAAATTATCCTTCCAATAAAGCCAAATTGATGGACCTTAAAACGATTTTCTTGTGTTTTATTTTAATTCGAAGTTCTATACCCCTAAAAAACACACCCTTTACATGCATTTGAAAATTCTGAAAACTCTGGTTTTATCCGAATCTCCGTACGTAATTTTCTTTTATATCTATAATGCACGGACATCGGCGTGTTAAAATTTGATTACACCTAAGTCTGTTTTTACACGGTAGATTGGTTCCAGAAGAAGCCGTGTAAAAAAAAACCGTGTAAAAAAAGACATTGATCGTATACAAAAATGGGTGATTTGTTCCTAATCTCTAAAACCTATTAAAATTAGTGAAAAACAAGAATTTTTAAGAACAAGAATTCATGTTTATTTTATTAAATCAAATATATAATGCTTATTTTCACAAGCATAGTAATTAATGATAAAAAAGATATGCACTCTAATCTTAAAAGTAATATAAATTAAATGTATGGCAAGTTCAGGAACTAAAAAACTATGTTGTGAACGAAAAGAATAGGTTATTAAATTTTTAAGGTAAAAAATAAAATAAAATAATATAGCACTATCGATACTATCGATGGTTTCAGACTTTTTTCTTTCATAAATACTTTTTTGTGATATGAACATACTTCGCAAAAATTAAATTTGACAAAAAAAATTTAAGTACATAAAATTTCAAATCGTGCTAAATGGAATAAAATCGTGTAAAAAAATTAAAAATATTCAATTTTCAAACCGTGTTATATCAAAACCGTGTAAAAAAAGACCGTGTAAAAACAGACTTAGGTGTATATGGAAGAATCTTCAAGTATTCATGAAACGAGCTCAAGGCCAAGAATAATAATTTTTCACTTTTTGAATTTATGAAAATTATTATTGTTTTTTATATTTTTAATAACCATTTTTAATTAATTATTAAAAGTTTTAAATTGAATAGAGTAGGAAAAATATTTAGAGACAACCCCATAGCTTTTCTTATAGATTCATTTCGGAAGCTGCTAAACTTCTTCATCAGAGAAATTTTGGTACGCATTGCTAACCATTAAGCTAACAATACGCTGGTTTTGATGTCATCTAAACTCCTAGTTATATTCTTCTTTACCATATGCATTAACCACTTCCGCCATTTGACAGTTAGTAGTGTGATCATAATGGATTTTTTGACAGATATGTTTTATCAGCAGAACTGCCTTACCGCGTGCTCTCGGTTTTGTTATTGCTTTTTTTTATACCAACAATTTCGATATTGAATCCTTGAATGAGTTCAAGGCCCTTACTCTTTAGTTCTATTCGAAAGGCTGTTCTACTCGAAAGCAAAAATCGATTTTAATACACATCGGTACTCAGTAGTTCGAGCGAATTTACTTTAGAATATATTCGATCATAGTAGGCATCACTATTTCACAAATTTCAAACGCAAAGCAAAATGCAAAAAAACATTGTAAAAATTTTAAGTGCAGTATTAGACATTTTTATAATTCCAAAAAAATTGTATTTTTGTGGATTTCCGTTTGCTAAATTGTTGTCGAATATAATTTTCTGACTTTCGACTATTTTGGCATACGTTTTCGAATCAGGGAGTACCAAGTTTTCTACAATGGAAAGGGGGATAAGTCAAATCCGAAGGGAACATAATCGAACTCGAACAACAAATGGGTTATACTCGGAAATTTTTTACAGAGTACAAATCACTCGAATCGAAAAAATTTTCTTTCGAATAGAAGTAGAGAGGTCGGGCCCAAGTTTGCCGATTTGAAAAATAGGTTAGTTTCGGAGGGCACAACGGTAATAAAGGAATTAATATGTGTAAGGAGCCTCGAAATCCCACACTTGTATTTGCATTTATTCTATAAAATTTTTTTATTTCGTATCCACCTTAGCAGACAATTTCGGAGAAGCAAGAGATAACGTCAAAAGCAAGGCAATGCCTTGTTGCAGTGTTAACGGAAAATAACGACTAAGGCCCGGTTTTTCAGTACAGGTTCAACTCAATTTGTCAGTTAAACTAAGCTTAAACTTGTTACGCAGTTTTTCAGTCAACTTTAAACGAAGTTGAAACGTAGTTTAAGCCGCCAAAACCGGGCCTAAAAGGATGGAGCAATCTGTGCTCTTCATATTTTTTGATTATGTCAAAGTGTGGCAACACTTTTTTTAAGTATTCTCCGTTCGTATCATTTAAAATGGCAAATATTGGACTATCCGCGGCTAGGTGTCTCGCCGGTACGTGTATCATTTGACAACTGAACAAGTTTGTATGAAGCACTTTCACCGCTTGGCGTCGCACAAGACACTAGCGGTTTCGAACTTGAATACATCGGAAATAGACTTTTTTCGTTCGGATTTTGCTATGGGAACCCTACAATAAATCCAACAGCCATTTGACATAAATTCTGTGTGAACAAGTAATAACAGCCAAAGTAAAATTTTAATATATCAAAGATCATTTTGAAAATTAAAATGGTTACCATACTGCACATTAAATGTGGACTGCAGATTTTTTATTTTGATTGGAAAATGATATTGAGTTTAATCTCCAGAATGATGAAAAAAAAACTGTTAAAGACCTCTTGCTGGGTTAGATTTAGGCTTGACCTGGTTTTTGCTTTTGTTTTAATTTATGAGTTTTTTGAAAAATTTTCAAATTAACAACGTTAAATCTAAATGTTTAAGGATTGATAACTCGGGAAGGGTTTTCAATAAGAAATTTTTTGGGGGGAATTTAATTTCCTAGAAAACTAGTATACCTATGCAGGTAACAAACAGTTCGTTTTAACAGTTTTAAAGCAAAATTAAGAACAGTTCTAAAATATCTAAATTAGCGATGATAGGCCTCTTACTATCAAGGTTTCAAACTTTTACAGTATATTCTTCTGCCTTTTCGAAAAATAATATCAAAACAATTTAAAAAAATAAAACAACATAATTTTTTGGTCGGTTAATATAATATACAAATATATAAAAAGGTAAAGACAGGCCTCAGCTTCTACGCAGGATATGATCGGATGAATGCATGCCTGGGCATTGCAATCAAAGTGTTATCTGCCCAATCAACAAGAAGTGAGATCCTACAAATATCGGGAGCAGGCTTTTAAATATCGCATATAAGGATCTATCAAGCAAACTGTGTGATAGACGGAAGGCTGACGTGAACCGACTGATTGGTTCTTAACAGAGCGGCTGACGACATTGACATCATTGGCCTTATCACCCGGGCTGTAACTTCTGTGTACTCCAACCTAAAAAAAAAGAAGTGGATAATTGGTATGGTGGTGAAGGAGGGTAAACCGAGATCTCAGCTCTGGGACCGAATATTTCGCGTCCTATTCACTCTGGGATTTTTGAGCCACCAGTTTTCCACACGAGTGTGTGGGAGCGCTGTATGGAATCTATTCTGGTATCTTTCCAGGTTAGCTTGTCTCCTAATTCTACTCTAAATCTTTTTTCGAAGGAAATTTTGCTTGAAAATGTCATCCCTTGGTAGTTGAGAGATCGGGATCGTATGTCTCAGTTTGACGCCAGGCGCTGGATCTAGGTGAGCAATTTCGTCACTGTAAATTGTGTTGTTCCTGATGCTACCGATCCGTAGGCGTAGGTTTAACTATCATGCTGAACATCCACAGAAAATGTTGCAGGCCATCTAAATTCCTACCACTTTTTTAGTAGCTCGCAGGAAACAATGTTTTTTTTGGTATCTCCATAATCAGGTAACAACCAGTTTAAAAAATAATCTTGGAAAATCTATACTTAACCTAGCTGGCCACATTGTCTTTACAATGGATAATTCTGCCTATGGCCTGCCAGGGCTCGGGCATGGAAAGCGTATGTTTCCCAATTCACGGGTAATTTATCGTATATTCTGCAAGGGGCCTGCCAACTTTTCCACAATTGTTCAATTGGCGGGCAAGATGCCGTAACCTGTAAAGGTCCTTCCTAGGTTCGACCGGTCTAGTTTTTCCTATACACGACCTGCCTTCTTTTCACACGATTATTACATTTGATTCAAGTTGGTCATTTGCCGAAAAGTTTCATTGATTATAATAGCTCAATGGAGAAAGAAGACTGTAATGTGGAGGTGGCCGGGTCGATACTGCAACTGAATTTTTTTTATTTGACATTACCTTGGAAAAACTAAGCAAGACCTAGAAGACATTGCTACCCAGGCACTGTCTAAAAAAGCATTAATAAACTGGCTAGGGCCTGCCTATGCTTTCCTTGGCAGGCCCATGATTTTAAAAGGGGAAATCTAGCCAGACCCTAAACAAATTTTTTTAATTCATTGAATTCAACTCTCTTCTTGTTTTCTATTCGCTTTCACTCTTATGAATATTTTTCTAAAGTAAATCTAAATAACAAAACTACCAAAGACTTGACGGTACGCAGTTACTTGTAATACTACAACTTAACTGAAGATTGGTTGTTGAAACCGCATAAGATAAACACAAATTTTTCGAGGCAAATTACAACAACCCCATCTCTTCTCTCATCGTTACAGGAGTGTAGGTTCCAATTTCAATCCTTGGGGAAAAAGCTTTAGTGAAAAAACCTAAGTTATTTGCCGACGGTACAATTACATCTCATAAAATAAAGTAACAGAACAATATTAGCATAATAGCTAAGCTGAATTAGTAGATTTTGCAATATTTCAAACAATTGTTGGAAAAAAGCAAAATTGTTGTTCAATAGCCCCTTTAAAATTTTAAATACAACTTGAAAATATACGAATAAACTAAATTACTTATTATTCACTTACCAGTATTGGGCAAATTATAATTGTTAAAACAATTAATTCTACAATTAACAATTTTTAATTGTAATTATTAAAAGTTACAATTAACAATTAATCAATTGTAAAGATAACTATTAACAATCAATAAATTATTAATTGTGTTTCTCTATGATTAGCACTTTATTAATTAAAATTTATGGCATTATCTGGTATAGTATTACCCGAAAACCATAATGTTATATTGCGACGAGCTTCTACTGTAAGAACATTTAGGTTATATCAGCGATATTTGCCAAAATATTTGCTTGATTTCTTTCAAATATTACTTTCTCGAAAGTTCTGTATCCCTGATAATTGTACTGAATATTTGAAAGAAATCAAATAGAATTACCCGAGGAATTGTATAAATATGGTTAATTATATTTGTTAATTGCTTCATAATACAATTAAAAAATTAATCATAACATTTTCTATTGTAATTAATTTAATTTTAAATAATTTAATTGCAAACAAGTAATTTAAATTTTAATTCAATTAATTTAAAATCAATTTGTTTAATTGCAATTAATTTCTTAATCAATTATTAAATCGATTAAAAATTTAAGAGATTAACGCCCAACACTGTCACTCACATTGGTGTGAAATTTTCATCTCGAATCCCTAATATTAACTTTCAAACGCTATTCAAAATAAAGTACTCAAAATTTACTTTGGCTGTTATTACCTTGTAAAACAGACTTAGCTATTAAAGTATGTAAATGATATTTTAAGCACATTAGCCGAACATCAATCCATATGAATGGAACTACTGGAATTCCTAAATAAATTTATTTATTTAAATTTATATGAACTCAAAATACTATAAAGATCCTTTATTAGTAAAATGGCAAATAATATAAATTGAGCGGACAGCTAAGTATTCGATACATTTCTCTAGAAATAAACCAACCAACAATGAACCAAATTTCCAGACATCCATTCAAATATTCATTCACCCACCCACAGAAAAGGCAGAGAAAGCAATGGTAGCGCAATGGGTCTCGTTACACAAGTTGTGTAATCTTAAGTAGCAATGTAGTTGTCTCTTTTATTCCAACAGCGGTGTTCGTTAGCAAGCGGATTTATAGATACGCATACATATATATATGTAAATCTGTATTATATATGCTTATGTATGTTTATATATAAATTTTCCCTCTCGGTTGTGTCTACATATGTGGGTACATTAGGAGTTGTGAATGTGAAATTTTGAACATCCGCGAATGCCTAAGCCAACACGAAAATCAATGCTTTTTTCGAAAAAGTTTAGTGAAGAATTTTCAAGTTTTTTCAATGTTAAAATCGGGATTTGAAATGAAATTAAAATGTAAACACTGAATGTCTTTTTATGGACAATCTAATAGGCAGGAATGGGCGTTTTGAAAAATTTGAGTGACAAGTGACGAAAAAATAACAAATAAAATCTTATTTGTTATTCACAAAATTTCAATTATTATTCAAGCTTTTGAAAATAAAAAATAAGCACAACGAGATACAGCAAAATTGTACCCATATGTGCATATATAGACATAATGTTTATTTATGTAGGTGTTTTGGTTATTTCTGTATAAATTGAGATTCACTGAGTTGATTTGAATTAAGTTCGGAACTATTGCTGGACAAAATAAAGATTTTTGCGAGATTCCTTGGATGTTTTCGGGATCATTATCTGGATTGTTTTGTGGGCTTTTTCCGGGCCATTCCGATATTGATTTCAGGACTATTTTGGAATTATTTCGGGACTTTTTCGGGGTAATTTCCACAAAAAAAGGCCTGAATGATCGTTAAACCATTCCAAAATGGGGACAAAAAGTAATAATATAATCCCTACAACAATTCCAAAATGGTCACAAAAATTCCTAATTTAATCCCTAAAACAATTCCGAAATCATCTTATAAAGATCACAAAACTATCCCGAAATTACCCCGAAAGGAAGCAAATAGTTCCAACCAAAACCTTATTTGGTCAAGCAATTACCCCGAACTTACGTCAAATCACCTCAGTGAATCTCAATTTACACAGAAATAATCCAAAAAGTATTCATAAATAAGTACACATACGGGTATAATTTTGTTGTACCTCGTTGTGCTTATTTTTAATTTTTAAAAGCTTGAATAATAATTGAAATTTTATTTTTTATTTAAATTTTTTGAATAACAAATAACGTTTCACTCATCACTAAATTTTTTTTTAAAAATAAATAAAATTTTATTTTTTATTTAAGAAATTTTTTATTCAAAGTAACCCAACCCTGCTAATAGGTATATGCTGGTTTTATTCATAACATTACAACACTTGATATTGAAATAAAGTTTCTTTTAGAAATATAAACTCAGACCGGTTAAATTTGATTAGTAATTAGTAATCAATAATTATACGGCTTTTTGAATTGGTAATGATTATTTTAATTGTTTTTTAAGACAAGGCAGATTAATTGATTACGATTAGAAAAAATAAAAAAATAAAAATCGAAAGTTGTTTTGATTACTTTTGAATATTTTTTATTTCTTCTTTTATTTTTTCCAGTATTTTGAATATTTATGAGCTTCTACAACAATGCTGAAAAAATCTAAAATAATAAAAAACACAAATCAAAAATACTCAAAAGTAATCAAAACAGCGGTTTTTATTATTTTTAGTTTTTTTTTAATAAACGTAAAAAATCATGAATGAATACAATTGTCTTTGTATTCACCCTTATCGCGGAGTTCGCCCGAACGAACGTTTGTATTCGCTTTTTTTGTTCGGGCGAACTGGTTCCGCCTATCGATAATTTCGGGCGAACCAATGTTCACTTCAAATCAGCTGATGCTCAATTTCGAATTAATAGCGAACAAATACATTTATTTGCTATTTTGTGAATTTCGTAAACAAGCGCACAATTTAGTAAAATAAAGTTAGAATAAAGCTTAAAATTTATTTAAAAACATGTATGGTATTGGCCTTACGTTGTTATTGATAGAACGAGAGGAGAATTTAAATGTGAGAGCAATCCGTAGACAATTAAGAGACAATTGGAGCTAAGTGAGTAGGAAAAAGCTGTTTTTGACACTTTTCAATAACAAATTAATTGTTTTCTTACTAGTTTTCAACAATATTACAGGCAAAATAAACCAGCATTTAAACACTTGCTAGATATTCTGGCCATTGAAGCAGAAATTTGGAATTCCAGCAATCGTTAAATTGAGCGCTTGTCTACGTTTTTTCGCAGAAGGAGGCTATCAAAAAGGCATTGTCAATGACCATGAGGTGCGTCTTAGTCAGTCATCTTTCAGTGAGGTTCTTTCAGAGGTACTGTGCATTTTGGAGCCATTGCTTTGTATCCAATGGATAAGTTGGCCTTCCTTAGAAGAGCAACGCCAGATTGCACAAGAATTTTATACCAAGTTCGCAATACCAGAAATTGTAGGCTGTGTTGATGGAACACACGTTACCATAACATTCTCTTCAAAGAATATTCACCAATTTTACAATAGGAAAGGCAAATGCAGTTTGAATGTTATGCTCGTAAGTATATACATATAATTTAATTTTAGATAAAATATAATTGTATTCATAAAATGGCTTGTCAGGTATGTGACAGCAACCTTAGAATTCGTGCTGTTGATGCTACATACGCTGGTGCTTGCCACGATGCATTTATATGGAATATAAGTGATGTAAGATCGGAAATGGAACAAAATCATTTAGAAACTCACAGCAATGCTCGACTACTAGGTAACAGTTTTAAATCAATAAAACGAATTCATTCATTCATAGGGTATCCCCTAGAGCCTTGGCTACTTACTCCATACATAACACCAGAAAATGGATCCCCTGAGGCAAAATTTAATAAAGTACACACGCGGGGTCGGAACATAATCGAAAGAACAAATGGTGTGCTTAAAAACCGATGGAGGTGTCCCTTAGGTGCACGAGAGTTGTACTATGCTCCTGCCAAAGCAACAAAAATTATCAACGTTTGCGCAGGTTTTCATAACATTTGCACTCATTACAAAAGTGAAGCTAATTTTCATAATCCATCTGATAATGCAGATTTGAACGAAACTTCCACAGTAGATACTCAACAGGTCCACGAAGGCAGCAGTACCTATCTGGCCACGGGCCAGCGAATTCGTACAGAAATTACAAAGACTCTTTAAATAAAGTATGTACATTGATTTCATTTATTATTTTTATTTAAAAGTATCAGGGTATCAGGACTAAAGTCATCAAGCAAAAAAAATATAACATTTCGTAAAACTTAAACCTAAGTTATGTTAAAAAAAAATGCGTTGCATTAAGCCTATATACATAAATAAAAATACTTCATTTCATGAAACTGAAATATAAGTTATGTACATAAAAAATTTAAAAATAAGTATGCAGTGGTTAAACAAAATAAATCAGCCTTTGACTCCATACATCTATTTTATAAAGTAATAAATAAAAAATCAGGCACCACCCGTCTTTTGTTTTTCTCTTTAGAACTTCTAATTTTAATTGTTTTAACTCTAAAGTCTTTCAGTTAAACTCAATTAACTCCTCAATTTTTCTCTTACCCATCTTCTCCATTGTATAATTGTGGCGCGCTAGTTCCTTTATTTTTTCTTCTTTCAGATCACACATCACCTAGCTTGCCACAAATTTCTCGTTGTGTATCGAGTTCTTTTAAAACTAACTCAGTAGCAGAGATGTTTTTTGAGCTTGCTCTACGAAGAACTGGCTGTGCGCTGACATCGCTTTGTTGGCATTCACTTGATGGAGCAGCAGGCTCACATTCAGGATAAACAGGTTCTATGTCAGGCGTAGTTGCAGGAAAATCCGTACTACACCCAGGAATTTCGTCGCTCCGTATTAAAATATCTGACAAAATTTCAATATCTATGTTTGTCTTAGACCTTTTAGCCGCCGGCCTGTACCTGTGCGAGCCTTCAACACTGTCAACAGTGTCTTTGAGGTCTAGAAGTTGATATATAGCTTCCTCGGCACTTGTAAGCGTTTGGGTTTTGTTGGGTCCGCCGCCTGTATCCCTTTCATACAATTTATTTTGTGACGCCTTCTTCCTTACATATCTTTTCTGGTCATTCCACACCTAGTTAATAGATGCATTGTTATATTAAACAGATTTTGCATGCATTACTACAAAGAAATGTATCTTTTTCCATTCAAATTCACTTTTAACAGGGGGGCTCAGGCTATTCAACGACATTGTAAGCTGCTTCCAGAAGCCTGCCACTTTTCCTTTGTTTTCTTTTGAAAACCCTTTAGCAATTTCAGGCTTTTTTAACATTTTCTCCAACAGCATTTCCGACTGTGCTTTATTTATTGATTTACTCCTAAAAAATAAAACCATATTTCATTAAAAGAATATCTAATATTCAAAACAAACCGTTGCTTACACTTTGTTTCACTCTTGTTCGCCTGTAAAATAAAAGTGAACAAATTTGGCATTTTCCGTTGTTCATTTCGCCCGAACAAAGCGTTGCCAATAAGGCGGAATGCTTTTCGAACACGAAAATTGTGTTCGCCAATATCTGCGATAAGGCGAACAAAAAATGCGAACCTTTTCGGGTGAAAATAAAACTCGCGATAAGGGCTATTAATTATTTTTTCCATATTGTTTTAATAACCGCCATCTCTTTCGTAGTATTGCATAAGTTTGCCTACTTTATTGGGCTTAGATTTGATTAGCCTGTTGTGGTTTTCCAATGGATTTTTATCACAGAGTTTCTGTGCTTGCTGACACAATGAACTTTTGTTCTGAAATAAAAATACTACCAGTTCCCTCTTAAGGTCACTCCACATGCTCTCGAATAGGTTGAGGTCAGGGGATTCGCTTGGCCATTGTATGCAGGGCACATTTCTGAACCACTCTGATAATAACCTCGAAGTGTGCATTAGATCGTTATCTTGTTGATAACACCATCTCAGAACCATTTTTTCTTCCGCATATGAAAACATTATATTATTGCAAAATATCCCTTCACCGCTCTTGGGTCATTGTGTGCTTTGGAGATCTATCACAAGCTTATCAAATCGGAGCCCAATAGAATGTGCACACTTATTCAAAACCCCGGAGTACATTCCGGTCATTAAGGAACCATGGAGAAAATAATTGATAAGCCAATTGTTTACTTTAATTTCGAAAAAATGTGCTGTCCACGTATTTTTTTTTTTAATTTTTATAAAATTTTTGCTTAGTTGAATAAATTAAAAGAATTTTCACACTTTTAGTTTTAATTAAAGAAATTCTTCATATCACTAAAAAAACAAAATTGTTTCAAATGTAAGTGGTCTAATGTTATAGAACAAAACTTGCATACACCTATTATTTTGTCCATAAGTGTGCGTAAATTGAATTTTAGTTCATTGTTTGAATTTCATAGCAAAATTAGAATTTGTGTTTTGACTGCACACAATTTTCGCTTTCAGTATAATTCAAGTTGATTGATTATTTTAGAAAATTTAGGAAAAATAATTGATAGGGAAAGAATTGACTGAAGCCCGTAATAGGTTTCCAAAAAACCTTTATGGCTCACTTGGTTCTGAAAGTGCAAAAGCTTCGCTTTGGTTTTTGTTGACGCTAATTTGAATAATTTCAGAATTCGGCTGTAATATTCTCAACATCCCTAATGCATACCCATACAAAAGAAGGTACAACTTATATATACCATGGTCGACATACAAATAAAAATCATAATACAGGCATTGAAGCCTTCATATATTTTCTATTTCATGTTCACATAACAGAGTTGGGAATAATGCACTAATGTGACGTTAAATTTTAATGCTTTACGCTTTCAAAATTCAAAAATTGCGTGATAATTTTTTTTGGAAATTCTTTATACAGAGATTTTCGCGTGAAACTAACATCGGACCATCATGCTCTTTGTTGTTGAATGAATTCCGCAATTTCCGCATTTTTTTTTTGTGCTCAAACATAGTATTTCTACATTAACTTCAGAAAATATTTACAGTTATGTACACTATAATAAGACTTGAGAAAAGTCGTGTCTGTACATTGAATATTTCTTTGAAAAAATTGCTGAAAAGACGTAGGGAATGTTGTAGAGTTCATCTGGACCACTTTTAGCATTTTTATCTGTCTATTTATCTGTTTGGCTGTTTGAACTCAAGGATCTCGGAGACGAAGAAATTCATTTTTATGAGACTTTCACTGCTGAACAGCCTGCGAAACTTTTTTTTTACCAAAAGCGCATAATAAAACCAAAAGATATGCACATTTAAAGTGAGGTACCAGAGGAAAAGTTTCCATTCAAATCTATTTTTATGAAGAAAAATGCACTTAATTTCTCACAAAAATATCAAAGAGGCATGTAAAATTTTTGTTTACTTTTTTGTCAATTTTACCTAAATTGAAAATCAATTTCGAGTATAGATAGAGTGGCGTACAAAAATTTTACGAATTAAATTTGTTGAATTAATCCATCCATCCACATTATACATTGCAGATATTTAAGAAAAATTGATAAGAAGCCAAATCAATAGTTTTTAGAATTTTTGTCTGCCTGTCTGTCTGCATGTTTGGTCGCGCATCACTCAAAAACTGGGAATTGAATGGAACTTTTACCTTTGTATTACCAAACGTTTAATTTAAAATTTAAGATATCAGTTGTTCCCATAGCTCAACCAGTTTCGGACATCTCGACTAATATGGGGACCAAGGTGATCCAAAATGTGTTTAGTTCAATATGGGTATCAAACGAAAGGTAATAATGAGTGCTGATATGGGATATAATGACTAAAATCGCACTCGGTCGATTATTAGTTGTGATACGCAGCGAAGCGGGACTGGTTTACTAGTCCTTAATAAAACTCTAGAAAAGTTGTGTCTGCACACGAGCGACCCCGGGTACCCTGGACACAACGCTCTGCTGGCATGAATAAGTTCAACAAAAATGGGCCAAAAAAGTGTGAATGAGGTGCTGTCTGGGACCATCCCAAATGTCGAACTATGTTTTCAGCAAAATCGCGGCCGCTCGTTTTCGCGAAATATCTCACTTTAACCTTTTTGGAGCTCCAACACGATACTTTTGACCAAAAAATCTCTTCAAAAATAGCTTTTGTATGTTGGTGTATAAAAATAATATCTTCATTTATTATCACCTCACTTCATTCAACTTTTTATGTAATATTTTTAGTGTAATTGATTTTGTATGGAAATGAATGAAAAAATTGATAAAAATTTGGTTCGTGTTCAGCATAAAAAAACTCTTAAGAAATAATAAAATTTTTTTTTTGCATTAAAAATACAGTCCTGTAACTAGTGCCCCAAATACGAATAATTAATTTTATTTAGTATTGGGTTTGTGCCCCTGCGGGTTAGGGGTTTAGAATATGCCCGAGGTAGGCATACCGGTCGTAAGAGGCGACTAATATGCACAAAGGTAATGACGTGCAACTCGATGGTTGATCTACGGATATGATGCCTCCCACCTCTTATTACCCATCTCTCCCTCCTTACGGAAGGAGGGGTGACGTGAACTAAAAGGTTCCACTGGTCATACCAAATCGCTACCACGACAGTCGGGCAGTACCGCAAGGGAGTACCGGAGCGCGCCGGGTTCAAATCCGGCCAAGGACTGTTAATTCGACAACACTCCCCAAAACCTTCGGGGAGTGTTTTTGTCGTTAACACAACAACAACAACAGTATTGGGTTTACAAATTTTTTTAAAAAGTGTGACTTTTGTCAACTAATGTGAGTACTAGAAACCGTCTACACCAACAAACATACGAAATCTATTTTTGAAAAGATTTTTTTGCTCAAATGTATCGTTTTGGAGCTTCAAAGGGTTAAAGTGAGATATTTCGCGAAAACGAGCGGCCGCGATTTTACTGAAAACGTAGTTCGACATTTGGGATGGTCCCAGACAGCACCTCATTCACACTTTTTGTGTCCATTTTTGCTGAACTTATTCTTATTTTTATTATAATAAAAAGTTTACAATTTCTTGAGGCGATATATTAATATGCGTTGCCTAATCCTATATTAATTTATTTTTTTGCATATCATCTATTGTCTTGTAAATGACGTTTAAAATTTGCATAGAGGTAATTTGCAACATATAGCATAAATAAATAAATATATAAAACAAAATGAATTATTCGACAGCTACGAGAAATACTGAGCAAAGCAAAAGCGTTCAGGCAATAGGAGCTGACCAGCTGTCGTTGATCTTGCTGGACAACTGTCAAGCGCTATCAAATATTTATTCAAAGTCCATTTTAAGAATAATTTTTCTGAGAAACTCATGGAGGAGGCTTTAAGTACTGTAAAAAATTATATGTGACAAATTTTAGGAGCCTGTAGGCATACATACCTTTCCTCAGAATTCTTACTTGCACTATTGAGTCCTTATAAGCGCAACTTACTAGTCATACTAAGATAAAAGAATTTATCTACAATTAGACGCTATTATGATTTGACTCAAACTACAAATGGATTTTAAGAACAGATTAAACAGAACTTCCGTAAACATTGTCGCCAATATGCAGATTTTGAGCAAATTGTTGTGTACCTATTTATATAGGTATGCATGTAATAGAGTGTGATACCATGACGTTTCATCACTTTTGCGATAATCACTTTTCTTAAAAGACCCGCCTAATACATCGTCAATCGGTAGCACTCTATGCACCACAACAAAAACGCTGGCAACCAATTTTGACATCCTACTCATTAACGTAGCCCAGCTGCAGATTATGTCACTTGCAGGAAAGGCAACATGGGACAAAGCTGACTACAAAAGCGACGTACGTTGTATATACTATCAATATTCATTTATTGATATTTTGTAAAACAACAACAATATGTGACCTTTTTGAACTATTACAGCTATGGACAGAGAAATGGAACTACAGAAGTTTCGCGCCTCTTACGGCCAAACTGCGAATCTAGTGTTTACCGAAATTTACTTATGAAAATTAATTACATCTAAGGAGAAGAAATTAATATTTTAGAAAGGATAAACCTTATGGCTCAATTATAATTAAGAAGGGAGTGAGACTTTATATAACAAGAACTTTTTTTAAACGGGAATGACCCCGTAAACAAAACAATATATTTTTTGATGTATGAAGAATTTTGATAAGTTCCAAATGAAAAGTGTATTCTCCTAGATGTACTTACTTATACAAATAAATTCAAATTTAATGTGTTTTCAATAGAGAACTAGTGGGCCTTTCAATGTCAAATCGGCACATAGTTGAAATCGACCCGATTTGAATAAATTTTTTGAAAAGTTTCCTTTTATCCTAAAACGAAGTTTTGGCAAAGAAAAAAATTAAAAATTTTTGTTCAAAAGTTATGCAAATTTAAAATTTCCCTTTCTTTTGTTTTGTAAAGCTTATTTTTTCAATATTTCGGAAACTACTTAAAAAAATAAACTGTAGCACTATCAAAGGGGATACTTAGCGGTATAAAGAAAATGTCAAAAAAAGAAGAATTTGCCATTTCTAACTTAAGGAAATTTTCGATTTTTCAAAATCGAAAAAATTTAAATTCGTCATTAAATTTTGAGATTTTCAGAAGGATGTTTTTGTTTTATTTTGTATTGTTTTTGTTTTTTCAAAAATATGAATTTTTGAATTTTTTCCAAAAATGTTTTCTTAATTTGCTTAACTTTATGCAATGCATATTTTTTTTTACAATTCACTACCACGACAAAAAAAAATTCAGTGATCAAAATAGAGTATGTTTATCTAATTAAACTTTACTAGAAAGCTAAAAAATTAAAAATATTTATTTTTATACCCAAAATATCCTCTTAGAAAAAAAAAAGTTTATTTTTTTAACTTCAGGAAAAAAGGGAAAAACATGAAATTTTGAATTTGAGATTTTCAGAAGGATAAAAAATTTTTAATTTTTAAACAGGGAAAAAGAGGAAAACATGAAATTTTGAATTTGTATAAGTTTTGAAATAAAAATTTTTTTAATGTTTAAACAGAAAAAAGGGAAAAATACAGCGTGGCTGATGAATTTTGCTACATTAAGAAACTCAAATAATTTTTTTTTCAGTGTATGGAATTCATTTTTCTTTTATTCATGTTAAAGCTCATTAAATTTTATTAAATATAGCTTAGTTAGTTTTAAAAATAATGGAATTTAAATGCCCCCCCTGCTCGTCGATGCATGTGCGGTATCTTACCAAAAAGTTGTTCATTACTGCTTGGAGAGTTGAGACAGGAATAGCCGCAATTGTTTCTCGAATGGATTGCCTTAGTTCATTCAAATTTGTTAGTTTTGCTTTGAAGACTTCCTGTTTGCAATAACCCCACAAGAAAAAGTCAGGTGCAGTAAGGTCAGGCGACCTGGGTGGCCAACGGAATGTGGAGTTTCTGGATATCAGCTTATTGGGAAATTTTCGTCGCAATTCTGTCATAACAGGTTGGGCTATATGAGGAGCTGCACCATCTTGCTGAAACCACACAGAGTTGAAAGAAATTCTCATTCGGCGTAATTCTGGGTAGAAAAACTCTCTCAACATGCTCAAGTAACGGTCTCCAGTAACCGTAACGGTGTGACCGTTTTCTTCGAAGAAGTAGGGCCCGACAATGCAGCGTGATGAAACTGCACACCACACTGTGACACGAAGTGGATGCAATTCCGTCTCATGGAGTATCTGTGGGTTGGAAGTACTCCATATTCGACAATTTTGTTTGTTTATGTTGCCGTTTAAATCGAAATGGGCCTCGTCAGACATGAAAAGACAGTTCAACATGTTTCCATCCTCTTCCACCATTTGAAGCATCTTCTGCTTACACTCATTTGAGCAGATAAGCTTCTTGTCGAAACACGTGGATTGTTTTGTATGGCAGCAGCTACAGCAGCGATTGTTTCCTCCGTTCGAACTGAAGGGTTACAAGTCTTATTATGGTCCATCTGCTCGGGGGATTGCCGCCAAACGTGCGCCTATACTCTCTTTGAACCAAAACTACGGACTCCAGTGCGTGATAGCGGCGGACAATCCAAATTCTTGTTTCAGTGTCCCAGTTATCCATTTTTGTTAAATGTAAAAGTCAATCTGCAAAATAAAAAAAAAATTAACCAGATTCATTAAATAGAAAAAAAGTTATTTAATTTTTTTTTGGTAGCGGCTTTCATTAGCCACCCTGTATGAAATTTTGAATTTGCATAAGTTTTGAAATAAATTTTTTTTTTAATTTTTAAAGAGGAAAACATGAAATTTTGAATGCGCAATGTTTTGAAATAAAAAAAAAATTTATTTACTTACATTCTTTTTTAGTAGAACTTTATTTTGTGATAAAAGTAAAAATGCAATGTATTGCAGACTTTTTTATTTTGTTTTGTTGTTTTTCCGACAGGGTGAAAAATTGATGTATATTTTAACGATTTTCCGTCATCCATTGTCAAATTTGGTTTTTAAACAAACCGGTTTCGGCGTTGTGCCATCATCAGTGTCGATTTTCGTGCTGATCTGTTGTTGTCGTTTGTCTTGTATTTGCAGACTCTTTAAAGCATCTGTCGAACATCTTATTTGAATTTGCTTTTATTTTTTTTTATGTGATTTGAATTCCCGCCATTTGTAAATAAACTTTGACATTTATCTGGAAGTAGACAGAAGTAACATTTTTTACTAGAAATCAATCCCGTACTTTCTAGTCTTACTCTCTCTCTCTCTCAGCGAATTTTTGGTTTTGAACAGTTTTAATCAGAGAAGTACACCATTGGACCGATATATTGGCAGCGGATGTACTTCTCTGCCCATAACTGTATTTATGAGTTTGTTCCTTTACAGACAGACGGCTATATCAACCATAATCAATTGTTGTGCCGGTTTAATCGGTGCGTGTGTATTTAACGATAATTTAACAAAAAGTTCAATTCGCAATTGCCGGGTAATTGCTGTGTACCGCTTAGAGTCCTGTTTATCGCCTTTAGACTGATGTTTTGCAACTTCTGGGTAAAAAGGTTTTTTTTTTCATTCTATAAGTACAAACACATGTGAAAGAGTATGTTTACACATAAGCGCCTTTACTGATATATGTATGTAGCTCTAGCGGTGCTTCCATATAGTTCAAAAACACTGTGCAGCCTACATCTGACCAGTTAGATGAGCTGCATAGGTGATCCCTGTCAGCAGCATACATTAATGCGTTTGTATGTATGTGGGCTCTGTGGAAATACCACTTATTTAGGTTTGTGTGGTTATTAGTGTTTGGTGCGGGGTCTATTTCATTGTTGCACTTACCTTTTTTTTTATTTGTTTATGGTGTGATTTCGATTTAAGGGATAATGTGCCATAAAGCCAATACGATTGACTGGAGTAAAATATGCTCGGTCGCACAATAGGAACCAATAATACTTATGTATCGGTTTGACAATTCTTGGATATTCATGCTCATGTGTAGCTGTTTGTGGGTAGATACATACATGGTCCACATAGTGCGGATGAGACCACATTATGCTGAGTTCTAAGCCGTCAGTCCGCTTAGCACGCTTTAGCGTATTATTTTCTTCTAAATATTTACAAATTTTGTTTAATCCATAGATCGAATAATAGGCACAGGACTACCGATGGATAAAATGAATTATGCAAGGTGTGTTACAAAATATTAGTGATATCTTGAATGAAATTTTGTATCTAGCGTGTGGTAATATCGCTTTAAATGGCACATTCAAATACCTTCTGCACAAAGCATTATGTATGGCTGCAAAAAATCGACCGGAAATTCATTGGATGAGGAGAAGAGAATGACCAAAAGTGTCAAGTGGCCTTGGGCAAGGGTCCCTCCAACAGGGCGAACTCTGTATTAGAATCAACAGTTACCTCCGTGACCTTTCCAGCTTCTTCACCGAGCGAAATCTGACCCTATCTCCGACTAAATCGACGGTGACCCTGTTTACTACATGGAATGCGCAGATGGGGCAAGAGTTAAATGTTCACGTAGACGGAGTACCTCTACCTACTGTCAACCACCCGAAAATCTTGGGTGTGACATTTGACCACGGCAGGATTGCTCAATGTTCAAGAGCACGCGGAACTCTTGAGTAGACAGTTCCTTCTGAACTGTCATAAACCTAGTCATCCAAATCGACATCTTTTGGATGTAGCACCGCCCCCCAGAGACAGAAGAAGACATCTTCGTAAGCACTACGATGAGATCCGGCACCATATCTCTTTGCCGTTTGATCTGCGGAACCATAGACGGGCTCTAAATGACCTCCACACCGAGTCGGTAGACAGATCTCTCAGATCTCGGCCTGTGAATCCCGTTATCAGTACTCAGCCACCAGTACGGAACTGGCTGAAGAGGAGCGTGTACTTCCGAGGGAGACTAGAGTCATACTAGCACAACTTCGCTCTGGATATTGTAATAGGTTAAACTCTTACTTATCCAGACTGAACCCCATCATACCAAACACATGCCCTGCATGTGGTATGTCCCCTCATTATACCATACATCTCTTCTCCTGTTCAGTTGAACCCACTCTTCTAACATCTACATCACTCTGGTCTAACCCTGTGGAAACTGCGCGTTTCCTCGGACTTCCGTTAGAAGAGCCTGATGACAATTTAGAGTGATCGAGCCCATTGGGCAGGGCGAAGCACTGTTAACAACAACAACAACAACAAAAGTGTCAAGAACGAACAAGTGACTGCTTCCCGGAATGTTATTCAGTTTTTAAGAACGCTTTTTTCCAAATGGGCTATCAAGGAGATGGAGAGATGAACAACCCGACATAGAAGTCGCCATTCTCGAACCGAGTTATACAGATGTGGGTATACGTACCGGCTAAGAGCAACAAAGTAGCCTGAGCATTCCGAAATATTAAAATACAATAGGAGAAATCTAATAAAGCACCACTGCAATAATACTTTACCACTGATTGGAATGTAGCGGTGCTAGGTCCCGAGAGAGATGTTCACGGAAACTGTACTAACGCCAATCGAAGACTCTTTTTAACGCTACGCCGCAGAGCGCCCCCTAGATACATAGCGAAGACATAGTCAGAACCGAGTTGGTAGACGCCTCAATCAGATCTCTTCCTGTGAATCCCGTTATTAACACTCAACCTCCTGATAGATATATTCGATATATAGCTCTGATGACCCAAAATAACTTACAGAATTAAGGCCTCGGCTGAGGTGACTTAGAAAGTTAGACGTGGTCATATCAAATCATTCACCAGAAAGTACTTGAAGTTGTAAGTACCTGATCGTATCTGATTTGATTTACGACAAAAGACAATAATGTGGGTCAATGGGTTTGCGGCAACTGTGAGCTCAACTCAACCCAACGGAAGATATGAGCTGTGACAATATATCTCAGAAGCAATCCGTACCGCCGCTGATACAGTTATTAGATGTCAGCGACCTTTACGGCAAGTGATCAGTGAATGGGGATGCGAGGGGTTTTAGTAGATGCAAAGTACTTTACTCTACTTTATATTTTGGTGAGTGTTTTACGGTAACAATGAAAACAAGATAAAAGCAAAGGCCTTATCTAGATTAAAAACCGATAAAGCCAACGGCGCTGACGGACGTTCGGCCAATTTGTACAAAAAAAAATTTGCACCACCACACAAATTGGAAGAGAAGCTTGTGCTCATCAGAGGCACTTGCTGCAAAATTTGTATAACTATGGACACCGCCATTTAAGTTGGAATTGGGATGCACCTCTACGAGCTGTGCGATATGTGCTGCTTACTCCAAATTTGTAAAAGGAGCGGAGGAAGTTTGTTTACAAAAAGTCAGCGCATTTGGTCTGGCCAACCACGTCATTGGAAGCTGTAAAGTATAAATAGTTAAGGGCTTGGATTACTTGGGAACCAGTATTAACACTAGGGTGGGTCGATTTGTCGGCTTGTCGAATGTCCGCTAAAAACGTTGGCGATAACAGTTTTTTGAAAAAAAAATTTTATTTTCGGGTTTTGGAAAAGTCGATTTTTCGACCAAAACAAGTCCCGAAACCTATCCAAAAATCGATGGCGCGATATCGGTTAATAAATCGACCCAGTCTAATTAACACCAAGAGGAAAGTTAGCCTAAGAATCCAAAGAAGAATTATTTTTTTAGATTTTTACTAAACCCTCATTTTATTTGCTGTACTCACCAGTGGCGGTAAAAGAAGGTGAAAGCCTCCACTCTCTTGATGGGACCAAGTGGAGAACGGTTTAAAATCTCTTGGTGTTTCGAATTAGCTACAGTCAGCAAAATCGTATGGTCGAAGTCTTTTAAGTAGAAATTATTTCACTAAGTACCCTGCAAAAAATTATATTAGTCTAGGATGAGTAGCAAAGGAGGATGCGTCTAACGCAGGTTTTGATATCTTTATATGGGTTGAGGTGATCTCTTTTGTTTGAGCATGCCCAATGAAGAGAGTAATCCCTGTAAAAGACGATTGAGTACCAGAGTACTTCAACACTTATCCTCATTCATATAAAAAAGGTGGTCCAATTTACATGGCAATGCCCGGTGATTGGATCACCTAATCCATCTCGGAATACCCTTTACTTTGCTTCTCAGTAGTCTATGGAGCCCCTAAGCCCTCTCTCACTTTGGTGTTGAATACTCCATGGAGTAATAATTTGGGAGCATTTTGAGAGTACTCTCACTTAGGTGCCCCATGGTGAATTTAAAACATCATCGAAGAAGCTAGGAAACGTTGGGTAATAAGTGTAGCAAAATAATGTACGAGGTGTGTTCAAAAAGTATCGCGAATTTTGTGTTTTTTCAAAAATTATTTATTTATTCATGAATATCTATTTTGTCCCCTTAAAAGTAATCCCCATGAGATATTATACACTTGTGCCAACGGTTTTTCCAATCTTCGAAGCACTTCAAAAAATCATTTTTTTGTATCTTGTTCAGCTCCTCCTTCGATGCCGTCTTTATCTCGTCAAGAGAAGCGTAACGTCGTCCTTTCATGGGCCTCTTCAGTTTAGGGAACAAGAAAAAGTCACAGGGGGCCAGATCTGGGGAATACGGTGGCTGCGGCATCATTAGTGTGTTGTTTTTGGCCAAAAAATTGCGCACAAGCAACGATGCGTGAGCAGGGGCGTTATCGTGGTGCAAAAGCCAATTTTTGTTCTTCCACAAATCCGGGCGTTTCTGGCGGATTGCTTCGTGCAAATTGCGCATAACTTGCAGGTAATATTCCTTATTGACCGTTCTTCCCTGTGGCAAGAACTCATGATGCACCACGCCCCTGCAATCGAAGAAAACTGTCAGCAAGACTTTCACATTCGACCGAACTTGGCGCGCTTTTTTCGGTCTTGGTTCGTGCGGCAGCTTCCATTGAGATGATTGAGCTTTGTTTTCCACGCCATAACCATAAACCCACGATTCGTCACCAGTTATGACCCTCTGGAGCAAATTTGGGTCGTCGCGGACAGAGTTTAACATCTCATTAGCAATGTTCATGCGATGCTGTTTTTGGTCACAATTGAGCAATTTTGGTACTAATTTCGCGTAAAAATCGAAGACGATCCAAAACACGTGCAAGCAAAGCAGCTGTCAACAATTAACTGAACATTCAAAATGGCCGAGCTTGTCGGCATAAGTGAGAGACATGAGTACCAACATAACGCCACAAAAAATTCGAAATTCGAATATACGTAACCAGCGAAAATTCAAAATTCGCGGTACTTTTTGAACAGAACTCGTAGTTTTACTTGCACTTAAACACATGATCCATTAGGCTAATACATACATAAATAATCTTCGAACATTGCCATGTAAATTGGACCGCCTTTTTTATATGAATGAGGTGTTGGAGTACTGTGATACTCCTTAAAGAGTATTCTTTGGATGATGGAGCGGAGTATTATAAGAAGGCTACTCAAATTAAAATAAACCATCGCAACTATGCCTATAACGGAAAAGTTGGGACTAATTATAGTCCTCTGCGATCGAAAGATATTGATCGCAGGTCACTCTCTTTGGTAAACAAATCAGTAGCGGGTACAGGGGACGTTCTTAATTTGTTCGAAATCCAAATGCATTTTTTTTAAATTTCTGTAAAATTGAGATCGGATGAAATATTTTTTATCTTCTTCTAAAAGGTAAATGTATAATAAGTATATTCTCTTATAGTATATATATCATAATACACAATATTTAAGTGTATCTTATAAATAAAAATGAATGTGTGTCTGTGTGTCCTTTATAGGCGTCCAAAGTACTCAACTGATTTTTATGAAATTTTAACAGTAATTCTTGGGATCATGGGTTAAAGCATAGGATATATATAATTTTGGAAAAGTGGGCGTTGACACGCCCCCAGGCTATATAAAATTTCACATCGTCATAACTCTGACCATATTTGGTCTAAATTAATGATATTTGGATGTATGTGTCCTTTAGTCAAGATTTACATAGTTTTGGAAAAGTGGGCGGTGCCACGCCCATATTTTTTGTGTTTTGTTTATGCTTCCTTATAATCAAAAATGTCTGTTTTTCTTTTCAGTATTGTTGAAGAAGCACAAAAATATATACATCAACAATACTTAAAAATAATCACAAAAAATCCAAAGAAAATCCAAAAAAATTTTAAATAATCAAAAGTAATCAAAATAAATTTTTTGATTTTTTCTAATCGTTAGCAGCCAATAACTGCCGTTTCTTGAAAAACAATTAAAATAATTATTACCAATTAAGAAAAACCGTCTAATTAATTGATTACTAATTACTAATCAAATTTAACAGGTCTGCACTTGACAAATGTTTGAATTTTGATTTTCCAATTTCAGCAGAATAAACCGTAGGCCATAGTTGCTTGGCTTTGTTATTCTATGTTGTTGGCTTATCTGTTTGTAGTTAACCGTGGCACCTAAAGTGAAGGATATGATGAAAGGTGTAAGAGCATCATATCCCTAGATCAGCTATCAATTTCCCCGCTCCTAAAATACTTTCATGTTACGTTAAGTATTGTTTTTTTTTTTTGAAATCTAACTGCGATATAATATGTAAGTAATATCTAATATTTAACAATGTTACATGATGATAAAATGATAAAAGCGCATGCATTCAAGTACGTATAACTCTACCAAACAATTCCCAGATGGCCTTTTTCCGTGTGCGAACCCAACACACAGCGTACATATGGATTACGAACTGCATAGAGAAATCCATCATACCAAGGGGTTCATCCAAGCCCAAATGATGATTGATTCAACAACATTATCTAAGTGAATTTGAATTTCAATTCAATTGAAATTTGGTAAGTTTGCGAAACCAAAGCGAAGATAGCGAGTAATAAACCAAAAAATAAGCAACGTTTCCGCTTGTCTTGTTCATCAACCTCATGACAAAACGAACCCAATTATCTTTCAATAAAGAGAGCACAAAGCATCTATCCTCAAGTTACACAAATTGCTTTCTTGCTTTTACTAGCTGTATTGTTGTTGTTTTTCTGTTGTTTTGTTTTATGTGTAGCGGATTTGTATTTACTAAATCCAAAAAGCCAAAGTTACATCAACATCAACATCAAAATCCAACACCAAAGTGGGAAAATGCTTTTATTACATTGTTGTTGTAGTGGGCAAAAGCCATAAGGGGTATACGGTAAGGCGGCGGTAAGGTTCATGCAAAGCCATGTGTGCGCTTGAAAGGGGGTTGGTTGATCAGCATTAGCTTCGCAAATCCGTAACTCGAATGTTGTTTGTTGAGTTAAACTGATTTTGCGTGTAGAGTTCATAGTTAAATGTGGCGAGTCATCAGGAACGAAATACAAATCTCGCCTGCGGGCAAATGTTTTTATTAATTCATAATCAAATTCAGACAATATACAACAAACAATACATGTGTATATGTGTGTGTGTGTGTGGCCTAGTCATGGGTTGAATCACAGCCACGAGTTCGTTTCGTACAGCAATTTTCATTCATTTTATGCTTTAAACTTAGTATGAGTTCGCTTTGCTTGGTTGGCAGTAGCAGAACGATGATTTTGATTTGACTTAAGCGTCCGCCTTTCCGGTAATTTAATACTATTTTTCAAATTCAAATTTTACAAGCACTTATACGTAATAGCATGTGAACCCAGTTGAGTAGAATGTATGTGAAATAGTGGAAAGTATTTACATAAGTACATAATGTTTGCGTATTGTATCAGATTAGCATACAAACATACATACGTACATTTATACATATCATATCATTGTTGTTTCATGCTCAAATGTTGTATTTCAAAAGGTTACTTTAACGCTCTAATTTTTAATCAAACCATTTTCGAGCCTAAAATTTTTCACACATTTGCAACACATAATAAAGTTATTAAATTTTTTTGTTACACTTCATATACATATGTACGTACGATGTATGTAAGTACGCATGTATTTAACAGCAACAAGCAACGTGTGGGGTCTTTTTGATTGTTAGCTGTTGTCTTAGATGCAACAAGTAAAATAGTAAAGTTAATGGCAAAACTTAACCCATGATCATCAATTTCTTATTCGATTCACTGTTGTATTTTGTACAAAACATTACAAGCACACACGAAGAAAAATATGAAACAATTTACATGGCTTGGATCGTATTAGCTCTCAAAGCAGGCAAGTGAAAGTCCACACAAAAGCTTTAGGTCTGACTTAATTCAGCTATACGGGTATTGATGATATTCTCAGAATATCATTTTTATGTACTCAAATCTAATTGAAAAAGTACTTCGCCTTCCTTTTTCCCTCTGGCCCCTTTATCACTATGCTTCTACTCTCATTCTAATATCCTATCGAGTTCTGCGCGAACAAAATAGTTTTTTGTTGTAAAAAGTGTCATTAACTCTAAGTTACATATCTAGATATATATCTGTGAAGATTGCAGTCAATGCCATGCAACAGTTTTTCAGTGATGCGCGTTCAAACATACATACAAAATTTCTAAAAACTTTTATTTTGGCTTCTGTTACTCAACTGAAGGTCCCATGTATTAGTTTTCCTTTGTTATCTGTAATGTATATTCACTGAGGCCTATGTATTCAAACGTACAGTTATGTTCAATATAATAGCATTGAAGTTAAATTGGATATCGTTCGACGAAAAAAAAAAGCTGTGTTTTTCATAATTTTTGTTTAAAATATACCGAATTCTATAACAGAGACCACATAAAAAGAAATTTCAAAGTTTACACAACGTTCAGGAAAGTTAATTAAACTTTTGAAAGTTTACATCAAAATTAAAAAATTTTGGGGAAGAGTTTTTAGAAAATTTTTGAGGACGCAGTTTTATAGCTTATTCAATAATAAATAATGTTCAAGTTAGAAGTACCTTAAAATTCCCCCTGAATTTTTAGAATTTTTTTTCCAAGTATGTTGGGTAGTTTTGTCCATACAAAATTAATTTTTCTTCATGCGCTGTATGGAAGAACTCACTCAACACCCTTGACGATAAAATTTCTATAAATTCAGGGGAATTTTCGAGCGAGTTCTAACTTGTACAATGTTATACTAGAATTGATTGGTTTACACAAGTTTTCTAGGAATTCTGCCAAACAACTTGAAGATTTTGATGACCATTTTTAATTTCACTACTATTATATTGAACATAGCTGTATGTTATGAGCTGTATGGCTATGTACTAAAAACTTTTTACAAAATCTTTTGAATTGGAATATGAATTAGTTTTACTTTAATAATCATGTACAAAATTCTACCTTCTATCCGTGTTTTCTTTCTAGGTCAAGAGCTAAAATTTGCAGAGGTAACATTTTTTCTGGAAAAGAAAACGCCATAAAATCAAGATCAAGGTCCCAAAATTTTGCATTCTTAGAATTGAGCATAGGTACACTTTAAATATTTGAACTTATGGACTAAAACCCCTTACTTATTGTCTTTAAAAAACTAATTTTTAGTGCGACATATCTGCCCCAGCAGTATTTTGGGAAGGGACATATGTGTCCTAAACGGGTCCAAAACGCATGAATGTGCTGAGGAAAAACGTCGTCATTTTGTGAGTCCACAGCATCAAAAACCGCCTAAAACATGTATTGTACAAAGTACTGCTGTTACATATATGCTCCATTATTAAACCCGGTTGGGACACATACATACGTCTTAAGATTTCTTTTTTCTAATATTCATGAAACGAGCTCAAGGCCAAGAATACTAATTTTTCACTTTTTGAATTTTTATGAAAATTGTTATTGTTTTTATTTGTTTTAATAATCATTTTTAATTAACTATTAAAAGTTTTTTAATTGAATAGAGTAGGAAAAATGTTTAGAGACAACCGCCATAGCTTTTCTTATAGATCCATTTCCAAAGCTGCTAAGCTTCTTCATCAGAGAAATTTTGGCACGCATTGCTAACCATTAAGCTAACAATACGCTGGTTTTGATGTCATCTAAACTCCTAGTTCTATTCTTCTTTACCATATGCATGAACCACTTCCGCCATTTGACAGTTAGTAGTGTGAGCATGATGGATTTTTTGACAGATCTGTTTTATCAACAGAACTGCCTTACCGCGTGCTCTCGGTTTTGTTATTGCTTTTTTATACCAGCAATTTCGAATATTAAAAAAAAACTCGTATAAAAATATATCTTTCTACCAGACCAGTTAAATAATGATTAAAAATCTAAATGATTACCGGTTTGATTATTTTCTTGAGAATCCATTTAGTGATTGATTACCATTACTTACAATTTTTAATGATTAATTTTCAATTAATTATAAAAATACACAAAAAATATCATGAGTTTTTACGATAATTAAAAAAAAAATTTAAAATTATCAAAAAAAGTTGGTTTTATTACTTTTGATTATTTTTGATTTTCTCTGATTTTTAAAATTTTTTTTATTATTTTTGTTTATTTTTTATTTTTTCAGTATTGTTTTAGAGGCACATAAATATTCACATCAACAATACTGAAAAAAATTAAAAATAATTAACAAAAAAATCAAAAATAATTATTTTTGAGTTTTTTAATAACCGTAAAAAATAATGAATATTTTTTTGCTTTTTCTAATCGTAATCAATTAATAATTGTATCTTCTTCAAAAACAATTAAAATAATCATTACCAATTAAAACAGCAGTCTAATTAATTGATTACTAATTACTAATCAAATTTAACAAGTCTGGTTTCTACTTATCACTAGAAGTATAGTATTTTGTTCAAAAAAACAAACCACCTAAACATTAAAATATGTGTGCTCCTTTTCATAAATTACTAGCTGACCCGGCAAACTTCGTTCTGCCCAAAAAAGATTTTTTTATTAAGTTCATTTCAAAATTCTCGGTTACAACCGTATTTTTTTAATCGAAAATTAGCGTATGTAAACAATTTCAATTGTGTATAGATTAAACCCCCGATTCTGCATTCTTGATAAATTATCAATATTAATAAATAGTCAAGAAAAAATATTCGTATCAAGAGTTTTTTTGATTCTGCTTCAAAAATAACATTATTTTTGCTGTTTTTGATGCAAAGTTCAAAAACATGATACAAATATTTTTTTCTTGACTATTTATCAATATTGACAATTTGTCAAGAACACCTAATCCGGTAGTAATAATTTTTGAATTCAATACTTTTGCTATCCTATACTTTTAAGGAAAGCTGACTTGACGGACTTCGTCTTGTCCAGGGGTTTTTGAAGATGGCATACAATTAAGTATGCACCTATTTCATTGCATTCTGTTGGTTTTATTTAATTCACAAGAAAAGTACAATTATAGTATTTAATTTAAGGATGCACGATACACAACATTTTTAGTTTTCTGTCCCGAAGCGTTAATGAATAGTGAGGACAGTTTTCCAATACGAGAAAGGCATTACATTTCCAGATTTATGCGGCATACTTCCAGCGACTGCCCTTGTGACTTGGTTATTGTCATAGCAAATGGAAGTTTCGAGGAAGTAGGCATGCCTCTCCCTATTTAATTGAATCCTCTTAGAGATATTCAACTTGAAAAATTAAGTTTGAACGGGAGATGCCACACCACCTTTTCCGATAACTCCCATTTTTTTCCGTAAGTATGGTATTGATATCGTATATCTCCACACCAATTTTCATGTCCCTGCCATGAACGCTTTTAGAGATATTCAGCCTGAACAGTTAAGTTTGAATCAGAGGTGCCACTCCCTCTTTTCCGATAACTCCCACCAATTTTCAGATCCCTACCTTGAACCCTTTTAAAGATATTTAGCTTCAAAAGTTAAGTTTGAATAGGGGTATCCATGCCCCCTTTTCTGATGACTCCCACCTTTATACCATATTGAACATCTCCATTCCATTCCTCTTACTATTTTCGTATAAATTGCAAACAACCCCTCAAAAGGAAGTATTCAATTTGGCTTAGTCGTTCTGAAATTTTAGCGTGACGAACAAACCCCTTCATTTTTATATATATAGATCAGACATGTTAAATTTGGTCAGTAACTCTCTCTCTCTCTCTATGGCGCGATATACAACAGGTATATCATCATAAACCTCCTAAGAGATTTTTGCGCCAAGCTTCTCTTCCAATTTGTGGTGTGCCGATTTGAATTTTCCCTACAAATTGGTGGGACCTACAGTTTTTTGCCGACTCCGAACGGCATCTACAAAGGAGACGAATTTTTGCTGAGAAGCCTGTCATGGCAGAAATACACTCGGAGAGTTTGCCAAACCACTGCCGAGGGCCGACCCCGTTTTGAAAAACTTTTTTCAAATCACTTTTGATGTTACCTGTACCAGGGCTCGAACCATGGACCTTCGGTGTGGTAGGCCGGCAACACTACCTTCACACCACGGTAATGATTATTTTAATTGTTTTTCAAGAAAAGGCAATTATTAATTGATTACGATTGCAAATAATAAAAGAAATTTAAAATAAAAATAAAAACTTAAAAAACAATCAAAAATTACCAAAAAAGAAGTTGTTTTGATTACTTTAGATTTTTTTTTTATTATTTAAAATTTTTTTTTTTAATTGTTGATGTGAATATTTATGTGATTCTACAATACTGAAAAAAAAATAAAAAGAATCAAAAGTAATCAAAACAACTTTTTTTGATTATTTTTGAATTTCTTAATAATCGTAAAAGATCATGATTTTTTTGAGTATGTTTTTAATTAATTGGAAAATAATCATTGAAAATTTAAAGTAATTGGTAATCAACCATTAAATGGATTCTCAAGTAAAAAATTTATCAAACCGGTAATCATTATGATTAGTAATCATTATTTAACAGGTCAAATTTTGCTCCGGGCAGTCACTGCTAAAACTTAACAGCTAGAAATAAAACACGATCGAAGTTGTATGAAAATTGGATATATTGTTCAGAGCTAATGACTGAATTTTTAGTATACAATAAAGCTTGCGAGTTCAGGGTCATGAAGTGGGGCACACGTGCCCCTGCAGTATAAAAGAGACTCTACTTTACAATGAATCTACATTGTGGAAACAAAGGCGCCACAAACAATTTTTTTGTGTGCCGCAACATTCCAAGACTCATCATTCCTGCGAAGGCTTAGTAAAGATGCGATCTTTATTTAAATTCTAAGGACTCTAATGTGAGAAACACACAGTGACTGATGCGTAGAATAGGTTTGATGTTATTATCCTTGCCACCATCATCATCGTCATTGTCATTGTCATTATCCGTTTCGCCATAGATACTTAACACAGAAAAACTCGCAAATACATGTAAATAGCTGTATGTATGTGTATATATTTAACATAGTTCGTAGGTATTTTAATGCAGCTGGATAAACAATTTCAATACCCAGATTAGGAAATGGAAAAGTTCTCTTACTTAAGCAATCCAAAAATAACAAACACGATTTGTGTTTTCAAAACACCCAGTAGGAAATACTTTTAAAATAAATATAGGTTAAAACGATACAGTGCAAATTTAGGAGTCTTAAAAGTTGTAGGTTCCACCAATTTGTATGGAAAATTTAGAGCAAATGACAAATTGGAAGAGACGAATTCTCGAGTCTAGAAATATGCTAGAGAACTGCTTTAATAATCGGCTCGAGAATTATTAGAGAATAAATTCAATTCACCTTAGAATGCCATTAGAGAATAATATTAGGTTTCGATTTAAGGACTATGATTTTCTAGATTTGAGAAATATATCCCATTTTCTTTGAGAGCACTATGTTTCTTCAGTGTTTCTCGAGTCGTCTAGTTTTCTAGTTTCGACAGCTGTTTATCTGAGTGTTTTTGTTGTTCAGAGCACCGGTAGTGCTAGACACTTTGCGGAACCCATACTAGTAAACGGCTAGCTTCAGGATGGCGGTAATAAGGGAGTAAAACTCTCTCTAATTGTCTTCACTACTAATGCACCCAGAGTCATCGGTGGATACGACTCCATTTTGTTAGCTCGTTTACCACGTTTGCCTGCTTCCATTTTTCAGGAATGACAAATGAATCATAGACAGATTGAAGACATCTGTTGGGTGTTTGACTCAGCATGGAAACACTGATGGCACATCGTTCCGCTTGGCAACCGAAGATCAGACAGGTTACACGACCTTAGGTGTTACTCCCACCTGGGTCGTTTATGGTGATCTACCGCTTTGAAATATTGAATTTGAAGGTCACTAGGTCCGAAATGTTGAGACGGAATCAATAACGATTCGGAATGCTCTTGCACCTTCTCGTAGGTGAGGCCTAGTGGGACGAGTGGCGAAGGTGCTCTGGACCAACAAGAGATAGTCCATTAGGAAAATATTATTTTCTGGATTCTATAATATACCACAACTAGGTATGTATGTAAATAGTGTTCCATTTCACCCGAAATTAAACTTCTTTAGTTATTTTCCCATCAAGTTACCTAAAGGGCTGCGTTAGTGGGAACTGATACCAATTTGATTTTATTGCAACAGTGGCACAGAGTCAGCACATAATTGCACTTAAACACAGTAGTCTATCATAAATACATACATATGAAGAAATGTATACAGATATGGCTATCACCTCCATATTCCTGCTTTGCCCATACGGATGTCACTCAAACCCTTGCTGCTTTTGACATATTTATTTGCACCATTGAACAGTTTTTAATCAGAAAATCTGTTTCTAAATCCAAAAGCCAGAAAAAAGGTAAATATATACAAATATAGGTAGAGCATATAAACGTTTTTCTAAGTATACATATTAGACTGGGTCGATTTATTATAAAAAATGGCGAAAGGGAAAATTTTTTTTTTAAGGGTTTTTCAGCATACATGCAAAAATGTTTTCGATGAAAACGAATTTGTCTCATATTTCCTGTTCCACTTAAAATTATGCGCTGCAAACGTTGGCGATAACGATTTTTTGAAAAAAAAATTTTTTTCGTGTTTTGGGACTTGTTTTGGTCGAAAAATCGACTTTTCCAAAACCCGAAAATTAAATTTTTCTTCAAAAAACTGTTATCGCCAACGTTTTTAGTGGACATTTTTGGGTCGGACAGGGTATACATGGAAATTTTTTAGTAAGTCATGAAAAAAACCTTAAAAATCAAAGTCGAAAAAAGTCAAAAAAATTAAATTTCGCAGGCTCGAAAATTATTTTTTTAGGTATGCGTAGTGGAATTTTCTTTCCTGAGCCCAAAACCTATCGAAAAATCGATGGCGCGATATCAGTTAACTTTCGGCCATACAAATCGACCCACCCTAATACATATATACATATCTACGTTCGTACTAGGGATGATAGTCCCGAGAGCCCGGAGTTTTTCAAGTACCGTAATTGAGGCAGACTTGCTAGCATTAACTTCGGGATCGTGAAAATGTATAGCCCTTTTCTTGCATTTGGTCAATATGTTGTACAAAAAGAAAGATAGAATATGTCTGCAGGCTGATTATTACTCTAGCAGCTTTATAAGAAATCGTTAATAGTTATACTAAAGTGTTTTAATACTTGACTACATAAAAATGTTTCTATTTTACAAGAGCAGATTAAAACTTTAATCTTTCAGATAAATACATTTAAATATTCTGCATGAGTACCTATTTCAAATGAAAGTTAACATAAAAATTTGTACAATAAAAACCTATTAAATTTGATTAATAATCAGTAATAAATTAATTAGACGACTTTTTTAATTGGTAATGGTTATTTTTTTTGTTTTTCAAGAAAATGTAATTAGTAATTGACTACGATTAGAAAAAATCAAAAGAAAAAATTAAAAATTTTAAACTAACAAAAATAATCGAAAAAAAGTTTTTTGATTACTTTTAATCATGTTTTAATTTTTTTTTTTTTTTTTGATTTTTTTTAAGTATTGTTGATGTGTATATTTATGTGCTTCTACAACAATACTGAAAAAAAGCAAAACTAATCAAAAGTAATCAAACAACTTTTTTTAATTATTTTTGATTTTGTTTAATAATCGTAAAAAATCATGATTATTTTTTTAATTCATTGGAAAATAATCATTTAAACTTGAAAGTAATGGTAATCAGTCATTAAATTGAGTTCGACAGCACTCCCCAAAACCTTCGGGGAGTGTTTTTGTCTTTACAACAACAACAACATTAGTAATCATTATTTAACAGGTCTGGTACAATAAATATATTGTACAAATGTCGTGAACGGTTGCTGCAGCTCGCTTGATACGGAAACAACATTTGCAAGTTGAAATTTGAAATTTCTATGGATTGGTATATTTGTTAAATAGAAATATATTTTGTCGTTTTGATTACATAAAAAGCTCAAATGGGACAAATTTTAATATGAACCAAACCGTTTGTTTATCCGTTAATCTCTATTGAAGAAAGTACTACCCAAAGACAGCATTTCCAATATTCTTAATAGTTTCTAACTTTTTTTTAGAAAATTCGACGCAGCGGCTAGATCCATTCCAAGCTATACAACTTGCACATTAGTTTCTGACTGATGCCGATTCCTTAAGAAAACCACCTTAATATATATATATAAATTCATTTTTACAGCATGGATACACGTCTGTAGATACTCCATCCTGTCATCCCATTCTGTCAGTACTCGACGGTGTTTCCTAAATTGCTTTATTATCTGAGCAAACTATTTGTTGTTCACTATTTTTCAACGGGTAAAATAAGTCAGGTTACGGCTGTCAAATTTTTTCTCCTCGCATGTACTATGTATGTCTTTAAATACCCCACCCGACCGTTTTCTGTCACCTTCCGGTGGTGTCCCATAAGCTGCTCCACTGCCAACATGGTATCACGAAGTCTTCTATGCAAAAATATTTTAAATGCTAGGAACAGTTCTAACTGAACTATAACAATTATCAGTCATTGCAAGCCAGAATAGGCAGGAAACACATTCAACACATTTATAACAGGGGAAAAAAAGCATAGAATGTCATGCAAATACGCAAAAATAAACGGTTAAGGATCGGACAAAAAAGGCGATGCCGAGGCCGATGCCAAATAATAGGTCGCACTCTATTCCACTAAAAACGAAATATAATTTTTAATAGGTCTGCGAATGTAAAAAAATATTAATCTTTTTACTCATTTGATAACATTTGGTCGTTTTTGGTAGTTTTTGCCTATTGATGTGAAACTCTCCAAACTTCAATTTTTTTTACTGAGTAGTAACAAAGTGTTTTATGCAAAATATTCCATTGTTTTTTATTGAATTGTAAACCCCTAATAGATTTATGGCCGTTTTCCGGAGTAAACTTTTAAATTTATCTACCTGGTAAAGAAAAATGTTCAATACCAAAAATGTTTTTATCGGGCACATACATTTTAAAGTTAACTTAAGAAAACGGCCCTTAGAGTGGGAGCATTGTTCATCATTTGTCATATTTTCGGTGCAGTTGCAACCATTTAATATCTTTTTGAATAGCCAAAGGAAGTAATGTTTTCTTGTTTGAAATATTCTAAACTTAAAATTTATGATTTAGTGAGTTGGAGTAGGCTCACATTAACGTACCACTAATGTAAACGAAACAAAAAGTTTTAAGAAAAAGTTACTTAATTTATTGAATCTCTATTCTCAAACTTACCCAAATCGAAAATGTTTAACTTATGCGACGTGCTGGTAAAATGAGTTCCAATATTTTGTAATGAAGCAGATAGCGCTCATTATCTTCAAATGGCTTTGACCACCTTTCGCCAGCACAGCTGACAAGTGTTCAAACCGAAAGATGTTTTTCCTTAGCAGAGTTTGTAAGCAAAAGATTCAGGTCCCTATTAGAAGACTCCAACTTGAAGGCTTTGCTTTTCTTAACAATGAATAATTTTTAATATGACCATATATATATGCAATTATTGGCCCGTATCATTGTCAAATTAAAATACAGGTTTATCTACTTAAACATGATTCTAAAATAAACATCATTTCATGTCTGTCGTAGTCAACTTGAAATGCATTTTATATCCAAGACGGAGTTTAATTTTAAAAGGGGAAAAAGGTCACAGTATGTGTCTATGGTTGTGTTTGTGACATTGCTTAATCCAAGACATATACCAAACCATACCATAGTATACTATGGTTTGGGAATAAAACAGTTGACACAGGGTGACCTTGGAAAACATAAAAAATGTCTAAATGTCTTCATACCATCAAGCAATTAAATTTTTTTGGATAAGGGGATCCTGTTAGATTTCATTCTAGTTAAAATCTTTGTCTAATATGACTATGATTGACCAACATTTTAAATGTCTTTTTAAGTTAAGTAAAGATTTATTTTAAAACGCGTGTTAAGCAACGATTATGATTGGTTTTATTTTATAGATTTAATTAATTGCTTAAGAGGGTTTTACTAAAAATACAGGGTGTTTTTTTTACAGGTTTGTTTTTCGAATAGAGATAAAACTGGCATTTTGTGGTCAAATCTGGCAACTCTAATGTCATTTATGTTCAGTTTGGTTTGCCATTTCATCATGAACAGGTTGACAAAAGAACAACGCTTGCAAATCGTGCAAATTTATTTCGAAAATAATGGTTCAGTTCGCGAAGTTTACCGTGAGCTCCGTCCATTTTATGGTCGACATAATCGTCCATCAGAGCAATTAATTCGGTTAACCATGGATCGTTTTCGCACTACGTTTACTCTATGTGATAATACGCATCCACAGAGACGTCGAACAGTGCGCACCGAAGAAACAATTGCCGCTGTAGAGCAAAGTGTTGAAGAGGACCCGAATGAATCGATTCGCCACCGTGCACAGCAATTGGAGCTTTGTCCATCAACTTTATGGAAGATTTTGCGCAAAGATCTTGGCTTGCGACCTTACAAGATCCAGCTTGTGCAAGAATTAAAGCCGCGAGACCATGCAATGCGTCGTGATTTTGGTGTATGGGCCGAAAATGAGATTGATTTCGATGCTGATTTTCATCGCAAAATTTTGTTCAGTGATGACGCTCATTTTTGGTTGAATGGCTACGTCAACAAGCAAAATTGCCGCATTTGGAGTGAAGAGAATCCACATGAGACCCTTGAAACGCCATTACATCCACAAAAACTGACTGTTTGGTGTGCTCTATGGGCTGGTGGAGTCATTGGGCCATACTTCTTCCGCAATAATGCTGGAGAGGCAGCTACCGTTAATGGAGACCGGTATAGAGCCATGATAACCGACTATTTTGTTCCCGAATTGGATGGCATGAATGTGGATGAGTTGTGGTTCCAACAAGACGGCGCTACATGCCACACAGCGCACGTCACAATCGATTTATTGAAGGAAACATTCGATGAGCGCATAATTTCGCGGAATGGACCTGTCAATTGGCCACCAAGGTCGTGTGATTTGACACCATTGGATTATTTTCTTTGGGGATATGTGAAGTCGCTCGTCTACACCAACAAACCAGAAACGTTAGGGGAATTGGAAGCCAAAATTCGTGGCGTTATTGCCGACATACGGCCCCATATGCTCGAAAAAGTGGTTGAAAATTGGACCTGTAGAATTGGCTTTATTCGAGCCAGCCGCGGCGGCCACATGAAATCATATTTAAACATTAATGGCATAAAATTATCCTTCCAATAAAGCCAAATTGATGGACCTTAAAACGATTTTCTTGTGTTTTATTTCAATTCGAAGTTCTATACCCCTAAAAAAACACCCTTTACCAAAGAGTGTAAAAGTTGCCCGACTATTTCTTTGCCGGTAAAAAGAATGTGGTTACCACACTAGAATTATGTCATACAAGAATTTTTATCGTAAATTTGAAATGCTTTCAGTTGTTGAATTTTTACTACTATTCATAAAAGTCATGGCTCATGGTCGGGAACAGAAATTCATCCCGAAACCACAATTTTCCTCCAATATTGGCATCTCATGTAAATAGACGCACAATATGGTTGCTCATGAATTTTGATGATGCAGCGTGTAAATGTAAGCCATGTTGAGTTGTTGTTGTTTCGACTGAAAACCTTTTTATTTAATGTACTCCTAATCCGCTTTACAATCTCTAAAATTTATTAAAACCACAACCGCGTAACAAACCCCAGAGTCATAACAAAGCAGACAAATGCAGGAAATACATATGCATCTGTATGTTTGTATGTATGTATGTGTGTGTGTGATATTTCGTATTCGCTTAATCTGTATTTCTCTAATTGTTTTGCTATACAACAAACACTTTGTGCCTTTCACTGCAACACTCATTTGTCTCAATATTCAGCATACGATTCTGTTCTGTTTGCAGTTTTGTCATTTGTCGTTTTCGACGCTTATCAGCATCATCATTACCGTTTACGGCATGGGTGAAAATGTCACCATCGGTGTCACGCTACAATGTAACTTCAATCCGCATATCCGTGACAACACAATCAAGTTGCCAATCTTGATCCTAACACATCTCAGCTCAATGAGGCCCGTTAGATTCATTGCGTTGCATTGCCATTCAATCGCATACCAACCAATCGAATTGGTTTTCATAGTTTTCAGTTGGTGTTCAAGTATGTGAGTCCGCATAATAAATGGCTTTTAAAAAGGTCTTATGACGCTTTAACGCCTCCATTGAACAATGCACCGGCAGAGGCGTGTCATCTTTCACCATCAGCCATCCGTCCATCTATGTACTTTGCCTCGGTTTCGTTTTACACGTTCACATTCAAATTACTTATTACCTTTTGTGGAATTCTATTCTCTAAATTAAATACAATTTTCATTCTTAAGAATTCTTGCTCATTCTCTAATTTGAAAAATCGTATTAAGTTGTGGGACTTTCTTAAAATTCCATTGTTCTAATTATGATTGCCTTACATTTCCTACTTCGACTCCTCGTTAATGAGACAATAAGCATAAGTGTCAAATTATTTGTAACCGAAGACACGCCTACACTTGGTTGGTCTCAATTGCAATTGCTTTTCGCGTTTGGTGAGAAAAATTGGAGTATTGAGCTTAATTTCTTTACGATGTATAATAGTTTCTTAAAAAGCTTTAAGTTCAACCTAACCTCATGGACAGCCTACGGGCGTTGTTATTCGCAGGAGCAGGTGAGGTTCTTGCACTCTTTGGTTTTTTTTTTTCAAAATTGTACACTACCTGCACTAGCTTAATAAGGCTTATAAAAAGTAGAGTAACAAATACGACTTGCAGTCATTCTAAAGACTCTCTTGCTATAAATTTCGAAAAATATTTGAGAAAACTGCGACGTTCACAGTCTTAAGGTGTTTGGAAAATATTAAGTATTACAGTCCATTGCACTTCGGTTTCCGATAAACTTTCTATAGATATAAAAAGCTTTAGAAATATAACCGATTTCCTAAACCAGATGAAACTAAGATTTCTTAGTTTAAATTATGATGATATAGAAGCTCAGTTGCGGCCTGTCATATAATCGGAGTTCGTCCTTAAAATGTCTTTTACTAGTTTTTTTTTTAATTTTCCTGATTGTTGTTTATATGTTGCTTAAGTGAACTCTTTCTTTTAATTATTTTTGCTATCTTCTAACCGGTGTATGCTTTACTTTTTGCTTTGTATAACCTTCCTACTATTTTTAGCAGATGGTTATAACACGCGTAACCCGTGCTCATGCTTCATATTATTTACAAAATATCTAAAATGGGAGACGGTAAAACCAGAAACAAAAATGAAAATAGGATTTATCGGTACTAACGCGTCACGAATATGATTTAGTGCTGCGTAATGTGTTAGATTTCCATCCCTGAGTCTAAGCAATTGTACCTCACTATTTCGATAATGTTCTGCCGCCAAAGGGATCCTCTCTCTACATTGCTGAGAGCGTGTTTTCTAAACTACCGATGACCATATTGGGGATATATACTCTTATATCTTGTGATACAGGGCGAGGAAATAGAGGAGATTGTCGAATATAAAACCAAAGATTTTAAAGTGCCTAGACGTGACAGCGCTCTGAAAATGTCAAATCAGTCGATAGATCGGATAGTAAGGTGTGCCAGAGCAGTGCTCCGTCGTTGATTTTTTAAAATAAAATTTTCGGTTTTCCTGTCAGATAATAGCTCACATTCTCAGCAGGAATAACCGTAAGAGATGACTAAAATCCACCTCAAACGCGATCCTGGGGTCAACAAAACCGCTTACAAGGCAGTCGGGCTAGTACCACAAGCTTAAGGACTGCTTATGCCAGTATAACACTATTTGGGCCATCTTATTCCATTCAATGAACGGATGCGTTCACTAGGAAGGGCGAAATACAAGTACAACAACAATGCCAATCTGTCTAGATTACTCTTCTTTTGTTCTCCTTGCATTATGTTGGAATACAGCACTATTCAACACACCAAGTGATTTGGCCTAGCTCTATCGGGTGCCAAAATGCTTTGAGTTCTGGTTTAGTGTATTTCAAAGTGATAAAAATAAAAGTTAGAAATATACCCATACGTATTTTTGAGACGCAATGGTTTCCTATAATCAAATATTGAATAAGCAAATAACAGTAAATATATGAATAAATTAATATACAACATTTGTAAATTTAGTTCCTAACATCTGGCGCTTGATAATATTTGTGAATGTTTACGTCGCTTTATATATTTTAATAAAATTAACCCGTAAAGAACTTGTTGAATAGTCTTCAATAAGAATCATCCAAGATAATCATAAATCGGAAAAGTTTAAAGCTACATAATAACGGGGTTTAATTTAAAGTTTGTATGAGTATCCTAGTTAGTAAAAGACATTTCAATAAAAGACATTTCGAACTGGCAACCGAGATCGAGCAATCATCCACTTAGCTGACGATAGAGACAGCAAAAGTAGTATAAGCCACTTGATCCCTTGCAACTAATCTCCCACGCATACCGGACTAATCAAATTTTTACATGGTTGTTAAATATGTATTTATGTATGTATGTCTTTACTAGTACTTTATTATTAGATCTCATGAAAAGCTCGCTAACTTTACCAACTTTCACCGTCGTAGTAGTAAAAAATTATTTTTTATCGAAGGGAATTTTCGTTTGGAGAATTGCAGCAGCAGTTAGAGGCCATTTGCATGCACATTGTTGTTTGTATTTCTTTAGTATAACAATTGGATCTTGAGACACTTCAAAGCTTTGTTTGCCTGTGCGCACATCCGACTCTAAATTGTTGTCAGCATAATACAACAAATAAGTCAATACTCGTTGTAAAGGAGTTACAGCTAGCTCGGTATAGACATACATACACTTGCACTAGAGATGCCAGTTTCGGTATTCCGAAATACCGTTCTATTTAGGTGCCGTCAATTTCGAGATTTCTTCCTTACAATGCCTGGAATTTCGGGATAGCAAATCTCTACATATAATAAAATTGTAACAGGTCGATGTCTCTACATTCCAGATATTCAAGAAAAATCCAAGTAGGGATCATTTTTGAGCCAATGGAATCCAAAGCAACAGTTTTTAGAGTTTTTGTCGGTCTGTCTGTATGTTTGGGTGTGTATCACTCAAAATCTGCTAAATAGAATTGAATGCAACTCTTACCGTTGCTATCAACATTTTTCCTTTTATTTTTCCTAATACATTTTTTTATTCCATTGTAACTTCTTGTGTAGTAAAACTTAGATAATATGGGGTTTAAACTTGAGTAAAGTGTTATTATCTTTAATCTATTTTAAATTTATCGGTTTATAAATAATTTTTTTCATAAAAAATGTGTCACCAAGATGATCGATTTGAGAAGTTGCTTGAAAAAATCCAGGCCTATTAAATTTCATTTGTAATTAGTAATCAATTAATTAGACAGCTTTTTTAATTGGTAATGATTATTTTGTTATTGTTGTTTTAAAGAAAAGGCAATTATTAACTGATTACGATTCTGATTATTTTTGATTTTTTCTTTTATTAATTGGTGTTATTGGATATTTGTAGCACAAATATACACTTCAACAATACTGAAAAAAATCTAAACTATTAAAAAAAATTAAAAAAAAATAAAAAATAATCACAAGTAATCAAAACAACAATTTTTTGATTAATATTGATTTTTTTCACTAATCGTAAAAAATCATGATTTTTTTAATTATTTTTTTAATTAATTGAAACATAATCATTAAAGTTTTAAATTAATGGTAATCAATCATGAAAACAATTAATCACACCGTTAATCATTACGATTAGTAATCATTTTCTAACAGGTCTGAAAAAATCCCTTAACGATTCGAAAAATTTACTTCAAAAACTCAAAATATTTCAATACGTGTTTGATTTTTTGTTACTAATGAAATAACTTTCGTTTTAAACAAAGAAATAGTGATTTAATTTAAAGTTAGATAGTTTCTCAAACAATTTCTGCGCTTTTTCAACCTAAACTGAATATCGAATATCCCAATCAAGGCATTGATCCCGGGATTGTAAAATTAGTTCCCAAGAATCTTGGGTTTGTAAAAATCCAAAAATTGTCATCCCTAAGCCATACACATTTGCATATGCCAACAAAGAATTTATCTTTCAGATTGTTCATTTAACAAGTATTGTGGCATCAGGGACCTGTTATCACTGTAAAGAGGGTGGGCCAAGTAAAGCAGCCAAAAGGCGTAAACGAGAAGGGAGAATTTTGAGCATTTGTTAAATTTTAACTGTATATTTGTATTTGTAGAGAGCGAACGGAAACTGCTAAAAGCCTGACATGTGCCCTACAAATACAACATTGTGTTTGAACAACAATCCTAGTTAATGTTGGCTATAGTGATTAAATAAGGCGTGAAATGTCAAAGGGTTGTCAGCTATAAATGTATCTTCTGCCGTTGCTTTGTTTGCTTTTTGGTTGCTTATTAAACAAATATTTAGCGAAAAGTGACAAATAGACTTCAACTCAATTAAATAATAATGTTAATATGTATGTACACAATCGTACATACATATATATATACACACTTGTTATATTTCCAAACATGTTGGTATGTTACCAGCTAATCTGAACATTATTCCAAGCGCAAATTATTACTCAGTTTAATTTATGAATTCATAAATTTGTATTTGGAGCAAGTGAGTGTTGATAATTAATTTAAGTACGAGGAGCGTTTGAAAATTTCGTGACATTTTGAATTCGACAACCACTGCTCACGTCAACTACCAGCTATTAAGAAGCTATTGTGAAAGTTTGGGCCAATTTGTTATTTGAATTTTAAGAAAACTAAAAAAAAAATTAGTTCCGCTGAATGATTAAAGATTGCTTTTTTACTTAAAAAAATCACCGCAACCAACTAATTTTTTATAAATACTAGGTGCTCTCTGCTCCGTCAGTTTTAAGGGTACAAAGTGGTTTACTGAGTTTCGTTGTGTCTTCACAAATGACATGGCAGAATTTGGCGGTATTCAACATCGATTCGAACGAATTTTTGTACCATAGATAAAACGAGGTGCGAATAGCAATATCCCGATTGAAAAACAATAAAGCAGCTGGCGCTGATGGTTTGCCTGCTGAGCTATTCAAACACGGAGGCGAGGAGCTGGTAAGGCGCATGCATCAGCTTCTATGCAGAATTTGGTCGGATGAATGCATGCCTGAAGATTGGAATCTAAGTGTTCTCTGCCCAAAACACAAGAAGGGCGATCCTGCAAACTGCGCCAACTATCGCGGAATCAGCCTTTTGAATATCGCATATAAGGTCCTATCAAGCGTATTGTGCGAAAGACTGAAGCCTGATGTGAACAGACTGATTGGACCTTATCAGTGTGGCTTCAGACCTGGTAAATCTACCATCGACCAGATTTTTACAATACGCCAAATCTTGGAAAAAACCCGTGAAAAAAGAATCGACACGCATCATCTCTTTGTTGATTTTAAAGCCGCTTTCGATAGCACGAAAAGGAGCTGCCTATATGCCGCTATGTCTGAATTTGGTTTCCCCGCAAAACTTATACGGCTATGCAAAATGACCTTGAGCAACACCGCCAGCTCGGTCAGAATTGGGAACTACCTCTCCGAACCGATCGAAACTAAACGAGGTTTCAGACAGGGTGACCCCCTATCGTGTGATTTCTTTAATTTAATGCTGGAGAAAATAATACAAGCTGCAGAACTTAACCGCGCTGGAACAATATTTTATAAAAGCGTGCAACTGTTGGCATATGCTGACGATATTGATATCATTGGCCTTAACAACCGCGCCGTAACTTCTGCTTACTCCAAATTAGAAAAAGAAGCGGAGAAACGGGCAAAACGAAGTACCTTCTGTCATCATGCAAAGAGTCAGCGCATTCGCGCCTTGGCAACCAAGCCACTGTTGGCAGCAATAATTTCGAAATAGTAAAGGACTTCGTTTACCTGGGAACCAGCATTAATACCAACAATAATGTTAGCCTAGAAATCCGACGAAGAATCACTCTTCGGACTGACTAGGCAATTGAAAAGTAAAGTCCTCCCTCGACGAAGGAAAATAACACTCTACAAGTCACTCATCGCACCCGTCCTGCTATATGGTGCAGAAGCGTGGACACTAACAACATCTGATGAGGCGGCTCTGGGAGTATTCGAGAGAAAGGTTCTTCGAAAGATTTGTGGACCTCTACGAAGAAGATTTAATGATGAGCTGTATGAACTTTACGCAGACGCCGACATAGTTCAGCGAATTAAAACACAGCGGCTTCGCTGGCTAGGCCACGTAGTGCGAATGAGCGAAGATGCTCCAGCCCAGAAGGTATTCTTATCGGCACCTGCCGGTGGAAGCAGAGGAAGAGGGAGACTACCACTCCGATGGAAGGACCAAGTGGATCCCGATTTGCGATCCCGTTGTGTTTCCAATTGGCGCCAGTTGGCGCAACGAAGAAACGACTGGCGAGCTATGTTGGACGGTCAAAATCGCCCAGGGGGTTAGATAGAAGAAGATAAAACATGGATGCATCACAGCGCAACAGAAACCAGGGAATAATCAGGACAGTGGGATGGACAAAGTGGCTCTGTCGGCCCACAAGGTTATAGGCACAGTATTTAAGATGCTCGTTGGTTCATTCATCATCCCTACGGAAGGCGAGGTAACATGACCTAGAAAATTACACTGGTCATACCAAATCACTCCCGCTACAGTCGGCATGTACCGCAAGGGGGTACCGCAGCATACCGGGTTCATATCGTATCCAAAAGTTATGTGGCTCGTATCGGGTTTCTTCTTTATATCGTAAATATTTCTGAAGTTATTTGAAAACTATATCCAACTCGTTTGCTTAATGCCTTTACAATATATTGGCATTGGAATTTTGGAATACTTGTTGGTAGTACCATCCCGGCACTTTGAGTCAGAGTTCTATATCTACCTCAGGGATTTAAATGTACAAAAAAAATTAAAAAAATAAAAAGTAATTAAAACATGATTGATTATGTTTGATATTTTTAGATTTGTTTTGATTTTTTTTTAATTATTTCTAATCGTAATCAATTAATAATTGCATTTTCTTGAAAAACAATTAAAATAATCATTACCAATTAAAAAAGCTTTTTAATTAACTGATTTCTAATTACTAATAAAATTTAACAAGTGTGGTTTAAAGATTGATCGACAGAACACGTTGTTGTTGTTTTTGTTGTTGTTAACAGTGCTTCTCCCTGCCCAATGGGCTCGATCACTCTAAATTGTCATCAGGCTCTTCTAACGGAAGTCCGAGGAAACGCGCAGTTTCCACAGGGTTGGACCAATGTGATGTAGGTGTTAGAAGAGTAGGTTCGACTGAACAGGAGAAGAGATGTTTGGTATCATGAGGGGACATACCACATGCAGGACATGTGTTTGGTATGTTGTGGTTCAGTCTGGATAAGTAAGAGTTTAACCTATTTCAATATCCAGAGCGAAGTTGTGATAGCATGACCCTAGTCTCCCTCGGAAGTACACGCTCCTGAGTACTGATAACGGGATTCACAGGCCGAGATCTGAGGGATCTGTCTACCGACTCGGAGTGGAGGTCATTTAGAGCCCATCTATGGTTTTGCAGATCAAACGGCAAAGAAATGTGGTGGCGGATCTCATCGTAGTGCTTACGAAGATGTCTCCTTATGTCTCTGAGGGGCGGGGCTACATCCAATAGATGTCGATTTGGATGACTGGGTGTATGACAGTTCAGAAGGAACTGTTTACTCAAGAGTTCCGCGTGCTCTTGAACATTGAGCAATTTTGCCTCTTGATGGAGGTGAGACTCAGATGACATAAGCAGACATCCCGTAGTCGTTCTGATGGCGGTGTTTTGGCAGACTTGCAATTTCCTCCAGTTGGTGTCAGAAAGATTGGACGACCATATGGGCGCAGCATAGTCAATAATCGGCCGGCCAATAGCCTTATATGTAGCAAGCAAAGTTTTTTTGTCTTTTCTCCAAGTACTGCCGGCCAGTGACTTGAGGATCTTATTGCGGCTCTGTACCTTTGAGCTATTGGGGTGGCATGACCAACGAAGGTGAGGCCGTTGTCAAACGTCACACCCAATATTTTCGGGTGGTTGACAGTAGGTAGAGTTACTCCGTCGACGTGAACATTTAACTCTTGCCCCATCTGCGCATTCCATGTCGTAAACAGGGTCGCCGTCGATTTAGTCGGAGTAGAGTCAGATTTCGGTCGGTGAAGAAGCCGGAAAGGTCACGGAGGTAACTGTTGATTCTAGTATAGAGTTCGTCAATGGAGGGACCCTTGCCCGAGGCCATTATCGTGCAGTCGTGAGCGTAGGAAACAATGGCGACTCCCGCTAGTGGGTGGGGAAGTCTGGAAATATAGAAATTAAAAAAAAGGGGAGAGAGAACACCACCTTGCGGCACCCTTTGTTTTATTCTTCGTGGCCTAGATTTCTTGTTCCTGAATTTCACTGCGAGAACACGTATTATATTTCGTTTTGGAATAATTTCCTTAAAATAATTATACAAATTTATTTTGGTGGCACCGATGTGGAAACATTCGTTTCTCCAATTATGAAAATTTGGCGTTTCGGTGTGGACTTCACTTTTCACATTTTTTAACTTTCATTAACTTTCATTTTATAATTGAAAAGTAATTGTGTATGAATTTATGAATAGTGATTAAAGAATATACAGGGTGTTTTTTTACAGGTTTGTTTTTCGAATAGAGATAAAACTGGCATTTTGTGGTCAAATCTGGCAACTCTAATGTCATTTATGTTCAGTTTGGTTTGCCATTTCATCATGAACAGGTTGACAAAAGAACAACGCTTGCAAATCGTGCAAATTTATTTCGAAAATAATGGTTCAGTTCGCGAAGTTTACCGTGAGCTCCGTCCATTTTATGGTCGACATAATCGTCCATCAGAGCAATTAATTCGGTTAACCATGGATCGTTTTCGCACTACGTTTACTCTATGTGATAATACGCATCCGCAGAGACGTCGAACAGTGCGCACCGAAGAAACAATTGCCGCTGTAGAGCAAAGTGTTGAAGAGGACCCGAATGAATCGATTCGCCACCGTGCACAGCAATTGGAGCTTTGTCCATCAACTTTATGGAAGATTTTGCGCAAAGATCTTGGCTTGCGACCTTACAAGATCCAGCTTGTGCAAGAATTAAAGCCGCGAGACCATGCAATGTGTCGTGATTTTGGTGTATGGGCCGAAAATGAGATTGATTTCGATGCTGATTTTCATCGCAAAATTTTGTTCAGTGATGAGGCTCATTTTTGGTTGAATGGCTACGTCAACAAGCAAAATTGCCGCATTTGGAGTGAAGAGAATCCACATGAGACCCTTGAAACGCCATTACATCCACAAAAACTGACTGTTTGGTGTGCTCTATGGGCTGGTGGAGTCATTGGGCCATACTTCTTCCGCAATAATGCTGGAGAGGCAGCTACCGTTAATGGAGACCGGTATAGAGCCATGATAACCGACTATTTTGTTCCCGAATTGGATGGCATGAATGTGGATGAGTTGTGGTTCCAACAAGACGGCGCTACATGCCACACAGCGCACGTCACAATCGATTTATTGAAGGAAACATTCGATGAGCGCATAATTTCGCGGAATGGACCTGTCAATTGGCCACCAAGGTCGTGTGATTTGACACCATTGGATTATTTTCTTTGGGGATATGTGAAGTCGCTCGTCTACACCAACAAACCAGAAACGTTAGGGGAATTGGAAGCCAACATTCGTGGCGTTATTGCCGACATACGGCCCCATATGCTCGAAAAAGTGGTTGAAAATTGGACCTGTAGAATTGGCTTTATTCGAGCCAGCCGCGGCGGCCACATGCCCAAAATCATATTTAAACATTAATGGCATAAAATTATCCTTCCAATAAAGCCAAATTGATGGACCTTAAAACGATTTTCTTGTGTTTTATTTCAATTCGAAGTTCTATACCCCTAAAAAAACACCCTTTAGTTGTAGCTACCTAATTTCCTAAATGTATGCAAACAAAATTTCTAGGATGCGCTCAAATATTACTCATACGCCGTGGAGGTTTTTACTTTGATTGGCATGATAGGATCGGATAAAAAAGGCAAACAAAGTAACGAAATAGGCAGGAAAGACACTAGAAGATATAAAAAAAGGCAATTAAAGGGCAGCAATAAAAAAATTAAATAAGTCGAAAGATTAAGTTATTTTCATAAGGCACCTATTTTTGAACTTATAACGAAAGCGATAAAAAACAAATGATAGACTAGTTTCATTGTACTTTTGGTTTTAACTTTGACCGAGCTTTTAACACAAAAGCCTTACTTTCTATACTTGTGGTAACATTGTACCACAAGATGCATCTCAAATGTGGAAGCATGAACGAAACGAATGAAACAATTACCGCGAAGAAAGAATTTCAATGTACTAAAATAGCTTTTAAGAGATTATGGTATTCTCTTCGCCATTTAATATTTTATCAACATCCCTTATTGTGTGAAGCGTGTTCGCAAGGTAGTAGTCAATTGAATCAAACAAATAGTCTGCAAAATTATTCTGAATAAAACTACAGTGCAGTATGCAACTATGCACGCAATACAATTGAAAATTACCTATTACTTTTAAAAATTTGAAAGAGGAAATTATTATTCAAATAGGAAAAAATGCATTTATTTCGGGAAATACAAAAAAGGCATTTATTTTAAAGAAGGCAAAATTAAATGTGTATACTTGGCATCAGGTGAAGCTAATTCGTCTTTATTTTCAATCAAAATCACCATATTTGTTAACAGAAAAAAGGCAATTTCCATTAAATCCTATCCCTTCTCATGACGCCTCTCATATGAGGATGGCAAGCAAAAAAATATAAGTTGAAATTTTGGTTTAAAAAGTTTGCCAAAAAATTGTTTTGGTAGCTTATTTGTTGTTAATTTTGCTTTGGATTTCGGAATCTGTTTGAAAAAGCTGTCCAGCTGGCACTGTTGTACCAGTCGAGTGCGAATATTTGTTGGAAAGTAGATAAAGTTTTGTATAAACTGGTTTCGACTCTCTAGTTCTGAATTCGAACTATTATTTATCTTGTAATATGTAATATCATCACCCCTTCGACTGTTTTTATGAACGGATGATCCGAGAAATAGGCAATTCAAGTTCAAACTCATTATCAAATTATTCTTCACTTGGTCTGCATCCGTCTTACATTCCTTAAAAGTTGCATTACTGGCATGCATGTGGCTTACAATTCCATTAATTTCGCAATGAATCGATTATTAGTTTGATTAATCAGAAGACATTCGTTTTAATCGTTTTCTGAAGAAAATTAATCTATTAACGCTTTTCATTTCATTAAAACATTTTACTTTTATTAAGGTAGTTATTTCTCATTGTAAATATCGTGAAAAAAATCGATTGTAAGGGCAGAGTGTCTTGTGTCGGATTTCATAGAAAAATCTAATAACAGTGGACACTGGAATCGACATACTAGATGCTCAGGCAAACTTGGTCCCACGCCAAGTGAGAACCGAACCATTTTTATACCCAGCTGTGCACGGTATTATAGTTTTTGTTTTCCATATACTGGTGGTTTGTAATGGTATAAAATAAGCGAGATAAAGTTCGTAGAATTAATAAAGGTGTAGATTCAGGTAAGTATGCAAAACACAATATATCTATCTCTTAGATGCCTAGAGGGCCAAGATAATGGCAAATTCGTATTTCCCAAGGAGTAAATGCTGCCTACTTGTAGATCCCAGAACATCTGTCTATTAATAAAATTGTCTTCACAAATATGCGCTTCTGCATATTAACTGTGACTTGACATCAAGAAGTTGTGCAAACAGTACTAGCAGCCTCTCAACGCACCCCAAAACACCGCTAAAATACCATTTGGAAGCTGCAAGTTGTCAACGCACACAGCCTTTTGTCAACTCTTCACGCGTATCTTTGTATACTCAATGCAAACCTTTATTTGGCTTAATGCCTTCACTTGCATGCAATATACAGTTGTGTTCAATATAATAGTAGTGAAATTAAGTTGGATATCGTTCGTCGAAATAAGAAGAAGCTGGGATTTTAATAATTTTGTTGGCAAGATAACAAACAACAATTGGAGGAAAACTTGAATTAAGCAGCTTGCAAAACTACACGCAGCATAGCCTATGGGTTAGGCAGCTGCGCTTGCAATCAGAGTGAGTGGGTTCGATTCACCACAAGATCCTCTGAAAATAGCAAAAACTATACGAATTAGTCTGACAAGAAAGCGTGGCTGTTTTCGAAATAGTACTATAACTATAGCCAGTATATGTTTGTTGCCTTCAATTTTTCCTCTAATCAAAAATAATAATAATTAACCAAGAATTATTATCAACTGGTCCTGAGCTCGTTAAACTTACAAAAAATTTTCATTTAAAATATAGCGCATTCCATAACAGAAACCACATAAAAATAAATTTCAAAATTTACACAAAGTTCAGCAAAGTTAATTAAACCTTTGAAAATTTACAACAAAATTTCAATATTTTTGGGCAGAATTTCTAGAAAATTTCTAAGTACGCAGTTTCAAAGCTCATTCAATTTTGGCATAATAATGTGCTAGTTAGAAGTACTTCAAAATTTTCCCTGAATTTATAGAAACGTTTTTGTGAAGGATGTTGGGTATTTTTTCCATACAAAATTAATTTTTCTTTATGTTTTGGGACATTTTTGAGCAAGTTGTAACCTAGGCAATGTGATACTAATTGATTGGTCTATGAAACTGCGTACTCAAAAATTATTTTAAAAATTCTGCCAAAAATTTTGATGTCCGTTTTTTAAAGTTTTATTAACTTTCCTGAACTTTGTGTAAATTTTGGAGTTTTGTTTTTATGTGGTTTCTGTTATAGAATTCCCTTTATTTTAAATGAAAATTATTAAAATCACAGCTTCTTCTTATTTCGTAGAATGATATCCATTTTTTTGGCGGCCGCCGTGGTGTGGAGGTAGTGTTGCCGGCCTACCACACCGAAGGTCCATGGTTCGAGCCCTGGTACAGGTAACATCAAAAGTGATTTGAAAAAAGTTTTTCAAAACGGGGTCGCCCCTCGGCAGTGGTTTGGCAAACTCTCCGAGTGTATTTCTGCCATGACAAGGCTTCTCAGCAAAAATTCGTCTCCTTTGTAGATGCCGTTCGGAGTCGGCAAAAAACTGTAGGTCCCACCAATTTGTAGGGAAAATTCAAATCGGCACACCACAAATTGGAAGAGAAGCTTGGCGCAAAAATCTCTTAGGAGGTTTATGATGATATACCTGTTGTATATCGCGCCATAGAGAGAGAGAGATATCCATTTCAATTTCACTACTATTATATTGAACACAGCTGTACATACTTCTACGTTTGGATATATTTAATGGTGCATATTTTTATATTCAAATCGCAAATGTCTATTTACACTACATTTGCTCGTTTAATGGCGACAACTTGTTAGTAGATAGCATCTCCGTAAAGTTTAGGGTATGGTAAATGTAACATTTATATATATATATAAGTCCACATTTACAGTGTTTAAGCAGTTGTTTGATGACAGTTCAGTGGTAACCCGAGAAAACATAGAGTGGTAGCAGCAGACTCAATCACTTCACAGAGTAGTAGTATTTGACTTGAAAAGCTCTCCCAAAGAAGTGTTCGTCTTGGCAAGTTTAAAAAAAAAAATTACTTACTAAAAACCAGGCACTCGTGAAACGGTAATAAATCATAGAGATATATGTAGAGTACCATATGTCAAAGTTCTTAGAAAGAAAAGAGGAATCGATTAAGAAATGCACCCTATAATTTGAGTAAAAATTAAGATAAAATTTGGTACACAGGTTTCTATTCAAAAACGGCAAAATCGGACAATAACCACGCCCGTATAAATGGGATAATTCATTAATAAATGCAGCTGTAATTGCAAACGTTGGTACCTCTTGACTTGGTCTCTTTCTTTTTAACAATTTAATAAAATTTTTCGAGAAGGAATGAGGCACCGCCCTCATATGACTAAACAAATTTTCAAACTTCAACTGTTATTAACTTCAGATATATCTTTTCCTAAAAGAATAGAAATTTTGCAGATCCCAAGGATTTATCTTGAAAGAATATAAAACTAAATTATATATAAGATGCACGAGATGAACGAGAACAAGACGAAATATTTGCTGCCATCAAATAGAGAGTCGGTGCGCCTATTCATTGGCAGTAACGTCTGGGAGGGACTTTGAGTACTTGGTAGCCAGTGTGACGCTTCTTCGTAGTTTATTCCTATATCTAAATTTTTTTTTTCTACTTTTGCGGCACCCAGAATATTTTTATTCACGAATTTTGTACTTTAGCAAGTCAAGTTCAGAGACTAATAAGCATCCATACATTTGCCTATCTGTGCCACTGTGCAGTTAAAATATGCCAAAATAAGTCAACAAACAATGAAAGATCCCTTCATAGCCGAAGGGTGCATAAATTCAATTTTAAATAAACCTTTTTACGCTCTTATTTTGCGGTTAAACTAATTGAGTCATCTCCCACACCGTTTAGCTCGAAAGCAGGAACTGTCTGCATTTGAGAGACATATTCCATCTTCTATTCCCTAAATTTTATTAACGAATTCAGGCGCTGGTAAGAGTAGTAGCGCCAACTGTCAGTTTGTTTGTATTCAGTTTGTCACCCTTAAAAAATTGTATAAGTAAATGCGTTAACATATATAGAGGTGTATCACACACACACACGCACATAAATATTTTACAAAGCAAATTAATTTGATGAAACAACAGCAGTAATTTTTTCAGCCATCCATTTATGCGACTGTCCGTCCAACGAGCGGCTGATTTTGTCTATTGTTTGTGGTTGATGATGGGCTGAGTTACGTCGTGTTTGTATGTATAATAAATACCTAAACCTCTAATTGTGGGAGAGTTCCGATAAGCGTGTGTGAGTGCGCATACTTGTTTGTGTGTGGGTTGCTTGCGTTGCTCGTCGTATGATCACAAAGAATTCCCCAAACTGTCATCTGAATGACACATTAAATGCTTGAGTGTAAAATCAATTATTTAGCATTACATTACGAGACATTTCGACAATTGCAAATGCTCATTTCCACATTTATCGCATTTGCGTTTACTCGTCGTTTGCTCATTTGTTGTGTCACAGCCAGTTAGCCATTTTTTTGGTGTCAGAAGGCAAATGCCGTTGCCGGATGTTCAGAGAGGCAACTCATTGATAACAAATAAACGGGAGGGCATATGTTTGTGAATAAGCGCATACCTGTGTAAGTATGTATGTATGCTCTTTGCCTTGCGGCCGTTATTCTGGTTATTCAATAATTGCAGATAAAGGCGATACGCTGGGCTCCACAGTTGGGAAAATAACGGTTTATCAATGTGTTAGGATTTTCGAGGATTATGAGGTGTCGTACTTTAGTCTTTTCTATTGCAAATTGTAAGGTTCATAATTCTTTCAAGAAACCTTCTTAGGTATTTATTTTTCTATGGCTTGTGAGTTGATCGACCATAATACCCAATTTTCCATGTCAGTCCGCAGCTTTCTAGGACGAAGATCCTCGAAATTCTGACGAAATAGTAAGAGTATGATTCAATCGAAATTGAGCTAATACATATGATTAATTTCATTTCAAAGGCTGAAAAAACGTACATTTTGATCCCGACCCCCTCAGAATTTGATGAAATTTTGCATAGAGGTATATCTTACCTACCCAAACACAACCCCATTTTTAGAAATTGCATTTTCGAAAAATTGTGGGCGTGGAAAGGTATCGAAATATTCGAAAATATTCGAAAAATTACGATAATAGGTACTTTAGAGTGTGATTACTACGGAATGGCTTTACCGATTTCAAAGATCTTCATACCATTAGAAAGGTACACTGTAAATTTTGTAGTACACTGAGAAAAAAATATTTTACAAAATAAAATTGTAAACTAAAAAAACACTTCAAAGATCAAGCGATTTTGAAAAATAAAATTTTATTTTAGAAAGTTCTATTTAATATATATAACATATCTGAAAACTAAAATAGGGTGTTTTTTTCTTTTTTTTAATTTATTTAAGTAAATGCATCTCTTGATTACTTTCTGATATTTTGATATCACGCGTAAACTAATCAACCGATTTCAAAAATTTTTATACCGTTAGAAAGGTATTAACATCACCTTTTGAAAACATATACTGTAAAGATTCTATATTACACTGAAAAAATAAAATGTTTTTTTTAATTTTTTTTCAAACTGGGAAAACACTTCAAAGACCAAGCGATTTAAAAAAAAATTTTTTTTTTATATAACATATCTAAAAACTAGAAAGTGAAACCATCTCTTGTTAATTTTTTTTTATTTTGATATTATTGTGTGACAAAAAAAGGTACCTAGCTATACTTTGGAAGTTATACAGATACAGATACTATGATACTACTAATAGATTCGAGCAAGAATCGTATTATCAAATTTTTCAGACACGCACAATAAATTGACGTACAATTGATAAAGTAAATTTTTTATTTTTATTTATTTAGATTTAATATACAACTTTGCGCAGCTCATACTGCTGACTTTCGGAATATTTGCTTACTTTTAGTGATGTTTCATCTAAAGGTACAAAAGAATGGAAGCTTTGAGTTCCTGTAATAGTTTTGGCATTTTTGTATCTTGAAAGTAGCTCTTTTTTTGTATAACACTCCATAGAAGTTGCTTACACAGACGCTAATGGATATCTGAATAATTTATCTTTGAAGTGTTTTTTCAGTTTAAAATGTTATTTTGGAAAACATTTTTTTTCAGTGTACTAAAAAATGTTTACAGTATATTGTTTGAAAGCTTATTTCAATACCTTTCTAATAGTATAAAGATCTTTCAAATCGGTAAAGCCATTCCATAGTAATCACACTTTACAAGTACCTATTATCGTCATTTTTCGAATATTTTCGAATATTTCGATACCTTGCCACGCCCACAATTTTTCGAAAATGCAACTTCTAAAAATGAGGTTGTGTTTGAGTGGGTAGGATGTAACCCCATGCAAAATTTCATCAAATTCTGAGGGGGTCGGGTTCAACGCATATTGGATTTGATATGAAATTCATCATATTAGAGAGTACCGAAATAAACATTTTTACAAATTATTTTGGTGAATGGCGAAAAACTGCTGTAAAAGTTTCAGACCTTAATAATGCCAGTTTTTTATGCGTCATTTCGATGCTAGACAAAGTCCTTTCCTAGAAAAATTGTTGACGAAGCAAAAAAAAAAAATAAACGACCCAGTAGAACCAGGGATCATCGTTTTATTAATCCCGGAGTACTCCCTTGAGAGTATTGGATTGCTCCCTATACATCTTACCTTACAATTTTGTGTACTCTCTTTTAACATTGCATGTCCTAACACGGCGAGTAATAGAAAATCTCCCTTTCACCTCCCAAAAAACAATAATGGAGATTTAATTATTGCTTTTTTATGAATCGCAATGGAGTAATGGAGGAGTTTTGGAGAATGTAAGAAAACCTCCCAGTAGAGTAATGAGAGAGACATTTCATATTCCTCCTAAAAGACCAGCGAAACTTCTTTGTAGAATCATGCCTAAATCCCCCTATGGATGCAAATAAAAGAGCCAGCAAAAAGGGATAAATTATGGAAAATGGCAAAAATATCACTCATATAAAAAAATTCAAAAACCATACCATTTGCGGAATCTGAATTAAATATTATATTTTCTGCGACTAAAACTTTTTTTTGTTTCTTTAGTTGACAGAGAAATTCGGCTTACTCAAAAAGTTGTTATCCGGGAGTAGAAGTTAAAGAAATCTCTACTTTCGCCCCAAAAATATATAGAAGGGAGTAATCCTTAATTATTAACTTAAGGAGGTATCCCTTATTGCTCCAAGATTAGTAAACTGGGAGCACAGAGTGTAGAAATCTTTGTTATCGTTCACAAGGGATGTTAAGGGGAATAGTCTCTTGTTCATCGCATAGGGATCTCTCTCCTTTTCCTCCACAAATAGTAGCATAAGAGCAGAAAACGAAAAAATTATCTTCTATTGTTCCAAAAAGATGTCAAAGAGAGTACTCTCTTTTTCATCACTTGGTGAAATCTCGCTTCAAGTTCTACTGGGAAGCAGAAAAAATATAAGCGTTCACAACTTTAGTTGCTATCTCGCAAGCGATAGGTTCACACTTGATTTTCAAACCGAACTTCAAATTTAAAAAAAAAATTCCTACTTATTTTTTAATTCATAATGGCCAAATTAGCCTAGACATAAAATTAACTTAACTTGACTTAGTTTATAAAAGATCTGAGAGTCACTTATTCAACTGGGCCTCTTTTTGAAATTTTATTCATCCAAAAATTTTATATGCAAAATCTGCAAATTTTTTGGCAGAATTTCTAGAAAATTTATTTTTCATGGAAGTACCTAATCAACCCTCTACAAAAAACTTCTAAAAATTTGAGGAAATTTTCATGCTATTTCTAACATGCACAGTGTTATACTTAAATTTATTGGACTACAAAGCTGCATACTCAAAAATTTTCAAGAAACTCTGCCCAAAAATTTTCAAATTTTGATTGCCATTTTTGAAAATTTTTTATATAGATTCTCTTATAGAATTCACTATATTTTAAACGAAAATTATTAAAACACAGCTTTCTTTTAATTTCGTCGAACGATATCCAATCTTATACCACTGCTATTATTTTAACCGCAGCTGTATATGGAAACTGACGGCAATAAGCCGAAGTTTCGTTTTTTTTAATTATTCAAAAAAGTCTGTTACGTAAACAAATTACAACTCTACTACTACTTAAAGATAGTAACTAAGTACATTGTTGACTTTCCCCAAATTGTGTATATCTTAATAAAAGGAAACAGATCACATCTGAGCCAAATAAATTCAGAGTTATGGCGAGTTGGAGTTTTTTCTTCCTGGGGGTAAAGCACAGGCCACTTTCGTAAAAAATCGTTGTAAAAATTGTCATATCTATCTAACCTCCAACAATTTGGTTGAAAAAAGTACAATTTACTCAAACATCCGTACACTGGATTTTTATTTATAAAGATTTCGGACACAAAACTGTGGACGCATTCTCATCAGCGCAAATCGATTTTGAACTGTAACATTAACATTAAGCTTTCGCACTATTCTTACTTTCCTTACAAAGATTTGTACAAAAACTTGAAGCCATGCCCCAGTAAGTATTTTCAACGGAACAGTAGCATTTGCTTCCGCGTCTCAACATCATCAACCACATTCGCATCGTCGGCATTATGGACATCAATACGTCATCTCATCATTCGAATGCACTGGCTTCTTATTTGACCCGGTTTCCTCTTCTTATTTTGAATGCTGTTTTGGTTGTGGATTTAGGCAGATAATTGCTTGTCGGCTGAAGTGGTTGGCCCATCAACGAGCACAGCACTCAAAAGTGCGACTCACCTTGTAATTTGATTCGAATAATTTTCAGAAAATTATGAAGAAGGAAGCACTTATATACAAGATGATGCATTGACAAGCGTACTTTACATGCCTACTATGTATGTATGTATGTATGATAATGGGTTTACTAGGGTGACTTTTTAATCATTTTATAAATATCTTGTCGAAGAGGAGACATTTTGCGTTATGTGAGGCAAAGGGTATTCCGTAAAAAATTCGACTAGTTTAGGATGAATACGAAATGAGTCGAAAACGATCATGTGACTAATGCCAGTTGTGATCTTTTTATATGGTGTGAGCAGTTCAATTCAGTTTGAGCATATCCTCTGGCGGACGTCGGGGGCGGGCCTACCACACCAAAGTTCCAAGGTTCGAGTCCAGGAGAGGTAACACTCGAAAGTGGTTGGTAAACTCTTCAAGTGTATTTCTGCTATGAGAGGCTTCTTAGGAAAAACTCATTGGCAGATGCCGTTCGCAGTCGGCAAAAAACTGTAGGAAGAGAAACTCTGCCTCTCCTCGGAGGTATATCGCGCGAAATATAAAATAATTTTTTAATTATGTCCTTTGAAGAGATTAATGGTATTTTTTGTGACTAAACGGGTACTGTGGGGGCATGTACCATCGGGCAGGTTCACCACTCCTATGAGTATGCTACACAAATTAAAATTGACTTATATGAACTCTACCCATAAGTTGGTATCAAATACCGTATTGACAAAAGGATTATTTGGGACTCAGTCTCTTTGGAGATAACTTGTTCAACTTTTACAGGGAATTAACTTGCAACTAGTTTCCTGATCTATGGATATGATTTCTTTCACCACCCACAACCAAACTCTTTCTGTCCTTCAAGTTACATAGTGCTGTTAACTTTTCAAGCAATGGTAGCTTACTTGGAAAAGAACTGTCAATGATTCGATGCTTTTCACCTAGCTAAAGTTTGCTACTTCAGTATAACCAAATATAATCCAAACCCGTCAGCAGTATACAAACGCTAAGTTCGGTAGTTTAATGGTCAATATAGGCAGATAAAAGCTGTATGTTTATCCACCACGTACTCTTGCACCTAGGCTGATGCAATACTTTTTCGGAAGTGGCGAAAGGGGTAGACTCTTGACAAACTAAGAGGAGATCGAAGAGATAATTTACCATCCATTGCCGGGTATTGCCGATAGTTAATTTGGTCCTATTCCAACTAATTAATAATCCCAGAACTCCGACGCCAGAAGGCCTAAGCATTTCCGACGTTCTAGATTTTCAACTCTTGCGTACAATATATTTTGACTGACTTTCAAGGGAAATCCCTCTCATTTCGTTGTGGCTGCTGTTAAAGGTAGGTCATGTTGTGGTCGTAATGGGAATCCCTTCCATCAAAATAAGAAGCAGTCATACAATATCTTTAGTTCCACGCTAGTTAGGTGTGCCCATGAATTTAAGATGGACGAGTGGACGAGCGGCACACACAGACTCAACTGAGTCCGATTTGCGATGGCTTGAGTATACCAACTTGGAAACTGTAGTGTCTACTATTTTTTCATGATTAGTGGACGGCTTTGGATTTCTTATTTTTCTCGACATATAACAATTCAGGAATACAAAATTTCGCAACCACCCTATTCGGTTACAACGTCCGACACGAAAACGCAAAAAAATTAGTTAAACATTCGAGTGGTTTTGTAGTTGTTGCTTCGAACTTTTACACCAACATTTAAAAATACTACAAGACAGATCTGTCTGCATCTGAATATCTGCAACGACCAGATGCAGTACAACAACTTTGCTTTCGAATGCTTCTAATCGTCACAGATCGCTCCAGTCAGATATCGAATGGCTGAATGAATTTTAAGTTCCCAAACACAAGCAGCCGTTTCGAGCTCAAGTATAGAGGCGAAAATGAAGCATATGACAGAAAATCGTCTCATCTCCCATTTTGATCACATCAACTTATATACGAATATATTTACAGAAGGACTTACATGACTACCTATATATTAGGGATGAACACTTTTTGGATTTGAGCAATTGAGGGCGTTCGGGATCTGAGTTTACAACTCCGGTGATAAATTTCTGGATTTGGGTATTGGCTATTCTCCAACTGATTAGATTGAAAAGAGTGAAGGAGTTTTTTGAGAAACTATCGGTGTTTAAAGCAAATAATAAATATTTGTAAAAGTTTTGAATTTTCGAAGCAACATTTTTGGAATTGTGGGAGGGGATAATATAATTTTAAAATGAGGTTTTTTATGTTTCGTTGGTTTAAGCAATTTTTTAAACTTTTTTGTAATAAATTCCAAACCTTTTAATTACCTACACCAATTTTCAATTTCTTTCGGTTTAGATTTAAAACTAAACTGAAAAAAACGTCTAAAATTTTTTTAATTTCTTTTCATTTATTTTTGAAAGTTTTTTCAAGTCTAAAAAATTACTTAAACCGACGACTGGTTTTAAATTTAAACTCAAATTTTAAGCCGTATAGCAATTGATTGCAGACAGTCGCCAAACGAACTAACCTCGCTGTGCACTACAACAATGATATTGGTCACAGGCCACAGTGGTGTACCAGGGAACTGCGCCGCTGAAGATGTGGCGACTAAAGCCACTTAGCTGACGGAGTCAAGGCAATTAAAGTGCATTGCTACTCCCCTTGCATTGCATTGCTAGCCACAGGCTTCTCTCGGTTTTCACCGAAAAGTCTGATGAGAGGTGAGCCCTGGGCCTCGCATAAATGAAAACCGGGCAAGGTTCAACCACTGATTGGATTTCTAACGGAACACTGTTTGATGGAGGTACATGGGAAACGCATGGGAATTGCGAAAAATTACTTACGTGTCAGCTGTAGGGACTAGGAGGAGATAGAGAGTATTAAACACTTCCTCTGCAGGTGTCCCGCGCTGGACAAAACTCAGAAGGAATGCCTGAACAATTGCTTCATCGCCTGTTTTGCGGAGATAAGCTCTGCTGAAATAGAGCTCATACTACGTTACATCATCATGAAGAAGTTGTTAAACTTTTTGTGAACATAGAGTAGAAACGGCTTAAGACCAAGCCAGTGGTACCAAATTGTGCCAGGCGGCCTAAGTAAGCCAAGCGACAACCACCATAAGCCAATCTAACCTAACCTCAGAACGATAAATTTAAAACTGACAAAAGAAAATTGCAATTTTCTGAAGTTCAATAAATAAAAAAAGTCGAATATGAAATAAATAAACGGCAAGCTCTCGATAATGGGTGCGGTAGCCCCACAGTGTCTTGTTAGCTGCTAGAAAGGCTCAAATTAAAATATTAAAAATTATTACGTATCAACAAAATAATTAAGACAACTAAATATGTTTCAGTAACATCGCTCGAATAATGAAAATCTCGATATTTATTTCTTACTATTTTCGGGATTTCTTTCCTACTTTTTTATCTATTTTAGGCACCTGAAAAACATGTGATTCCGGGATACCCATCCCTAATATATATGTACGTAGCAACTTGCTCCGCATGAACATGGCATATTATTGACAATGACGCGTCATTTTTGATGCATTTCTGAGCAAGCAACAACTACAACCACACCACCAATAGATTACAGAAGCGGCGGCAAAAGTCGTCCGACGAAGATCTGATTCGAAGCGATTTGATCGCAGCCAGGTCTCACATTTGTATGTTTATATTTGAATATACTCTCTCACACACACACACACACACAAACATAATCACACACCCTAAAAGTGCATCTGCGCCTTATTCATGATAGAATCATTCGTTTGGCTCTATTTTCATAAGACAGCTAAGTAAACCACTCAAGTGAGACATCAGCGTCATCATCAATGTTGATGATGGCTGCCTGGCTGCTTGGCTGCCTATCTGGCTCAGTACGAGTAAATACATCGCATTTGTTTCGTGTTATTTAAGTTTTTCTCAATTTGGTTATTTTAAATGGCAGCCACAGCGCCGGACGTGTCATCGTTGGCGCCAGTCACCAAACCCGCCAACCGTCTAAAGGCACCTACTCGTTTCGAAGGCCACAATTACCAGTCACTGTGCCAATAGCCATCATCGGCCATAATATAAATGCGGTATCTGGGTACTTGCCCCATCAATTCTTCAGACTATAATTTCGGGAAAGCGGCACATGTGCTTGATATGGTAAATTTATACCTCGTGGTACACACATAAATACACCCATAGAGATGTATTTGTATAAAAATATCCTACCATCAAATTGTGTAAGTAGTTATGGGCAGTAAGAATGTGGCAACTGTGGTGTTTGCTGCCTTTGAATTGTATGGTCGTGATTCTCTAAAATAAGACCTTATTTTACAGTGCAGATTAGCCTTATACACCAAGGTGGGTCTCAGTGTGAAATATAGTATATCGTCCCATTTCTGCATTAACCTTGTAACTACACTTTTTAAGAACATTTTGGTTTTAATATGGAAATGCTTATAAGACATCGGGAAACTCGAGGTAATATGTTTGTTAAAATAAAATATCCTTCATGGATTTTAGTTTGATCATTTAACTCGTATCTACATTCTCAACATGCAAAAGGCAACTCGTTTGTTTTGTTTTTTAGTTTTCTGAAATTGTTCTGAGTCTTGTAAATAAAAATGAATTTGTGTCTGTATGTCCTTTATAGGCGTCCAAAGCATTTAAACCGATTTTTATGAAATTTTCACTGTATATTCTTGGGTTCACTGGTTACAGCAAAGGCTATATATAGTTTTGGAAAAGTGGGCGCTACCACGCCCTCAGGCTATATGCAATTTAAATTTTTCATAACTCAAAATGTATTTGTTCTAAATTAATGATATTTAGATATATGTGTCCAGCAAAGGCTATATATAGTTTTGGAAAAGTGGGCGGTACCACGCCTTCAGGCTATATAAAATTTAAATTCGTCATAACTCTGAACTTATTTGGTCTAAATTAATGATATTTGGATATATGTGTCTTTAAGTCAAGATTTACATAGTTTTGGAAAAGTGGGTGGTGCCACGCCCACACATTTTTGTGTCTTGTTTGCCTTCATTATTATATGGGAATTATTATTATATCCCAAATTTATTGTCGGTGTCTGTGAAACGACACATACTGTATATAAATTTGACAATTAGAGAAGGTGCTTGAGAAAAATTAAGAGGGTAAAATAAACTAACGGGATATGGTTTTAGAGGATATAAAAGAAGCTATCGGTAAATATTTAAGGCACCCAGCAGATGACCCTATAAGCAACGAATTAAGGAGAAGTTGAAAAGTGCAGGGAAGTCATCTCTAATAATAATAAAAATTGTTATTGCGTTATTAAAATTCGATATATTCCTTTAGACCCTCAGAACAAACAAATGTTATATCGGGCCTTTTGAGGAGCAACCATATTGTTCAGATTTTTTAAAAATATGCAAAAAATTTAGCTAAATAACAAAAAAAATTATTTTTTTAATTAACTAACATTTGTCAGTAAAAAAAGTAATAATGGATTTTTTTGAATACAACCGATAGCTTTCAAGTCTTAATAATGCATTTAATAAAAGCCAACTCATATTTCATCAGACCCACACACACAAGAAAATGTGTATCTCAAGACCCTAGAAGGCACCGTTTATAATTTGGACAGTAGATTTTTTGATATTGGCCCCATAAATATTATTTTTTTCACATTTTTTGAGCGATGCATATTTTTAATCTTTTCAATAATAAATCAATAATAAATCGTTTGCAAACAATGAACAGTCGACTTATAATATGATTATCGAAGTCATTATTTGGGAAAAAAGTCTCTACAAATAGTTTCATCAATCTCTTCTAACAGAAGTCCTCAAAAATTGTCAGTTTCAATAGGCTTGGAACAAAGTGGAATTGGTTTTTCGTCGTGCAGTTAAAAAGATAGTTTGTATAGTGGGGGGAAACACCAAAAGTCTGCCAAACAATCGGCATGTCTGGAACAAAAAATTCTTCGACGTCTACTATGGAAACCTTACATTCAGTAATCCGACTTAGAACAAATATTATTGCTTTTAGCGCAAGTTTAGTTTTAAATAACTGAAGAAGCAAAGAGTTGACCCTTAAATACAGCGAAATCAGGCATGTTGAAAGTAACTAGAGTAAAGATTTCAGCCCTCAAAACATAAGACTTATGATCAAATAATATAGGCTTTACATAAAGCGCAATTTTTTTGTAGGAAGAACGATCATGCATAGTAGTATGTACATATGTGGGCATCAATCCATATATGTGTATGAATGTATGTTGGAATAATAAATAATTTTGAGTGTGGGTTAGCTTCTGTTGTTATTGTTTACACAGAAATTGATATTTTATTTCAAAACAAAATAATACAAAATGGCAAATTACTTCCATACTTAAGTGCATAATACTCATATGTACATATACATATGTATATATCTATGTATGAATACATATGCCTTTCAATATATATTGACAGCTGAATGCTACTCAAATGTTTAAATAGTAACTTGCCTACCAATTGAATTTCGTATTTATTTACTATTGTTTATTTAAGAACATAAACTATTTGAGATTCAGTTATTGAATGCTTCTGGAATCGTATTACAGAAAAAACATTCTCTATTAGCGAGCCACGGTAATTTGAATTTTCCAATTAAAAAAATGTATAAGAAGACTGCTCGATTAATCGCTTTCCAGCTATTTGTACCTAGTTGTCTTAAGATCTTTACTCTAGATGTATTCTGCTTCGAAATCGGAGTTAAGCAATCCACGCGATTTGGGATGAGACTAAGAATGGGCGTTAGTAGTTTCCTTTCTGCCTTTGCCAACTTAGTGGGGATCTCGCTTTCGCGTTTCTCTAATTGATGAACTCACCAGCGCGGAAACTGATTTTTTATTGCTAAGCTATGTTCGATGTCCTTAAAAAGCTTACTAATAAATTTTGCACTGAAATTCCTACTTCAAGCGTATTATCATATTATTTGTCATCTCATATGATTTCAGGCCGAGTTTCATGGAGCCCATTATAAGGGTCCTTACTTATCGATTGTCTGCTTCGTATAGAATATGCACTTTCTACAAACAACTAGTTTTTAGCTGTCAACTGCTCGAAACGGATTCAATGACAGTGTTTAAAAGCACAATTTTCGACGTCTCTGGCTTAACCCTATAACCGGCAGGACCGCCTTTAAGCAGGATTAAGCTAAACAGATATAACCCGCATACTTTACTTTTCTTCTATAAATATTGACACACAATCTTCGCCAATTATTTTATCTGTGTCGTAACCTTGATTTTATAGTTTTAAGTGTTGGCAGAGTTCAGTTATAATCATTCTCGTTGAAAAATTGAGTACAATTCGTAAAAAAAATTAGTTTTGACAGAGGTGTTTTTGGTACTACAAAAAAGTGATAAAGTTGATTTCTGTAGTAAAAAACAAAATTTGTTGGTAAGTGCTATATTTGTTAAGGACTAGAAATTATGAAGAAGATCTGGATTTATAATTAAATTTATAGAATTACTAGAGGACTCGGAAGACTTTGTCCTGCTCATAAATTTACCTGAATGGATCTAGAAATATTGCCTATCTCTATTCCTATCCCTATCCCTATCCGTATCCCTATCCCTATCCGTATCCCTATCCCTATCCCTATCCCTATCCCTATCCCTATCCGTATCCGTATCCCTATCCCTATCCCTATCCCTATCCCTATCCCTATCCCTATCCCTATCACTATCCCTACCCCTTTCGCTGTCCTATGCCTATCCTGCCCTTCTCCTTCATATAAAATATCTCTATAGCAAATATTGCAAAGCTCGTAGAAATAATTGCAGAATAATATTAATTCAGATTATATCAAAAGCCGTCACGCCTGCTTTTCCCCCTACCGACTTTTTTTCTTGAGGTGCTAGAGATTGACAGAGGGAGTTGCCACGCCAACTTCCCCCTTTTATTCTTGATATATTGAGATTTACCTCTTATAACTCTGTACCAGTTTTCAGTATCGTGCCACGAATAATGTCGGAGATATACAGTACGAAAAATGTCATTTGTATGTTAGGTGGTTGAGTTGTTAGAGATCGGTCTCGTTTAAGTCCTTACCAATTTTCAATACCATACCCTAAATTCTCCGGAGGTATGCAGTATGCAAATTTTCATTTGTACGGGAGGTACCACTCCCACTTCTCCCTTCCACCCCTTTTTTCTTGAGCTGTTAAAGATTGGACTCATTTAGCTCCCAACCAATTTTCAATATTCTACCATAAATACCTTCAGAGATATGCAGTACGGAAAATCTGGTTTGTATGAGAAGGGCCACGCCCACATCATCCAGTGATCCGGACTGTGAGTCTTAACCATCCTCGAGCCCGCTTGCGTGTACAAAAAAAATTTTATCAATAACGGTCCAGGCATTTAGAAGGAGTTTAGTGACAACGGACTAACGCACAGAAGATTTTTATATACTAAAATTGGCCAAAAATCATACCCCGCCTAAAGGCGGAGTGGGCAATTAACAGGCAAGTCCGGCTAGAGGTGGGGTGGGGGCTTTCAGCCCCGAAAGCAAAATTATGAACTCTTTTGGATAGATGACTTCTAATTCGAGTTTATCGCACTAGAACTACTTGGTATGAGTTGTATCGTTTGCAACAAAAATTGGCCTGTTAGATGGTTACAGAATAATGCTTTTTTCATTGATGAAGTTAAAAATCTTTAACCAATTCGAAGAATGAAGTCAAAGTAGACGCTTTTAAGGTTTTGTTTTAAAATACGACTTTATGCACCAATAAAATGACCTGCCATATTACTGCTGTTGTCAAGACTTTCGTTCAATACCTTGCCTCTATTTCATAGCCACCTAGGACTAAACTGTCCAACTTTGATTATATAACGAGGAGCGAGATGGAGCAAGTAAAATTTTGGGCCGGACAATGACTGCGGGTCCTGTTATTTCTAATATAAGCACAAACCATGACATAGTAAAGCAGGTAATATCACGGCGGCCATGTTGAAAATCGCTCCTCTAAAACGTCGAAACAGCACAGTACATGTTAAAGTGTAAACAAACCGATTGAGAGCAAGTTTAGCAATTTAAATGAAAACAATCGAATCAGCTGTTGAGTTTATATTATCCGTATTTGTATGCCATGGCGATATCCCAGTTTGACTGTTTTGTAACTACACGGCTAAAAAGTTGAGCCTAAATTCTAAACCATTCGTCGGTTTAAGCAATATTTTAAACGTTTTTGTAATAAATTCCAAACCGTTAAATTACCTACAACAATTTTGAATTTATTGCGAATTACATTTAAAACTAAACTGAAAAAAAGGTCTAAAATTTTTTAAATTTATTTTCATTTATTTCTGAAAGCTTTTTTAAGTCATTGAAGTTTTGTCATTACAGTAGCTCAGTAGGTAGAGCAGATGACTCTGATGCGGGAGCGTCGGTTCGAGTCCCGCCAACTGATACAATTTTTTTTTTGTTTTTTTAATTGTTAAACATTTGTTCGTGGTTGGTCTCAAAACCAAATTTGACAAGGGATGACGAAAAATCGTTCCAATATACATCAATCATTCACCCTGTCGGAAAAACAACAAAACAAAATAAAATTTAAACTCCTTTGGTCGCGCTCATTTTCTCGAAAACTGGCACAATTTAAATTCGAAACCAAATTTGATTTGGACAATATATGTAGCCCAGAAAAGTTTAAAATTTGGGTTAAAATTTTTAACCGTGTACAAATTGCTTAATTTAAGGACGAGTAATGACTTTTTGGAGAAAGTTCCCATCAAGATCTATTCTTTTAATTATTTTCCAAACCACCACGTAGTTTTCTTGAGAATACGTGAATAGATCTTGATGGCAGTTTTTGACACAAATCTTACCCGGTTTTACAGTGCCACCGACGATATGTGTCTCTCTGGAAATGTTACATCGTGAAGGCTGACTTGCACTACTATAGAGACAAAAGTTGTGCCTTTGTAAAGTGAGTGATTTGTTTACATTTCAAACCAAAGGTCCCAGGATCATTTCCCGCAATCGCTACGAGTTTATTTTTGCCATGAAATACTTCTGAGTACATTGCGTCAAACTATTATTCGCGATATACAAGTTTCGGATAAAGTTTTTAAATTACATACAAAACTATGGAGGAACTTCGCGAAGTGTGGTAAGGAAGTGTAATCGCTTAACTTAAAAGGCCTGGCTCGTCTACTATTCTGGTACAAAAATAGTCAGCAAAAACTGGGGTTCTTAACCCAAACTCACTATGCCCTCACATAATTACAGCTCAGAGACGTAGATAAGCAATAAATCGTCAAGAAGCTGAATAAACAGTTGAATGGATCACTAAAGCTATGTACAACTGACGCACTAAACTTTATCCTTAACCAGTTGCCTCTGGAGCTTCACATACGTGCAAGTGTGGAATACTCGATGAAAGACTTCGGCAGTATGACTACTGGAACACGAGGAACTCAAAAAGGGACTGACGGAATAACAAAGTAGCCAGGAAGAGCTCAATCTCAATCTACATCCCCTGAGTAAAAAATAGACTGTATTGTTGGAGCTGAAGTTATCTGAGAGCAACTAAAAGTCTCGCTCTCTACTCCTTTCGAAGCTCAGCTAGAATCTGCTAAGAAGAAGTTCTAGGGATAGAGAGAGTCTGTTACTTCTTGTAGAAAGGCGAAGTGCGAAATATGTATTTACTCTGTTGATCTGCAAACTTCTCAAGCACGTCTGAGTTCCTTTCGAGAAAGTGAACGAATCAGAAAAAGCAGAATCAGCTTTGGATGCTTCTGAAGCGGTTGTGATACATCACATACACACATCTATTATTCCTTTAAAGAAACATACAGTTCCCAGCAACTGTGCCACCATCTAACGTTTTTATAGAGTTTTCAATAATTTATCTTTAGAATCAAGAACTTTAGAGTATTAAAAAAAAATAATCATTATTTGCGGTCTCTGGTATGAATGTAACGAACGCTTCGTGGACTCGTTTTATATTTTTATGTTACCCATATACTATTCGCCGACCAAGAGAGGCGGTTCTAAGTGTTCGTTAAGAAGAATTTGGAATGCGGCCGCCATTTTGTGACATATTAAACATTTGTCAGAACCAAGAAGATCGCACCAATACAACGCATAGCTCCCATACAATCGATTGTTTTTGATAAATGGGGTTTGGGCTATAATTTTTCCAATTGATTAGCGAGGAACACAAAATTTGGCAGTTACAGTACTTATTATTATGTATTGTATATATTATAAAGATTGGACGAATATAACGTATATCCCCCCTACAACACATTTTTTTTGACAAACGAGGTTTGAGCTATCTTATAACTTTAAACGAGCTATTCTTGTACATTGGTATATCCAGACTATCTCGAAAACCACTCAACCGATTTGGATGAAATTTGGTATGTACCCAACCAAGAATTTTTATATAGGTGTTGTCACACAGGATGTTTTTACGGAGTTATTGCCACCTATCTGATATTTTTTTTGAATGAAATGAAATATGCCAATATGGGTATCAAACGAAACATATTTTCCTCCGTATTAAGAAAAAACATTTCTAAATAGGGTTGCTACTTTTGCTTGACAACAAAAATCCAACAAAAAAGTACATACACTGAGAATCCCACTCATCCAAGGGGCTGCTAGGGTATAGCATGCAACGGCATCAGTTTCCAGTAGGGCCAACATTTGCCATGCCTGCAGATAAAGCTTAGGGACAAACTCATGATTTTGTCGGAGTGGAGCTAAATTCGTCGATGTTCATGCATGGTGTGTTATATGTGGCGTTTTCAAAGAGTTAAGCGAGCAAATACGTTAAAAGTAATGCTTCCGAAAAAAAGTCAGAGAGGTACTCGGAACATGGTATGGAACGAAGTGTTGGCTTAATTCTATCTTCAAAAATAAAGAAGAAATCAAAGAATGTTGACAAATATACCCATGTGACCCTATTCTTTCTCGATTATTTGAAAACAATCGACTGCCTCTAACCATCAAATCAGCAAGAAATCTTGTAAAGACTTGTCGAAAATATGGGAACAGTTTTTTGAGTACCCACCAAGGAGTAATTATGTGTATTCAAACTTTGTTATCAATATAAAAAAATACTAAACATCTTTCTATTACAAAGACATGTTTTTAAAATCTCTTTTTGAAAAGCTCCACTGCTAGTAAGTAAAATTATTCATCCAATCAACCGGAATATTTTTACTGATGAGTATCTAAAGTAAATAAAATTGTATGCCAACTTTATCTTGAAATTAACAGGATAAGACAGACCATAAAATTTTGCAGAGTTTTTACTTATTGTAAATAAGGGTCGGACACTTAAAACTTATTTATTTTTATTTTTAGAATTTATTATTATCGGGCTTGAGTGAATTTGTAGTCTTGGATACTTTACAAATGTACAGGCAGTAAAAACAACAATTCAATTGCATTGTTGGTATGCAAAATAAGCTCGAGAAAATATTTCACAATATAACAACTGTTGCTTGCTGTCCCGAGGATGGAAAAAGTGTGTTCATGCCTATTCCTTAGAAATCAAATAAAAAATCTTTTTATTTTATTTTTTTAGGTGTTATATTATCTTAACTCATTTATTGCATTCTAATGATAAGCTATACGTATAATATATATATATATTTTTTTTTTTTGATCTTACTGTCTATTTACATTGACTCACTCAAAATTAACATGCGTTTTTTAAAGGTATGTAATATATTTATTGATTTAAATTAATTTTAACTTTTTTTTTTTGTTCATTTCAACTTATTTGCGTGTATTACTTACAAAAACAATTAATATTGTGCAAATTATAAAATATATTAATTAACTAATCATCGTACATATCGAGTTTAATTATCGAAAAGCGAATGCCACATATTAAATATGAGTAACTAGTTCTTGGTATGTAGAAAATTAACTTTAATTATATATAATTAATTGTTTTTATTTTTACTGATTTTGCGCTTTGTTTACACTTTAACATTTCAACAATTTATTAAACTAATACGTTTACGAATGTTTTATGTGCATACAATTGGCGTTAGAAACTTTTTTATTTTGGATACATAAACACACCCTGCAAAATAGTGTGCGATTAATCTTTAAAAACAGTTGTCCGCGATTAATACCTTTCGTGCACAGTGGGCTATAATTCAATACACATAAGTACATTTTTATTTGTGTAGAAACTCATAGCGATATAAGTCGATTTTAGTTTTAGTACACGGCTAAAAATGTGAGCCTAAATTTTAAACTTTTCTGAGCTATATGTATATGTCCAAACCAAATTTGGTTTAGAATTTAAATTGTGCCAGTTTTCTAGAAAATAAACATGAAGAAAAGAGTTTCAATTTTAAAACAGAAATGTTTAAAAATTAAAAAAAAACATAAAAAACATTTTTATGGGTTAGCAGGATTCGAACCGACGCCCTCGCATCAGTCGTCTGCTCTACCCACTGAGCTACGGAGCACAAAAACTGTTTTGAAAAAAATATAATGACTTGAAAAAACTTTCAAAAATAAATGAAAATAAATTTAAAAAAATTGTAGACGTTTTTTCATTTAAAAGTGGTGTAGGTAATTGAAAAGTGTGGAATTTATTACAAAAAAGTTTAAAAAATTACTTAAACCAACGAATGGTTACAAAAAAAAAGGTTTTAACTGTGTAGCATACTCATAGGAGTTAAAAGTAACCGTTTGGGTAGAAAAAGGATTAGTCCTTTAGTACCCGTTCGGGTATAATTGGGCACAATTGGTCTCTTTATAGAACCGGCTCAAACAAAAGGGATCACTTCAACCCATTCAAAGTGATCAGAACTGGCACTAGTCGCATCCTCCTCTTCGACTCATCCAGGATCCTTCATTGCGACTCATCAAGGACACATCTTAGACTAATCACATTTTTTGCAAGGCACGCCAAATCATTAGATTACGTTACATTAGCTTCGCTAGAGTTATTCATACATATCGTCGGTGGCTGTGCAAACCGCGTAAGCTTTATTAGTGTCAAAAACCTTCATAGGCCCCGGCAATTAAGATCTATTCATTTATTCTCAAGAATACTACATGTTGGTGTAGAAAAAAATTGAAAGAAACGATCTTGATGCGAACTTTTTTCCATAAAGTCATTAATCATCTTAAAGTTGAGAAATTTGTAATTGCGTAACAGCCAAACTGAGATATCAAACTTTCACCACCTTTTATCTAAATAGGTGCAAATAGTTTTGTGGCCTCATGCTGGATATATTTTTTTAATTATCTTGCAGTATTAGTTTGTTTATAACAAGTGAATAAACTCAATTTTTTATCAATGTCGATGCTCACCGCAGCAAACTCTTTGTTGATTTCACTATAAAGCCCACTGCTTTATTTCCCAAAAAATTTTCAATTTACACGAGTAAAGTCCAATATAAAACCAATATAAAAATTGTAAGTGAAAAATCTCGTGAAAGGAAATTATAATGATAACGACGCTAGTGGGCTTTTCTTCCTTCGCGAAAGGGGTAATAACGCCCACTGGGAAATAGAAGGCGCTGTTGCACTGCACCGGTCCAACCTTATTAAAATTGCTGGTTTTCTAATGGCCGTTCCGAATAGGTAGGGTGATGTACTGGGTGAAAATATTTTACTCGAAAAATTACTTGAATCGGTTATGCCAACAAACACTGAAGTCAGATATCGAGCAGACTTAAATGAGATAGCACTGGAAAAGCATAATGTATTCAAGCAAAATGGTCATTATTCTCATATCGAGAAAATCATAGTTCTCCCATCAGTTCTAATGGCATTCTAATGTGAATTAAATCTGCCCTTGTTCTCTAATCATTCGCGAGTCGATTACTAATGCAGTTTCTCTAGCATCTTTCTCGACTCGAGAAATACGCCTAGCTATCTAATGTGGCAATCACAATTTCTCTAACGTTAGAGCCTGTGTTTTTTGGGACTACACCTTTTTAAGTTTATAATGAGAAATGTAATTCTATTTTGAGAAAACCGAAATTGATATTGGGAAAATATAAATTCATAATACGAAATACGATCACTTTTCCTTTATATTCATTCTTATGGGGTTTTTTATTCAATAAATCTCTTGTCGCTCACGGAATGAAAAAGCCGTACCTGAGCATTCCGACGAAGGATCTCGTGTGCTACGGTTGGGGTCATATTCTCCAATGTTCAACCACATTAAGAGTACATGGTTCAAAATAAAACATAATGCTATAACACATTAGCCCATACCAAAAGTTAGTGGAACCGGGTTATGTAATGTCTTATCCGCCTATCTTAGACGTTGCTTGATTGGCGCCAATTGGAAACACTAAGGGAGGTCAAGTCATCTTCCACCTGCCGTTTCCGTCATAGGAAACTCATCCGCTTCGGAGCTTCTTTATCACATTCACATTCATATTCACATAGTATGACTCAGCCATACGATAATATCTGCGTAAAGCTCGTACAGGTAATTTTCTTTGATACTAGTCGTTCGTCTCACGTGAAGTGGAATAAATCTCTAGAGGAGCTTTTCTCCCAAATACTTCAAGAGCCATCTCATCTTCTTTCGACACTCTGCGCTACTCCGCGTCGTACATCAATATAGGCACGGTGAGAGACTTAAAAGCGTGATCTTTTTTTGTCGAGAGAGGGCACTTGTTAGTACTTGTTTCCAGGCGCTTTATTATTCTATTTAGCCTTAATTCATCACATTCAACTAGTGGGACGCACTTTCCTTAGTCAGGGATTGGGGTATCGGAATCGTCACCTCGCAATTACCCATTAATAACTTAAGCTCGCCCTATACGTCTAAAACGTAAGAGCAGGGGATTCAGTATCGCCGCACCACTGAGCATTTCTCATTATCAACTTATTTTTACTCAATATAAACCTGAAAAGGTGTAGTTCAATGACTTTGCCTACATTCAGTGCATGTGAGGGTCTTTGGATTAAAGATTATGCAAAAATAGTAATGATTACCGGCTTGATTAATTATTTTCTGGATAATCCATTTAATGATTTATTAGCATTACTTTACATTTTTAATGATTATTTGCCAATTAATTAAAAGAATACTAAAAAATAATAAAAAAAAAATTATGATGTTTTGTGTTTATTACAAGAAACAAAACAATTTGATTATTTTTGATTTTTATTTATGTTTTTATAATTTTTTTGTTGTTATTTTTGAATTTTTTCAGTATTGTTAATTATTTTTGATTTTTTTGGATTATCATAAAAAGTTGTTTTGATTAATTTTTACTAATTTTGATATTGTTTTGAGTATTTCTGATTTTTTTCATTAGTGTTGATAAATATACACATCAAAAATAATAAAAAAAAAACTGAAAAAGAAATCTAAAGTAATCAAAACAAGTTCGAATCAACTCGGAAATTGTAATTATTACCGGTTTGACTAATTATTTTCCTGAGAATCCATTTATTGATTTATTACCATTACTTTAAAATTTTATTAGTAATTTTCCAATTAATTAAAAGAATAATTTAAAAAAACTTCTGATTTTTTACGATTATTACAAAATATCTAAAATAATCAAACAAATTCTTTTGATTATTTTTGGTTTTTATTTATGTTTTTATTATTTTTGAGTTTTTTCAGTATTCTTGATTATTTCTCAATTTTTTGGATTACCAAAACAAATTGTTTTGATTACTTTTGATTATTTTTGATATGTTTTTGATTATTTCTGATTTCTTTCAGTATTGTTGATAAATATACAAATCAAAAATAATAAAAAAAAAAATGAAAATTATCTGAAATAATCGAATCAACTCGGCAATTGTCGTAATTATTACCGGTTTGACTAATTATTTTCTTGAGAATCCATTTAATGATTTATTACCATTACTTTAAATTTTTAATGATTATTATCCAATTAATTTAAAAAATAATTTGATTATTTTTAATTTTTTTTATTTTTTTGATTCTTTTTGTTTTTTTTCAGTATTGTTGATTATTTATGATTTTTTTGGATTACCAAAAAAAATGGTTTGATTACTTTTCATTATTTTTGATATGTTTCTGATTATTTCCGTTTTTTTCAGTATTGTTGATAAATATAGGTACACATCAAAAATCAAAAAAAAAAACCAAAAATATAGCAAAAATATTCAAAACAAATTTTAAAATTTTTTTTAATTTTTAATTTTTTTTCTAATCGTAATCAGTTAGCAATTCCCTTTCCTTGAAAAACAATTAGAATATTCATTACCAATAAAAAAAAAGAAGTCTAATTAATTGATTACTATTTACTTATCAAATTTAACAGGTCTGCTTAACAAACATCATCGTTGAAAGCGAAAAACCGAGAATCGCTTTTTCACAAAACCTCGTAAGACAATCTTAAATACAAATATATACATAATCAAGATCGGTTTTTGAATACTCGGCCAAACTAACATGTAGTTTCCTTGAGAATGAATAAACATATCTTCCGGTAGGAGCGCCACACCATTTTTGACACAAATATTGGTAACGCTTTCTTTTCTTGGAATCAAATATAAATATTTTATTCACCCGCAAACGTTTCGGGTAACTAATGCCATGAGCTACACTATACATAAACTGTGTGAAGGAAAAATCTTGAATTAACAAAAAATTCTGTGGATTTGAGAGGTTTTTTCCAGATTTCCATGTAATGAAAAAATCATTTTCCAAATGAAAATATAAAGCATTTTTAATTAATATAAATAATTTACTTTTGATATTAATTTATGTACTTGCACCTCTGTAGGTACGAAAATAGTGTAGACTTTCAATTTCTCTATTCATCTAAATCTTGTATTCTACATATTTTAATTTTAGATTACGATCTCTCAATTGCATTACACAACATGGCCAGTTTAATAAACTGTCGAATTACTGATCGCACTGCTTATGCTCAATGTTTATTTTTACTTTTGTTGCATATGAACTCGGTTCAAAGCATTTGACAATCATCGCAGAACTAAACGATAACAATAGGTGTGTAGACGGCAGTTGAAGCTATCATCTGGTAGGCCTTCGAAGCTTGATGCTGTTCTTAATATAAGGTGTGTAATTTTTGGTCTGGTTTGTAATAGATTTACGTTTGATAGAATTTAAGCCCACTGCTTCGATCACGAAAACTACTGCCTTGTGAGTGTGCTTGTTTGTGAAACAGAGATCACCAGCGTTCGCCCAAAAAAGTATTTATTGTGTGCGCAGAAAATTTAATTTTAGACTATTACAATGAATTTCGGGGAAGATAAAAAGGCAATCCTAACATCTGTTAAGTATAGGTGTACTGACAGAAAATCGCAACTGATGATCCGAATTACAGTGCAGCAAACATATTAGGCTGAATATGAAAATTAAATGAATCGACAAAACGAAGCCGTGCAGGCTCCAATGCATAGTTTGCTCTCCGTTGTGCATTATTAAATTTTTATTTAATTCAAAATTAAGCACTTTTCTGGAAGCTAAACAGCTTTCCACATAAGTGACCTCGACAAGATAATACATGTTTTGAAGACCTTAGAAGTAAGTAAGTGTAAGGGTTGTTCAATTCCTGAGGAGCATATGAATTTGTACCACGGATTGCCAGATTTCTTCAACTAATAGTTGAAGACAACACTAAGGACATTTTAAATTAGTCTTAGTTGTATGCAATAAAAATAAAAGTAAACGAATATCCAAAAAACAGTGCAACAAATTATTCAACAATACTTATTTATACTGGTACTATTGTATACCCTATTGATACAATTCTTTAACTAGGGACGAGTATTAGCGTTTATAAGGATAACTACTACTGGCATATCATGTAATTTCCGGTGGTGCAGTATTATGGTTGTTGTTGCGGGGTAAATCTGGCGATGTCGAGAATGGTCGATGTAACAACTGTGCGCTATGATGATGATGATGGTGATACGCTGAGGTATCTTGTAATGCCGCTACTGTGCTTAGAGTCGCCGCTATGCTGTTTGCCGTTGAATTGAGCTTTTCTGGAGAATTGACGCGTATTTTAGGTGTACAATCCACTGTGTAAGCAGGTGTCGTATAATTAATAGCTGCATGCAAGTGGCTACCATTCAAACTATGCGCCTGTGCAGCCAAATGTGGTTGTGGTCTTATGACAATCGGTTGTATTGGGAATTGTTGGGACATTTCTTTAAGATTACTAAAACTTTGCAAATAACAACCGGCGTTAAAGAGACTCGTAGCTGTATCCAATTTAAATGGTGGCAAACAGTTTGACAATGGTGCAGTGGCATACGTTGATGCTGCCATTAAATTGCTGGCCGCTATGGAGGTAGCCAAGTCGCGCGGTTTATCACCATCAATACTCAGACTCTCATCGCGATCGTTGGCACCATTCGATGTGGAGCCAGGACTGTGCTGTAGATGTATACTACTAGGAACAGGTGAGTGAGTGCCCAATGAAATATCCGAATCTGATGTGTCCGATGCTATCGGGGAAGGAGCTCCTTCCGGTCGGCGACTACGACAAACAAGACCGGAATTGTTTTGATTATGTTGTATTCTGGAAAGATAAAAATTAAGAAGGTTGGAATTTTATTCTATGTTTATATAATTTTTACATTTTATTTTATGTTTATATAGTTTTTAGATTTCTACAGTCTAGCCAACCGACTGGTATATTTATGTATATGCTTAGAAATTCAAGAAAAAAATGTAGCACATTTGCATATTTTTTATTAGACTCAAATAGATATGCATTAACAAAATAAGGCATTTTCACTATGCATTTTATAAGGGCAAATACTTGTTTCGCCTGCGAGGTTACATATAGCAGTTTGTAAGGGCGCATATGAGCACTTCGGGCCTAAAGTATTGAAAAGTTGGTACAAAAAAGTTTAGTTCACTATACTGAACGAAGTAGCTAACAAGTTCAATCAAAATGATTTTTGTTGGAACGATTTTCCGTCATCCCTTGTCAAGTTTGGTTTTGTGACAAACCGGTTTCGGCGTTCTGCCATTTTCAATGCCTAGTTTCGTTCTGGTCTGTGTCTATCCGCTGAGTTGTTTTTATAGTCCGTGGGTGCTGTGGCAGGTAATGTCAATCTATGTGTTCGTGGTAGGTAACGTTAATATGCGTGTGTGTGTGCGCGGTATTGATACGTCCGAATTGTTATCTGTCCCAAGGGTTGTTTTTGTAGGTATGTAGACATACCGCTTGTTAGCTAAGCGGTAGGTTGATGTAGGTAGAAATCGGTGATTTTTGCAGTTTGGTTCATATTTCGTTTTTGCTTGTTCATTGTTACGTGTTTGGTTGCTGTACCTGCTGGCTTGTGCTGTTTTTTGTAAACTAGTTTTAAGGGTTCAAATATTTCGTCAGAGATAGTGTTGGTTTGTTCGTTTATGATCCTGCCGTCAAATGTTTTTAACTTGTATATCTCCATGTTCTCAAGTACATTAAGCCGCCAGCCTTTTCCTTGTACGTGAAGTATTCGAGCCGTTGTTTTTATGTTAGCTGGGGTGCAGTTGTTCTCAAACATGTGGTTCGCGAAATTAGATTCTGGTATTATGGTGGGTTTTCGTGTTTTTTTGTTGTAGTCCCTGATATGCTCTCGGAATCTTGTGCTTATTTTTCTTCCTGTTTGTCCTATGTAGCTGTATTGACATTCACAAGTAAGCCTATACACTCCGTGTCTGTTGAATGGGTCATCAGAATTAGTGTCGGTTCTTAGTTTTTGTCCGACGTTGTTAGATGTTCTGAATGCTGTGTTGACGTTATATCTTTTAAAGAACTTTGCTAATTTGTACGTCGCTTTTCCAGTGTATGTCATTGCCGTCCAAACCATTGGATTTTCCTCTACGTTTACTCTTTTTTGTGTTGCATGGCTTCTTCTGAGTTTATCCACAAGTGCTTTCTTGTATCCATTATTTGCCGCTATGTTATATATTGTTTTAAGCTCTCTCCAGTATGCTTCCTGTGTGAGCGGCGTTCTCTGAAGCCTATCCACTAAGTGCCTCAATGCTGCATTTTTGTGCTGCTGGGGATGGTTTGATGTAGAGTGTATAATGGTGTCCGTGGCAGTCGGTTTTCTATAAATGCCGTAGTTGAACCTATTTGTTATTTTGTCAATCCCTATAGTTAGGTCCAGGTAGTTCATTATTCCATCTTTTTCTACTTCCATTGTGAACTCTATGTTGCTATGTTGCCTGTTGAGGAACTCTAGTATTTGCTCTTCGTTATCGTCATTTAGGATGCAGATGATGTCATCCACGTATCTAGCGTAGAATGCCACGCCTAACTTGGTTTTTAACTCCTGTATATATTTTCTTTCCAAGTTTTGCATGAATGTTTCCATGAGAATGGCCGATGTTGGGTTACCCATTCCTAGTCCGTTTGTCTGTCTATATATTTTGTTGTTGAACCGGAAATAGTTTTGCCGCAGCGTTGTTCTTAGCGCGTGGGTAATTTGCGCAGTTTTTACCTTATCTTCAGTTTTGTCCAGTAGTGTTTTGTTGACTATATCCATTGTATCTGTTAGTGGTATTGACGGGTATAAGTCCTTTATGTCAAAGGATACGAGTTTACTGCTCCTTGTGAGTTTAACGGTCTCAAGTCTGTGTAGTAGTTCTATCGTATTGCTTATTGTGTATTCGTGCCCTAGTTTCAGAGTGTCCTTTAAAATCGTTTTTAGATGTTTCGACAGTTTATAACCCGGCGCGGACTTAAAATTAATTATAGGTCTCATCGGCGTATCCTGCTTGTGGATTTTAGGTAACGCAATGAGTGGAGGAGCAGATGGATTCATTTGTGTTAGGGTATATGCCATTCTCTCGTCTATTATTTTGGTAGCATTTTTTATAACCTCTTTAACTTCGGTCTGGTATTTATCCGTGGGGTTATCCCTAATAATGCGGCATTTCATTTCCTCGATGAGCTTCTCTGTCTTTGCTATATATTCATCCTTACTGATTAGCACCGTTGTGTTTCCTTTGTCTGCCTTCGTTGTGACGATGTTGTTATTTTTTAGCTTTCGTTGTAGCCTTTTCAATATTTTCAGCTCCTTATTTCCTTTTTGTGCTTCCTGGGCTCTTACTTCCTTGCTTATGATTTCTCTGCACATGTGCCTTGCGTGATGCTGTTCCTCATATGGAAGAAGCGATATTGCAACCTCTGCATCTACTATCGCTTGCTCAGTTCTTTTTGCTTCATTGCTATCCGCGATGTTGTGCTTCAGGCCCTTCCCTAGAAGTTGCGCTTCTTCGTTGCTAATGGCCACTGTTGTTAGGTTTACGAACCTTTCGTTAAATTCGTGTGTTTGTTGACTGTTACTGTGATCGCGTCGGCCCGTTAACTGGTCCAATTTTCGGTTCAGTTTTTCATATTTGCGTTGTAGTTCGCGTTTGATTCCCGTCTTTATGTGGTCGAAGCAGTCCATCAATGCAGTCGTGGGCAAGAGTCCGGACAATTGCAGATGTATCCTCAGTAGTTCGGTGTTTATCTTGTCTTTCTTAGCGTATAGGCTTTGTAATTCGAACTTTAAAAAGTCCTTTTCCGCCTTCCTGGTCGTTCTCCTACTTGCTTGGGTGTTGGTTTTTATTTTTATTCGCGCAAATTTCGGTGTAACATTCAATTCTAAACATTGCTTGTTGAACCAAATATTTGCCTTAGTCGTATGCATTTTTCGCAGTTTCCGTTCGTATTTCGTTAGTAGTCCATCCGTGTTTAAATTAAAAGCCTGACAGGCGGTAAGTAACCACACAGACCAGAACGAAACTAGGCATTGAAAATGGCAGAACGCCGAAACCGGTTTGTCACAAAACCAAACTTGACAAGGGATGACGGAAAATCGTTCCAACAAAAATCAACTTACTACCCTGTCGGAAGATCAACACAACAAAATAAATCAATCAAAATACTTTGTCCATTAGTTTTTAGTTCAAAATCTAAGCAAGCCTAATTCAAAGCAGATACCCAGTTAAACAGAGGTGAAAAAGTAATTAAATTTCGTATAGTAGTTATTTCTGTGGCAACATGCTCTTGTTAGACATTTAAAATATTTATTTTATTTAAAAGGTTTCTTTCCTTGCTGTTTCTTATGTTGGCCTTCCTTTCCGTTTCTGCCTTTGATGTTCATTTCCTTCACTTTACATTGTTTCTTGTTCCTTTCCTATAATTTCCTTTATTTGTTCTCTTCATCTTTTTTCTTTTTTTATATCCTTTTCTTTACTTTCTTTCTCTTTCCCTTTCATATTCAATAATTCAATTCTAATTTTTATATTTACATACATTATAATATTACCCTACTTTATTTTTATCTAACTTAATTTTATTTTATGTTATTTTATTTCATTTTTTTTGTTTTATTTTTTTTTTATTTCACTTAATTTTTTACTTGATTTTATTTTATTTTATTTTACTCTGTTTTATTTTATTTTATTTTGTTTTATTTTATTTTACTAATATAAAGTAAAATTATTTGATTTTTTAATTTTTTAAATTTTATTTTACCTAATTTTTTTATTTTATTTTTTTTTACTTTGTTTTATTTTATTTTATTTTACTTTGTTTTATTTTATTTTAATTTGTTTTATTTTATTTTACTTTATTTTAGTTTATTTTATTTTATTTTATTTTATTTTATTTTATTTCATTTCATTTTATTTTTGTTTTATTTTATTTTATCTTATTTTTTTATTTTATTTTACTTTATTTTTTTTTATTTTTTTTTACTTGATTTTATTTTGTTTTATTTTATTTTACTTTGTTATATTTTATTTTATTTTAGTTTACTCTGTTTTATTTTATTTTATTTAATTTTACTTTACTTGATTTTATTTTGTTTTATTTTATTTTACTTTGTTTTATTAAACTTTTTTTGATTTTATTTTACTTTATTTTATTTTAGTTTATTTTATATTATTTTTTTTATTTTACTTTGTTTTATTTGATTTTATTTTATTATACTTGATTTTATTTTGTTTTGCTTAATTTTTTTTTTTTTATTTTACTTTATTTTATTTTATTTTATTTTTTTCTTTTATTATACTTTATTTCATTTTATCCTATTTTTATTTATTTTATTTTGTTTTATTCATTTATTTCATTTTATTTTATTTTTTTGAACTTAATTTAATTTAATTTTAATTTATTTTATTTTATTTTACTCTATATTATTTAACTTCGTTTAATTTTTTTATTTTACTTTATTTTATTCTATTTTATTTTTGATTGTTTGGTGTTTGGCTGTTAGTCAATATATATGACTTATATAGTTATTGAGCTCAAGGCCTGACTTTAAATTAAACAACTGGTTATGTTGTTAATATTTATTAATTTCAATATTTCGACTTCAGTCTGAACTCATCATCAGGACTGCAAAAAGAACAATACAAAAACAGATACATCATTTTCCAAATAAAAAATAAAAAACATGTAACAATGTTGACGGAATGCAATAGCACAGCTTACATCTTTAGCTGTGCTTAAAAAACTAAAACTGCAAACACAATATAAATTGGAAACAGCGACAATTCTAAACAAAGCATGTACATACTCGTACATAAAGGAAGAACCGTAATTGTAAACAAAATATTTAAAAAAAACAATTTTATTAAGCGGCGAAAAATTTAGAGCAAAACATAAATGTAATCTCAGCAAGGTAGTGTTGTTGTGTATGCAAATCAGGAATATTTGTTGTGTATTAATATTGAGGCGTATCAGTGATCAGTGTGCGCTTTAAAATGCATCCTTTTTATTTAAATATTAACAACATAACCAGTTGTTTTATTTAAAGCCAGGCCTTGAGCTCAATATAAGTATATAAGTCATATTTCTTTTATTTTATTTTTTTAAATATATTTTTTTTTTTATTTCATTTTATTTAATTTTTTTTTTTTTTATTTTACTTCATTATATTTTATTTTGTTAATTTTAAGATGGATTTTGTTAAGGAATCGGCATCAGTCAAAACATCGGTCGAACAGTTTTTCAGATACTGAAATAATATTTTGCTACCATTAGTTACCCTGGCTGTAAGGCAGTTAGACACGTCGCTTCCTCGGGGAGAACTTTCTAATATTTGGTTCAAATGTTCGTAGAAATTGGTTGGGTTGTTATTTGTTAGAAAAGAAATGAGAAGAAAAGAAAAGAAAAGGAAAGGAAAGAAAAGATAAGAAAATAAAAGAAAAAGAAAGGAATGGAAGGAAAGAAGAGGAAAGGAAACAAGAAAAAGAAACAATAAAATATAATACAATAAAATAAATTAAAAACGGAGTGTAGAAAGAAGAGAAAAGCAAATAAAATAAAAATATATTAAATTAAAGGAACCCAAAGGGCGGGGACTAATTTAATTAAATTTATAAAGAGGTTACACATGTTTACGCATCAGACTTCACGAGTACTTGATACTCACGCGTTTTTTAATTGGTAAGACATTACTGGTTTGAAATTGAACGAAAACGGAACTAATTTAATTTTTATACCAAATTACATTTGGTCATATATGTATATGAATAAGTAGTCAAAAAAAGTTCAAATTCGTCCTCAAAATTTTAACGAGTACGCTTTTCCGATACATTCATGGATGCGAGCATCAAATTCGCCTGTCTCTACAGATCTATTAAAGAGAGCTTTAACAACACAAGCCACCACCGCTTTTCTAGTGTTACCAACGGTAAAATGTACTCATTTAACAAATAAAAATCGATAATAAAAGTTCCGATCTTGATCCAATTAACTGTGCATTTTCGTAAATACGTATGTATTTACAATTAATCTACTTCCGCTGAGAAAAATTCCCATGAACTACCAGACCGATCTTCCCCACGGGGGAAATTTTAAATGATAACTGGGAGTTATTCTAACACAAACTTACACTATTGGTTCGTAATTTTACACATAACAGCATGTAAGCTTACAATTATTTGGCTCGTATTGGAAGTGGGAAGAAAATCCAAGTAATTTGAACGATTTCACGGTTTCGAGTGTAGGTAATTTTTAATAGCATTTGCTTTTTTAAACAAATAATTCTCACATTATTATAATATACAACATATTGTTGACGACTACGAATTCAGCTTCCATATGAAATGCCAAGTAATCCCTCAAGGTGTGAATATTAAATGCCACATTCTTTATCTCACACGTTGATTTCGGCAATCTTAAGACCTACATAAATATCTCTGAGAGTGCCTACTAAGAGCTGAACTGGCACAGAAAAAAACTTTGTGCTATTAAGTGATTAACGCATTCTATGCTTTGACATATGAACTGAAAAATTTCTACAACTCAATCTGTACGAGTTTGATCAGCCAATGCTTTCATTCATTTGATTTTAATACGATTCCACATTTGTTGTCATTCTTTGAAGGTCAAAGCGAAGGGGTAAAACAGTGTGAAACAAATATCAAGCTATGTATGTGTGAAGCAGAGTACAAGAAAAAAATTCATAAAACACTGATTTGCTGTTTTGTCGTATGCAAGACTTTCTGTAGTGATCATATTACCATTTCGACCTCTTCACTTCATTGACTATTATAAGATTGCTTGACATGAGCCGATTAAGAATTTCCAAGTTTTGAATTTCAATAGTTCGACTTGAAACGGCAAGATGACGTTAGCCTACGTGCCAGACAACCAACCATCCCTCCAGCTAGTCGGAGCAGCTCGCCAATGTGCAAAAAAAAGCCACCAGTCGACATCCGCTCGTTTGCAAATTGAGCTGGCCAACCAATGGAATCATAATAATGATGTGTCGCTTAGGTAGGTGCCAGTGTATCGCATTTCACAAAATCCTTACTTCGATATGTCACACACACACACATACACACATTTTTGTATGTCGGTTAAGTCAATTGTGCGGAAAATATTGTTTTTATTCATTCAACTTTAAAATTGGGCTGGTAAATGTTGACGCTATAAACGTCTTAATTTTAATCAGAAGTTAGTATTCATTACGGCCAAATAACCTTGAAAGCAACTTCTTTTGTCACTTACCATGCATAGATTACGCCGATCTCGTGCCCAGAATGAGTCAAGAATTTAAGTTAAGCTCAAAGGACAGGTAGCCATGGGCCCAAGGCATCAACGTGAGTGAGTTTCTTTCAGAAGTAACTTAAGATGATTAGTACGAGTATACATCGTTATTAATAATTCGTTCAACATGGGCGTTTTGAGCATTCGTTTATGTATGGCTTTTGATTTGGATTTTAATTGACTTTGTTAAGTTAGTGGAATTTAATTGCATATGTTTGCATATAATTTTAAAAATTAGTTGAAATCAAGATAAGACAATTTTTGAAAAATTTGTCCCTAAAGGCCAATCTGCTTTTATTGAAAAGCTTAGAGAAAATCTTACCCAAACGGTATAAAGGAATAAAGGTAAATAAAAATAGTCTGAAGCACTTGGCCATGAAGAACGGACAAGCTTAGCTACGTCTAATTCGATGGCACATCTAACAATATAATGCATTTAACCTCTCATTGACGATATTCTGATATTACTTAACGTTAGTTGGAATTGTTTACTGGGCGATCTTTGCGTATAATTTAGTTCTCAATACTCATCAGTTAAGCCAAATATTGTATTAAGTAATTTAGATCAAGTAGCTTTCGAGAAAATGATTTTTATAACCCTAACTAGTAAACTGCTCAAATTTAATTATTAACAAGTAGAGAAGTCTAAGTTCGGGTGGAACCGAGCATTATATACCTAGTAGTGATCTATTATGGCATACCAATTTACGCAGGTCTATTTTAATACTTTTCAGTTCGTATTATAAAACCAGCTGATCGTTTTCAATAAAAACACTATAAAAACCACATTTTCCCAAAATCCCAATATATGCACATTTTATGTTAGAAAAATTTCTCAAATATTCTAAACAGAGCAGTTGCTTTCATGTTTGTCGAATTTATTCGAAAAACTAAAATATCGAATGAAAATTAAAAAAGATATATAACTTCCCTATTGCAGTGGGGTATTAACTACTTGCCCAGATTTTTTGCTTGTCTGCTATCTGATTTGCCTAATTTTTGGCAGGAGTATACTACATACTATTGAGCAGCAACTGACCAATTCTCATTGAAATATCTAGTTGAAATTACAAGCAATCGCATTTGAAAATAGAGGAACTTTTATGTTGAAAAGTGGGCAGCGCCACGCCTACTTCCCCAAAATCTACAAAATTTTTGAGCGGTCGAGTTTTGCTTAAAAAGCTTATCATGTGTGTAAGAGTTTATTGATATAGCTTGCGTAGTTATAGAAATACCATGTTTTAAATTTTACAAACAAATTTTTCAGAACTATGTTAAAAAACTGGGCGTGGCCCTGAACAAATTTCACCATTTTTACAACAAACATTTACCTTTATATATTCAACATTTTCGCCAAATTTTTGTTCGACAGCAATTTTTTGCAGGAGTTATGGCATAAAAAGTTTTGTGGAATAATTCACTATAAAAGGGGCGAAAATTTCTATTTTTAACATTCTTTCGTACACAGACACTTTAAAAGTGAAATATAAATGTATAAAGTTATTTTATGCAAATTTATTGCCTAATCAATATATCTATGATCCTCTTCAAAACCTTTCATATAAAAGTGGGCGTGGACCTTAACCGATTTCGCCCCATTTTTTCCCCGAAACATTACTTGTATTCATGGAAATCCGTGTGCTAATTTGAAATTTTAACGGTTTTTAATTTATGATTAATAATATTTCTAAATTTGACTTAATCAAAAGTTGGCGGTGCCATGCCCATTTTTAAAAATTTCCTCCTGAACATTTTGATATATATATAAGACAATATCTATCTCGATTCGTTTATGCCGTTACATACTACCAATAGGCGAATGCAGTTAATATACCTTGTGTGTGTATCACTTAGTGGCAATACGTACGTAGAAATTATTAGAGTATACGACAATATCAAATTACAGAAATTTATCCAAATCGAGTGAGCCGTTAGCGAGATATTAGTGGATGTATAAAAGCTGAAAGATATAGTATATTTTCAAATCAAATAGTTCGCACGACAGTCGGGATAGTGCCTGAAGGTAATAATTGTGGTTGTTGTTGTTGTAACAGTGCTCCGTGTACCCTGCATACCCTTATTCGCCATGTCCACTCATGGGCTCGCCTTAGAAGAGTTATACTGTTGCAACAACCCTTGTTCGGAAGAAAACTCGAGTAATCCCAGTACGTAGATCAGGCTCGTGGCCAAGCTTAGTGGATTCAAATCCAGTAAAGGGCTGTCACATAGGCGGCAAGCATTCAAAGAGTGTTTTCGCCACCAAAACGACAGTCACAACAAAACCGCACCAGACTAATTTCGCGTACGTAACTCATCTCTAAGGTATTGCTCATTGCTCTAATGACAGATCATACTACCATGATTGTCACAAGCTTACCCAAGACAGTGGGAAAATGGAATGTTTTGGGTTTGTAGAGCACTAGAAATCAGCTAAAATATAGGTCTGCCTGTTTTGATGGTGCAAACCAAATGTTCGCTTAAATAAGGAAATGATTCACAGAATAAAAGTTGTTTGTACGAGAAAAAATATTTCAATATCTTGTTATAAGGTATTTAATGACGGTATATCCCACTTTCGAAAACTTTCCGGGTTGCACGTCAAATACATAAGCTGCCCTTTCGTCAGCCCTGAGCGTGAAGATGAGCTAAGAGTAAGAAAGAAGGCAGTTCTGTTAAGCAGATAAAAGGAAGGAAAAACGAAGAAAGTGTGGTACCGTAGACGTTCTATATATTTCCCACTGATGTAGATGTGATGTATGCGTTCGTTCAGTGGCAAACGGTTATTGTCTTCAGTTGTTACACTAAGCACATCGCTGTTCAAGGAAAAAATTATTTTGAGTAACTCAACCTAAATAATAGGATATCAAGTAGGTTTGGGAGGTAAATGAAGTATAAGCAAAAATATTTCTTAAAGGCATTTAAGAAATACGTGTAACGGGGGAATGGAAACGGGCTTTTACTTCTTGCACCTAAGACCTTGGACTGACATGTGGACAAGACAAAGTCGATCACTGAATGGTGCAGATCTTTAAAAGCGATGACCTAGAACTTAAGTATCAGCCTTTAATGAATAACTGGATACAGGGAAATTATCCCTTAACTGAGCCAGGACAAGTGCGACCACCAGTCAATGATTCGGTAGGTGTACCTATGACCGATTTTAAACTTGGTGCAAGCACGGACACCATAATAACTGCGAACTTTATCTGGTCAGGTCTTTCCTCGTATGGGACATCCAAGCTTACTTGGAGTTCTAAAAAATAGGTAGCACCTGGTTAAGGTTCTCACCGGACACTGTTTAATAGGTATCCACGCAGCTAGAACGGACATAAGCTTTTATAAGAACTTTGCAGTTAAGTAGAAAAGTATTCAAGTTTTGCTATGTCAATGTCCGCCACTAAAAAGAAGACCGTTAATTACTACCGATCAATCGTTTCTCACTGATCTTAGGGAGTATAAAAACTTGGAAATAAAGGCGATACATAAACATGTGTACTGCACGAAGTGGTCCGATGCTCTGTATCTGACATGTTAGTGGGTAGAGAACACAAAGAGGGATCACAAAGAGCTTATCTGTGGCCTAAATGTCGTGCTTTTACCTTGTGCGAAGGGGACTGAACACACAAAAAAAGAACAGGAAACCGTTCTAGCTTTATTTGGTTTAATTTAAAAAATCATTAAAAGATTTCTTACTTCGATGAAATTGTTGTTTCAGGAAGCCTTCCGGAAACTTGAAGACTCACAGTCACAGCTACAGTACTTCTTCCATGCTAAGTGGTTAGTTGGGCAATGTGATCCACACAAAAAAACCACTCACAGCTTTGTGTCTGACATTACATATCTATGTACACAAATAGTCTCACCCAATAACTACCCCGTTTGGCTTAAATGGTTTTGTCACAATCTCCCACTGAGCAACGCTTGTTCTATCATTTTAAAATTAATCCTCAACTTCAATAATTAACACGCTTGTAGTATATGGTTCACATGGACACCTTAACACAATTACACTCATTTTGTGGCGGCATTCCACGCAACGGTATTTACCCTTTGGAAGTGTGATAAAGAATTCACACTCAGAACTGACAACACAACAATTAGGCTAGAAGCGCCGCCAGCAACACCTCATGAAGATATACAGACACCAGCACGTAGAAGAAGGAGTCAAACGCGGCACGTTGAGCATTAAACAATTTAAAACTTCATTTGTGTCAGACGTAAATCAGACGTGTAAGACATCGTCATCAGTTGAAGGAGCATTATGACAGTAGCTATCGAGCTTCGCTTAGATATGATGCTCAAAGATTCTATTTAGTAGGTACCTTCGAATGTCTGAAGGTGCAGTGGCAGAGCCCAGCAGGCTACAACCAACAATATGAGTTATGGTATTATCATTAATCACTCAACACGAGCAGTTACCGCCGCTCATATGAACTGCTACGACTCACTCGCTACTCACCGAACATGCTCACCAGCGCTCACAACTCACCGCCCAGGCGCAACATATGTGCACCTACATAAGTGAGATGAGATGTTGAAGCGGCATCAGCGCTGCTAGAAAGCACAGTGCCACTGCACTCATTATTAATGTTATGTTGGGTCAATGGAATGCGAATAAAAGACAACTGGTATATTGTAGGAAGCTCAACCGATAATTATGACAGTGCAGGAGTCAGCATGATTTCGATGATGAATTTCCAACATTAGGCACCATTTTCCCCTTTGCCACACAATTTACCAATTGTTTGTCGGCCATCCAGTCTGCTACATAGAAAAAGTAATTTTTTTAAAGCAAAAGTGTAGATTTGTATGAGTTTTTATCTTAATCATACTTCTTCCCATCAGTACAGCATGAATATAAAATAATGTTGCTTTAGGAGTGTCGATGTGTCAGTTGGTCGGCTTGATGACTGATTGGATTCGTGTTGAGCGAGACTTCAGTTTCATTGTCTCAACGTGTTTTGGTGTGGCGCGGCTTCGTCGTATCTTTGCTAATAGAGTAATCTGTGCCCAGTGTGCTGCGGGCTGCTGCTAAGCGATTGGTGTTGTGCGCTGAACACCGGTTATTGCGAGTACATAAGGTAGTTGTCTGCCTATGCGGCTTGTATTGATTATTAAGTACCGTGCCGTGCTCCCAGTGGGGTAGAGATAAGAAAGAGGTATCATGCGTAATGATTTCAGTGTATGGATGTGGCTATTATTTTATTACACCTTCTTTAAAAAGTTCCGACTTAACGATGTGTGAAAGACGTTAAACAGTTGACGCAGCGGTTGCTAAAAACTTCAGTGATCACAATCGTTATTACGAGCATATTAGCACCTGGGAATCGCTTTACACTTATAATTACAAGTGCTTACGATTAAGTTATATTTTAAGAGGAATGTTTAAAATAGTAAACGTAATATGTAGCTCAAGAGAGGGTGTATAGGAGGAGATCAAGGGTAAAGTATTAACTGAACACGAGTAATATGTGTCCAGTCGGTGTTTAAGCAGGCGGTGCTGCTCACATAAATCAACAGAAGTCTGAAAATATAATAATTTATATTATAATTGAGAGAGGGAGGAATCGGAAGAAGAAGTGCGCTACGAAGAAAATAAATGGCGGCGAAACAGGCGATGAGGAAGATCCGTAAGAAAAGGAAGAGGAAAAGGACTAGAAAAGGAAATAGGAAAATAATGCGGTAGAGCTAGATATAGAGAAAAAAGATAAGGATTACGAAAGAGAATATAAATAATAAATGAATTGTTTGCTGGCTAAAAATTTTCACGAGAATATAAATAGAAATAGAATTAGGTATATGAACAGGAATAGCAAAAATAGGAATAACAATATGGGTAAAAATAGGAGTAGAAATATGAAAACTAATAAGCACAGGAATCGAATAGCAATATATATAGGGTCAAATACAAGGTGGCGCAAAAGTAATCCTCCTATCAGAAAGTGCTATAAATTTTGCGATTGGCCCCTAAAGTCAGTTCTGTTTTGACATTTGTGTAGTAAACACATGCGAAATACACGTTAATAAACAATGTTACGCTACACTGCACCAGAACGCGGAATATTGCTGACTATTTATTTGACCAATAATCGGTCGGGGCCAAACGGTTTCTGTGAATGGTGAGCGCTACAGAGCAATGATCAACGAGTTCTTTTTGCCGCAACTTGATGAATTGGGATTGGAAAACATGTGGTTCCAACAAAACGGTGCAACAGCACACACTGCACGTGCCACAACCGATATGCTGAACATCGGAAGCTTACTTGTACTACATATATGCATATTTATAATCGAAAGAAATTTACAATCATAGAATTCTTAAATTTCCGTTTAAACTGGTACAGCTATTTGTTATATTAATATTTCTGTTTACTTAGTTTGTCATAGTTCTTAAGAACTATTTTTAATAAAAACGATACCAAAAGAAAATTTCTGAATTAAGTTTTTTAATTTATTTTAAATCTAAAAAATTAATAGCAAATACCATTAAAAAATATATGCAAAAGGAAAATAAAGCTTTGGAAAAAGTAAAAATTTTAATAAATGAATATGATAAAAAATTTGTTTTTAAATGCAATAATAAAGATTTGCTTCTATTTGTAGCAATGAAAAATGTGTTTTACTACATACGAGTATGTACATATATACATACCATGGAATTAGGAAAATGTTTCCACGGAATTGGGACTTCTGGAATAGTCACTAATTTTATTTAATATAAATTACGGTGTTTGTTATAATATTATCGATAATTTAAAAAAATAAAATTCATTAAGTAGGAGCAAATCGATCTGGATATGGGAGTTTAAAAGCATTGTGCTCATCTTCAAAACGTTTCGAAAATTATTAAAAAACTTTTGACATATTTTGAACCGTATAGCAAAAGCTTTAAGGAATTTTCAAACGTATTGGATGGCATTTCCATTTTTAGAATTTCTGCTGAAGTCATGCTCCGTTTTCTTCCATATAAGAATAGATGTTGTTCATGCGTTATATATAAACAGTAAAATACGGTGAAAAAAGTTCTAGTAATCCAAGCCGAATTTTTAAAATACTTGATATTCTTACTTTAGGAACTTTATTATTGGTTTTCCATTAAATATACTTAACTATAACACTCTCAGAATTTAACTTTAAAAGGATGCCCACGAAGTTTAGGATACAGTTTCTATGCCAAAGATATTGAAGTTCAAATGATATTAAAGAAATAAATAAAACATATCGACGCCTGGGTAGAATATCACCCTATTTCATAATATGCAAAGAAAAGGCCCTATATGAATGAAAATTCAGACAAAATATTTTAAATATGATGTTGTGAAAAAAAAATTAGAGACATGGCGTTCTTCAACCAAATCCTAAAATAAGGTATCTTTAAAAAATCTAAGTACGACGTATTTCAAAAATGTATACATAAAATATGTAAAAAAGTTATTATCTTAGAATTTACTTGAAAACGCCCTATTTAAAATATTTTTCCAAAAACACCCGATTTCAAAAATAGTAAAATTCTATAAGAATGATATTTAAATTCAAATAATACCATATAAATGATTAAAACATATAAATTCCGACTGTCACATTGTGGTTTTTCTACAAAACTTGCGAATGAATTTTGTAAAGTTTTCCAGAAGTTATTTCCTCTCCCTACAATTCTAATTCTTCCCAGTCTTCCGCGAGTGATGATTTTTGGCACTCAGAAGAAAAACCTAGATCTGTTCAATCAGGAAAAACTTGTTGTTGTGTTTCATAAAAATCATAAAATTAAGCTTCCTTCAAATAACACAAAATTTATAGCAAATATTACCGTTTCAGAGATTAACTTTTTGCGTTATTGATATTCGAGAAAATCAAAAAACTTTATACTGCTATGGTTGGAGTTTCAAGTTTCAGAATACTAACCAATGTATAATATTATTTCATTGTACCAATAAATTTCAAGTTTTCTTATGCATATCTAATGGGTGGCGCAAAAGCAATCCTCCTATCAGAAAATGCTATAAATTTTGCGATTGGCCCCTAAAGTCAGTTCTGTTTTGACATTTGTGTAGTAAACACATGCGAAATACACCTTAATAAACAATGTTACGCTACACTGCTCCAGAACGCGGAATATTGCTGACTATTTATTTGACCAATAATCGGTCGGTGAAAAACGGTTACTGCGCAAAAGTAATCCTCCTATCAGAAAGTGCTATAAATTTTGCGATTGGCCCCTAAAGTCAGTTCTAATTTGACATTTGTGTAGTAAACACATGCAAAATACACGTTAATAAACAATGTTACGCTACACTGCTTCAGAACGCGGAATATTGCTGACTATTTATTTGACCAATAATCGGTCGGTGAAAAACGGTTACTGCGCAAAAGTAATCCTCCTATCAGAAAGTGCTATAAATTTTGCGATTGGCCCCTAAAGTCAGTTCTGTTTTGACATTTGTGTAGTAAACACATGCGAAATACACGTTCATAAACAATGTTACGCTACACTGCTCCAGAACGCGGAATATTGCTGACTATTTATTTGACCAATAATCGGTCGGGGCCAAACGGTTACTGTGAATGGTGAGCGCTACAGAGCAATGATCAACGAGTTCGTTTTGCCGCAACTTGATGAATTGGGATTGGAAAACATGTGGTTCCAACAACAGCACACACTGCACGTGCTACAACCGATATGCTGAACATCGGAAGCTTACTTTTGCGCCACCTTGTATCTTGAAAAAAATTATACGTACAAACGTACACATTTAAGATAAATCGATTTAAGCTGTGTAGAAAAAAATTGTTTTCCATCATTGGTATAAACGTCTGTTCACACCATCAATCTAATTCAATACCTGCTCTTGACTCAAAGCACAATGAGCGATGTCAAACAGCGTGAAAAACGAATGTTTTTACTTTATATCTTGATATATTCTATTTAGTTCACACTCAGCTTAAGCATGGTAGTATTTGGCACCAGGTATATTTTTTTTTTTCATGTATATGTGTGAGCACTAGGGTGTCCTTTATTTGCCAAATTGTTGTTTCTTTCCTCCGAAATAATAAGGTTAAAATTCTTAGCTATTTACAATTAAGTACCAACAATTGATTTGTTTTTTTTTTTCGAGTTGTATATTTTTAAAGTAGTAATGATTTTTTTTTTAGATTTCCGTAAAATTGAGATTCTTCAGGTAAACCTCACCTTTGAGTGGACTGTGTGAGACACGTTGGTCAGAAAACCATGATGGTGTTATACAATGTGAAGACAGTATCACAGAAATTGTAAATGCCTTGAAGGAATTCACAACATGGCAAAATACGAAAACGACATCAGAAGCTCGTTCGTAATTCATAATTTCAATGATTTGTTTGAGCAATGTTCTTTCAGTAACGCCACCATTGAGTCTACTTCTATAAGCTCCTTTTATTGATTTGAAACATGCTACTGAAGTTTTGAATAGCACACTCAATGTACTTCGAAATTATTGGGCGAACGCGGATGGTAATTTTTCGGAATTGTTTGAAAAAATTACGAGTTTGGCTGATCAATTAGATTTTGAGATTCATATTCCGCGTCTAACAAGTAGACAAATATATCGCTCGAACTTTACTGCCGATTTTTATTCCTTTCTTGACCTTCGCGAAAGATTGCCAGAAGAAACGTTGGACGTTTTTAATTTGAATTTAATTCTTCCATGAAAAATTGTACAAAATGATACTCTTTCAAAGAAAAAAAAAATGCTTCGAAACTGGTAAAATCTATAGGCGAACGATACTCATATTTCTTGAAAAAAAAAACTTTTAATAATTAATTAAAAATATTTATTAAAAAGTAAAAACAATAATAATTTTCATAAATATTCAAAAAAAGTGCAAAATTATTATTCTTTGCCTTGAGCTCGTTTCATGAATACTTGAAAATAAAAAGGAAAAAATACCGTCCATTTGACAGGAGAGTATGAAATTTGGTCCGAACTCTGGACAAAAAAGACCCACAAAAAATCGGTACCAAAATCGGCAGTAGAAGTTCTAGATCACTGCGACGGGAATACTTGTCCACTGATAAGGACGCATTCTGGCTACACTGGCAGTCAATAATGCTTCTCCAGAAATAAGTTTCTCTAGCCTTCGGCGATTAAAAACATCGTTACGAACAACCATGACTGAAGAGAGGCTCACTGGTATAGCACTTTCACACGTAGATTATGATATTAAAATCGACGTGAAAACATTATAGAAAGATACACCAAAAACGGGGAAGCGAAAAGTTCATTTTATAATGTAGAATTGTATCATAACAGCTTGACGCTAATTTACGAAAAATAAGAATGTATACTGTTTCAAAAACATCTTCGTAACAAAACTGCATATTTAATATGTCGACGAATAGATTGAAATGTATTTAATTTCAATAAACATTATTGTTCATCTCTTCTTTCCTTTTTTTCATTGCTCCAATAACTTTAGATTTAAGATAACGCCACTTAGTTAAAAGACACAAGTGAAACTCGATCATCAGAAAGAACTAGTTTCTACCTTTGAGTTGTATAAAATAATTTTTTGATTGCTTGGTGTTCGAATCCTTTCAACTAGACGAGCTCATTTTAGTGCTTAAAGATAAATTCGTTACGTTTATTAGTAATTATGTCAAAATGGTGTTCTGAAATTAATCATTCATTTATATTACTGACTTTCATGGCAATTTGGATTTTGAGCTTTCGGCCATGATCGTCCCCCCTCAACTAGAGACCTGTATCCGCCTCTGCGTCATCACCCTATATCCCACATGCAACAAATTATTAAGCATTATTAGCACTTGTGGCTACAAATCGTGCGTTCAACCGACCAAGCAATGGTCTGAACATCCTTGCTGGACTGGCGTCTACAAGTGAATGTGGAGGCGTAAGTACTTCAGTGGGCACTTCTCACAGATGTAAGTACGATATTTACTCTATATGTGGGTGCGTGCGTGTGTTCTCACGTAATAAATGTGCGTGTTTGGTCAAATTAAATTGCAATTCAAATCATTTTGTATTTATCAAATGAAATGAAATTAAATTATGGCGCACACAACAACACAAAGCCGCAAGCAACAACAACTTTATTAACTTATACTCAAGACGAGTGGCATTAAATGACGCAAAGCAATGAAATTGTGAAATAAATAAATGTTCACAAAACATTATGTGGCATTAACAACAAAACTAACAACAACAAGCTGGCAGATTTCTGTAAGTATTTCTAATACTCATTTGTTGACTGAGCATGTAGGTATGTGCGATTGAATGATGTGGGTGATCAATCAAAAAAGACTCTGTTGAAATGAAGTGGGCAATATCGCCGAGATATTAAGAAAAATTAGATAGATGAGTGTTGTCATTACAATGCAATATGCTAGTAATGATAATATAATGTGTAAATAAATTAAGAAAATTACAAATATATATATATTAAATTTGTTTTATGTACTTGTCAACCGTTAAGAGCATTACTTAGACGCTTGAAGTGCCAATTATAGACTTTGCGTGGATATAAATATGCACAACTCAGGATTCGTTGGAGTCAAAGAGTATAAAGTAGTTGTGCAATTGCAGTATATATATCAAATATATATATATATATATTTACTTGAAATCCATAAGCTGTTTTCAAAGTAGTTGTTATGTTGATGTGTAGTTTTTTTTTCAACGCCGCATTAGGGGGCAATTTAGAAAAAGTTCAAATTTCTTAGCAACGATTTAAGCAAGAGCAAACAGGCAATCAGTGCCTGCAAAGTCTATTTTTAACCGCCGGCTGGTGCTAACAGGATTTTATGAAAGCGGCCCTTAAAGGAAGATGTTAAAATTGGTTTGCAGTTTTCGAATTTTATTTTTTATGTAAATAAATCTGAATGTCACTCAGAGTTAGTGATGCCAAGTCACCAATATTCGAACTTTCGGGGGAATTTCGTGACCCTGGCGGAATAGCTGATAGCATTTTCCCGACGGCGCCAGCCGGGAACTCCGCCGGAATTGCTGATAGACCCCATTTAGTGTTTTGTTTGATAGGTAAAAATTAAAAAAAAAACCAAATTTGATTTTATTTATTTATTTATTTTAATAAAATCAACAAACAAGATGTTTACAGACTATGTGCAAAATGCATTCATATATGCTTATATAAGCTAAATGTAAAATATAAAATACATCTTATGATAAGTGCCTTATGAGTAAACTCTTAAAAGTAAACTTGGTATAGCAAAAATCAAATCCCAAAGAAACAGAAAAATCATTTAATTGAGAAAGTGTCCTTCTTAGAGGAGCGTTCATCGAGTAAACAGTTCTAGCAACACCCACAAAGAACATTTCGTTATAGCGAAGGATCCGAGAAGGTACATTAAAACCAATTTTCATGAGGAGGTATGAGCAGTCAATAGAGCCAGAGATGATAACATAGATAACGCACATCGACAAAAGAGTACGCTTCGAGTCTAATGACATAAGATTTATGAGCAAGCAGCAAGAGTGATATGACGGGATTGGCTCCACGAAATTCATCCGCGGCAGAGCGAAACGTAAAAAAGCATTCTGAACAGACTCCAACCTATTAGTATGAACGGCATGAAAAAGCCTCCAGATACATACCACATACTCCAACCTAGACCGCACTAAAGATGAGAACAACAGTTTAAGAGTTTAAGGGTCAGAAAACGATGAACAGTTCCTGTGAATAAAAGCCAGCATAACGTATGCTTTGGAAACAATAAAACTTATGTGCGTCGTAAAGCTGAGCTCAAAATAACCACCCAAGTCTTTAAACTCATTTAGCATTTTTAGAGCAACATTCGAGAAACAATAAACAGAGGTAGTATTACATACAACTCTAGCATAAGAGGTATAGTGACACTTACCAATGTTAAGAAATAAGCGATTACGTGCACACCACTGGTACAAATTGTCCAGCTCACTCTGTAAAATGAAAGAATCTTCTAAGCATTTAATTTCAAAATAAATGTTTAAATCATCCGCATAGAGAAGAAAATTACATTTAGAAAAGCAAGAGGATATATCATTTATAAACAAAATAAATATTAAAGGTCCGAGGACACTTCCCTGGGGAACCCCAGAGGAAGCTATGAAAGAAAAAGAAGACGCACCCTCAAGGCGAACAACACAACGTCTGTTGTGTAAGTAAGATGCAATCCACTTTAAGAATTGTGAGTGAAATCCTAAGCCTTCAAGTTTAGCTAAGAGAATTCGATGCGATACCCTGTCAAAAGCCTTAGAGAAATCTGTGTAAACCGCATCAATCGGTAATCCTTTTTGGAAAGAGTCCAAACAGTCTTCCGTAAACACAGCTAAATTGGTTAGGGTAGACCTACCCGGAACAAACCCATGCTGTTGGGGACAGATTAAGTGTTTTACAGCAAAGTATATTTTATTCTTAATTATGCACTCAAACAATTTCGACACAGTTATTAGTTTTGAAAGTGGCCTATAATTCTCAATGTCCTTTTTATTACCGCATTTAAGGATAGGCGTAATAAAAGTTAGCTTCCAGGCATCTAAAAAGACACCAGAAGACAGGGACTTGTTGAAAATATACATTAAAGAAGCTATAAGCGAAGAACAATTTTTCAATAAAACAGCTGATAGACCATCGACGACAGTTGTGGTTGACATCAACATATTAGCTGCTTCGAATATAGAGTCAGCTGAAACCCCAATGAGCTGCACCGATGTAGGTATGTCCGAATATTTTTTCTTTGACTTAATGTAACTCCAAAAGAATTTCGGGTTACATTTAATATTACCTTCGACACTTCGGATATAACGGCGCTACAACAATCTATTTAGCTTGTTACATTCAGCTCTAAAATATATGTAATGCCTACGAAAATATTCATTATTAGATAGCTTATGCTTTTTAAAAAACTTATTTTTCAAATTCCTCAATCGTCTGAGGTATTTCGTAAACCACGGCCGTTTAGTGGTTTTCGTACTAAACCTTGGGATGTGACTTAAGCAAATATCAAATATTGTTGTCTTAAAAATATCATAGCAGAAAGTTACATCCACGTTACCAGAAAGCTGAGCCCAATCCAAATCAAGCAAGGTATTTAAATCAAGAAAGTGAATAATTAAACAAAACTGGTTGTGAACCCGTGGGTATTTCAAAATATTGATAGAATTCTACCTCCAACACCAAAGGGTTATGATGTTGATTTGGAGGTGAGATGTAACTAACTGCGTGTGAGAGCTTATAATTTTTATTATAGCTTACAAATATGAGATCAAGCAGCCTATTTAATACATTAAAATGACTATTAACTTGCAGTAATTCAATACATTGCAGACTATCAATTAAATAACATTCTGGAATAGTAGTAACATTGGATGGTGTGAGAAAGATATTATCGTCCAAACATCGCCAGGAAATATTACCCAAATTAAAATCCCCAAAAACACAAAGTTGATTGTCAATGCATCAGGGCTACCAGGCGGAATATAAGGCAAACCAATGTACAACAAACCACAAGCGCCATGCAGCTTTATACATAGTTGATCCAGCAAGGAATCGGGATTGTACAGCTGATGATTAGAAGCACGTAAATACTTGCGCTTAGCTATAAGTACAAAGCCGCCCCTGCTAAGACCAGTTTTAGCATAATCTCTGTCCTTACAGAACACGTCAAAAAGTTTTGGATTGAAAAACTCTGCATCAAAGAAATGTTCGTTGAGCCAAGTTTCAGTTAAGACGAAGCAGTCATAATCAAGAGCTGAGCTCAAGGTGTAGACGGATTCAGTTTTTGTTCGAAGTCCAGATGTATTTTGATAATAAATATTAATTTGTTATGTTAACTGAAATTATTTTTTCTTTATCGGCAAATATTTTAGCTATCAGGCATTTTTTGACTGATCGCTATAGCTTTAATCGTTGCGGAGAAATTTGATTTAGAGACAACTTTTTGCTAAATTACCCTGTAGTGTTCCGTAGGAACCTCCCTTGTCACTTCTGTCTAAAGCTGCAATTCAACTTTAAACATCCTTGTTATTGTTGCAGCAGTATTTCGACTTGCCAATTAAAGATAATCGTCATAAATCTCTTTTAAGTCATAGAAAACAAGAAATGCATGCCTTTTGGTTTGTCGATTTTATCTTTACTGGCAGCAAGAGCTTTTGGCCAGTGTTTCCGAAGCGGCAGTTCTAGTTCTGGGCTAGAAATCTCTGTCTCTGTTCTCGATTTGAACAATTCCATTACACCCTACCACCCTCACATTTTGGTTTGTGCTGCAGGGGTGTAGTGGGTATGCCCTGGCCTACCGTACCGAAGTTCCCAAGTTCATATAAAACCAACCTTTACTAAAAATTGTAAAAATCATATCCTTAAAGTTTGACAACCATAGTCAAATAAAAAACCCTAAATGGTGGAAATCGGACCTTTGGACACTTTACTTGTTTGGGTTAACGAAATTTCAGAAAAAAATCGTTTGGTAAATTGATAAAATATTTTATTTTCTTCTGCTGGATAATTAAAAAATTGTTAGTTAAGGCTTTTCACAGTTAGGCTATTCTAAAGATTTTTATCATGTGTTTGTCCATAAGTATTTTGTGTAAGTGCTACAAATAATGTTGGCATTAGTCTTGTAGAACACAAAGCAAACAAACGTCGATACCAATAACTTCGAAACACTTGACGTCCACTCAGTTGAGGCTGCAACAGGAAAAGAATGCATGGGAAGAAAGCTAGCTAGACAAACAAACATGTACATATGTATGTATAAGAATATTTAAGCTACAGAATAGCACTCGATCAAAGCTGACAATAAATAAGTATTTAAGAGAAGGCTCTATATGTTCAATGATGTTTACCAACTACCGTAACGGAGGCTGGGAATTAACACAATTGTGAACACACACAAACAAATACATCCATTCATTCATGCACGCATATGTAACTGTAAATTTGATTGAAGAAAAATTGTTGCTTCGAAGCCGGAAGCAGCGCAACTACGAAAATCAGAAAGTAAACACAAAGCTACTTCAAAGTTCGAAAGAAAAGGAATGAAGGGTATGCAATTATGTCACGCAGGGTGCATTTCCAAAGTTAAAGCAATATCAGCCAAGATAGAAAGTAAATTCGTCTTTAGGGTCGCAATAGAGCTTGGTAACAATATACAAGGTGGCGCAAAAGTAAGCTTCCGATGTTCAGCATATCGGTTGTGGCACGTGCAGTGTGTGCTGTTGCACCGTCTTGTTGGAACCACATGTTTTCCAATCCCAATTCATCAAGTTGCGGCAAAAAGAACTCGTTGATCATTGCTCTGTAGCGCTCACCATTCACAGCAACCGTTTGGTCCCGACCGATTATTGGTAAAATAAATAGTCAGCAATATTCCGCGTTCTGGAGCAGTGTAGCGTAACATTGTTTATTAACGTGTATTTCGCATGTGTGTACTACACAAATGTCAAAACAGAACTGACTTTAGGCGCCAATCGCAAAATTTATAGCATTTTCTGATAGGAGGACTACTTTTGCGCCACCCTGTACTTACAGAAGATATATAGTACCACCTGGATACACACCACTTGTTTACAAGGGTACAGCTAGCTAGATCAACGGAAATAGGTAAATTTACTTTATTTCGGCGTCCTTTTAAAAACTATTGCATATGTTTCGAGCAATATTGTATACTAGTAAACCCGGCCGCTTCGCTGCGTTTCAGAACTAATAACACAGGCCGACAAAATGAGACCGATGTTTTTGACCATAAACCAGACCATACTTTCCTAAAGGTTTTCGATGCGCTGAATTCAAATCTGGACGCAGAATTGCTCTATCACGTCAGGATTTTGAGATATCCTAACCTAAATGTGCAAAAAACACCGTTTTTGCCTATTTTTGAGGTTATATATAAACGACAGATTTTTTTTTTTAAAAAGCACACATGGCATAGGTAAAAGTTCCATTCAATTTCAGTCAACAGTTTTTGAGGGATGCGCGACCAAACATACATACAGACAGACAAAAATTCTATGAAACTGTAGATTTGGCTTCTATTAGCTTAGTAATGACCCCTCCTATTAATTTCTTTTTTTTTTTAAATATCTTCAATGTGCAGTCACAATTTTATTATATGTAGAGATATTAAACTGAGCCAAATACATAAAAAGAAATTTTTTTTGAAATTAAATTGATATAATTTTTAAGATGAGTGCAAAAAACTACCGTAAATGTTACAAATCTTAATATTAATTTGTAGATGTCTATCATTAGTAGTCTCGATTTTTTAGGACTGATCTCTGCATATTGCTTTGTAAGAAATTAAATTTCCCAACAAGTATAAATTTTCTACATAACTCGGTACATGTATTTCCATGTATATCACGATTCGGCAAAATTATATAATTATAATTTTAAAAAAATTTTATTTTGTTTTTTTGGTCCAGTCTAATATGTACATGATTTCAACATTGGATAGCTCGTACCTACGAACAATATGTACCCGATATCATAAATATTCAAAATATTTGAGCTCAATTATAAAGAAAACCTGTGTAAACAATTTGCCAAATACATATCCCAGGGGGAGTGGATTTGTCACACCATCAGAGGTATACACCGTGGCGTACGCTTCGGCAAAAGTTTTCTTTGATATGAAGGGGGCGGTTAGAAGTGTGGCACATCCAATTAACACGTGTCGTTATTGCAATTCGAATTCAAATTCCAATTTCAATTTCGTTTGTCAAAATGTGTGTTAACATTCAAATTGTTCCAAAATCATTTATGTAAACAGATCGACTTTTTGCCGTCGCGTCATTGATGTATTAGCAAAATTTCAAAATGATTTTATTACAAAAGTAAAAAATGTCAAATGTATGTGAACGACCTTTTTTAGTTGTTGTATTTTTCTTGCATAAGCTTGTTAGGTTTCAAGGGACTTACTGATGCCTAAACATTTACATAATTTATAACTTTCGATTGGACAATTATCGTTGATTCCGTCTTAAATAGAAACATTTTAAATTGAATGCAAATACACTTTACACTAAAAGACACTACATTACTTACTATGTATACATTTTCTGTTTTTTGAAGAAAAAAAAACGTGTTTGAAATAACCCACTACCTGAGGGTAGGAAAATTATAAGCCCTTTCAATTCATTAAGCAAATAACAGCTGTTATTCAAATGTATTAGGGGTGTCGATCCCAGTATTGACGGATTCTGGTCTTGGTATCAGTAAATTTCCAACAAATTTAACTTAAAATAGGTTTACATGTGGCAGTTGTCACTACGATTATTAAAATTGTTTGGTTTTTTTTAATTCTTGATATCGGCCAGAAAATTCTCCCCACCATTATACAGTTTACAGTTTAAGAGACATCACGTATGTATGTCCATTTTTTAAATTTAAAAGTTTTTTTGGACGATTTCACCCATTTCATCAAACATTTTAATAACCAAAATTATTATCCCATAATTTCACTGATCATATAAATCTCCATTGGGGTGATGGATGGACTTAGATGCAGATGAACGGATCAATTGTCAAAATTCGTCATTAATGATTTCGAACCCAGAGATTTGTAACGAAACTCCGTTTCTGCTGTTATTGTTCTGAGTAATATCGAAATATTGAAACATAATTAGAAATGGAATGCTTGGAACAATTCCCATTGGTAGTAGAAGGCTAACGAAACTACGTAATAAAACTACCGGGCCCTTTAGTAGGTACGAAACACTTGGCACGGAAACAAAACATGGAACGCTCTCTGAGTAACGCCACTTTTCCGTGCGCGGAAATTAAAAAAAATGTTTTCTGAATGTTTTCTGGCGGCCGCCGTGGTGTGAAGGTAGTGTTGCCGGCCTACCACACCGAAGGTCCATGGTTCGAGCCCTGCTACAGGTAACATCAAAAGTGATTTGAAAAAAGTTTTTCAAAACGGGGTCGCCCCTCGGCAGTGGTTTGGCAAACTCTCCGAGTGTATTTCTGCCATGACAGGCTTCTCAGCAAAAATTCGTCTCCTTTGTAGATGCCGTTCGGAGTCGGCAAAAAACTGTAGGTCCCACCAATTTGTAGGGAAAATTCAAATCGGCACACCACAAATTGGAAGAGAAGCTTGGCGCAAAAATCTCTTAGGAGGTTTATGATGATATACCTGTTGTATATCGCGCCATAGAGAGAATAAGTTGTTTATTTTACTAAAATATATCAAAATAGCTTTTCGTTCCAAATGGACGCAAGAACTTCAAATAATTAATTTCAAATAAATTTTTTAACCTATTGTTCACAAAATCCACACAAATTGTGTGATTTTTGAATATTGACGTTTGCAATGCAATGAGAATGCTCAAATACGAGTATTCCTGTGGTTTCGTTACAAGCTCTGTTTCTATACCTAAACGTTCGTAAGCGTAAGATTCGGTTTATTTTGTATAAAGCGTGAGTCATTTTAAAAAAACAAATTTTATTTTTTGCTAGCTTAATCCCATTATTTTTAAATCAGTAATGGCTATAGCTATTCATACAAATGCTTTTTTAAAAGGAACTATGAATTAATTAATACATTTTTATGCATTTTCATCCGCATATACAAGAGATGTTGCGAATATTCCGATTCGACTTTAATTTATAAAAAGCTTCGAAGCCTTACGGAATGTACGAGAGAAAATTGTTTTAATAACCATGCCCACTATTATCGTATAATTTTGGAAATGAATTCTATATCAATGACATTTTACATTATTCTCAGAATAAATGCGAAAAAACTAAAGATTTATACAGTTGTGTTCAATTTTCAGAATTTTTAGAAAGCTTTTGAGAAATCAGTTTTATAGTTCATTCAATTTTCTTTGAATTTTTAAAAAAAAAATTTTGTTGAAGATGTTGGGTATTCTTCTCCATACAAAATAAATGTTTCTTCATGCATTGCTTGGAACAAATCACCTCTGAAAATTTAGGGAAGTTTTTATGCGTGTTCTAACTTGCACAATGTTATACTAAAATGAATTGGTCTACAAACCTGCTTACTTCAAAATTTCCTAGAAACTCAGTCAAAAAATTTGAAGATTTTGATTAAAGTTTATTTAGCTTTACTGTACTTTGTGTAAACTATGAAATTTCTATTTTTGTGGTTTCTGTTATGGAATTCGCTATATTTTAAATGAAATTATTAAAATCACAGCTTCTTCTTATTTCGTCGAACTATATACATTTTAATTTCATTACTATTATATTGAACACAGCTGTAAATCTTCTTCTGAAAAATACTTCTGGAAGAAATGGACGAATTCGGTTAATAACTATACTATAAAAATAGTGTGAGGCAAGGCTCAATCTTTGTACACGTGGTAAAAATAACTACAACTTTGTTGCTGAGTAAATATACAGTTATCCCCGAAGAGTCGCTTTATTATTTTAACATCCGATTTCGCAATTGCCAAATGGCGAGCTGAGCTTTGGGCGAATGCACATGTTGTGCCTATCGAAAACCCAAATTTTGTTTGGAGATTTTTTGTAGTAGTTTCTTTTAATTTCTATTGATAACTAGAAAACCCGACCAAGCTTCGCTGCATCTCAGAACTTATAATAGGCTGAGTCCGAGCTTAATGGTTTTATCTCCGAAATCAGTTAAGATATAGAACTTAATCACACCGTTAAAGTAGAACACATTAGCACCTTTCGTTTGATACCCATATTGTAGTAACATATTTTGGGTCACCCTGTTCCATATATTGGTCGATAACTCTGAAACCAGTCGAGTTATCGAAATATGAGATATCTTAAATTTTGAGTTAGACAGAAAAGGCAAGCAAGTTGTGTTCAAGTTATGGTTTTTTGGCTGAGTCTGAGCCAAAGCAGTAAAAGTACCAAACAATCGTCACTCTTAAAAAAAAAATGTATCGCACATTCGTAACATCCCTAATGCTAACATACTTATACAGCCAAACGTATCACCGTTCAAATACGTGTAAATATTGCTTTCTTATAAGGGGCTACTACATACTTTAACATCCAATTTGCTGACATGCAATAATTTTTTTTTGCAAAAAAAGGAATCAGCTTGTCTTTAAATGTTGTTAAGGTCAACGGTATAGCAGCGGGCTTTTCTACTTCAGTGTTGGTCGACAAGCAAAAGAGCATTACGCTTCCATGGAAGTGCTGAAGAAGGAAGAACGGACTTCACTCACCGAATGGGCGCCTCCACTGTTCCATTGAAGAAGCCAAGAAGACGACAACTTAAGACGCAAACAAAACGTGAACAAGTTAAGTGTGATGACAAAGCAAAAATGTAACCTATGTAAGTGAGTAAGCCAGCAAATAATACTCCCATACGAAAGAAATTTTTACTTAAGTTGCATGTAAGTATACAAAATTATTATACATAAATGTGGCTGAGCGCTGCTGGTTTGAACTCTTTATGAGCCGGCCACATTGGTTAGGTTAAGGCCGATGATAAAAAGTGGATTTATTTGGTTTTTGTTATTGTTGCGTGAAAATGCAGAATGCATATAAATATGTTTGTATTTCTTAAAAATGAGGTATATGTCTGAGCCAAGATTCGCACCTCTATAACAACGGATAATCGCAAAAACACGGTAACAAGGGATAGCAACAATAACATTACAATAAATACTCTGTTAAAACCACATTAAGAACTTGCCGAGATAAAGATTCACCCATTTATCTCTTATTAGGGTGATTGTGCTTTCCTAACAATATTTGATATAAATATATACTATTTATGTGTGTATGTATGCAAATTGTTTTTCTTTTTGTTTATCTACAGCCAAGCTAAATTTAATTTTTCCCTTTAAAATAAGTAGGGTAAACGCACTAGTATCCGGATACTTAACGCTTTTCTCAACTTTGACTTCTACTCATTTTCGTGCTATTATCGTTATGGAGAATATTTATACTGTTCGTAATAGTGTAAATGTGTTTCAATAATAAGACGTCGACATAATTCAAAAATATTATATTAAAAAAATTAAAAGATTAGAAATTAAAAAAATTTTCCATTTTCATTACTATCCACACAGTACAATTTATATGAAACTAGCTGAACCGGCAAACTTCGTTCTGAGTTCATTTCAAATATTCTCGATTACACTCGTTTTTTTTTAGCGATTAGCGAAATTAGCGACTGTTCACAATTTAAATTATGTATAGATTAAGCCCCCAGATTCCTTGTCCTTGATAAATTGTCAATATAGCTAAATAGTCAAGAACAACAGAAAAAATTTAATTTAAATAGCTCCCATTTGCTTCATAATTTTGGTATTGATCGCACATCGTCCCACCATGTTTTATTATTCTGCCAAAAGTCTTCTAGGGGTTTTAGTACAAAAAATACAGTTTGTATGGCAGCTGCAACGCCCCCACTACCGATAAATCCAAATTTTCGGCGCAATTTTTGCATTGATTTCGTATATCATCCACCAAGCCTTGATATTCTGCGACAAATACCTTTAGAAACATTAGAGATATTCAGCTTGAAAAATTAAGTTTGTATGGAAGGTGCCACGCCCCCACTTCCTAAAGCTCTCATTTTTTCCCGTGAGTGTCGTATTAATGTCGAATATCTTCATAGCAATTTTCAGATACCTTCCTTGCACTTTTTGAGAGATATTCAGCTTGAAAATTTAAGTTTGAATGGGAGATGCCCCGCCCCCCTTTCCGATAATTTCCTCTTTTTCCCGTGAGTATGGTATTGATATCGTATATCTCCATACCAATTTTCAGATCCCTACCGTGAACCCTTTTTAAGATATCACGCTTGAACACAGTACTAGGCTTTATTAATAAAATTTTGAATAACAAATAGTTTTATTTTTTATTCAAGCGTTTGAAAATAAAAGAAAATAAAAAAAGTTCAGAAAAAAATACCGAAATTATCAAAAAAAAAGCCCTGAAACATTTCCGAAATTGTCCTGAAAAGCCCAAGAAAGATCTCGTAATGAAATCCGAACTGGTCCCGAAAAAGTACCAAAATAATTTATGAAACAATTCCGAAATGGTCCTAAATAATTAGCCCCTAAAACTATCCCGAAACTACCCCGGAAATAAAGAAGTAAGCCCCCAAAAAGCTTTTATTTTTTTATTTTCAAAAATTTGTATAATAATTGTAATAAAATTTTTTATTCAAAATTTTTTTATCTTAAATTGCTGAAAAGATGAATCTTGTCTTAGTCGCGTGGAGGCATAAAATACCGAGTTGGACCAGGCCAAGTAACTAGTTGTAACTCTGCAGGAGAAGCAAAGTATAAAATATCTGACAATAATTTTGGACCCCAAGTAGTTGTGGGAACCAAAGTAATAGAGGAAAGTGAAATTGAGGCTCTCATTCTTCCTTTTCAATTTAAATTTTTGCTTATGGAGTCCTCATTTGATGGACAGTCACACAAAAAAGAAGACAGAGCATGCAGATTATCATTGATTAATATAACTGGAGCCGACTCTTTGTGAGTCTAGTTTAGAGCGTGACGGGTCAACGTTGAAAGAAACTACCTTGTTGTGCGATGCCAGTTCTCATCGTATTGCTTGTCAGCAACTTTTCTTATCTTCACGCGAGGTGCTGTCATCAAGTGACATTAGTATTTTGTTGCGGTTTTGTAGCAATTCGAGTTAGATGGGCGGCGAAGTTTCGTGGTTGAGAAGCAAAGCCAGTATGGTTCGCTAATCCCACTAAACCCGATACCGGTAGTGGTTTTAACTGTAGGATCAATGTCTGTAGGGTATAGGACGTGAATAGCAGAAGCAAGTATTATTTGTAGGGATGTTAAAGGCCTGCAGCTTATTTATAGATACATTTTTTTTTTGCCAAAGGTCACGAAAATCATTTAAGCAGTTCAACTTGTTTAGTAAAGCTTTTTAAAACCCATTTAGAGTTTTTCCAACAGCTCTTCCCAGTTTCCACTCTTATTTGCCCAATTACAATAAAGGACCCTAAGACCCTAACACACCCATCTTGCTTATCTTCTGTTCCCCTTCTTAGAATCGTCTATCCACCACACAATTCAATACGATTGCTCTAACTAGCCTTTGCCCGTAACATCAGCCACATTAGAAAGAATACTTTCATGTGATACAACTTAAATGAATTTATAAAATCAGTCCATACTAGTACTTAACAAAGAGCCGCTCATATCGGCGGTCAATTTGATGTGGGAAAAACGGATAACCGCAAATAAGAAATTGAGAAGCATATGTGCGGCTAGAGGTCATTAGTCCCTTCGGCAAAGATCAATCGAATTGCGTACGAGTATCATTGAACGTATGTAAATATCTGCAGCAATGTGTCAATTTCCAGTGCTGTAAAGTGGTGGTTGCTAACTTATTCAAAAGGAGTGTTACAAGCATGTTACGAGCAGTGATTGCTCTTTTGCACATGTATGTATGTATATATTTACTCCAACAAAGGGTATCCGATTCCCAAACACGATAGTGCAGCTGCCTTGGGGGCATGCCAAAGTGTGCTCACGAGCTGTGGCACAACTGTTCATCGTGATCGTGCTGCATACGTGCAAAATGAGACATCACCAACTGCTTTATTAGTGCGCAAATGTGAACTTTTCTAGTGGTTTTACTGTAATAAAACACTTTCTGATAATATCCACTAAAAATAAATTGTAAATGAATGCTTTGGAGCAGTGCTAGTTTTTGCTTTAATTTTGATAACACTACACGACAAATTTTCAAAAATTTTCATATCCTCGACATTTGATACATGATTCTTATATAAAATTTTCTGGTGATTTCAAATATGTAATCAGATAATTAAACGTATAGTAATTTTTGAGTTATTTTGAAATTTCAGTTTTTGAGCTAAGAAAAAAAGTAGGATTACTAATCTTTCAATATCTCAGGCATTACCGTCTCGACTTTTATGTTATGTCGAAAAAACACGAAATTGTTCATAAAAAAAAATTTCTTCAGCATAACTCCGTCTCTTTAACGTGTATTTTAACTATTTTTGCTTTGATGTAAATAGTACTTCAACCTCTCAAAAAAAAAAATTCTATAGCAAAAAAATATTGACAGATTAGTAATCCTACTTTTTTTTCTTAGCTCCAAAACCGAAATTTCAAAATATCTTGAAACCCGTTCTACTTTTAAACTATTTGTTTACATACTCGTATTTGGAGTCACCAGAAAATTCTACAGAGGATTCATGCATCGAATGTCAAGGATCGATATTTCTTTTCACACTCATTGTTCTTTCTATTACCACGTCAGAACAAAACTAGATCATTTTTCTTAACGTCACGATTTGGATAAAATTTGGTATCTGCATAATGTACTACATTCTAAGAATTTTTACTTGGATGTTGCCACATAGAATGTTTTTATGGGGTTGCCACCAATCTGATTTTTTTTTTTAATGTAATGAAATAAGCCAATATGGGTATCAAGAGAAAGGGATTTTCCTGCGTATTGAAAAAACATTTTATAACTTTTAACTATTTTTATATTCAGGATATCTCGATACTAGCTCAACCGATTTTGATTCAATTTGTAGGGTTGCCACTTTTATTCGACAATAAAAAACCGGCCGAGAATCACACTCATCCGCTAGGGTGTACTATACAACGTCAGCAATTTCCACTGAGGCCAACTCCGCTCAGGACAGACTCTTGAATTTGTCGGAATGGAGCGTGGTCATGCATGGTTATTATATGTGGCGTTTTAAAAAGTTCTGCGACCAAATACGTTAAAAGTAATGCTTCCGAAAACAAGTCAGCGACGTACAGGGTGGCTAATGAAAGCCGCTACCAAAAAAAAATTAAATAACTTTTTTTCTATTTAATGAATCTGGTAAATTTTTTTTTTATTTTGCAGATTGACTTTTACGTTTAACAAAAATGGATAACTGGGACACTGAAACAAGAATTTGGATTGTCCGCCGCTATCACGCACTGGAGTCCGTAGTTTCGGTTCAAAGAGAGTATAGGCGCACGTTTGGCGGCAATCCTCCGAGCAGATGGACCATAATAAGACTTGTAAACAATTTTGCCGAGCATGGGACAGTCAACAGAAGACCTTACCATCGAAACCCTTCAGTTCGAACGGAGGAAACAATCGCTGCTGTAGCTGCTGCCATACAAAACAATCCACGTGTTTCGACAAGAAGCTTATCTGCTCAAATGGGTGTAGGCAGACAGTCATTACAGTCAATTATGCACAAAGATTTGGACTTATTCCCATATAAAATTCAAATGGCCAACAAACTGAACGCTGCAGACTTGCCGATTCGCTTGGAATTTTGCCAGAAGATGCTTCAAATGGTGGAAGAGGATGGAAACATGTTGAACTGTCTTTTCATGTCTGACGAGGCCCATTTCGATTTAAACGGCAACATAAACAAACAAAATTGTCGAATATGGAGTGCTTCCAACCCACAGATACTCCATGAGACGGAATTGCATCCACTTCGTGTCACAGTGTGGTGTGCAGTTTCATCACGCTGCATTGTCGGGCCCTACTTCTTCGAAGAAAACGGTCACACCGTTACGGTTACTGGAGACCGTTACTTGAGCATGTTGAGAGAGTTTTTCTATCCAGAATTACGCCGAATGAGAATTTCTTTCAACTCTGTGTGGTTTCAGCAAGATGGTGCAGCTCCTCATATAGCCCAACCTGTTATGACAGAATTGCGACGAAAATTTCCCAATGAGCTGATATCCAGAAACTCCACATTCCGTTGGCCACCCAGGTCGCCTGACCTTACTGCACCTGACTTTTTCTTGTGGGGTTATTGCAAACAGGAAGTCTTCAAAGCAAAACCAACAAATTTGAATGAACTAAGGCAATCCATTCGAGAAACAATTGCGGCTATTCCTGTCTCAACTCTCCAAGCAGTAATGAACAACTTTTTGGTAAGATGCCGCACATGCATCGACGAGCAGGGGGGGCATTTAAATTCCATTATTTTTAAAACTAATTAAGCTATATTTAATAAAATTTAATGAGCTTTAACATGAATAAAAGAAAAATGAATTCCATACACTGAAAAAAAAATTATTTGAGTTTATTAATGTAGCAAAATTTATCAGCCAGCCTGTACTCGGAACCTGGTAGGGAAGAAAGTGTTGGCTTAGATTTCATTTGTATAATATAAAAAGTTATGGATAATTCTAAGAAGAAATCAAGCAATGTTGACCGATATATACTGCACTAACCGACAAATATATCCATGTGACCCTATCCTTTCTCGATTATTTGGTAACAATCGACAGCCTCTAACCATACAATTCAGCCAGAAATCTTGGAAAGACTTGTTGAAAATAAAATTTTTTGGGCACCCACCAAGGAGTAATTATGTATCTTCAACCTTTGTTACCAAAAAAACAAAAATATTTAACATATTTCTGCTATCAACATTTGTTTTTGAAATCTCTTTTTGAAAAGCTTCACTTCTGGTAAGTGAAATTAATCATACAAACAACCAGAATATCTTTACTGATGAGTATCTAAATCAAACTAAATTGTATGGCAACCTATGAAAATGTTTAGCAAGGCTCGGTCGCCCAGGTACTGTTTATGAACACAGCTATCACATCCAACGCATGTTGTCCTGAAGAAAAATGTGTAATATGCCCACTGCTTTTCACTGCACATTTGCTATTAATTTTTCCGTGCCAAAAAAAAAAAAAAACAGATAAAAGTATTGTTACAACAACAACTAAAGTGTCCATGGTCTAAAAACAACCTAGAAAGAGTTGTCCCAAGTCTAAGTGGTCTAAGACAAGACCTCCGAGGAAGTTTCACTTAATAACGCCCAAGTAAAACTTAAAATGTAGGTACTAGGAGCCGTTGCCTCTATCTTAAAATTGTTTTCATAGGTCAAGATTTTTTTCCCGAGTACTAATAGCCGTACTGGAAAATCATTTCTGAGGCAATTTACCATTGTTTGTTTTGACTGCGGAGATAGCTATTAAAATTAAGAAATAATAAAACTAACTCACCTATTTTTGGCCGCTGCTGCTCGATCCCTTTGTCTTCGATTTTTGAACCAGTTCCCCACTTGAGTCGGATTAAGACCAGTTGCTTTCGCTAATTCACGTTTTTTCGTCGGATTCGGATACGGATCCTGTAGGTACCACTCACGAAGCAAACTTCTCGTTCTCTCTTTAAAGCAATGTGTTTTTTGTTCACCATCCCATATGGTAGGAGGCAGCGGGAATTTCTTTCGAACGCGATATTTATCCACAGGGCCTTGAACAACAAATAATGTACGCATTAGTAAGTTGTCTAGTTAACCGTATTTTGTGTTTATTACTACGCACTCAATACACTGTGCTATAAAATTTAATGAGAAAAAAGGCCAGAATTATAAAAAAAAATCGTGCTTCAGAACTATCAAACAAAATGTGGGCCCCGTTTAACATACACGTTTTTAACACTCAATCGGCTTCAACCCATAAAAAAAACTATCCAATTATCTCAAGACCTTGCATATCTCTTCTAAAGAAGTTACAAACTCGAGTCAGATGCCGACGGACTGTTAGCTCTTATACTTAAGTGTTGGTAGTAAAAACAATGTTCGGAAGTGCAGCAAAATTTCGAAACTTTTGTAAGCAAGAAGACCCATCTTAGACCCTATCTACGACAAAGTTCATAATCTCTATTATATACAAGGTGGCGCAAAAGTAAGCTTCCGATGTTCAGCATATCGGTTGTGGCACGTGCAGTGTGTGCTGTTGCACCGTCTTGTTGGAACCACATGTTTTCCAATCCCAATTCATCAAGTTGCGGCAAAAAGAACTCGTTGATCATTGCTCTGTAGCGCTCACCATTCACAGTAACCGTTTGGACCCGACCGATTATTGGTCAGCAATATTCCGCGTTCTGGAGCAGTGTAGCGTAACATTGTTTATTAGCGTGTATTTCGCATGTGTTTACTACACAAATGTCAAAACAGAACTGACTTTAGGGGCCAATCGCAAAATTTATAGCATTTTCTGATAGGAGGATTACTTTTGCGCCACCTTGTATATGTCAATAAGTCTTTCAACATAAATGTCCCGAAATCATGGACAGATCCTTAAGAAAATATGGTGAACCCATGAAGTATTGGAGAACAAGTTCTCTTGAAATTTATGATCCTTCCCGTGATGCCAATGGTATGCATAGAAGTAATTTTAAGAACAAAGCGCAACCGATTAAAGTCCAAAAGTTGCTACTTTCGACACAAGGTATCGATACCAGAGAAGCGGGATATTCAATTAGCCCTACTTATGGCTAAGAAGCAATGGCGGCCAGACTTTGTTAATCAAAGTATTAAGACCATATTCAGCAAATGGGAAGGAAAGACTTAAAAAAAATTCTTGAAAGGTGTATTGTATCTTTCCTTATTGAGATCGATTTTTTATTTCAATTGTTCGATAATCCGAAAATCCACTTTAAATGTTGTACGAATAAACGAGCTTAAGGAGTCACTATAACTACATAGTACATACATACCAAGTGATCGTCCGCGTAGTTTCTCTGCTTCAATATAGTGAGCCTCGAGCCACATTGCTTGTAATTTGCCATAAGACGCTTTTGTAAATTTATGATTTTCTATTATTGCATAAAGCTCCCTGTAAAGAAATTAGAAAACGAATTAAAAACAAATAAAATAAGCTAACAATATTATGATTCGTTATATATATTTTTTTGTTATTCAACAAAATATTTTGTCAAAAAGCAAACGTATGTAGTGACTGCTACGAGAATGAATACAATCCCACCCGCGTTTAGATTGATTGTTGTAAAATCAACCTGGCCAAACATCCCAGTTTACCCCCAACCTAAATGCCACACCACGGGATATTATTACATTTAGTCATAAAACGTTTCATGAGCTTCCGAAGTAATTTATTGGTAATCTGTTTTTGACACTTTCTTGTAACGCCTATAATTTTTCATCACACCATTTCTGACTTCGATAAATAAAAAAAAAAATACAGATTTATGTATATATTTTGCCTTTAAAAGATAATAGTAATCAGTGCAGTAAAATTTCAGCATATAAAAACACAATCAAAGAGCTAGCCACTTTGGAGTGTCAGATATCGATCACCACTCATTCCCAACAATTACCAAAGCGAAGGTACCTTAGAACGGTGGAACGTAAATCAACTCGCCACTGTGACAATGGCCCTTAATGTTTATTTCAATAAGCGTTTTAAAAATGTGCTTTACATTCACTTTGCTTGTGGAGATTATTTGAAAACTAATTGTAAACAGATTTTATAAACGATATTTTATCAGAGCTTCCTCGAAAAACATCAGTTGACGAGCTTCTTTACGATGATTTTGCTGGATGGGGTATCGTAACAAACCCAAAGGCAAACATACTGACACAATTATTTTGACTTTTCAGAAAAAGCGATTTTCAACATGGCTGCCGTGCGTTTACCTGTTTTACTATGCCATGCTGACAACCTAACTAAATAAAACTAGTAAAATCATTTTTGTTAATAGGCAAAGGCCTGTTCGAAAGTGTTAAAACCATTCGAAACAGTTTTCATACTGCTTTAAAGACGGGAAATTTATTTGAGGTTTAAGCGCGGGATTGGCCTCCCCATTTTAGCTGTGAAAACCCCCGATTTGGGACTGCAAACATAAACTTTATCTTTGGAATATATTATAAGCTGGTTGCGAATTACTGAATTACAGCTTATATCGGTTAAACCATAGTGGAATCACAAGGTGAAGTAAATAAAAAGAGACAGAAAACGTACGCTATCTGAAATGGTATATTTTCCAGGTACACATGAGGGTAAAATCTCAAAGAGTTTTTACCCGTTTTTGAAAAGAAAAAGGAGTAAAAAGTTTAATTACTTTTTAACTTTAACAATAGCAGAAATTGCGGTTTTGTACTTTAATCTAACGTGAAGAATAAACCGGTGATCAATAATTGGAAGTGAAAAGGGTCGCATCCATGGATAAACCATTGAATGGATTTCGGACTTTCACTCTGAGGCTTCTCGGCTGGAATCGGTACAAATGGTTTCTTCCTCAAACAATTTCAAGAAAGGTCTGCGGAGATGGTAGATCTTGTTCTGAGTCGATATAAAACTGTAATTGGCTCCAATCTATGTTTTGTGATAAATTCCAAACCTTTTATTTACCTACAACAATTTTTAATTTCTTTCGGTTTAGATTTAAAACTGAACTGAAAAAAAACCACTAAAATTAGTTAAATTTTTTTTTTTCATTTATCTCGGAAGGTTTTTTGAAGTCAATGAATTTTTCTCATTACAATTTTGTGTGCGCTGTAGCTCAGTGTGTAGAGCAGACGGCTCTGATGCGGGGAGCGTCGGCTCGAGTCCTAGCAACTGATACACATGTTTTTTATGTGTTTTTTTAATTGTTAAGACATTTCTGGTTTAAAATTTAAACTCTTTTCTTCACGCCCATTTTCTCGGAAACTGGCATAATTTAAATTCTAAACGAAATTGGGTTTGGGCATATATGTAGCCCAAAAAAGTTTAAGTTTGGGCTCAAATTTTTAGCCGTGTACGTGATCAGTGAACGGAAAGCAGCGATAGTAATTTGGTATTATGAGTTCAGTAAACGTGGCTAACCAGGGGCGGATACTGGTCTCTAATTGAGGGAGGGCGATCATGGCCGAAAGCTCAAAATTCAAATTGCCATGAAAGTCAGTAATATAAATGAATGCTTAATTTCAGAACACCATTTTGACATAATTACTAATAAACGTAACGAATTTATCTTTAAGCACTAAAATGAGCTCGTCTAGTTGAAAGGATTCGAACACCAAGCAATCAAAAAATTATTTTATCCAACTCAAAGGTAGAAACTAGTTCTTTCTGATGAGCGAGTTTCACTTCTGTCTTTTAAAGAAGTGGCGTTATCTTTAATCTATATTTATTAGAGCAATGAAAAAAAGGAAAAAAGAGGTCAACAATAACACAGGTCAACAAAAAAAAATTCGGATTCTATGTTCAATTCTATAAAAAAAAATGCAATTACGAATAAAAAATATTTGGTTTTGTAGAAGTTATAGCGATTTGAAAATCTTGTATTTTTGCACCAGGCTAATGTAGGTCCTTTCGCGCTATTTCGGTCGATAGAGGGCGGCGGGTAGCTACCTGATGCAGCGATGCATCGAAAAAAGATCTAGTTAAAACACAACATACTCATCTTAAAAAAAAAACCAAAAAATGTGGCTGAGAAACAGTAAAAAGGAGATAAAAGGTCTCAGATACACATGATTTTAGGTAAATTTGGCAATTCGTTAAGTACATATTAAGAAACTCATCGAAAGTTTTACTGACGGATTGGCAGGCCTAGCAATAGAGCGTGCCAGCTACCTGATAGCGTTTTTGTAAGTCAAATTTTTTTTAAGAAGCTGTAGTTTCTTGGGTCACTCGTTGTGGGCGACACTATGTTTTTGCATATCACAGAGGAATGATGTCTTCGAGAAGTTGTAAACGAGCGGCTAATTCATTTTGCTATATATGTGGCGAATGTATTAAAAGAGGACAAAAAAAATTTGATTTAACTAAAAACACAAGGATTTGCGAGACCTACCTAGCCTACTTCGGTCTACCTGTTAAAAACCAGGACAAAAAATGGGATCCACATGTTTCGTGTAACTCTTGCAGAAGCATTCTGGAGCGTAAGTTTATTTTCTCTTTTTTATTGTACTAACTGTTTCATATATATGTATATACATATATCTATATATAATTGCATAATAACTGAAATTGTTATGAAATGCTTTACGTTTTATTATAGTTTGGTACCAGGGTGAGAAAAGAGCCATCAAGTTCGCAGTGCCGAGGATTTGGAGGGAACCGAGTAATCATGACACTGATTGCTATTTTTGTGTAGTAAAACCACTGAAAGGGAAACGTTTAAGGAAAGCAATATATCCTGAACTACCATCGACATCCGCTCCAGTAGCACATTCGGAACAAAATCCTGTACCTGATCCACCTGTGTTGGAAAAGCAACTATTCCCTCAAGGCAGCTTTCAAACACCGAGTTCATCTGCATCCTTACATTCCGAATTTGTTCCTCAATTTGTACCAGGAATACCACATCTCATCAACTCTGAAGATTTCAAGGACTTAATAAGATACTTAAATCTATCAAAAGACAAAGCAGAGTTATTAGCATCGCGGCTTAAACAACCAAATTTACTTACTTCTGATGTTCGAATATCTCGGCAAAGAAAGCGTCATGAAGAATTTTCTTGTTTCTACAGTAAAGAAGATGGACTCTGTTTTTGCTATGACGTGAAAGGTTTATTTGAAGCAATTGGTATTCCTTGTAATACAACTGAATGGCGCCTCTTTATCGACAGCTCAACAAAAAGTCTAAAAGCAGTTCTACTACACAATGGGAACAAATTTCCATCTATTCCACTGGCACATTCCTTACATCTCAAAGAAAATTATGACAGTATTAAAATGCTATTAACTGCAATCAAATATACGAAATACAGGTGAGAAGTTATTGGAGACTTCAAGATGGTTTGTTTTTTTACTGGAATGCAAGGTGGATATACCAAACACTCCTGTTATCTTTGCCTATGGGAAAGCAGAAATGATGCCGCCCACTATCGCCAAAACATTGGCCTGAACGTACTGAGTATGGAGTGGGAAGATTTAATATTAAACATGAGGCAATTGTCGATCCTAAAAACATATTGATGCCGCCATTGCATATTAAATTGAGCCTTATTAAACAATTTGTGAAGGCTCTTAATATTGAGTCTTAAGCTTTCAAATATTTTCAGACTTTTTTTCCAAAGCTGTCAGAGTCGAAAATTAAAGCTGGAGTCTATGTTGGCCTCAAATAAAAAAAATTATGAACTGCGATATTTTCCCGGACCTACTTAGCAATGCGGAGAAACTAGCGTGGAACAGTTTTAAGGCAGTACTTCATGGCTTTCTTGGAAATCATAGGGTTGAAAATTATGAAGAGCTTATAACTGGCATGATTACGAATTTTTCCGCCATCGGATGTACATAGAATGTCGCTAAAGATGCACATGTTACATTCACATCCAGATAAATTCAAAGATAATATGGGAGCTTATTCAGAAGAACACGGGGAGCGATTCCATCAAGATATAATGAAGTTTGAGAAATTTTTCGCTTCCCTTTTTTGCGTATCTTTCTGAACCAGTGAGCCTCTCTTCAGTCATAGTTGTTCGTAACCATGTTTTTAATCGCCGAAGGCTAGAAAAACTTATTTCTGGAGAAGCATTACTGACTGGTAGTGTAGCAAGAATGTGCAATGTCATCCTTATCAATTCTACTGCCAAATTTGGTATCGATTTTTTGTCGGGCTTTTTTGTCCAGAGTTCGGACCAAACTTCCTACTCTCCTGTCAAATGGACGGTATTTTTTCCTTGGTTTTTCAAGAAATATGAGTATCGTTCGCCCATAGATTTTACCGGTATATTTATCTACTTGTTAGACGCGGAATATGAATCTCAAAATCTAATTGATCAGCCAAACTCGTAATTTTTTCAAACAATTCCAAAAAATGACCCTCCGCATTCGCCCTATAGTCTTGGAGTACATTGAGTGTGCTATTCAAAACTTCAGTAGCATGATTCAAATCAATAGAAGGAGCTTTTAGAGGTAGACTTAAAGGTGGCGTTACTGAAAGAACATTGCTCAAACAAATCATTTTTTCGCTGCACGAAATCTGACATTGTCACCGACCAAATCCTCGGCCACCTTATTTACGACGTGGACAGCGCAGGCGAACATGGAATTAGACGTCTACGTCGACGGCATTAAGCTTCCGACTGTCACGCACCCCAAAATCTTAGGGGTCACGTTTGATAACATGTTCAAATACGGTGCTCATGTAGCCGCGATTGCCACCAAAGTACAAAGCCGTAACAAAATCCTCAAGTCACTAGCTGGCAGTACGTGGGGGAAAGACAAAGAAACGTTACTAGCAATGTACAAGGCAATCGGCCAGCCGGTTCTGAGCTACGCGACGCCTATATGGTCGCGGGGGTTAGCAGATACACACTGGAGGAGGTTGCAGGCTTGCCAAAACACCGCACTCAGAACTGCCACGGGGTGCCTCCTTATGTCTCCTGAGCACCATCTTCATAGTGAGCTAAAAATGCTCGATGTTAAAGAGCATTGCAAAATGTTGACTAGGCAATTCCTGTTCAACCGCTATAAACCGCAGCACCCGAGCAGGAGCCTGCTCAACGAAATTTCGCCTCCCAGGAGAATAAGGAGTCACCTCCCTAAGCACTATGACGAGATCCGGCATCACATTTTCTCGCCGTTTGATCGAATAGTGCACCGGCGGGCCCTCAGTCTCATCCACACGGAGTCGGTAAACTCCTTTGTCAGGTCTCGTCCAGTGAATGCAGTCCCACAGGCACAAGCTCCACCTGTTTCCCACGAGGAACGCGAACTGCCTAGGGAGACAAGAGTCACGCTGGCTCAACTTCGTTCTGGATATTGTAACAGACTAAACTCTTACCTATCCAGACTGAACCCTGACATGCCAAATGTCTGCCCGGCATGCGGCGTGTCTCCCCACGATACTAACCATCTGTTCATCTGCTCAACTGAGCCTACTCTTCTAACACCAATTCCACTCTGGTCCACCCCTGTTGAAGCCACGAGATTTCTTGGACTTCCGTTAGAAGAGTCTGATGACAGTGTTGGATGAGGGGTGACACTTTAGGCAGGTTAAGTAGTCGCTACACAACAACAACATTGAAATTATGAATTCTGTGTCTCAAATTGCCTTTATCAAGGAACGAGCTTCTGATGTCGTTTTCGTATTTTGCCATGTTGTGAATTCCTTCAAAGCATTTACAATTTCTGTGGTACTGTCTTCAAATTGTATAACACCATCATGTTTTTCTGACCAACGTGTCTCACACAGTCCACTTAAAGATTCATTGAGGTGCTTTTCGAAAACCAGGTGACGTTTACCTGAAGAATTAACAAAACTTATAATTTATTTCATCAAGGCAATCTCTTGTTTTAGGAACATTTGAGGTTTTTGCAAGTGAGTTATTGAGTGCATGATTGAAACACGGACAAGATCTAGCGTACAAACAAAATTTGACAATTTCTTGAACAGTCCCTTTCTATTTCTGAAACCATGACTGAACAGCTTTCTGTTCCGATTCCAACGCAATCAAGGAAATCGAACCCGAAATTTTTCAGAATATCGACAACTATATGACCTAATGCTATTCCTGAATATCCTCTCCACAAATTGAATCATAAGCGTTCACGAATATTTAAAAATCTTCTCGAATTCTACCTTCATGAAGATAACGCAAACAAAGGTTGAGTTGTTCAATATGTCCTGAATCTGTTCTCTCATCAAATTCAGTTGCATAATAGTCCGCATTCTTTATCCTGTCTATCAAAATATCTTGAATTGCTTCTCTGCAACAGTTAATCAACTCATTTTGCGTGGTTTTGCTTATATATGTGGCTTTAGAAGATGCAGTTTGTAAATGATTTTCTAACACAGTATCACCAGCAGTGATTCGGTACTGAAGAAAAGCTCGAAAATTACCTTGATTCACTGAAGATTCATGAGGATCCAGTTTGCCATCATCTCGATGACCTCTGAATGGAAGATTTTGACGCCCCAAAAAAATTACGTCCTGGATCATCACACGCAATATGTTCTTGTTCCTTTCAATTTGAGCTACGCGATGAGAATTGAGTATATTTGAAATATCTTTTTCGGGATGTGGTTGGCGCGAAATCACTATAGATTACTATAGTGGTCTATAGTGTTTTTTTACAAGGGGGTGGCCGAAGACCTCCACATGCTGTTTCTAATACAATTTATTGAGTAAAAATATGAATCATAAAAATCAATACGCGGGTAAAAATCATATACATTGCTCGAAGTACACTTGAATTGAGATTTAAATATTTTGAAAATATAATAAATACACTTAAATATTGTGTATTTATTATGATATATATACAATACTTCTTTTCTATAAGTGAATATACTTATTATACATTTACATTTTACGCTAGACAAGCAGACAAAAGAAGATAAGAAATATTTCATTCGATCTCAATTTTACGGAAATCTAAAAAAATTCATTTGAATTTCGGGCAAATTAATCACGTCCAATATTTCTTCAGGTCTGGTTTTTTGCGCTCGCAATTTCCGCTCGCTTGCATGCTCTTTATGACATCGTGAACCCGTCTTTAAAAAAATACGTATAATTAGTACAAGGTGGCGCAAAAGTAAGCTTCCGATGTTCAGCATATCGGTTGTGGCACGTGCAGTGTGTGCTGTTGCACCGTCTTGTTGGAACCACGTGTTTTCCAATCCCAATTCATCAAGTTGCGGCAAAAAGAACTCGTTGATCACTGCTCTGTAGCGCTCACCATTCACAGTAACCGTTTGGCCCCGACCGATTATTGGTCAAATAAATAGTCAGCAATATTCCGCGTTCTGGAGCAGTGTAGCGTAACATTTTTTATTAACGTGTATTTCGCATGTGTTTACTACACAAATGTCAAAACAGAACTGACTTTAGGGGCCAATCGCAAAATTTATAGCATTTTCTGATAGGAGGATTACTTTTGCGCCACCTTGTATCAACTTTTAACAATAGCATTTAAAATGTGCCAGTTTTCGAAAATTAGCGTGAAGAAAAGAGTTTTAATTTTAACCAGAAATCGACTGCTGAGTGGAAGATCACCCTATTTAAAAACTTTTTCAAAAAGGACCTGATTCAAAATTTTATTCAATAACGCCCTAATTCCAAATTATATTGAAAAACGCCCTATCTCAAAATTTTTTTCAACAACGCCCTATCTGAGAATTTGAACGAAAATTCAATACACTTTTAGCTTAGATAGGGCGTTCTTAAACCAAATCCTGAAATAGGCCGTTATTGAAAAAAAACGTGAGGTGGGGCGTTCTTCAAATAAATTCTAAGATAGGGCGTTTTTGAAAAATATTTTGAAATATGGTGATCTTCCAGTCAGCAGTCGAAATGTCCGAAAAATTAAAAAACATTTGAACGAGTATCAATTGGCAGGATTCGAACCGACGCTCCCCGCATCAGAGTCGTCCGCTCTACCTACTGAGCTACTGCGCACACAAAATTGTAATGAGAAAAATTCATTGACTTGAAAACCCCTTCAGAAAGAAATTTAAAAGTTTTTAGACGTTTTTTTTCAGTTAAGTTTTAAATCAAAACCGCATTAAATTGAAAATTGGTGTAGGTAATTGAAAGGTTTGGAATTAATTAGAAAAATGTTTAAAAAATTGCTTAAACCGACGAATGGCTTAAAATTTAGGCTCAAATTTTTAGCCGTTTGTGAACAAACCTAATCTGTGAAAACGTAATGACAATATTGGCATGCGTACGACCAGTCGCGTAAACTTGTTTCGTACGATTGGCGTTTCGATCACGGAATATGTAAATCGGCGCCAAAATTTATCGATACAAAGACACAAATTTTCAGTTTTTGAAATTTCAAAAGTAGTGACTTTATGCTTAAAATTGTCAATTTTGAGAAAAGATAGAACTAAAAGGCTTAAGTAATTTATAAAATGCCTAAATTTGTTCATACAAGTTTAGCTTATTTCGCGAATGCTATTCAAATAGTGGATATGGGGAATTAAAGATGAGCCATTTAGCTCATAGCTAGAGTACTTTATGGACTTGAGCAAGTTTGTGTAGATATAGATGTACATATGTGAGTATATTCACATAAGTATAAATATTAAATTACCTAACCTCAAGCTAGTAGCACTCATAAACATATTGTTTTCCAAATATCCGTCTTTTTGAATTTCGCAAACCCTGCTCAGATGCCACAATGAAAAGAATTGGACTGTAAGCAGAAAATATTTTGCACACAGCTGAGGTGACACCTGATACCTAAAGGCAGCAGCCAGGAGCTGTGCAATACGCTAACTACATAATTCACTAACTTAACTCGAATAAATAACGAAATGAGCGAAATGCGAATAATGAGAATATAATGGATTTAAATTAATAAACAATGCAATTAATTTACTAATTAAGATTCTTTAGAGGTTTGCCTTAGTGAAGTGAAATCTCGGAATTCGTGTGCCTAAGCGTTGTTGTTTAGCTTTCTTGGTTGACAATAATGACAACAATATTATGGGTCGGAACAATGGAGAACAACAATTGCGATGAGTTGGATCTAATAACCGATCATTTGCGTTCATTATAATCTCTTTTATTTTTTTGCAGAGTTGAATGTTCTCATAGCATGTGATGTGCTGTATATACTAGAACATGCCTTTATATATATGTATGTACATATTTACATATTTAGTTATGGAAAAAAAAACAGCCACTAAACGGAAGTGGCTTGGACTCATTGTTCCCCAATTGAAATAAATAATTGAATATTGCCCCAAAATATTGTTGAGGATAATGGAAATTAACTTTCAGAATTACAAACATATCGTCGCTACCACGGTAAAAGCTGCTAAGTACACATTTCACTCAAAACTACTTTTTTGTATTGCTGGAAAGTTGGGAGATTTCTGCACTTTGTAGTGAAAAAAAAGATCGGTTTAATGTGCAGCAACGCTAAAACTTATGAAAAAGAAATTCCAAAAAGGTTTCAATGGCCATACCAAATCGCTACCACGGCAGTCGGGCAGTGCCGTAAGGGAGTACCACAGCGTACCGGGATCATATCCCGCATAGGACTGTCACTTCCGACAAGACTCCTCAAAACCTTCATGGATTGTTTTCGTAGCTAAAAACCACAACAACAAAAAGAAATTCTGCTAACTTTATATATTTCTATACATATCGAAAACTTAGAGACCGAATTTCGTTTTATATAATTAAATTTGAGAAGAATATTGCTGAATGGAGTTAGCAGCTTTTACCGCCGGACTGCCGATATGCATGCGCACATCATACTTGCCATTCACAATTATGTTTTATGTAATTAATTGACAATTTTTCGAGAAAGATTTTAATGCATTTGTATTGATCGCTAAACAATTAATTTTCGATTTTCAATTTTGGGTTTAATATTGTTGTTCTGCTAATCGATTATGACTTGTTCCACATGGACCAAAAATCTTTCTTTTATTTGGGTTTGGTCCGCTGATCATCATTTATGTTAGAATAACCGTACTTCAAGGTAGTTACAATTTGACGAAGGGAATGTATATTAGCTTTTAAATGAAAAGACTAAGATATTTGCTTACAATACTCACAGCCTTCCGTTTATAAAACTTTCTTCAAATAGAAAAGTTTACCCACGCAGTATTTGGTTGAATAAGTTTTAAAAATATCAGCACTTGATTGTATTTTGATTATTTTCAGGGACTAAATTCTGAGTTTTTATTAAATTCAACATGTGGCCAGGGCCGCGGAGAAGGGGAGGAGGGGGGGCAGTCAGGGCAATTTCCCTGGGACCCGGAAGGTTTTTGGGGGCCCGGCAAGGCAAAGCAGTATTGACAGTACTCTAATCAGGAGTTCAAAGAGAAAGAAACGCGAAATCCTCGGGGCCCGGATGCTTTCTCTGCGGCCCTGCATGTGGTATAATGAAATATGATTCCTTTGGATGATTAAAAACTTATAATCCCCTTGAAAACACTTTGCGCAATCAATTTTGAACAATTCTTATGATAAAATTCAGAGTTAACATAAAATTGAATAGGGGGAATAAACACATACGTACACTTTTAAAGATGAAAAACTGACAATCATTTTTCTATCACCTTTTTGAATTATATTTCGTCACTTCTGGTGACTAAATACTTGTGGCGTCATAAATTTGAATAAACTGGAGAATGAAATATGTTTATTTTTGATGATAATAAAACTGATAATCCTTTCTGAATCACATTTGATTACTTCTAGAGACTGAATACTTGTGAAATAAAATTGAATAAAATGTATAATAAAATATGTTTACCTTTGATGATCAAAAACTGCTAATAATATATTTTGTAACTTATTAAATTATACTTTACAATAAAATTTTTACTTTTCTCCATTTCAACTTATTTTTTTTATCATAAAATTCAGAGAAATTTAAATATAAAAAATTTATTGAACGCCCATTGAACCATCTGCTCATAGCAAATGTCTCAACATAGCTTCCTTACTGAGTCTAAGCAATTTTCATGTTCTTCAAATAGCTATTTAGATATGTTATGACCATGGCCATCTTTCTTACCAAAATACATTTAACTTTGTTCGTAAAAGTAGTAGAAAATGGTCTAAAAATGTATCACAAAATTCATTTATTGTCATAACAAAATTATATCAAATATGATTTAAAAAAATGTTACAAAAAGGAGTCGAAAGCAATTTTAAATGATATCATAAAAGTGAATTAATTTTAATTACAAAATTGTAACAAATATGATCAAAAAATAACTATAAAGTATTCATAAAAAATAATCAATTATGCTTCTGAAATGAAAATAAAAGTGATCACAAAATTATTGCGAAAAGCAGTCAAATGTTAAAAAAATTACATACGATCTTCCAATGATGTAAAATATGACGAAAAAATATTTAAAAAGTGTTTAAAAATATGAATTAATAATGATTATTCATGGACAGTCATTCGATTGGAAAATGTTTTTCAATTTGATCGTTTTTAATCAGCTGTGTAATGATACTTAAATGAATTTTTCTGGAACGATTTTTCGTCATCCCTTGTCAATTTTGGTTTGGAGACAAACCGGTTTCGGCGTTGTGCCATCTTCAGTGTCTTTCTTCGTTATTGTTCTACAGGCAATTAACGAAACAGAATTGTATTGATATACCCCGAAAGTGGTAACAAAATGTGAGAAACGATACTCTTTTGTACCAGAACGGGTAACCATTTCCTGGAAACGGTTTCTGTGGAAACAAAACTCCTACAGAAACTGCCCACAACGATGATCATAACAATATAACAGTAACCGAAATGCCGGCTACCGAAACAAATCAGTAACGAAGCGGTCAGGTGTAAACACAGCGACTTGTATCGAAACCCCAGGAACATTTGAGCATTCTCATTCACTTGATTTTATATGAAAAATAACAAAATTGGGATCAATTGCTTGAACCATTGATTTCAGATTAGTTCTTTTAAGTTATTAGATTCATTTTGGAACAGAAAGTTATTTTCATATATTTTAATAAAATAATGAGAAACGTAACTATGTAGTTTCTTTTCAGTACAAAAATGTTTCGTTACTTAGGTAGCGTTTCCGTGCCCATTGTTTCGTGCATGCTTCATCAATTATACCCTAACTAGACTTCTTCATTAGCTATCAGCCTTCGAAATGGATCTATAGAAAAGCTATGGCGGTTGTCTTTAAAATTTTCCTTTTCTATTCAAATAAAAACGTTTGTATAATTATTTAAATTATTAAAAAAATAGAAGCAATAATAATTATTACAAAAATTATTATTCTTGGCTTTGAGCTCGTTTATAGTCATGGATACTTTAAAAATAAATTAAATAAATATTCTCACACATGCATTGCTCTGTTGTATTACAATATCATAGGGAGAACTTTTTTTATCTGACTTGATAATCGAAAACAACTGTTAAAATCGATCCCCCAAACATAATTTAATATTTTTTGTCGCTTGCGAGATTGCAACCAAAATTGTGAGCGTCCGTATGTTTGTTTGAACGCAAACTAGCCCCTCAGTTTCAGATATATCGGTGTGAGGGCCAATATTTAATTATGTAGAGTAAGTTTTGGTATTGTGATATAAGCATACCTTTTTCGACTACTACTCAACATGTTATTAAATAGTCTGGTATAAAATCATACATTGCGATAGATTCCAATATTATGAAGCATATTCTGAGACAAGATACTTTATCTAAATTACTATTTCACAAGATAATAACTCAAAAACATTAAAAGTCTAAAAAGCCGTTTTGTCAAAGTGGGGGGAGACGGGGTAATGTGATATACCATACCACATAATTGGGATTCTAAACATGGTAGTTTTTTACCTTTCAGATATTTGACAAGCTGAATCGGAGCAAGAAGCAGCATGTTTCATCAAAAGTGGAAAAGGTTTTCCTTTTTTTGGTGATCTGATACGCTCAATTCCTTTTTTTGTTGTAGCTAATATTTTAAGATGCTTACTTTGAGTGATAGAAACTATTGTCTCATCAACGTTCCAAATATTAATTGGAGGAAATTTATACTTTTCATACTCCTGCTCTACTTTGAACGACTTTTACCATATCACATTACCCAAACTAAATCTTTTAAGAAACGTACAATTTTTTCTCCAAAATTAATTTACACCTGAAATATTGGCGGCTGTCTTTACTTAAAACAAAAATAAAGGATGAAAAGTTGACAAGCTAAGAACATTTTAGAATTTTTCTTGTTCAAAGAGTGCTCGAAATTATTAACTACGGCACAATTGAAAATATTTTTCTATATATATATTTCTTCTAGATGCTCAGAGAATATTATGATCTGAGTCCACGAAAATTCCACTTATCGCACTTATGAAAAACTGAAGGAAAATTAAATTAATTTACGCGATTCTGCGAGGTCCGAGATGAAAATAACTATGTGTCGCCTGTAGCAGAATCTTGAAAACCACGCAGGTACACGTCCAGTCTTAAGCGCTGTCAAGGAGAGAATGAGTAGGAGTGTAACTGCATTATTCCATTTTAGACCACTTCCACAATTAGGACATATCACGAACGCGCACATTAAGATGAGTATACACAATATTAAAACCCGAAAACCTGTTTTCATCAAAAATTCAGTCGGTAAAAAGCGTTTGGGGGGGCACGGGCCTGTCTTGACCTAGGGCCTTGAGACTTAGCACATAGGTCAGGACACGATGACAGTATGAATTGCTGAAAATAAAATTCTGCTAGGTGGCGCTCTGATCGATATAAGTGAACACCGTTTTGAGAAACCTCCCAGTAAGCTAACGGCTTTAAATTTAACATATGGCCATCCATATTACAGAACATATCCAGTAATAACTGTTAACAGTGTGCCAACTGTGATGTTCACTATTTTAAATGAATTCGATTTCTTTGAATGCGTAGTAGGCTGTAAAATATGTATATGCACCTATATATGCTTTCATCACTTATGACTTATGCACCAAAGATGATAATTCACCAGCTTAACCAACTGTGATAATTACCACCAACAAGGATCATACACTACTTTTATCCTCTTTGTCCAATCCCCGACTCCTCCAATCCGATCTATATATCACACAAATGCACCTACACGGCTAAAAATTTGAGCCTAAATTTTAAACTTTTTTGGGCTACATATTTGGCCAACCCAAATTTGGTTTAGAATTTAAATTGTGCGAGTTTTCGAGCAAATGAGAGTGAAGAAAAAAGTCTCAACTTTAAACCATAAATGTCTTAGCAATGAAAAAGCATAAAAACATTTGTATCAGTTGGCAGAATTCGAACCGACGCCAACCGCATCAGAGTCGTCTGCTCTACCCACTGAGCTACGGCACACACAAAACTGTTCAGGGAAAAATTCAATGACTTGAAAAAGGTCTCAGAAATAAATTAAAATAAATTTACAAAATTTTAGAAGTTTTTTTCAGTTCAGTTTTAAATCTAAACCACAATGAATTGAAAATTGGTGTAGGTAATTAAAAGGTTTGGTATTTATAACAAAAAAGTTTGAAAAATTGCTTAAACCGACGAATGGATCTAATGGCAGTGCAGAAGCAGATGGATAGAGCATGAACTTCGCGGTAGCCTATTTTGCGGGGACAGCAACACCGTCCGCCCGGTAGAAGTGGAGCGATTGGTCGACCACTGCAGGAGCACTCATCTCCCGTTGATCATTGGGTGCGAAGCCAATGCGCACAAATTTTTGCCGTGTAAATAAGAGTAATCTAAGCCTCATATAGATATAGACGCACTACGTCCGAGCAACACCGAACAGCAGGTAGCTAATCTGAATAAGCTTAAGCATTTTCACATAGGATTACTAAGTACTAATCACAATTGCAATTGCCTGTTTGTTGGTAGCACTTAAAACTATAAAATAAAAAGATGATAAACAAATTTTAAAGATTACCTTTATATTTATGTCCCCAAAATACAGCAGCAAATTTTCCTTAAACAAGACAAGGTATCTGTGAATTTTAGTTTTGAAACTTTAATCGTCAAAATATGAGATTGAAAGTATAAAGGTTTCCAAACTAAGGCAATCAATTTTTATTTAGAATCGCAAATGGAAGTTCGGCAGTTGATAAAACATTTAAAGTATATTAATTGCACTCCACCTCTATATTTTCAATCTCATATACCTATTGATTACATGTAGGACGATTACAGTTTCAAAACTAAAACTCACAGATACCTTGTCTTTGTTTAAGGAAAAATTTGCTGCTGTATTTTGGCGACATAAATATAAAGGAAGTCTTTAAAATTTGCTTATCATATTTTTTTAGTTGTTTATACAGTTTTTAAAAAAAATTATTTATGTAAAAATACTTGTATAAGTAACTACACCTAAGAGTAAAATTTTTTTATTTGGAACTTATCGAACACTTCATAATTTTATAAATATATTTTAATTTGTTTAATTTTGAACGCACTTTCCTAACCTTGGAACATTCGACTATTGATAAACATTCGGGAAAAAGACTTCCCATTCGGTTAGGCACAATCACAAAAACGGCAGAAAAATGTCCCCGTCTATCCGCTCTTCAACTTTTATTTTTTTCTCACAACTCTCTTTATACCTAGAACTAAAAGTGTCAAAGAATACTTTATATCATTCAAAAAAACTAAAATTATAGACTCTTTTTGGATCATTACTTCGGAGCGCCTCGGGTTTGGTTAGCTGGGTAGTATGTACACAACCCGCACTAAGCTTTTACAACGTCAGTATAACTCTAACGAGCCTTTCTTTGACTCGTTTTATATTGTTATGTAAACCGCAGAGAAAATTCCTTTCTAAAAATGTTACCTTAAACTTGGTGCATGAAAAAAGGTCCGCCCAACGGAGGTATTCGCCGAAGACAGTTATGTCCTCGCATCTTTTTCTTTTTGCATTTTGCTAAGGTTAGAATGAAACAAAAAAAACTATTCGCTGAATTATACTGTACACATCAAAACCCAGTTTCTGGTGCTTTCACTTATGTCTCTGCTATCCTTGGATGCAAATACATCCAAAATCCGGTATTTCGGTGATAAGATTTACAAGATCAAAAAAGAGTAAAACAATTTTAATTGAAGAAGGGTCTTCCAATTCAATTAAACAAAAGGAAAAAATCACAAGGCCCCTAGTTTGAGTCCACTTTTAGGGAACATAAATAATGTAACAAACCGAGGTCTCTCCTCGGAAACGGTTGGCAACCTCTTAGAGTATAAAACTTCCGCCAAAATACTACTAAGAAACATTAAGACATTTGCTAGAGCGATATGTAAAGGCCTATAAAACACTGACTACAAATTTGGTTGGTATGGGTCTGAGCTAATTTTATTATTCGAAGAGCAATGAATGACCCCAAGAAGTTTTGCTCGGAGATTTTGCTAAACCACTACCGAGGGTCGACCCCGTTTTGAAAAAAACCAAACTTTTTCAAACCACTTGTGATGTTACGTGTCCCAGGGCTCGAACCTTGGACTTTCGGTGTGACATATATGCTACATTCTATGAGCGTTGTAATTTAACCCATTTCTACACCAAAATTCTACATTTGAAATCACTTCAGACAGTTTGAAATGTTAAAAATTTTTTGCAAAATAAGATTTAAAAAATTCAAATGAGAATTTTTCAATTGAAATTGAGTAAACCTTAAACAAAATAAAAAAATCTCATTTTAAAATTTGGACGGAGTAATTTAAAATACGAAAACTTTATTTGAATATGTAGTTAACAACATTTTAACATTTGAAACTGTAATTTGCAAAAAAAATTAAGTTTCGTTTTAAAATGAGTATATTAAAAGACTCACTTTCAGAACTCATGCATTTATATTAGGAGTAGCATAAAATTAGGTTTAAAGATTTCGCTGAGACCTGATTCCCTTAGTTTTTTCGAAATGGTTCATCCAGGATTGGCCCCCTCCCCCTTTTCGGCGATGGTATTGCACTCGAGAAGAACATGCTCAGCAGTCTCATCAATGAGTTTATCTTCAAATCAAATAGAATAGAATAGAATTTTTTTTACGAGCCATTTTTTTCTTGATTTCAAGTAAACATTGTATCTAATACATCGTTCACTTAGGAAACCCTTAAAAAAGTAAAATTGAGAGTATTTCGAACGTAGTACTTTAAAATTTTTTTTATGTTTTGTAGAACGACCTGTGTAAGGTACTTTCGGGCACACGCAGGAAAATAGAAGAGCAGACTAAGAGTAGGAAGAGCCATACATAATTCTATCTAACCGGTTTGACTATTTACTCTTACGACGTATTCAGATGAATTTTCTAAAACAGAAAATACTCAAACATCAATGGAAGGGTCCAATGCATAAATCGGCCAAATCCAATAAGGGAAAATGTTGAGGAAATGCGGAAAACCCTTTTTAGTTTAAAATTATTATATAAAAGAAATTTTCGTATCTTTTGTTATTCGCAGACCTTAATCAATTAAATTTTTAATCGATTTATTAATTTTTTAAAAACATTAATTGCAATTAAATGTTAACTTGCTTGTTGCAAATAAGTTTTTTAAAATTAAATTAACAACAATTGAAAAAATTTTAATTAATTTTTTAATTGTTTATGAAGCAATTAATAATAATAATTAATTTAGAACCACCCGGGTAACTATTTTTTGATTTCTTTCCAATATTCGGTACAATCTATCAGGGGCACAGAACTGTTACGAAAGTAATATTTAAAAGAAATCAAGCAATTTTTCAGCAAATATCGCAGATATAACCTATATGTTTTCACAGTAGAAATTTGTCGCAATATAACACAATGGTTTCCGGGTAATATTAAACCAGGATAAAGTCCGGGTAGCGTGTTAGGTGTTGATAAATTCATAAAAGAATTGAAATTAATAAATTCTAAATCATAGAGAAACACAATTGATAATTAATTAATTGTTAATTGCAAACATTGCGACTGATTAATTTTTTATTGTAACTTTTAATAATTACAATTAAAAATTGTTAATTGTAGATTTAATGATTAAAAACTAATTACTTGTTAATTAATAATTGTTTTAGCAATTCTAATTTGCCCAACACTGATCCCGCGGTATTTTCTCATTTCCTCACAGAGCCATTGGTCACACTGCGGCACATAGTTCGTCGCCAGAGTCATGGCGTGATTGAATTTGTTGCAGCACCTGACCCTTTATTCCGTATTTCAAAAGTATTAAACAAAATCAAGGTAGCTGTTTCACTACATCCAAATGATATTAAGTATCAAGTTCCCTGTAGCGCATTACACGGTATTTTAAAGTGTTTGTTGTTTCTCCCTAAAGGCTGCTTCACAAAGAACTACGGCAAATGAGCTTTAAAATTAAAAACATGTTCTCCTATAATTTTAGTATGCGGAAAGGTTTTTTGCCGACTTTGTCGTTTTAATCGATATTACTATTTAAGAAATGAATACAGACATCTTAACTCAGTCCTTCGAGGTTATAAGGATCAAACCAAATGAACATCAGGCAAGCGGCAGGTAAGGGTAGCTGTGGAAGTCCTAGTAGTCGCAGCCTTATTTTGACGTTCTCCCGTTCAGGGATAAGAGCAATTTTGTTAGCACCCTATCATTCGACTTGCACGTGGCTTAGGATACGTTGCAACCCCACGCTTAGTTCCACTGCGTTTTAGCTTGGTTTACGTTTGCAACATTTGACCGCTTTTCAATACTCCCAATCGGATCGATATTACTAACGTATGCTCGTCAAAGACAGCCACCTTCTTGGCCAAAGCAACACCCTTTTCATTTCCATCCTTGCCCACATGACCGGGGACCCAGGATGGATACACGTTCCCCTCAGTAAATTCTTCCTACTGCCTGTTTGCACTCAAAGTGCGATATTATATATTCTAAAGCCGCCTGGCTGTTACTGTAGAAATTGCATCGGCTGCAGATTACAGAGCTTTTCTCCCGTTTTTCTGCACACAACACAAGAGTAATTTGACAGCTCGTAGGATCTGTTTAACTTCGAATAAATGCAAGTCCGCGTAAGTAAGATTTGTGTCAAAAACGTTCATGGGCCCCTGACATTAAAATCTATTAATTTATTTTCAAGAAACTACTTGTTGGTTTGGAAAATATCTAAGCAATTCGATCTTGATGGGAACTTCTCCCTCTATTGCTAAAGTGTTACATTATTTAAAAAATATTCTTTTTTCATCAGTGGTTCGAAGTGCTAGCTAGTTAGGGATATTAATATATTTTCAAAGCTATTACGAATTTCCTACTAGACTCGTTAAACGAATTGTCATAGTAATTGGAAAACGGTTGAACATTAATTCATACCTTGTTCTTGTGCAGACTGTCACAGTTTTGCATCAATTGAACGTTGCATGAAAGTAAAAGTATGAAACACAAAACCGAAAGTACGCTAGCGTTAATCTTTCTAGCCCAAATAACAATGTCCACTTAATCGCATAAAATTATAGTTTTACTATTTTTCACCATTTTTTCTTCGATTCCTAATACTGGCATTCCAATTGCGCCGTTTGTGTAACGTAAACAGAGCACACACTATCTAAATTTAGGCTCGAACTTTCATCCGTGTATCTATATTAAACACGGTGCAGACAACAGCTGAAGCGGTCTTTATTATGTACAATATTTAGCAACAATACCTACTTCTTAACACTAACTTGCCCACCTGAAATTTCCGACATGATAGGCGACAACCGCGCGCGCCCTGAGTACGGCTTCACAATTCAATATTTCATGCATATTTGGCAAGGCCACCGGCAGACTCCAGAGGAAGCGTGCCAAACGCTCTATGTCCCCAGAATCCTCCAGTGTTTTGCAAACGATTTCCACTTGCGCAGCAGAGAAGGCGAGCGTCGGCACAGCCAATATTGGGCTCGGTGCTATAATCTGATGTGTGGGTGAGAATGTCTCTGAGGGAGGTTGTTTACCCTCCGTCGGTCCAACTGCCATTTTATTCGTTGAATCCACTGTGAACTAATTCGCATACTATTCCAAGCCACGAATTTTGTTTAATTTTAGCGCCGCCAAATTTAACAAAGACAAATTATAATAATAAAAAAAAAATGGAAGTCACACAAATTGCTATGCTCTCAGGTTTGAAACACCAAACGAAGTGTTATTTGTAAATTCACACATCTAGATAGTATTTATGTTTGTAATTTTATGAAAGTATGTGCATAGAATCTAGGAGCACAACAATTTGTTCACTAAACACATTCAAAAATCAATACAAATGGTTTTAATAATTTTTCACGCTTATAAAAATCACTATTCCATTATCTCCTTGGGTCACCTTTGGTTTCATTTGAATTTGAAGAAATTTAATTTGAATCACTGCACTCTATTAAAACGCCTGTACACAGAAATCGTTTGATTTAAAACGTTTTAGCACATTTTCTATTCGAATATCAAATTGTATCCGTAATTCGTAGTAACATTAGACGATACGATGCTATGACCGTCAATTACTTAAGACGTTCCTAAATCGCGTATGACTTGCAATTAACATTAATCCTCAGCAATGATCTCGCAGGCAATCGGAACCGGATAGAGCGCATTGATTCATCCGCGGTTTATTCACTTTACACACAAACACACCGAGCAAACGAATCTGAATCGATCGGTGCCACTTTCGCGACGGTGTTATTGCTAGTCTTCCACAACGCGTTGGTAAGCTTTACAAGTAGGCGAATGCCAATTAACTGCCACCGCTTCTACGTTTGTGATAGCCACTGTCATTCTGGTGGTGCCGATACTGCTACCGTTGTATTCTTGTTGTTGGCTACCGATGCTGCCAATGCAATAGATGTTGTTGTTGTTGCGGCAGCAATAGCGACGCCTGCGTGCAAATTATCGTACCCGTTTCACCAAACAAAACTCGTTTTGTACCTACTACATATTTTTTGTTATTATTTTTTCTTGTTGGTATAGCTGGGATCGGTGCACACTCAAATCGTCGTTGTCGCGACCGTCAACAAACAAAATCAAATAATGGCCTGTAACTGAGCTGACTACCAAAACGATAGCAGCGACCACGATACCGTATTGGTGGTGGAGGCGCGAAGTGACGGAAGCAGCGAAGCAGCAACGATATACAATGCTAATAACAACTACAACAATGGCAAGATGCCAGTATCATTGTAAAAGCGGCACTACAGAATAACGATAACCAACTGGTAACGTATGCTCATTCATACGCCAGCACACACTCACACACATACAGATAGCGAGCCGAACACATTTGCTAAGCCACATTAAAAGCAGATGCAGTAGGAAAAGTAACAAAAACAACAGGCAACCAACAAACAGAAAAGTAGTCAAGCAGGTATGGGTATCATCGTTGACTCGACGGATCATCGGCTCGTATTCAATGCAACAATGTGTGTTAAGTTGAGCAAAAACAAGTTCAACCAAAAAATTTAGAAGGCGTTACCGTTACATGCGAGTGCCGTGTACATGCTCATCTCTCATTCTAACCGACGCCATTTTTCTTCAAAATAATATTACATTTACCATCTCTTTCTAAAGCAACTCACTCTTACTCCATATATTTTGTTGCGATAGCCTGATATGGTGGCATGAATGCTTACGAGTATGTGGGTTTGGGTGTGTATAAATGCGCGTGCATGGATGATTCTGCAGCTGAGAGTGTATATTGCAAATATTATTTATGTATGCATGTAGTTTGTATGTAGGCGATTATGTTTCTAATTCACTACACTAACAACCATTGGGCTTTGCAAATAAAATCACTTACAACAACTACCGACAAACTACGATATGCTTTGTGAAAATCTGATATTTTGTTACGCGAAAAGTTTCGTTTCCATTTCTCCTCTATTGGATGGGATCTATTTACTTAGCTTTGTAAAAATTCATTAAAGTATTATGTTGAATACTAACAAAAGATTCACTTTACAGTGGGACCAAATAGGTATCTTCAGCCAGTGGCATCAAAACAGCAAAATACAAATATTTAGATTTCTTTGTTAATATCATTGCGGATAAGTACATTGCAGGTAGAAATATTACGTAAATATAACCTTTATTTTTTTCGGCCTTTTTCCTCGGACGTATACATACTCGTATATTCCGCCAACTATCTATGTATTTATTTTAACAATTTTGTATATATTCAGATTTATGATTGCAAATCGCCGGTGTCACTGCAAAACCGCGTAAGCTACATTTGTTTCAAACTTTTTCGTAGACCCCTGCCGTTAGGAACTTTTCCCATAAAGTCATTATTCGTCTTAAAATTAGGAAATTTGTAGTTGAAAACAGCTCAGATATCACTTGCGCAGTTTTGCAGTGTCATCGATGAATTGATTCAACAATTTTTTATGTAATACCGCTTTAATCAATTATATTCCAAGTAATGACTGTTAACTAGAAAAAAAATGGAAATCTGAGAAATCTCTGGAGTATTTTTCTTAACAAATATGGGAATATAACGCTCGTAAGATTTTTAATAATTAATGAGATTATAATTAATGAAAATATGGTTCGATCAGGAAATTAATCTATTTGATTAATCGATAATTAATTAGGTTTACTTAAAAAGTATGTTATTGAAAACAAAAACAAGAATTTCGGGTCAATGCAAAGAGAAAGAAAATAGGTATTCGGAAGAAAATTTTAATGCCAAAGTGACCCTCGTTTTCCTCAAAATATCGGGTTCATCTGCAACTACAGGTGAAAACAAAGAAGTTGCCGGCTCTGTGTTGTTACATGAGAAGCCAAAATGCTGATGTTATCAAACGCCTCGCTCAAGCGTTTAGTATGGCTGACAGACTTTATTGATGATGAGATAATCATTCATTTTGGAGCCCAGCGCACCAATGGAAGGAATCTGCCCCGTTGTCATTATGACACTGTCGTCTGGTGGAGATGGGAGGTTCGAAAATTATACGTTCAAAAATAATAAGGATAGGACACAAATTTACAGCCCGTTATTTGGTATTCATCTGGATTTTTCGCTTAACTCAGACAATTGCTTTAGTTCTCCCGCACACTGTATCTCAAGCAAAATCTTTGGGTCAAAATTATAAGTACCTTACCCTTTGTTTTTGGCCGAGTTAAAAAAAATATCCTTGCCGTCATTAGATTTGAAGCTGGAAACTGCGATGTAATTACAGCTGCCAAAGCAATTTTTTCAGTTTTCGGCGGAAAGCTCGAACACTCAGGGTCTAGAGTAATGAAATTTTAATTCTAGTTTGTATTTCTAATTAAAAAAAGAAATAATTATTTGTAATTAATTATCAAAAGTTTTTATTAGAATAAAATAGTAATTGTCTCTAAAATTTTCCTATTCTATTCTAATAAAAACTTTTAATAATTAATTAAAAATAATTGTCCTTAAAATTTTTCTACTCTATTCCAATGGATCTATAAGAAAAGCTATGGCAGTTGTCTCTAAACATTTTTCCTACTCTATTCAATCAAAAAACTTTTAATAATTAATTAAAAATGATTATTAATAAGTAAAAACAATAATAATTTTCATAAAAATTCAAAAAGTGAAAAATTATTATTCTTGGCCTTGAGCTCGTTTCATGAATACTTGAAAATGTACAGGCCTTAAATCAACAAAATTGTTGGTATAAAAAACCATTAAAAATAATTATTAAAAAAATAATAACAATTTTCGTAAAAAAAAAAAATAAGTATTATTCTTGCCCATGAGCTCATTTACAAAATTAACAGGCTGTAATTACAACAATTCAATTGAATTGTTGGTATACAACATAAAAAAATAAACTAAATAAACATAGGTCGTTTTTTTAAATTCAATAAGTTTATTTAATTCAGTTTATTATAATTTAGATAAGTTTAATTTTGTTTATTTATTTCTATTTATTATGATTTCAACAAGTTTGGTTTGGTTTATTTCAATGAATTGATTTTAGTTCATCGTAAACTAAATAAGGGGTCTGATGAGAAGTAGGGCACTTCGAAACATGTCATCCCATACCATCGCTGTGCATATCGTTGTAATTTTTCCTCTAATATCAATTAACAATAAATAAATTGCCTTTGTTTCAATTCATTTTAATTATGTTGAATTATTTTAATTTATTACAAAATTTGTCGTCACTTAAAAAAACCTACTTGTAACTTACTTGGCGATTGATGTTTAGCGACGTTCCTTTCCATTCCCCTTGTGAGACGTACTGTGGCCACAAAATCACTAACAGAAACTCAGCGGAATTCATATAATGCATGAGCACCTCAGGTAGCATTTGCAAACATATTTCGGTAACACGCGCCGTTTGAAATCGTAGGGGCTCCTTTTGTATGCAAAATTGCCTAGAAACTATACAAACTAATACAACTATACATAAATATCTACATGAAAATTGTACTAATAAATTTGGCACTTACTTTCTTCCTGTATGTAGTTCGCCTAATATCCAAATTTATAAAATTATACTTTTCTCCAAATTTTGTTTCCACGAAAATGTAATCGAAATTATACTTCGTTTTGATTTTCATGTTTCAATTGCTCCTGCGTTTAACGTTGAGATGTTTTATACAAGTGTTCAGCGAGTTAGTGCAAAGGCATGCTTTTCCTTCTCAATGGATAATTCCTGGCTGATTGTTAAACAATATGTTTCTTTTTAAGGCATGCTGTTTTGTGCTTTAAAAGAAGAGAGAAAGCAAAAAAGACGCTAATAATTAAATTAGCAAATAGTTGGCGAAATTTGAAATTCGCAACCACATTTTTCATATTGATTATCAAATTAATTAAATAAGAATTTTAAAAATAAAAGTGGGCTTGAAACCTTAAAAGTAATTGAATAATCATGAATTCAAAATTAAAGAAATATTTAATACCGGACAATATGCTATAGTTTCTTCTACAGTTTAAAAAAGGATAAGATTTAAAAATTTTTTATAAGTTATTTTCAGTAAGAAATACAAATTATACAAAAAGAATTATAATTACATTCTACGCTGGAAAGTAAAGAGTCCCAAATGGAATTAAATTATTCATATTGAAATCTGATGTGACGCTTCCTTCAAAACTCTTACGTTATTAGTAAATGCCCCTTATAACTGACAATTTGCTTGTGTGAAATGAACCTCAATAACTACAAAAGGTATTTAACGAAATCAAATTTAGAAAGAAATTTAATTGATTTAAAAACGGCTCTATAAAATATAAACATTTATTCTGAATTCCTTAGAAAAATGCACAGTTTCAAGATACAAATGTAAGAAAATTTACGACCTTTATTTAAAAGTGAGTTATTCGTGAATACCACTTAAGACAAAATTTTTAATTTAACATAAAGTTAAGAAAAGTTAATTAAACCATCGAAATCTTCTAATTTTCTGGCAGAATTTCTAGAAAATTTTTGAGTACGCAGTTTTGTAGACCAATTAATTGTGCGAGTTAGAGCTCGCTACAAAATTTCCCTGAATTTTCACGGTTTACGGTGTAACGGTTACGACTTTTATAATAAAACTCAAAATTTAATAGTTATTTTTTGATTGAAAGTCAAAAGTAACGATTAAAAATGATATTTATTATAAAAGTAAAAAATAACGGTTAAAAACTATATTTATGCTAAAAGTAAAAAATAGCGGTTAAAAATGATTTTTATTATAAAAGTATAAAAATAAATTTTAACCGTTATTTTTAACTTTTAGGGTAAAAGTAATTTTTTTGACCTATCGTCCCCTGGTATTGAGTGATTTCTTCCATACAACTCACGAACAAAAATTGGTTTTGTATGGAAAAAAATACCTAACAGCCTTGACAAACAAAATTCTAAAAATTCAGGGAAGTTTTGAGGTACTTCTAACTTACACATTATGACTGTGCTATAAAATTGCGTACGCAAAAGTTGTCTACAAATTCTGCCCAAAAATATTGAAATTTTGGTTTATGTTTTGGAATTCGCTATATTTTAAATGAAAATTATTAAAAACACAGCTTTTTTATTTCGTGGAACTACTGTTATATTGAACACAACGGTTCGTATATATATGTTAACAGCTTCGTCCCACTGTAGCGTCACATTGTAGCAAAATGTAACAAAATTGTTTTTGGTTTTCATTTCTCAACTGCTCCCACCGAAACGTGTAGCCATCTGTTTCTTTAGCTGTCTCATTCTTACTTCCACTCGTAAGGCGCAATATTTTTCCATCCCTACAATATTTTGCCATTCTACAAAAACAACAGCAATCAGAGTATATTGTACAATTTATCCATGTTGTGTGAACGATTGTGGTGTCATTTAAGTAGCGAGCATTATGATTACAGTTGCAATGCATAAGAGGGCACCTTTCAACTGGCAAAAGTTTTGAATGACGCAACGCGGTCGGGTGGTTCCATACGGACGCCCAAGTGAGGTCTTGTAATTGTTACATCGCATGTCGCGCTTTTATTATTAAATTGCTATTGAAAAAGCAGTGCACGGGAAGGTGGCGAGAATAGTGGTTGGGCGTTGCTATGTTGCAAGGGCGTAAGTAAAGCTGTGATTGTACAATATACACATGCTTATATATGTACATATATACATAGAGTACATACATATCTATATGTATGTATGTATGTTTGCATTTATTGCTTCCATATCGAATTGTCAGAGTGTTAACAGATTAGTTGTTTACATGCCACAAGTAAATAAGTTCTCTAAATTGCAACATGAAAATGGAACCCTGTCATAATGCACGCCAACTAGCCATTGAAACATACTTTAAAAGCGGCACAAAATTAAACCGTAAGATCGACCAGAGCCCGCGAGTTGTCATCCACACATTTTTTCATAAGGGTATTTCCTGCGTTAAGTGCCAAGAAAATAGATGGAATGGAAAATGGATGGTTTTCTGGCCAGGAAAATGGATGTGCTAAAATGAAAATACCCGGGTATAATGTTATACATTTTGACTACGGTCTGGCTACAATTTTAAAACCGTGAGCATGCCAAGAAAGGCACTCGCAGACTCTAAGCAATTCGTTAATGATTTTTAAGACGGGACTTGCGTGGTAAATCTAGTCAAGGCCTAGGTGAAGTATAGATTTTTGTAGATTATTTTCTAGCCGGGTGCTAGTTTAAAAGTTTCCAGGAACAGTCGCTTTAGTATCAGCAAAAAAAAAAAAAAAACATCCAATTCGCGGGAGATGAGCGATTGAGATATTCAGAAAATGCCTATCTATAGTCCGATTTGGCTAATATTCTTGACATATTACGGTGTCCGTAGAAAATAACAGGGATAAATAAGAAATTGCTGCAATGTGTCCATTCAATTTTTTTGGTGTTAGTTTAACAACATAACATTCACCAAACTTTGTTGAAATGAAAAGTCCTTTGACATATGTATGTATGTATATACTTGTACATCCAACAAGTTCGCGTCTTAACGCCTTTTTGTACTAACCACTTCAAACACTAGGTTGTTGTCCCTCTGGACAGATCCTCGCGCAAGTATGCATTTCGTTGGTGACACTGCAAAACCGCGTAAGGGACATTTGTGTCAAAAACTTCCATGGGCCCCATATTTAAATTAAGCAATTCGTAGTTGAAAAACAGCCAAACTGAGAAATCACTTACGCGGTTTTGCAGTGCCACGACGATTTGTAGAATATTCGCTTAGCTAAAGTTAGATTGACATCAATGTCATAGTGACAGGGTGACAAGTCGGCAAATGCGATGGGCCCCAGTTAGTGGACAATCGCAACTTCCAACATTTATTAAACAATACACGGAAACTAAGCAGATGAGAGCAATGGCGCTATCTTGCTGATGATGAAGTAGGAAAACTGCAATTTTATTATGTGGCTGGTTTTCCATTGCAAAGTCCTACAAATCTTGCGGCTTCTATAGAACTTCAATCTAAGGCAATCGATCTTTCTAATTGTACTTTAAAGCGTTGGCAGATCTGTCTAGAAGAACTTCAAAGCTATCGTCATGAAATTGAAGATTTAAAATCGAAAGAAAATTGTATTGCAGGTAAATCAGTCCCGTGCGCAGAAAAAAAATAAACTCAAGTTACGTAATCAATGAAAAAAGATAAGAAATTTATTTTCGGAGTACGGAAAATTTATTGTCAAAAGTCATATTTAGTTACAATTATTTAATAAATCAACTCTTCGAGGTACTGAAAAAAACTCTTTCAAAATTATTTACAGTTCGATTTTGACATCGCGATGTACATTGAGTGAGGCTAAGCCGTTCAGACGATCTTCAAACATTGGTGATCTCAAATACGTTTTTAGTCATTGCAAAGTTGAGAAGGATCGTTCATTCGTCGCTGTTGTCACAGGCAAAACTGCCATAACGCGAAGCATTTGGTAAACATTTAGAAACGCATCTTCATTACAAATATCGAGTGATTCAAGTGAGTTTTTTCTCTCCTTTCCGGCAATGAGCTTCCGCTAAAGTTGTACTTCGTTCACCCAGATGTCACGGGAATCGTAATGCAAAAATGAGCAGTATGATTGGAATAGTTGAGCGCAGGACTCTTCTTCGAAAATTTTCACTTTGTTGAGAAAAAGGCAAGCGAAATTTGATAAAATATTGCGGTTATTTAAGAATTGATCTTGCAATTGTGTCAGAAACGAATCAATGTACGGTATGTAGATTGTTATAAGGAAATAATCTTCAACGGAGTCAGTTTGGTAAGTTGGAACGTTGGGTCTGGTTCGATGCAATCCTTGGCTTTCGCAATTAAATTTCGTATTGCTCGCTAATTTCGATAACGGTTTTGAAAATTTGTCTGAAATCCCCCTAAGCGTTTTCTCTTCTTTCCATCAAAATTTGTTTCCCGGCATTAGCCAATTTGATAGCCTCTCCCAGATCTTGCTTTTCTCCTTGAAGTACTCGACTCAGAGACAATGTGAGAGAATGCACCGAGCTCAAAATATGCATGGATATCTGGAAATTTGCGGTTTTTATAGCTGAAAGCAGTTGGAAAGCTACAGACGAAGTTGTTGGGTCTTTTCAGTTGCTTCATTCAAGAGCGCGAATTACTGCTGGTTGCAAATGGAGATAGGTTGCGTCAGACTCATGCCGTTCTACCCATCTGGTTTTACAAAATTTTTTCAATTTCTTCACTCGAGTTTCCGATAGATGTTTATTTTCACTTATCGCATCCTGAAGGGCATTTTGGCGTTTCGAATAAATGAAGAAGGAATGGATATTCTCTAGAACTCCCAAACAATTTTTGATTCCCGTTATATTGCACGCAGAGCTTACCGCCAAATTGAAGCTATGAGCAACACAACGGGAGTAGAGCGCGAGTCATATCCTTGCCCGAAGAAATACCTGCAATCCAGTCCGGAAGATTTTAGGAAATCAAGGTAAGCAGTTCCTATTGCCTTTTCAGTGAAATCGGTGATAGGAATAAAACACAAAAAATCTTCCTGAATGATGAACTTTTCGCCGCATTTATCCAAGTAGCGAATGCAAATTGAACTTTGTTATACTCCTGCAATATCTGGTGTGTCATCTCCGAGAAAAGAAAAGCCCTTCGATTTCTTCACTCGATCGATGTTGTAACTCATGGTGAGGTGGTGACAAATGTTGATTAGTCCATTATGGACACGGTTGCTTATGTACATAGCATTCTTTGGTGAATCACTCAGGTGTTTTTTCAACTGCTCATCAGTTTTGGCTCGATATCTTAAGAGAGCTCTAAAGTTTCCATCATTCGTCAATGGTTCGTCTTCAGAAATTCTTCCCGTATCATTGGAACCTCTGAGAGCAACTCCTTGTCGGCCACACAGGATAACTGTTTCAATAATTGGAATCATGCGTAGTTTGCTTTCATTAAAAAAGTCTAATTTTTGTTTCGACAGTTGCAAATCAATGGGTAAAGCATTTTCTTCTTCGATTCACAATCTCAATGCCGCATTGCGGCTCAGTTATAAGTAATAAGGCAAATTCAAACCGCTTTACACATACAAGTGAATGCACGAATGTAAATGACAATTTGAATACACATGCCCACCAAAAAATGTGAACCTTATCTAAGGTTGTAAGGCGTATCAGTTGGAATTTAATTTAGCCAGAGTAAATTGAAAGCTAATTTTGTTGAAATTTGTGAGGATCCTGAAAGCTTGGCTCAAATAAAAGTTTTATATCGTGTATCAGACGTCATCATTAATCAATTGAGATCGTTATATCTATCTCATTTCCTTAGAAAATTCTAAGTTTTCGATCCTCTTTTAGACGCGAAATAGAAACGTATTCTTATTATCACCATTTCTGTGAGTACGGCCAGTGGCGTATCTAGAAAATTTAGTGTCCGGGGCAAAAATGATTCTCCATTTTATATAATCCTGATAGATACAAACTCCGTAGGTCAAGTTCTGTTATAATTTGTCAGATATTTTTTTTTTAACAATTTTGATGCTCCATTTTATTATTCATAAAAAGCATTTTTGGACAGAATTTTTAGTATCATTTGATTGAGGTCAGAAACTATTACAAAAACAACTAATTACTTAATTAAGCACTTGGATAATTGCAAATATCGACGGACAAACTGAAGGATTGGATAGTCGACTTCTGCAACCGTGCCATTTGTAAAATTTGCATTGTCAAAATAATAAAAAAAAAAAAAAGAGGTACATATATATATAAAGATCTTGGGATTCTGAATTGAGTTCGGAAAAAGAAATGCAACGATTTGGAAAAACTTATCCACACGTTTCACAAATTTGAAGAAGCTTGCTTAACGTTCTGGTTTCATTTGTAACCTTGAAAAAATAATACAATTTCAGATAGAAGGAAAATGCAAGAAGCTCGATGGGTTTTATCCAGATAACATGGACAGTGTAGACTTTTTCAACGACCAACTTCTGAAATACATTTCATCAATGGGACCAGAAGCTCACAAGCCTACAGCTAAACAAGGGTTAAGTAACTAGGCTATTCTATGCCCCGAAGCTTGAACTATAATAATATCATTACGAGTACACATTTGCTGAACAGAAAATCCGAAGAGAGGAATTTTAATGAGTGAAATTGTGTACCTAAACTAATGTTGGGATTTCAGTTCAACAGGTATTATAAGTCAGATAACTTTAATTTCGAACTAACTTTAAATTAAAACAAAGTAATTTGCTATTAATTAATTATACGTCAAAGAGTAATACTTTTTGGTTCAGCTTCTTTTTATTGTGGGGGTCCATCTGATGAATTTGGCACGGCCTTCGATGGTATAGTTACGTTACTGATTGATATATGCGAATATTCGCAACATCCTTAATGAAGGTATAAACAACTGTCGATGACCTCAATTCAATTCTCATACATACTTCACTTTTCTACTCTTGGTTGACACTTTTCAGGAAATGCCCATTATTGAACGTTCATACATCCCTTTGTATATATAGACAAATTTACATACGTACGCAGGTATGTACATGTGTGAGTATATTTGTACTTATATTCATTGCAAAATGCGTTTCAATGTGATTTTGCATGTGAGGGTTCTCGTGAGGGGGTCTTAATAATCAAGAGCTATATTGTGACTGGTCCGCTTATATGAAAGATATTGTGGATGGACATATACATGCAACTACATATATTGAGTATGTATGTACATATATAAGCATATGCATGTTAAAGAGAACAAGCATCATGCCACATGCTACATGACTCTTGTTAAATCTGAACGATGACTTTTTGAGTACTTGGCTAAGCATTTGGATAATCGTATTACGTGATGCCTCGACAGCCTTACATACATTGGCATAATACTCGTACTTACATAGCATGCATAGTCAAGCGTACTTATGTAATTACATTTCCACATTTTGTAAATAGGGTGGTAATTTAAGATTCAGTAGTAAAAATGTTACTGTTATTTTTTGAAATCATAATTTTTCAATTACCAAAGGGAGAGGCGTTATAAAAATCGAACTCTCTAAGCGACTGGTCCACGAGGTGTGACCAAGAGTAGGTATTTTATTCGTGCAGCACATTTTATGTTAACATACATGTCTTCGGTAGAAGTGAAACCCCTCACATGGCACTTTTGGGTTAGGATTGGGAAGAACCTCTTCGAAACCAAGCGAAGCTTCCGCTGTCTAAGACAGGGGTTTTTCAGGGGGTGTTATTACATTTGTGTTTTTAAGTTTCTTTAAACTTTTCTTAATCGAAAATTCTCCTTAAAGCAAGTTATTTCACACAAACATTTATTAAAAGTTATTCTAAAATAAAGTTAATCGTCTGACAGAAGACTATCAACGCCTCATTTAAATACGACACTCGGTGCTTCAGATAAGACTACTAGATATTCTGTGACTTAGGGTAAATATGCCAGTGAGCGGAAACCTCTTATTACCAGGGCACTTTTCATTTTAAACGTTTGAATAAGCCAATTGTTGACTTATTTTAAAATTCGAAAAACACAATCGAAGTATCCACTTATTTATAACGGTTTTGCAATTAGCGTTTTGCTTTATTTTCAGAAAAAGCTTTGTAGTTTCACTTTTACAGCCCCATTCCCTTTGACGAACGATACGCTTAACGAACGATACCTGCGCTGACGATAGTGTGCTTTTGGTAACCTGAATGTTACGTTGCCGTTTATCGTGTCCATCGGCAACTAAACGAAATCGAATGACAAAATTGCAACTCTGTGCACCCATGATCCAAATAAGATCCCGCATTAAAAATTTAAATATCTGGCTGTTAGGTCACGCGTTTGAAAAAATGTCTGCTTGGCTTCAAATGTTCGAAATGTATTAAGTAAGGGAATAAAAACGAAAAGAAAAAAAAATGTTTGCGTTTTGGTAAATGTTCTGGCTACAAAACATCACCCACACGTATGTTAGCATCTCTCGGGAGACCAAACAAACGGACGAATTTGTCCTTTTTGTAACTATTTTTACAGCCACTCTCAAAACACTTGGCTTTTAAAATACTTTTTCAAATAAAACTTGAAAATCGCGACGAAACGAATTAATGTTTACAAAAGTTAAATTAAAATCTCGAAAAAACGTCAATGAAAGTGTGAAGACTTCAAAATCGTGACGTCATTTTTTAAAAACTTTTTTCTCAAATAAAATTACAAATACACGGTTGCCGGAATGCGCGATCTTTAGTAATTGGATCATGCTGTGGTGCACCTATGTTTTGGTTTTGTAGCACATTGAAAAAATTAATAATTTTTGTAAATTTAATATATTGTTAATAAATTGTATACATATTTTTTTATTATTAATGTACCAAGCTATTGATCTGGCTTTTTCGAAAGAAGCTGAGCTTAGAATCCAAAGGCGAAGATTGCGTGATATGACGAATGTGCTTGATTTACCAGACGCTGAGTATGTAAACAAAAGTTTGGGTAGTTGTTTCCTTTGGGAGACAACTGCTCAAGTACTTCCGAAAGTGTCATAAGAGGCGTCTTGGCGTCAGGTTCAATAATCCGAAAGCGGAAATTCAAAATGTTATTTCTGTGAAAAGTTATCGGCAAAGAATAAAAAACTTGCCGTAAATCTGTCAAAAACCGGGGACCTGATCCATGGTATTTATGTGCAGAACACCTTTCTGCGTAGGCGGCCTGGATAATTTTTTGGTTTTTGCCAGTAACTTTACACTGAAACAAAACATTTACTTTCCGCTTTCGGATTATCGATACAGAGGCCAAAACGCGTATTTGATGCCTTGAAAGTGTTTTAGCAGCCCATTTCATCAACAACGATAGCAATTTCCTTCTTGTTTGATTTTGACACTTTGTTTTCGCATTAACAGCCGATTATCGTGATAGAGGTTACCGATTTATAGTCCAATTACCCACCGACGCACGTACGTAGTACGTGTCAGCTGACACGACCTGTCTTATGAGAGTGCCATGTAAACGAACACTCACCGACGTTCAATTTTTCCGTATACGTAGTACGTAGCGTAGAAATCAAAGAAATTTTGATTTTTTCCGTAAGAACGTGTCAGCTGATTGCTCTCTCATATGCAGTGTTGCCTATACATACGTGTGTATGCTGGTTATGGATCGTTTGCAGTTGCTTTACAAAAATACCTCAAAATACCTTTTAATTTTCGTAATAATGTTGAAATAACCTGAAATTACGATATTAAGTTGTTGCTTTTAAATAAATTGACTGGCTATAAGTATTTAATATTAATTTCGGACACTCATAAATGAAAAATAATTATTTCAAAAGTACACGTTTGAGTTAGCATGCATGAAAACTGATCAATGGCAACATTGTATTGAATGTAAACAACAGAAAATGGCTGATTTCTCCGTTGGCGCCACGGGCATAAGATTCACTCAAACGTACGTACGTACGGGATACGTAAACGTACGTTACACACGTCGGTGGGTAATTGGACTATTAGCACTTTCGTTACGTAACAGTCAGCTATTATCGTGTTGACTATCGTTTTGCCTATCGTATTGCTATTCATGCTACCAACACACGAACGACGATCGTTTTGGACACGATACCCAGCCAGCATTTACTATCAATTTTCAATAGAAAAATTTATAGAAAACAGTCAATTTTTATATCAATATTCATTGTAAATTGACTGTTCTCTTGGAAGAAAATGGTCGAACAAATTTGAATGATTGAGTCATTTTCTGTATCAATTTCCAGTCATATTATTATCAATTTTGATTATTTTTTTCATTCATTTCTCAATGAATTTCTAGTCAATTTTCAGTCAATACTGAGTCAATTTCCAGTCATATTATTATCAATTTTGATTGTTTTTTCCAGTCAATTTTCAGTCATCTTCCTTCAGTAGCTTCCTTTCTAGCTTTTCTTTTTATTTCAGTGGCTGACATTATAAAATTAATTATTTTTTATCACTTTAATTAGCAAATATAAATACAGCGAATTAGTAAGTTATTTTAATAAATTACTTTAAAATTATGTTTTATTTTATTTATTTCACGCACGAGAGAGCTGTTGCTTTGCAGATGAACTAAATGGAAGTGAGAAATGCTGAGTATATTTGGCATTGCATGCATTATTTTGTCACAAAAAGAAATAACTGTAAACTCATAACGGGATCACGAAACAACACAATTGATATTTACTCAATTTGTTGACCGTTTTTTGTTACTTGTACATTTTCTTATTGTAAAACGCAAGATTTAAGACGTTAAGAGATAAGAATGTGAACATTATTTTTTTTTGAAAACAACCCTATGAAATATTAATCAACTTGTTGAGCGATTTTTGATACTTGTACATTTTGTTATTGTAAACTGCAAATTTATCAAAACACAATCACCAAGAACAATCAATAATGATACGTAAATCACCATACAATCAACTCAATGCTATCTGGGTATCGTCAAAGGGAATGTGGCTGTTAGTCTGCGTGTGTGAAGTGAAGTGTTAAGACATGCGGTTTTACTATTTTCTTACTACTTGTACTTCAGTTCTATCAGGTGAGTTTTAATTAATAATTTGATGACAAAAGTGTTTCAATTCTACCAATAATTGATACAAAAACTTAATATCATTCGAAAATCAGTAAACATATATTTATGTATATATTTTTGTATATATGGAATGAAAATGAGAGTGTTTTGCAGAATCCGGACAAAGTGTTCGGTTACTAGAAATAACTAACGACCGCACAATTTTGATATCTGAATATGTTATTACTTTAACATTATAATTAACAATATTTCATTTTATTGAAAATTATTGTAGGATAAGTGAAAAAAAGTCGAACGAATCTATTGAAAAGAGGAGGAGGCAGGTCGCGGACAAACTGAACTTGGCGTTGAATAATATTCGGACAAAGACGATAAGTATTCGGAAAGCAGCAGGTACCTTTGTCATTCCAAAGTCAACAATTCTAGATCGGTTAAATGGAAAGGTTCCGGAAAATTGTTTAACTTTGGGTCCACAATCATTTTTGACAAGCGAGTAAGAAGCAAAATTAACTGAATGGATATAAATATGTGCAAGTGTGGGTCTCCCTTAAAAAAGGCAGATCTACTCAATACAGTACAAAAAATTATAAAGGACGGTAAGAGAAAATCTTAATTTAAAGATGACAAGCCCAGTCAAAAGTGTCTAGGTTTATTTTTTAAACACAATCCTGTGCTCTCTTACCGTGAAGCGGAAACTATTGCTAAGGGTAGAGCAGTTATTACTGAAGAGGTTATAAGGAATTGGTTATCGGATCTGTCTGACTATCCTGAAGAAAATAACTACGAGGCCATTTTACAGGGAGTAACTCGTATTTTTAATGGCAATGAAACCAGCTTTTTCTTTTTCCAAAAACTGGAAAGGTTATGCATACCTTACCTCGATACTTTTATCACTCATTTACAAGATCGATTTTTGAATCATCCGAATATTTTATCGAAGTTCGCCTGCCTATTTCCAAACAAGGTGATAACTTTTGATGAAAAGTCATGTGTTGAATTATTCGAATCATACTCTTCGATTCTGCACGATAATTCTAGTGAAATATGGGAGGAAATCAACCATTCCCTTGAAGCACTTGACATTTGCAACGCAGAGACTTTTCCAAATTTTCATCAAATTCTTCGGCGACGAATGAACGCTCCTTCTCAACGTTACGTCTGAAGACGTATCTTCGATCAACTATGACTGAAGATCGGCTAAACGGTTTAGCTTTCCTGAATATACATCGGTATTTCAAGATTGATGCTCAAGAGGTTTTGGATGAAATTTTTTCGGAACTTCGAAAAGTCCGTTTGTTGACTGATAGCCAATAACTATTTTTGTTTTGACTCAACAGTGAATAAATATGCAATTTTTCACTATTAAAAGTCCTTCATTATTTGCTCCCCGTTACCATTTCAATTTTTATTGGGAAATGCCATAAATTCCATTCTCCAAGCAAGACTTGTCGGTAACGAATGCTTTTTACAATCAATGTTTATCTTTAGTGTCAATTTTGCATACACCATGTCAAAAGAATTTGTTAGCAAAAAGCATAATATTCTCTGAGCATCCAAAAGTTCAAACCCCCCGAAAGACAGTCCCCTGCACACGGGCCTGGCTTTTGTGAAAGAAAAAAAATAAAGAAAATTACTTGGCTATTGAGATATCGACCAGAATGTGGACCAGGGTAGGCCTAAAACGTGTTTGTACAATACGGGTATCAAATCAAAACTTTTTATAGGGACTTTAATAAAATGTAGACCATAGGTGACCCTGTTTTTTTAAGTCATGAGTATCAAGCAAAGGTATTGAATTTGTGATTTTTTGTGTGTTTTTTCGTAAAGTGCCTCTAATTGACATATCTTACATATAAATATCAATGCAACTTTTTATCGTTTCATTATCACTTCAGAACGAATCGAAAAATTAGAAAATTATTATGAATAAGCAAGATATGTGAAGGTAAGGACGGACAGAGGACTTGGGGGAGGACTTGCCTTCATCCCTCATAAATCTGTGCAATATAGTGTATTTGAGCCTGATGTCGACCGGAGGGACAACACATTAGAATGTCAAGGTATGGTTGTCCGGTCAGGCGATGTCGATCTTGAAATAATTAACATTCACATACCCCCTGTCACCTGCTGTCCGAGGGATTAACACCCTGACATCAGTGCGTTACTCAGAGGCGATAATCGTGTAATCCTCGGAGACTTTAACGCACACCACGACCTGTGGCACTCGAGCCTACAGGTTTATGGTACGGAACAAGAACTGGCTGAACAAATAGATGACTCGACGTTATGCACTGTGAACGGGGATGCTCCCACGAGAGTCGCGGTAAATTGTTCTAGTTCTTCAGACCTTACAATCGCCAGCGTCTCATAAACTGCGTTGACTGGCAACCGAGGTTAACTCTTGCATCGGATCATTTACCGATAGTCCTCTTAATCAATCGTCCCACCGACTATGTCACTTCTGAAAATCGCGTTTTCACTAATTTCAGCAAAGCTGATTGGGTTGATTTTCTCAACTTCACTGAGAGCCCTTTCGCTGCTCTTCCCATCCCGTCTGACGTACGAGAAGGGGAAAAAGCGTTTCGCATGGTCATAGCTTCAGCCTAGAATCAATACATTCCGTCAGGTAGAATAAGGGAAGTGCGTCCGTACTTCCCCGCAGAGGCAGCGGGCGCTTGGACCCTACGGATCCCCAAATTCAAGACCTCAATGCGGAAATCGGACGACTGGTTGATCAACACAAACGCGTCCAATGGGAGAAGCACCTAAGGTCCTGCAACCTCTCTGCTGGTGTTGGCAAAGTATGGTCCACTGTAAAATCCTTGTTAAATCCCACCAAACCTAAAGATAAAATATCCATCACCTTTGGATAGCGCGAGCGCTTTCTGCCGGCAATTTGTACTGCATCCTCCGGTCGACAAGGAAATTAGACGAGCCATCAGGGAAGCTCATAAACCAAAAAATAACCAAGCGCCCATTGCCATCACCACCACGGAGGTTCAGGAGGCCATACGGGGGTCCAAAAGTTCAAATCGATCGACCCTGGCGGTATATCCACGCTGATGCTAAAACATTCCGGAGAAGAGGGAGTAAGGTAACCATAACACCAAAAACAAAGACATCAAGATGTAACAACTGTCTATAATCTGTCTATGACCACCTTTGTCATTCCAGAAAAATGGAAACAGGCAAAGGTGGTGCCACAACTAAAGGCCGGCAAGCCGGTCAGCGAGTGGAAGTCTTATCGACCGATATCACTCCTCTCGCCAGCAGGGCTGCAGAGAGCCGATCCGGGCCCCGAGGACAGTTCGCGTTTCTTTCTCATTGAAATCCTGATTAGAGTACTGTCAATACTGCTTTGCCTTGCCGGGCCCCCAAAACCTTCCGGGCCCCAGGGAAATTGCCCTGACTGCCCCCCCCCCCCTCTCCGCGGCCCTGCTCGCCAGTAGTGAAGAACTTGGAGACGGTCCTGCGATCAAAAAATATATTATTCTACTTTTCATGAACATGAAATGGTACACGATCCAACTACAACAGGTCGTAGCAGCTCGACAAACATACAAACACACAAAAATGTTCCATGCATTTTTTTTTTGTAATTTGTGAGCTTAACGTCAAAATCGTACTGAGAAATGAGTGTAATGTCAAATTCGAGCCAAAAGTAAAAATCAGCTGGTCTATTAGCACGACCTGTATTATTGGATCATGAAATGGTATTATACCTTTAGTCCGATGTTTGTAAGTATACCAAAATGATCAGGGCGATGAGCTGAGTTTATTTAGTCATGTCCGTCTGTCTGTGTGTCCGTCTTCTGTTTTAACGCAAACTAGTCCCTCAGTTTTTGAGATATCGCGATGAAATTAGGTACGGGGCCGCCATTTTGTAATATATTGTGCCGATTATTCTCAAGTATGTACCATCCCTAACTCAATAACAGTCCCACCACTAGTTAAACACAACAGAGATAAAGTTGGCTACGCTTATGCATGCAAGCGTGTACCAAGGAAGAGGAAGAGAGATGGCGCGAGTGTTTACGAATACAAGGCAATGAGGAGATGTCAATAAATAACACCGACCCTTCGAGAACACGAAGAACGAACCACCAAGAAACTTCTAGGTGCGTGGGGTAGCTACCTGTCGGACTATATAAGGCAGTGGCCAAGGAAGGCAGGTTGATCAGTTTATTTTCAAGTTTACCAAACTCTGAAATTTGTTTTGCGTTTATTACTAGTAAATAAAACTAGCTATTAGTTACAATATCTGTGCGTGTGTTTATTTGACTTTATAGTAACCGAACCCAGGATAGATAATCAAGGAATCATCGAATTCGTCACAATATTAATCATTTGTCGGAACCAACATGATCGGCCACATACAACGCATATATGATATAGCCCCCATACAATCGATTGTTCCGATAAACGGATTTTGGCCTAGAACTCTGACAATTAAAAAGCCAGGAACGTAAAATTTTGCAGATTGGGTACATATTATTTACGTAATGTAAAAACTTAAGGGGAGGGGGAGGCGGGGGGAGGAGGCTGGATTTGAGGTGCCTCCTGTTGACCAAACTATTCGTCATGTTTGTTTATTTTCACTTTTCAGAGCTGGGCATATATTAGATTTAAAATTTTGTTTATAACTCCACAAATTGCCACCATCTATGTATTTTAGTAATGACCTAATGACATCTTTCTATATTTTCAAATTCAAGGTTGTTCTTTGGTAAAATTCATTTATAACCTAATTTTTTCAGGGTCATAATACGTTTATTACTCGTCTTTTTTTGGAAAATTGTATGAAATATTATGTTCGGCCAAAAATCGTGGTGGCTACGTGTATTATAAAATATTTTAATTGGCTTTTAATTGTTTTCTGCAGTAAAGTACACACGACGCTTTGGGGCAATTTAATTATGAGTTCATTATCTGCTTTCAAAAGTGTATGCCAGCGATGTTGTTGCGCCTGGAACGCAATGTTTGGTATATTTATGTACACGACTCAGCTCACCATCGCCACAATCATGCCGTAGCCACAATTGTATTCGACGATACAAATTCTTATTTACTAAATCACTGAGCAGATGATTTGATTTGTACTGGAATTTGATTTATTCACGTAAGTGACACAGTTGCAGACTTGATTATACTCTCATAAAGGATAATGAAATATGAATTCATAAAACGAAGATAGGCAATCATTTGTTCTTTATTATGTTCAATCTGCACTGCGTTGCGAAAATGAGTGGGCCAATTACGGTGTTTTAGGTTTAGGGGAGGTGCTAAGAGCATAAATATTTCTTCAAAGAATTGAATTTTTGCTCTTGGAACTCGTATTTCCTGTTCAGTCCGAAGTTTCAAAGCATCATTGGAAGTGTAAGCACATCCTGTTAAGTTTGATTAGTACTTAGTAAGCCGCCTAATAAGGCTTTTTTAATTGGTAATGAAAAGGCAATTATTAATTGATTACGATTAGAATAAATCAAAAACAAAAATGAAAAATAAAAAATAATCAAAAAACGTTGTTTTGATTACTTTTTACTTCTACAACAATACTTAAAAAATCAAAAATAATAGAAAAAAAATCAAAAATAACAAAAAATTATGAAAAGTAATCAAAACTACTTTTTTTGATTATTTTTGATTATATTAAATTTTTTTTTAATAATCGTAAAAAATCATAATTTTTTTTATTCATTATATTTTTAATTAATTGGAAAATAATCATTAAAAATTGAAAGTAATTGGTAATCTATCATTAAATAAATTCTGAAGAAAGTAATCAATCAAACCTTATTCCTTAGAATAACCTTTTGGGTTGGAGCTTTTTTGTCCATTAGTATAACATGACCAGCGGAGTCTTTGGGCTTTTATTCACTGCATTATTAAATTTTTTTCGAAACTCGCCATTGGGATCACGGGATTTTGCGGTCCATTTTACCGAGTAATTTTTTCTCGAATACTCCAACAGAAGATCTTCTTTCGACACTGTCCATGTTCCGAGCCGTATATGAGAGATTATGATGAGAGACTTATAGAGCGTGAGCTTTGTGAGTCGAGAGAGGACTTTACTTCTCAGTTGTCTACTCAGTCCAAAGTAGCGCTTGTTGGCAAGAGTGATTCTCCGTTGAATTTTTCTACTGACATTATTTTCGGTATTAAAGCTGGTTCCCAAATAGATGAAGTCCCTCACAGTTTCAAATTTGTAACTATCAACAGTGGTGTGGCTGCCAAGGAGCAGGTGCGCCAATTCTTTCTTTTAAGACGGCAATCACTTCGTCTTGTCCTCGTTCACCACAAGACCCACTGTCTTCTTTATCCAGCCCAGAGAAGGCAGAAGTTCCAGTTGGTGAGGCCAAATATATCAATATCCCATAAGCTTTGCAGGTTAATCAAATTCATGCATGGCAGCATATAGGCAACTCCTTTTTGCACGGCAAAAGCGGCTTCGAAACCGACAAAGAGATAGTGCGTATCGATTCTCTTATCATTGGTCTTCTACAGGATTTGGCGTATCATGAAGATCTGGTCGATGGTAGACTTACTAGGCCGGAAGTCACACTGATAACGTCCAATCAGCTTGTCTACGATGGGCTTCAGACTTTCGCGTGTAATGGGGGTGGCTATGTAGCTGGGCAAGCAGACCCGGCTGTGCCACCTCGCTCAATCCCGCCTATGGGCAACGTGAGCTATCTAGGCTCGCGGCAGAAAGAGAGAAACCCCGGTGGGACCACTCTGGCATACTCCGTTTAAGGGCTCCCTGAGGTCTTTTTCACAATGTCTGTTCATCACGACGTGCGGCTACAAGCGGGCGTCTGTCTTGGATCAAGCGGCTCCCTATATAAATGTATAAATATTATTTCAAAACCCTTTAGACGGGTTGTGCGCTGGGTTTGGGATCCCCTACGTAAAAGTAAATTCCAATGAAAAAGAAGGTAACACATCTTTCCCTTTATCACCTGTTTTTCTGAAGATGTCAGAGATCAACCGTCTTTTATTTTTATACCTTTCATGAATATGAAATGGTATTATAACTTTGGTCGGTGTTTGTTAGTATGAGAAGAAGACGAGATAGACCCTCCAATAAGTATACCGAAATTATCAGGGTGATGAGCTGAGTTGATTTAGCTATGTCCATCTGTTTGTCCGTCCGTCCGTCCGTCTGTCTGTTTGAACGCAAACTAGTAATTCAGTTTTGGTAAGAGGCAGCCATTTTGTAAAGCATTAATCATTTGTCGGAAACAGCATGATCGGACCAATACAACGCATAGCTCCCATACAATCGATTGTTCCGATAAACGGGTTTTGGCCTATAACTGTTGCAATTAAAAAGCTAGGAACGTAAAATTTTGCAGTTTTAGTACATATTATATATGTAATGTGTGATCACCCAAATCGGACCAACATAACATATAGCTCCCATACATTCGATTTTTTCGATAAATGGGGTTTTGGGCTATGTATCTTTACAGTTTTGCAAAGTTTGTACTAATTGTGAGTGAGGATCGGACACTTAAAACCGTCATGCGTATTCATGAAAGGTAGAAAGTCATCGGCACAGTCGAAGACAGCCCTTTCCTTACTTGTTATTATTAAACTTCAGTTTCCTTCAGTGTCACGTGCCCTTTTTTCTTACATCACGTTTTCCTTGAGCCTTAGCTAATAACCGTATATAACTTCTTCCCAAGTTTTATTGTTCTAACATGAAATCTTCCAAAGATATTTACATTGTAGGAACCATTTGTAAGAGAGGTGGTACGCCCCTTTTCTTCATCCCCGTTTTTCTGGCCCCCTATTTTCTTATCCTTTTTTTTCGGGATATGTTAGATGCTAATCTTATTTAATTCCACATTTTTGGAGAAACCTCCTGAATATTGTAATAGTTTTCATACATAGGGTGAGATTTGAAGCAGGTCTGATGATAGAATTATGTTCAAGACATGAATTTGGTTTTATGCCGCTGTTTTAGCGATCAAAATCGAACGTTGCTCAAAACAGAAGTTTACGAATTTGAAGAGGAAAGTATAGTATCAAAAATTAGCCGGCTTAGATCCACAAGAAAACCTTTGGCAACTGTACTATTAACCTTGAGATGGAAGGAAAATAATAGATAACAAAAATAACAAATAGAGTTTGAATAAATTGCAACAAATCGTGTTTTTGTTTCAGCACCAGTTATCTGCAACGCTTTATCACACCTGCTAGAATCGCTTTAAAATTTTATGCCAACAAATTGTTGTCAACATTTTATGCGCTCAATAAAAAACTATTAGACTTACCACGAGATATACAAACATAAATACTATATAAATATTAAGTTATGAAGTTTATTTGGGTTTTGTTGGCTTCAACCCTCTATATTAATATTTTTTCACCCTCCAGACATAATTTATATAGCACATTTGGGTACTGCATACACTTGCGCCCAGTCAGATGCGTGTAAATACCTCACAGTGGAACACTAAATTCTCTTACAAATAAAGTTTTTTGATTGCTATAAAACTAGTCCGAAAAATATCAAATGTACACCAGTTGCATATTCAAAGTTTTAAATAATACTGTAGAATCCACTGTTAAAATAAAACAAGTAGAGAATTTAATACTAATTTGGCTATGCAGCACAAGAGCTCGAACTCAAAACCTCTGGGATGTAGCTCTGTTAGCAGCGCCAGTAATGCAACCATGGCCAACTTTGAGACTTAGGTCCTCCTCCGTGCACTTTGCTCAATTCGAGCAATCTAGGTGTAAGACGCGGTTACCAACCCATGTGATGACCAGGGCATCTTGCAGAAAAAGGGTATCCTGGCCACTCATTCGTATTCGGCTTAAAGTATAATGTTGTTCTAACTACGAAAACCATCTTCAATGGTTTAGTGGAGTGTTACGGATATAGGCAATAGTTTTGCCAGAATGAATCCGGCACGCTCAGGTGGTAACAACTTTCGTTATGTTTTTGGAGTGAAAAAAGGAGACTGGTAGTGGGAAGAAGGGCGTCATATCCGTAGATTAGCCAGCGGCTCGCATGTGATTTATAACTGGTACGATGTGATTTTCCTATGCAAATCAAGACGTTTCCTATAGGCCTTCTCACAGGCGCAACCGGCGGTATAAGAGAGCGTAATGCGAAAACGAAAAAGAACCGCAGAGGATCCTGACATCATACTGGTGACCTGGTAACCGACGTACAGAGTGTACATAAATTACGAGTGAAATGTTTTTTTTTTTATTCCGAAACTTCGAACTTGTTGAGTGTCTCGAAAACGGCTCTTTTTCTGTTTTCTACTGGGTATGAACATGAGTGTTGTTATCCATGCGAGTATTCGCACATATGTATGTATGTATTTAGATAGGTAAGTCCGCTTGTCAATTCGTATATACATAGGTATATGAATCCATCTCAACTGTCACCACACTCGTTGTTACTAAATTTCATTCGAGTTAACGTAATTTGATTTACCAACAAAACTATCCCTTTAGGAAATATGCTCATTCAATGTGTTTATATATATAAAAAAAGATCATCCTAGTGTCGGGTTTTATCACCTACCCTTCTTTATTCGCCTTCATCAAAAAGGTAGACCATCATTAATTAATTGTTAGTGTTAAAATAATTATAACGCGCCCTAATATGTGATCGTATCGCGCTAAGATTTGATTAATATAATGATAAAAAGTGCGCACATTCGAATAAAATTCCTCTTAGGCTTTCAATTTGGGATCTGTTGTCATACAAATCCATTTATTCATTTTCGAATGCAGACAAAGTTTAACAAATTACGGTTGAATATGATCCCAAGCACAAAAGAAATCGAAATTAGATTTCATCGTTTCATATAAATATGTATTAGGGATGCAAATTTTTTAGATTTTAACAATCCCGGGATTTGGTTGAAAAAAAAAAATTGTATATTGAATGAATGAATGGGAAAATGTCTATGATGGTTTCAGCTGTGGGTTTGCTTCCTCTTAGTTACTAGAAAGGCTCATGTTATTTTAATTAACGAAATCAAGAAAGAAAATTAAAATATTAAAAAATATTGCACTTTAGATATGGTTTCCTAGAAAGCGGTGCCGCCATATAGCGCTCGTTACATTGCGGTGGAGTACGTTGTCAAAAATGCTGCAATGTAAAAGCAATAATGTGGAAACTAAAGAGTCGATGAAGTCCGCCGTAACGTAATATAGCGGCAAGCATAATATATTACGGCCGTCATAATAGTGTGAATTCAATCAAATACTTAAAATATTTTTACAAAAGCAACAATTTAGACATTTCAATGTTTTGAAAATAATTATTTACAAATTTTAAATTCACAAAAACAAAAAAAGACCCAGAAAAATAGCAAATGAAATCTGCAGAACACGGCAAATACGTTTATGTAAGTTTACAAAAAAGCGGTGCCGCTCATGGCGCTAAAGGCTTGGTTTCCTAGAAAACGGTGCCGTTATATAGCGCTCGTTACATTGCGGTGGAGTACAATATAAAAGTTATTACGTGTACACTAAGAATACGGTGAACTTCACCGTAACGTAATATAGCGGCAAGCATAAATTTTACGGCCGTCATGAGGGTGGCAATTCGTTCGACAACGTTTTTTCCCATCGTCATATTCAAAACGGTTAGAATTCAATCAAATATTTTTACCCAAAACAACAGTTCTGACATTTCTAAAAATATTAGAAAGAAATAAAAAATAAAATAACATAAAAAACGTGCAGGAAATTATTAAAAGAACCTCGAGCCAAAATGGCCGCAACGCTAATGGTAGGTAGGCAACAGTAATGGTAGGTTCCTTGATCTCGTTTTTGGATCTGATGCTTTAAGAATATCTTGCCTGGAGTGTCTATCTCCAATCTTGGAAAACAGTTTACATCACAATGCTTTGGTTGAAAATTTCGAGTTTTATGACTTTGATAAAAACCCAGCTGCAACTATTTCAGAATATAATTATTTCAATGCTGATGCTCCAGCGATAAACGAATTTTTTCTCGATACTGACTGGTTCTACTTGGACTCCGTTAATGGTCTGCGGCTTCTTATGAAATTTTAAAGCAAAGGCTTTCATTAGCAATTTCGAATTTTGTTCCGCGAAAACGGAAAATTCTGAACAATAGACCACCCTAGTTCAATACTAAACTTAATAATATTAAAAACGTAAGGCCTTTAAGAAATATAAAGGGAGCCGGAGTGAACCCGATCGTCTTATCTTTGTCAGAATTAAATCGACTTTTAACTGTCTCAATAAGCTCTTGTTCAGACAATATATGAATAATCTGGAATCAAAACTAAAGACGAATCCATCTAGTTTCTAGTCGGTTATTGATTCCAACAGGCGGACTAATGGGTTTCCGACGTGCATGGAGTATGGCGGTGTATCGTCCAGTAATGCGGTTGATATTTGCAGCTTATTTGCCAAATTACTTCAGAAGGTATATTCAAATCCTACCTCTTCGCCTATTCCGACATTCTACTCTGGTTCTCTGCGTTAAATTTTTTCTTTTAATATTACTGCTGAAGATGTATCTCTGTCAATTTCAAAATTGAATAATAGTCCGAAATCAGATAGCGAGGGATTTTCTCCAATATTCTTCAAACTATGTTCAAATACAATTTCTGAACACCTGGCAATCCTTTTCCAGAGACGCTTGAACCATGGGATCTTTTTAGACTCTTGGAAGTTATGCTCCATAAATCCGGTATTCAAGTCTGGTGACCGCAATGATATTCGCAACGACAAACCTATTGTTAAGCAGAGTACTCTGGCAAAACTATTCGATCATATCCTTCAAAGCAAATTGTTTGATTACATAGCCAATGCCATTGTTGAGTGCATGGGCTTTTTCCTGGCAGGTCTACTTCTACCAATTTGGCTTTAGCCACTAGCCAAATTGTAGATGCCTTTGAAACCCATGCGCAACTAGACGTCATCTATATTCACTTCTCGAAAGCATTTGACAAAGTCGACCACTCTATACTATTGCACAAACTGGGAATGTTTGGGGAAATTTTGCTGAAATTCTTCTCAAGTTTCTTATCGAATAGAAAGCTTTCTCTGTCAATCGGAGTCAGCCAGTCTACTGCGCTTATTAACGCTTGGTCGGGAATCCCACCGGGAACATACTGTAGTCCTCTGTTGTTCCTAATTTTTATTAATGATTTGCCTCAAAAATTCAAATTTGCTAAATGTTTAATGTTCGCGGACGACGTCAAACTCTTTCTAACCGTCCGTGATACTTCCGACTGCATTAACTTGCAATATGATCGTGATTCTTTTAAAGAATGGTGTACAAGTAATAACCTACTTTTGAATACCAATAAATGTAGTGTTGTTTCCTATTCAAAAAGGGTAACAACCACCTCTTTCAACTACAAATTAAATGCTGGATTTTTAAACCGTTGTCGTGAGATTAAAGATCTGGGTGTAATTTTTGACAACCAACTCTCCTTTTCTCGTCACATCGACTTTATTGTTTCCAAATCTTTTGCAATGGTTGGGTTTATTAGACGTAATTCCAGTGACTTCAAGGATCCCATGACTCTGAAGGCACTTTTTACGTCATTGGTACGAAGTCGTCTGGAATATTGCTCTATTATATGGAGTCCATTCTATGAAGGGAACTTACATAAAATTGAGAGAGTTCAAAGAATTTTCACAAAAATTGCTTTGCGTATGCTTCACTGGCCCGATGGCCTCCCATCGTATATCAGCAGGTTTAAATTGCTCGGTTTCCGGGCTTGGTTGCCGAAGAACTTGTATCTCACTCATGCTTGCTTATAAAGTTATCAACGGTAATATAAACTGCTCTGATTTATCTAATTTGTTCGTTCCGCGGCCGCCGTGGTGTGAAGGTAGTGTTGCCGGCCTACCACACCGAAGGTCCATGGTTCGAGCCCTGGTACAGGTAACATCAAAAGTGATTTGAAAAAAGTTTTTCAAAACGGGGTCGCCCCTCGGCAGTGGTTTGGCAAACTCTCCGAGTGTATTTCTGCCATGACAGGCTTCTCAGCAAAAATTCGTCTCCTTTGTAGATGCCGTTCGGAGTCGGCAAAAAACTGTAGGTCCCACCAATTTGTAGGGAAAATTCAAATCGGCACACCACAAATTGGAAGAGAAGCTTGACGCAAAAATCTCTTAGGAGGTTTATGATGATATACCTGTTGTATATCGCGCCATAGAGAGAGAGAGAGTTCGTTCCATACATTCCACCACGTGATCTAAGGCATACCAGACTATTTGTTGAATTAACTCATAGAACGAATTATGCGTTGAATGAACCCATATCCAAGGCTAAACACCTAGCAAATCGATATAGTGGTATTCTTAGCTTTAATAATAGCATATATAAATTTAAGCTAGAACTTTTCTCTATTTTTAACTAGTCTGTGCTGCTCAACCAAGGGTCGTACTATCACACTTAATCATCATGAAAGTCGGACTTATTTTCAGTACTTTATCTGTTTCGCACTCCTCTTTAATCTCGTGTAAAAGGCTATTACGGACTGTGAATTTTGTTTTAAGAATCTCCAATGACAACAATCTTACACAAGTTTTAACCCCAAAATGTTTGCTGTGTTGGCTGTTGCTGCAGAATTTCGAAGGTAAGAAACCACAAAATGATTTTCTATTGGAACTCCCAATTTTTACTTGTTTTGTTGTTTAATTTCTGAAAGTTTATTATTTTGGAATAACTTCATAAACTCTTAAGTCATGGAGCAAAATTGATGCGCCGGCGTTTCGTCAGTCTATAGCTTCTACATGTACGCAAGGATGACAGAGAATATTTGCAACAACCACGCCGCACCGATCACACCGCATTCCAACAAATATAGCAAAATGCTGTGAATGCTTTGTTTGTCCGAAATGCTCAAAAACCAACAAAAATTTATTTTTGCGATTGCGCCAAATTCCGTTGTCATAAACAGTCATTGACGCCCGTCGATGATCAGCCAAAAAAGAAGGCTCAATCGCACACACAATCAGCCTACAATTAACCGCTTCCTCCCCAACACCCTTTTTGAATTTTCGGCCTGAGCATATGATGTGCTAATGGTTTCGATATTTTTTCCGAAGCCGCCGCCACAACACAGTCAGAGCCACAAATGCAATCTTAACAGAATTCTCCAATAACAAAAGCAACAGCATGACCCACAACAACAGCAACAAAAGCAATTGCAATAATGGCAATGCTGACAACAGCATTCAGTATAAGTCGCAAATATGCCAGAAATGCGCGTCATATTGAAATGCATTTAATAATTTTCAGTTTCATGCGTCTGTTCGGATGTTCGTTTTGGTTGATTTGGCTACTTTGACAATGACGGCCACTTGCCTGATCTTTGGAGTTGTAGCTATTGCTTTGATACATTGGATGGAGATGTTCGCTCTGCACTTGGCATATATGGCGCAGTCAGCGCATACGGGAGCCCCATTAGTGATGGTTACTTGTTAAGTTGTGATTCAGTGACAGCGACGCTGATTGCGACATCTCGTCAAATTCAAAATGCCACTGGTTTTTGTAGCGCTTTTAATGGAAATGTCAGAGCGCCAAAACGCTGTCATCTGCTTACTTTGACCATTTGGCTGCTGCCGCACAGGTTCACCGAATAACTGACTCAATGGCTGAGTGATTATGGGCTGCTGCTTACCTTATTGCTTAATGCTGAACACTGAATGTTGATATCTGAAAGCGGTCAGAAAACCGTGAAAAAGCCAGCTAGCACCGCGCCTGCTGCAAAACTTGAACAATTTTTCTGCTGGTGCCAATGCTATTTTGTGGTGACTCCTTTACATACATACATACATACACATGGCTAAACGATGGAACTTACCGTGGGGAACAACAAAAGTGCACCAAATCAGTGACACTGAAATCTTTCCTTTGAGTAAATCAACAATAAAACCCCATACAATTCTTTTACGAAAATTCTTTAAAAACTTGGTTGAAGTTAAGTCGAACAATCGCGAAATTTCTAGAATGACTCAAAAATAAGTTCGGTTTTGCATTTTTTTTTTGTTTTAAGCCTAATGCTGTCAAAATCAAGGCGGAAAATCGTTTACTCAATAATCGATTTTTTTTGTTTATAGATAAATCGATTTTCGTTCGTGCTTGAATTTTTTATACTAAAAACTTCTAATCGATGTATTAGTAAAATTATATTATGAATAATTAATTCAAGTGAAAATCTTTTAAGATAATAATTATAAAAAAATGGCCAAATGGACGATTTTCAGATTTTATTAATTCAGATTAGATTTGTTCACACACAAATTTTAAATACTCTTAAATATTTCATAACCGTAAGAATTATGCAAAATAATAAAAGTAAAAAAAATATATAAATTTTCTTATTTCTCAAAACTAAAATTCAAATACCTACATACATCAATGGTTACAATTTAAGTCTAGACTCTAGGCAATGGGAATGAAAGAATATGAATTCACAAATGATCATTACATTGTTTAACATTTCACTAGATTAAAAGTGAAATTAAATGATCAATATTAAAAACAAATACAACGGGAATCGTCTGGACTAAAAATACAATAAGATTTTCTTTGAACTTTTAATTTTAAATAATAAAGCTGAAACAAATAATTACCGCAAATGTTCAGTGTTACCCAGACCTGTTCAATAATGTTCCTTTTTATTATTATTGCTGTTTCCGACAGGGTAGAAGTATGAATTTTTCTGGAACGATTTTCCGTCATCCCTTGTCAATTTTGGTTTGGAGGCAAACCGGTTTCGGCGTTGTGCCATCTTCAGTGTCTTTCTTCCTTCTGGTCAATAAACATTACTAATCGTAATGATTAACGGGTTCATTAAAAGTTTTCTTGAGAATCCATTTAATGATTGATTACCATTACTTTCAATTTCTAATGGTTATTTTCCAATTAATTAAAAAATATAATTAAAAAAAAGTATGATTTTTTAGGATATTAAAAAAAATTAAAAAACTTAAAAATAATAAAAAAAGTGGTTTTGATTACTTTTGATTATTATGGACTTTTTTTATAATTTTAGATTTTTTTCCGTATTCTTGTAGAAGCACATAAATATACACATCAACAGTACTGAAAAAAATCAAAAATTAACAAAAAAAAAAACCAAAAAAAATAAGCAAAAGTAATCAAAACAGCTTTTTTTGAATTATTAAAGTTTTTTTTTGGTTTTTTTCTAATCGTAATCAATTAATAAATGCCTTTTCTTGAAAAAGAATTAAAATAATCATTGCCTATTAAAAAATCCGTCTAATTAATTGATTACTAATTTCTAATCAAATTTGACTAGAATCGAAGTAACACTGACCGATTATTTTAAGGAATAAATAAAATTATAATAATTAATTATTTATTCACTTTTCTAATTAAATCTATTTCAAAATACTCATTGAAAATTCCAAGATTGACACAGGAAATAATTTCGCGAACATTAAATTATCATACGAAACGCTCGAATAAATCTGCTCGATGGGTTCCACAATTTTAAATGAGGCTAAAAACGAAACTGGAGTGAATTTCTTTCGATTTACTCCTTATAGGCAAATGGTGGCAAGTTTTTCCCTATGAGTAGGATCCGAAAACCAAACAGCAATCCATGGTATGAAACTCATCAGAAGAAAATAAACCTTTTAAAAACTCAGCACCAAAATAAGTTATGATATTAATAATTTTATCAAAAAAAAAAATAGCTGCTCTTAATTCAGGTAAGCGCCAGAGAGTAACTACGAATTCAGACAATGTGCAGGCTGAATTAAAATTTGAATGCAGTAAACACTCAAGGATTACTAGCAGTGAAGTCCCATTTCTATTAGCACGTAAATGCGATTGTAGAGTGGCACTTCATACTCATTAGCAGCCACAATGTATTCTAGTGAATCTACCCCTCCACTATCATTCAAACCTTGATCTTGAGTGGAGACGATTTTAAAGCTTCAATATTTTAAGTCAACTAAAACGGTATTGAATGAAAATTTGTATGGGTTTCCATTGATTTCAGAAGTAAAAGCATCTAAGGGGAATTTTTTTTTTTAATTGAGTTATACCCATATTTGTATAGTTAAATATAGTGTTTATTTGTTTACAAAGAAATCCAAGTTATTTTGCACATTTTAGTGACATCTATTGGCCGGCCAATAAACGCACTACCCAGAATTTACAATAAGTAATCAACTTTAAACCTGAAGTACCTGGGTGACCGAGCCTTGCGCGGTATTTTTCGAATTTGTCGCATAATCTTACTTACCAAGAGCATAAATTGCCAAAATAGATTTCCAAAATATCAAACACTAACCACAAAAAGTCACTTAAGCCTGTTTGGCAGTTAGGGCTTGATGATTCGACAAAAATTTTCTGTTTTAAATGTTTTAAATTTATTTAGGTAATGCTATCCATTAGATGTAGATTCAGCTTAATTCATCATTTTAAGTTTTTGAGTGATGTTTGCCATGTTATGTTATATTTATTCAAGTACCTCGAGATGCCACGAAATTATGTCCCCATGCGCGCTTCGAATTTGATCCAAATCGGTTAAACCGTTCCCGAGATAGTGGTCGATATAAGAAGGAATAATTAAAATGCAGTCAGGTGGCAATCCTACTTAAAAATATTCTGGGTGGTATACGGCCTCAAATACCTTCCGTTTTGATACCCATATTGCTTAATATTTAAAAAAAATTCGGAAAGGTGGCAACATCCAAGTAGAAAATCTTAGAAGGAAGCATACTATCCATCTACGAAATTTCATCGAAATCGGTTTAGCCGTTCCCGAGATAGTGGTCGATATCTGAAGGAATAAATAAATTGCGGTCAGGTGGCAATCCTACTTAAAAATATTCTGGTTGGCATACGGCCTAAAATACCTTTCATTTGATACCCATATTCCCATATATTGCTTAATATTTAAAAAAAACGTATATAGGTGGCAACCCTGTGAACCACCCCAAGTGGCAACACCAAAGTAGAAAATCTTAAAACAAAGGATACCATATACCAAATTTCATCCAAATCGGTTAAGTCGTTCCTGAGATAGTAATGGATATACAAATATACAAACATACAACTATACAAATATACAAGAATAACTCGTTTAAAGTTATAAGATATCTCGAATCAATGTCGGACTCACTAAGACCCTTTGCTTCTAATCGCTTCAAATCTGAGTGTTAATGGAAATGAAGTTCCATTCTAAGAAGTTAAAGAATAAAGACGTGCGAACTTTTGTGAGACCCCTTCGTTGCTTGTCGTTTTTTGCATTGTGATGATGCCGCATACCATATGCATTATGTCGTTGGCGGCATGTGGCATGTCTTAGCTCAGTCAGCATGACGACCACTGATATTTCCACGGAACATCCACGTAGGACGACAGAGCGGGCATATGAGCATACTTTTTTAGGCTTTCACCTCTCCTCTCTTCTACGCACTGCATTTTTACGCTTTTACGCCTCTGTCCCGATTTGTGGATGCGGTGTTGATGTTACGCATATTAATAAGATTGAATACGACAATTGTTGACCGCGATGTCTACGGTGACAATGAGTATTGAGTGTTTAGTTTTATGAGTTCCGAGATTCGCAATTGTAGCGATACGTTGGTTAGTGCATTGGCAAGCAGGCGGTATGGAATGGTGACTCGTACTCGAGCGGCGCAGTGCATTATTCAAAATATTTTCATGCCTTCTCCGAGCTCACAAAATCTGCACACCAAGACGAAATGTCTTTAAAATTAAGTCTCAGAAAAACGCGAAAATAATTATGCAGTTCATCTTTGGTTGAGCGTGGAAGCGGCAATCGGTGTATTTTTTTTTTTATTCGGAAAGTGAGTTCACTTTTTCAACATTCCCGCCCAAAAGGTGTCCAAAGAAGAAACGAACTTAAGGAACGTCATGGTTCCGCGGCTTTAATTAAATCATTAACACCAATTCGAAGTTCCCAGAGTTTATTTTGCTCACTGATTTGCTAATATTACAAGCACAGCTGCTCAAACGCTACGTTGGTGGAATATTCACAGTTATTAAATGAAATGCAAATCATAGAGCTTTATAACTTCAATGCGATGATATATATAAATAATAAGGGCAGACAAGGCTACAACGAACCACCGTCTGGTGGAAGCCAAGGTACGCACGTGGCTGTGAGCAGTGAATAAAGTAAACCCAATACCCCAATCGAGTACGATTTCACCTGCGTTGCGGCACTCCCATACATAGCCCTATCACGGTTCAAGAATCAGATACCTCTCAACAAGCAGCAAAGTAATAGTTATGCGGACGAGGACCTTAACCGTGTCACAATTACCCAACTGGAACAAATTGTATTAGTTTGATGATGTAGTTTCTACCAATAATTATTACTTTGAAAGATTTTAAGTAGCATTAACGGTATTGAGAAAGTCGTGGTTACTAGTAAGCCAACCTTAAAGTTATCAAAACTTGAAAGTAACAAATGACGATAGCTGCGACTTACTCATGTTACTTACGTGCAACTTTAAAGCAACCATTCAGTGTTAGAGGAAACTTTAAACATGAAACTTGTGGTAGTCATAACCTTTCTCCGACTTTGAAGTCGCGCTATAATGACATTTCGAACTTTTTAGTAAATATAAGTTTAAAGTTAAATATTTTTAGAATTTTTTGTGTCAAATATTAATTACTTTGAAATTTTTTTGCGAATACGACTTCAAAGTTATTTATTCTAGGATGCGGCATTTTTTTCGATAAATCTCATGCAGCCATTGAATTACTTAAAGACCAAAACATCATAATTTCTGCATTAAATTTAATATATTATTGCATAATAATTATTTGTAGGTACCAAAGGACAATAGAAACGTATTTCGAAATGTAGAATGTAATTTCTTGCGTAAAGTTCACTGAAAGTCGCAATTACCACGCTCAACTGGACGTTGCCGTGTATCTTATAGGAACGTTGCGATTACCAAGAAATTATTCCACATTTTGGTTGCAAGCACGTTATAGATATGTTCATATTACGTGCCAATAACTAGTGGCTCAACACTTTAAAGTCACAACAATGATCACAGCTCTCTTTCAGCGAGTATTTGTGCTAGTTGGGCTTAACAGTTTAAGCGGTTTATGCTACGCTCAGCACGATGACGATGGATTTTAAAACTTTATTCCCCCGAAGAGAAGGATGGCATTTAATATGTTGCTCTCGCAAAGAAAACATTCCTATTAGAGAAAATCTAGTTAAGTCATTATTTATCTTTAAGTTAAGGGTAGTTCTGGATAATACAAAAAAAAAGACTATATCAGTGTGCTGCCATAAGTGCATATAAAGAACCTTTGTAAATAAGGGGTTAAAACTATTCCTAAAATGTGTGACTAAACATCTTTTGCAAACTCTCTCTTTTTTTATCGTTCCGGCTTAGCAAAAAAGTAATCGCAGTCACGTTGCGAGGACTAGGCCACAGATTCTTATTTAACCAGAGTCGGTAGCTGGAGTGCCTTCACGAGGTCGTTAGTGTTAATGAGAAATCTATGAATCGAAAGGAGTACCGGTGGTTCTATAGCTGCGTGGATTGGTAATAATTAACAGCTCCACAAACAAGCTCAAGCGCGCAGAATTATTTTAATCTTTAAAAGAGTTTATACATGCTGGAAAGCAGGGGTCCATTCTGGTTTTGCGTTATCTTAAAGTGGAAAGTAAATACATGAATTCACAACGATTTTAGATTCTCGTTTTACTTAAAGTTTTTGATTTGATGTGAAGTAAAACAAGTAAGGTAAGGGCTGTCTTCGACTGTGCCGAAGACTTTATACCTTTCATGAATACGCATCGCGGTTTTAAGTGTCCGATCCTTACTCACAATTAGTAAAAACTCTGCAAAATGATCATTTAAAGATACATAGCCCAAACCCAATTTATCGGAACAATCGATTGTCCGATCTGGCTGATTTCCGCTACACATATTACATACATAATAAGTACCAAACCTGCAAAACTTTACGTTCCTAGCTTTTTAATTGCAAAATTTATAGCCCAAAACCCATTTATCGAAGCTATCGATTGTATGGGAGCTATGCTTGTATTGCTCCGCTCTTGCTGATTCCGACAAATGATTAATCTCATGCAAAATGACGACTCCATACATACCAAATTTCATCAAGATATCTCAAAAACTGAGGGACTAGTTTGCGTACAGACAGATGAACAGACGGACATGGCTAAATCGACTCAGCTCATCGCCCTGATCATTTCGGTATACTTATTGGTGGGTCATGTTATCTTATGATATCACCTGTAAGTAAACTCGCCTTAAATATAGTTCCGTGTACTAAATTCGCTTTGCAACAGCCTTTACCACATGAATATTAGTTCCTATGAAATTAAATGATGTTGAAATGTGTGAAAACGCCATACTTCGAAATGAGAGAGTTTAATTCCATTGACACAATTTGCTATTCGAGTGTAATGACTATTTTATTGTGCTTGATTTTTCGTTCAGATAAATAGAGCTAATGTTGCTAAAATTCATTATGAATTTATTTCTTAACACAAATTCAAAAACTAAACTGGAATAATGTCAACTAATGACTGCGCCGCGCTATGGTGCTGATGAACTGTCAAAAATGTTAAATGAGCAGGAAGCGTAATGAGTGCCATTTCACCAATTCGTTAAGTGCCAAGCCACTTTATAAGTACGTGCATACACTCTTACATATTTACATTACTTTTGTTTTTACTTTTTACGTTTTTACTTTTATTGTTTTCGTCAATTCACAACACATTTGCATTCACCTCCCATTTCTTTGGTTTTGTTTATAAAATATTTTCTGAATGCACAGCTAAATATTAATAGCTGTCCCGCCCAGGAAGATATCGCATTTACCTTGGCTGCTAATTTCGGTGTTTCGAATACTCACTGACTATTCTCTCTGCTGAGCAATTTATTGTTTTTCTCATAACTCATTTAAAAAACTTGTGGAGCACATCAACGGGCGGGAAGTGGCAAACGATTAACAACGAACATAAAACTACTAACTGTTAATGGCACTGCGCACCTCACATCGGCCACTCTTTTAACGTTTTTATTAAATGAGTGTGACTTTGTAAGTACGAACGCACATATTCACTTGGTTGTTTGGGCACATTGAGTTAGTGTCGGCTTAGGCAGCAAGAAACTTGACAGGACAGAGACCATTAATTAGATAAGTATCTTGAAAAATTGGCCATTTGAAATGGTTTTCGCGTAATTAGATTTACTTTTCACAACATTCTTGTCAATTCTTGTACGTGGACTCAATAAAGCAACTAACCAACGAATAGAAGATGCAATAAATTTTATATACATATATGTTGAGGATGTTACGAAAGTGAGTTTATCGAAACCGGATTTTTCACATTTGCTTTATCGGAACCGACATTTTAAGCAAATGCTGGGCACGTTACGAAAGTGAGTTTGTCAGAAGCGAAATCAAAATCGAAACCGGATTTTTCGCATGTGCTTTGTCGGAATCGGATACGACTTTGGAGTCGATGCAGCATACAACAACTATCTGACCTTTAAATATATAACGAATAATTGCTTTTTGAAAATGTTTTCTATTTAAAATGGAAGTTACATATTTCATTAATGCAAAATCAAATAGTTACCTACTCAAATGTTTGAACTTTTGAATGAAATTTTTAAACTCTCAAGGCAGTTTTTATGTAATTTTTAAAATTAATCTTTGTAAAAAAAAATTGCATTTATGTTTATGGGGGAAAAAATTGTGTTTATTAGGCACTTTAGTTATGTTTGAAATCTGCGTTAACTCAGTTTAGGTATATCGATTCTCAATTTCCGATTATTGTTTACAATAAGTACAAACTGTGAGGAATTTTACGTTCTTAGCTATTCATTTGAAAGAAATTGAATTAAGGTAAAACGTCGGTGAAAGTTCCAGACCGCCAACCTCAGTTATTGATAATTCTTTGAAAGTTACAAAGCCGCATGTATTTTCTCACTTTCAAGAAGAAGAGTCTATGTATTCTCCAAGTCAAGTAGCATTGATTGAGCTGCAGTGGCGAAAGCTAATAACCGTACAGTGGACAAGTGTGATCTCTGCCATAGAACTATGGGCGGAAGTCCGAGAAGATAAAAATTCACTAAACGAACACTCTTATTTAGAACTGGTCGAATTCGTGTTTAACTTTTTGGTATAACCTTTCAATAATGCGGAGGTTGAAAGAATTTTTAGTGCCATGAATATTTGAAGAACTAAGTTACATTACAGTTGAAATTACAGATGATCTCATCTCTATGATAAATACCCAAACTTTGTAAGTAGACTCAAGCTCTTCTGATTTATCAGACGCAGAAACTATTATAAAATTAATTAGTTTGTAGTGATTTTTCTATAGTATGTGTTTCTTTGAAAAAATGTGATATGTGTTGGAACAAGAATAGTTCCTTTGAGTTATGTCTACAGCTTTATACACAAATAGTTTAAACTAAAATAAAAAATTTGAAATGGATTTCTTAAAAAAATTTCTGACTTTTTTTAGCTTCTTTTTTTCTTAATTTTAGCCTTTTCTAACCTTTTTTTTTTGCCGATTAAGCCTCTTTTTTTTCTATCACCTGGTCAGAATGGTTGTGAGCAGGATTTCAGCTGCATATTGGTCTAGGATTAGTTCGGGATTAATCGCAAAATGCGACCAACGCCAGTTTTGATCTCTTTGTATGGGTTGAAGTGACAAATTCTGTTTGAGCATGTCCTATGAAGCGATTAATAGTACCCCTTTTATGCCTGAACGGGTACTGTCGGGCAGATCCACTTTGTTCCCCTTTGGGTACGGTCTGACACGTCTACTTTCAACTCCCGTTAGTAGGGTACACAAATTAAAATCTACTTATCCCAAATATGCCTATAACGTTGTAGTTAGGGTCAATTATAGCCCACTGTAGACGAGAGGTATCGATCGCGGATCACTCTCTTTAGTTATCAGTAGCACAATTTTTTGCAGAGGTGGTTAGCCATGGGTGTTAAGGTGTACAATTTAACACATTGGTGGGCAAAAAATTAGTGAAAATTAAAAACGAAATCGTTTTCAAGTTATATATAATAATTCTCCACATTTTTTTTTTTTAAAGAAATGCAAACTAAACGAAACCATTCAAACCAAAACATGAAATACTTAAAGCTTAATACGTTTGCACTAGATTGCGACAAATCGCTCATTCCTCATAACCTTATAAATTTTCGAATACATTTAAGTTAAGAATACATACAACCTTTCTCTTATAAAAATATTATTTTTGTATTAAAAGTAAAAAATGAACTTATAGTCACGCCCACTTGCATGCCACTGTAGCTCTATCAAATTTCACTTCTGCTATTATGGGAGATTAGCAAACTTCTCATCAGCAATGTGTACATGGACACGAATTTAGACTTCCTTACGTGCTTTTTATGAACATATGTAGATATACATTTTTTATATATGTACATATGTGTACAAACTGGTGCAGTTAGGTGAACTCTAAAGTGGAATTAAATTGCAAGGTGGTGACTGCTAAAGTCAGTGGCGTATTTATGATTTATCGCCGCTGCGATACATGTTCCATGGGTTGCCTATTAAGGTTTTATGACCAGCAGCTAAGTACTTATGTAGGTGCTCTTCTACATTTATAGTCATATAGATAGTCGTACCGTCATACATTCATAATGTACTGTATAATAATAGCGCCACATTTAATGATTATAACACACTTTTTTTTCAAACAAAAATAGGTATTTGTCGTTTCAGTACTTGTCCAATATAATGCTAACATGTGCTCCATATATGCCCATGTTGACAAAGGTATGCATGTTTATTAGACTGTTCCAAAAAACAATTTGTTTTGAAAACTATGTTCGTATTATATTTTAGAATGACGAAAAAATTATTTTAGTTTAAACTATTTGTGTATAAAGCTGTGGGCATAACTTAAAGGAACTATTCTTGTTTCAACACATATCAGACACATTTTCCTTGACTATAATTATTTCAAAGAAACACATACTATAGAAAAATCACTACAAACTAATTAATTTTATAATCGTTTCTTCGTCTGATGAATCAGAAGAGCTTGAGTCTTCTTACAAGGTTTGGGTATTTATCATAGAGATGAGATCATCTGTAATTATATATAAAGCAGCGAGTTAAGAGTTTTAATTTTTAATCTGTTCCTTAACTTAGTTCTTAAAATATTAATGGCTCTAAAAATTCTTTCAACGTACGCATTATTGAAAGGTAATACCAAAAAGTTAAATACGAATTCGACCAGTTCTAAATAAGGGTGTTCGTTTAGTGAATTTTTATGTTCTCAGACTTCCGCCCAAAATTCTATGGTAGAGATCATATTTGTACACTGTACGGTTATTAGCTTTCGCCACTGCAGCTCAATCAATGCTACTTGACTTGGAGAATACCTAGAAGTTTCTTCTTGAAAATGAGAAAATACATCCGGCTTTGTAACTTTCAAAGAATTATCAACTGAAAAAAAGTATCTTTTGTAAGAGTTCATATTATCCACAAAAAACAGTTAAAATTTTTACGAATAATTTTCTGTATTTCGTCATCAATACTACCTTCATTCAACTTTAATTTTATATATTCCTCGAAGTTGTATGAAAAATATGTTGTTGGGACCAAAAAAGGTTTGGAGTAAAAAAAGGCTAGAAAAAAGCCACGAGGCTAAAACCAAAATTATGAGGCTAAAGGACAAGAAAAGGCTAAATCTAGCCTCGAAAAGGCTAACCTGGTCACACTGCTCCGCACAAAACAAATTCAGATCAGAGTTGGCAAATATTCGTGTACCTGTGATTTTATCCCAGCGACTGGAAGGTTAGAGTAAATCGGAGCGACAGTTTCAAATAACATGCCGTGACCGTGACAGCATCTGCTCCCTGCTGCCATTCCCAATCATTTTGAAACATTTTCCCAATTAATGTTTTAATTTACTAAAAAATTATTACTAAAACTTTCATCTATTTGCAACCATTTGGAGACGATGGCGCATGTTCATAGTCAAGTTTAAGTATGATTTGAATTTAGTTGTAGCAATTTGATATGGGATATCTGTCTAAAAAGCTTCACCTAAATTTAAGTCACACTGTACTTTGACTATTACTATGCAATATTTTTTTTTTTTTTTTAATTCAAATTCAAATTTATTTAACAATTAATTACTACATTAAAATTTAAACCTTTTATAGTACAACATTAGGGAACATAGGTGAACATGATGGTATATTAACCCTGGACGGTCATCCTTTTTTTTTTGTACATTAACGTCATCCTTCGTCAATATGACGACGACTTATTTCAAATCCATTTTCAGTAGGGTGTGAGTCGAAATAATGAGCGCGTTTTATTTTTTTTAATTATTTATTTCATTATTAATAAATACAAATTCAAAGAGAGTAAACAACCGACTATCGCTGTACGAAAGCGGAGATCAACACGAACAATAAAAAACTTATTTACAGTGAAAATAAAATAGTTCGTAGTCATTTTGACGAAGGATGACCGTCTAGGGTTAAGCACTAGTTTACTAGATAAGGTAAAATAAAATAAACTTCCATAAAAACTTACAGCTAATATTACATATAAGACATTTAAAATTTAACATAGTTATGCAATCAGTAGATGGTCGGTCTGAGTATTTGTCGTGTTAGACTACATTACAGACTACAAACGAAGATTTATAACCAAAACAAACTATAGTAACAATCACTGCTGGTGGCTCTTCTTCCCAAGGGGCAGTCACAGTCACGGATTAAGAGAGCTGTGGCTGAGAAGTCACAGTCACAAATCACACTGGCCTGCAAAAATCAGAAACGGCGGTTACTGATAAGGGGTTCTTAAAAGTAGGTAGTGAAGCCATTTGCTATTTTTTTCAGCCAGTCTAATGTACATACATTTGTTAGCGCAGTACAAGAAAAACGATGATTCTGTGGCAATAAGGAAAAACTACCAAAGTAATTTTTTTGAATTTTTCAGTAGAGCGCTTTGACAGTTGAAATTGTAGTGTAAATGTATAGAATTAAGATATAGGTTTTTTCCATAAAATCCACAGTTTTTAAGCAAAAGCCGTAAAATTTTATGTGATTATAGATCATAGCACGAAGAACACAATGGCGATGCTATCTCGTTTTGGATCAAACTTGAGTTTGGCCTTTTCCGCTTATTGTCACGGAATTATTGATTGCACGCCGATTGGAATTCGGTTTTGTTGTAGTTCTGCAATTTATAACTTAATTATAATTTCAACAAGTTGTATATTCAATTCCAAATGTATCGCGGTCTCCTCAATTATATAGTAGGCACATTCATAAATAGAAAAAATTTTAATTTTATAAAAAAAAAATACTTGTCCATTTCGAGATTGATTAATTATTTTGTTGAAGTTGCTTTAATGGCGGTCACCGTGGTGAGGTGGTAGTGTACCGGATTACCACACCGAGGGTCCCAGGTTCCAGTGCCGGTACAGGTGACATCAAATGTTTGGGAAAAAAATAAAATTTGTCAAAATCTGTTCGCCTCTTGGCAGTGGACGGCCACCTGTGTATTTTTGCATTAAAAAGACTTCTCCACAAAAACTCATCTGCCCAGGCTGGAGCCGTTCAGAGTCGGCAAAAATCATGAAGGTCCCACCAATTTGTAAAAAATAGTTAGAAGAAGCATTCCATTAATTAGTAGAGAAGCGTGGCTTTAACCACCTCGGGGGTATATCGGCGCAAATTATTATTATTTACATGCTTTAATTATGTCAATTTTGAATTTGATTTATTATAATATTTAAAAACTCGAACTAAGCTCAAGTAAAAGCAAAATTCATACTTTTATTTGATACATCTGGTGATGGAGTGATTAACTTTTTAAACTTTAATGCCAAGAAGTTAGAAAGTCTAAGCTCGGGTGGAACCGACCATTAAATACCCATCTATGCAAAAGTGGCGCGATTAGTATGCGATCTCTATACTGTACTGCGTGGGCAGTAGCACACCCACTCTCAAAAACTTTTCAAAAATCATTCACAAGACGACCAAGTCAGCACACTTACCAATTTTTACTTATTAAGCTGCATCAGCTTACCCATGAAAAAATAAACAAAATGTGACAGCGCTGAAAATTTTTTACATTTAAATTTGTTTTTTATATTTTTTTTGAAGGAAAGTAAAAGTAATGTGTTTCAATAACGATTGAGGAGCACACTGTGTGTTGTGCCTTGTAATTATCAAGATAATGTCAAAATATCAGTTGCAACGAGAAAAATGAAGGCTAAAGGAGATAAAAGCTCTAAAACTAGAATTTTATCAGGATGATTCAAAAAGAATAATCGATGTAATTGAAGAAGAGGTCCCTCCAAGTAAAGTGAGTATTTGAAATAACCAAAATAAATATATAACAAGCGCCTTGAAAGCTTCATGCAGCAAGCCTGCGGATATCAAAGACGTTAAAGACCTTTTCCGATTGAGATCTCAAAAACGAGATTTGCCAGGAGATGTTTTTGGGAAAATGGGAGGGCTAAGGCGAGGGATATCAGTATTATATAATTGTCTCCATTAACAGTAACGCGTACTGTTCAAGATCTCAACTGCTATTTAAATAATAATTTGAGATTGAAACTTAATACATGTTGTAGCTATTTTTCAATAGCAATTGATGAGGTTTGTAACATATCATATATCAGCCAGCTGTTAATAGGTGAGGCATTTTTAGGGAGAATATAACTAAGAAATCACGAATATTAATGTAAATGTCTTTTAAGCGCATCAGTCAATGAATGACCTGTTTTTATGTTTCTTGAAAGTTTATAAATCGAAAGTAAGTTGTTTACCAAATTTCAATCATCTCACCGGATGTACAGATAAACGAACATAACCCCAGAGGATTTGACATTTTTAATGCTATAAGCACAAAATTCAAGGATCAAAATTATTTATTTAGTAAGAAAAACAGTCCTCCGTGTGTACAGAGCACTAGCACTGGGCGGAAAAAAATAATGGTCTTGTTGGTCAATTTTACGAACGAGGAGTTCAAGTACCTTCATATCACTGCCTAATCCATCAAGAAACCCTATGTGTACAATGGAAGCACGCCACTAAACCTATGGATGTAGAGTGAAAACTTTAAACAAATTATGTAAAAGGAGGACATTACGTATTAGTTATTGAAAGTTAAAAAATTTAATTTTAAGTTTGATTTAGCATTTTTGGCTGATACTACAAATCATTAGTCTTCACATATACCTAACTTAAGCCAACCTGGTATTTGGGAAACTGGGGTAAATTGTTAGTCAAAACGTTAATTTACGTAAGCAAAAATAGAGAACTGTTAACTACAATTTCATAAGTTACGTAAACTGGAAGTAATGAGAGCGGTGAGAAAGCGCAGTGTACCACCTAAGTGAACATTTTGTTCTGAAATCTCTCAAAAATATACATGAGAAATTGGTTTTCAAATTGACCTTAACTGATATGGTATTAATATGGAAGTTTAAAAAAAACGTTAAAATAAATAATGTTTTAAAAAATTTAAGCAAATATAAGAAAAGCCATAAATTTGAACACACATACATGAATAACAAAAACCGGTATCCCTGGCATATTCGTACAAGGATTTGTACGACAAATCGAGCCCGGGATACAACTGAACACCACCCGTAAATAGCCAAAAAGGATCACAGTGTGCGAAAGAACGGAAGGCTGTTATAAGCGTTATTTATTTTGCAGGGGATGTGTGCAATAGACGCTGGATAACGTTGCGGGAGAGGTACAGTGGAGTTAAGACGGCTTCATGCTCCATCCAGCCGGGGCGAGTGCGGAAGAACATGGTCATTGACCTTAAATTACAAAAAAAAAACAAGGACATAAGCTATAATTTGTCATAGGGTTATTACGCTCATTCTGAAGCTCACTCCTTTTTTCTTTCTCAGATGCAGAACTTCAAAAATGTATTGCCAGAGACAACTCCGAGCTTGTCCCCGCAACTTCCAGATCAAGCATCCAGTGTAAATATGCAACCCAGCACACATACATATATGACAGCTTTGGCAAGCGTGATCTACTAAAAAGTTCTCAATACCCCTACGTTTTACTCAGGAAAGTGCGCATACTACAATGAGTGTGCCAAAGAAAAGTCAGAATTTTTTTTACGAAATGCATTTCAAATTTTTTATTTTAGTTGAAACTATCAGGCCCCCAGGTTATATTAAATTTCAATTCGTCATAACTCTGAACTTATTTGGTCTAAATCAATAATATTTGGATATATGTTTCCCTTAGTCAAGATTTAACTAATTTTGGAAAAGTGGCGGTGTTACGCCCACATTTTTTGTGTTTTGTTTGTTCTTCATTAATGTCCAAAGTTTATGGTCGATCTCTATGAAACTATCACGATAAGTTTAGATGTTCGGTGGGTACGACATAGGCTATACATAATTTTGGAAAAGTGGGAGTTGCCACGTTCAAATTTTTTATGTTTGGTTTGTGCTTCATTAATGTCCAAATTAATTTTTGATCTCTTTGAAACAAGATTTTATTTAGTTTCAGGCTATTTAAAGTAGCAATTCGACATAGCTAGGAATTTATTTTGTTCCAGTTAATGATATTTTATATGTAGATATGTGTTCTATATATCAAAAAACCTTGAAAACAGAAAGCAATACCAGGATCAAATAAAAGTTAATTCGATATATCTTTGAAAGTAAGTACATATCAGTACCCGCAGAGAAAATCGGAGAAGAAGGGGGGTAGGAATAGAAATGTGAGATATAGAGGTGGTATTAGAGGGTAATTAAGAAGGTAAAGAGAGTAATGGTATATGGGGTTGGGGGAAAAGCAAAAGTTGAAAGAAAAAGGAGGAGATAAGGATAAATGTAGAAGAAGCGAAAAGTGGGGAGGGAAAAGAGTACAATTTGTTGAATGTAAGCAATAAAATTTTAGGAACTTCTTGTTTCAACACATATCAGGCACATTTTCCTTGACTAGGGATTTTTTTTAAAGAAACACATACTATAGAAAAATCACTACAACCTTATTAATTTTATAATATTTTCTTCGTCTGAAGAATCAGAAGAGCATGAGTCTGCGTACAAAGTTTGGGCATTTATCATAGAGGTGAGATCATCGGTAATTTCAAAATTAGTGCAACATTTGAATAAGCGGTTTATCGAACATGTAATATTAAGCAACGAGTTAATCATTTTAATTTTCAATCTGTTCCTTAATATAGTTCTTAAAATTTTCATGGCACTAAAAATTCTTCCACCCTCCGCATTACTGAAAGGTAATACCAAAAAGTTAAATACGAATTCGACCAATTCTAAAAAAGGGTGTTCGTTTAGTGAATTTTTATGATCTCGGATTTCCGCCCAAAGTTCTATGGTAGAGATCACACTTGTCCACTGTACGGTTACTAGCTTTCGTCACTGCAGCTCAATCAATGCTACTTGACTTGGAGAATACCTAGACTCTTCTTCTTGAAAGTGAGAAAATACATGCGGTTTTGTAACTTTCAAAGAATTATCAACTGAAAAAAAGATTATCTTTTGTAAAGAGTTCATATTTTCAGGTGGTCGATGTCGCAGCAATTGGGTTATCAACTCCACTAAAAATAGTTAAAATTTTTACGAATAATTTTCTGTATTTCGTCATCAATACTAAAGGGTGTTTTTTTTAGGGGTATAGAACTTCGAATTGAAATAAAACACAAGAAAATCGTTTTAAGGTCCATCAATTTAGCTTTATTGGAAGGATAATTTTATGCCATTAATGTTTAAATATGATTTCGGGCATGCGGCCGCCGCGGCTGGCTCGAATAAAGCCAATTCTACAGGTCCAATTTTCAACCACTTTTTCGAGCATATGGGGCCGTATGTCGGCAATAACGCCACGAATGTTGGCTTCCAATTCCCCTAACGTTTCTGGTTTGTTGGTGAAGACGAGCGACTTCACATATCCCCAAAGAAAATAATCCAATGGTGTCAAATCACACGACCTTGGTGGCCAATTGACAGGTCCATTCCGCGAAATTATGCGCTCATCGAATGTTTCCTTCAATAAATCGATTGTGACGTGCGCTGTGTGGCATGTAGCGCCGTCTTGTTGGAACCACAACTCATCCACATTCATGCCATCCAATTCGGGAACAAAATAGTCGGTTATCATGGCTCTATACCGGTCTCCATTAACGGTAGCTGCCTCTCCAGCATTATTGCGGAAGAAGTATGGCCCAATGACTCCACCAGCCCATAGAGCACACCAAACAGTCAGTTTTTGTGGATGTAATGGCGTTTCAAGGGTCTCATGTGGATTCTCTTCACTCCAAATGCGGCAATTTTGCTTGTTGACGTAGCCATTCAACCAAAAATGAGCCTCATCACTGAACAAAATTTTGCGATGAAAATCAGCATCGAAATCAATCTCATTTTCGGCCCATACACCAAAATCACGACGCATTGCATGGTCTCGCGGCTTTAATTCTTGCACAAGCTGGATCTTGTAAGGTCGCAAGCCAAGATCTTTGCGCAAAATCTTCCATAAAGTTGATGGACAAAGCTCCAATTGCTGTGCACGGTGGCGAATCGATTCATTCGGGTCCTCTTCAACACTTTGCTCTACAGCGGCAATTGTTTCTTCGGTGCGCACTGTTCGACGTCTCTGCGGATGCGTATTATCACATAGAGTAAACGTAGTGCGAAAACGATCCATGGTTAACCGAATTAATTGCTCTGATGGACGATTATGTCGACCATAAAATGGACGGAGCTCACGGTAAACTTCGCGAACTGAACCATTATTTTCGAAATAAATTTGCACGATTTGCAAGCGTTGTTCTTTTGTCAACCTGTTCATGATGAAATGGCAAACCAAACTGAACATAAATGACATTAGAGTTGCCAGATTTGACCACAAAATGCCAGTTTTATCTCTATTCGAAAAACAAACCTGTAAAAAAACACCCTGTACCTTCATTTAATTTTAATTTTATATATTCCTCGAAGTTGTATGAAAAATATGCTGTTGGGACCAGAAAAGGTTTGGAGTAAAAAAAGGCTTGAAAAAAGCCACGAAGCTAAAACCAAAATTATGAGGCTAAAGGACAAAAAAAGGCTAAATCTAGCCTTGAAAATCCTAACCTGGTCACACTGGTTGACGGTTATTTCCAACGCGAGAACAAATCCAAGAAATTATGAGAGTTTAATTATGGAATATTACCATTTCACTCGGCAAAATGTTGAGTGCTATGTTTCCTACCGCAAGAAAAATATCATTTAACTCTGTTCAATGTACAAGTATCTTAGCAAAACTACAAAAGGTAAGCATTTCGCAGACAAACGATTAATATTTTTCATGACGAATTTGCTTTATATACAACAAGTTGTAGATGCAAATAATTCCAATTAAACCGATGGGACCACCGAGACTACTGCAATTAGCTTGTGTGCCTACGGCTTCTTAAAAGTCAGGAAATATTTTAAAAAATCATACGATTAAAAACTTCCCAAATGTATGAAGTGTGGAAATAAATACAAAACGAGTGGTAATACCTGCAACTTATTTGACCATTGGAAACGCTTTCACCCTAACCTGGATAAGATGAACAAGAGTCTTTAGCAAATACCAGCGCCCATCAACATATTAGGTATATTTAAGGTTTATTACATATGCAACATAAAAAGTATCTGTTACTTTTCTAATTTCATGGATTCATATTGTAAGCGCTTTATCGAGTACAAATTCTCGAAGGAAAAATGACATAGACTCAGCTTTAGTCGGATTGGTTGCGGAAGATTTGCATGCGTTTAATATTGTCGCAGATTCTGGGGTTCGACACTTTGTACTAGGTCCCCGGTATATTATTCCATGATTTCAGTTTAATCGAACACTTGAGAGGAAGTTGGTAAATTTATCATTTGCAGCTTTATCAACACACGGTTGGACTTCTGCAGCAAATGAGGGCTTCCTTACGATTGGCGAAAATTTTGGGGCATTAGGTTTCGTTGCTTTGTCCTGGAAATTGTATAGCTTTGGAAAAATATGATACTTTGATTTAACTTTCAAACGTCACATACAATTAATTTATGTACAGCTCTGCAGATGGGTATAACGAAGAGGCTTTCACCATATGAACTGAGGATACATTCCTTCCCTGCGGGTTAGGGGTTTAGAATATGCCCGAGGTAGGCATACACATATGCACAAAGGTAATGACGTGCAACTCGATAGTTGATATACGGATATGATGCCTCTCACCTCTCATTACCCATTTTATCCTTCCTAACGGAAGGAGGGGTGACATGATCTAGAAGGTTTCACTGGTCATAAATCGCTACCACGACAGTACCGCAAGGGAGTACCGGAGCGTACCGGGTTCAAATCCGGCCGAGGACTGTTAATTCGACAACACTCCCCAAAACCTTCGGGGAGTGTTTTTGCTATTACCACAATAATAACAACAACCTTATAAGATTCAGTGAGGATTTCTTAATGCAGTTTACTTTTATTTTTCAACTGAAACTTTTTAGTTACCGTTTTTTAATCTCCTGGAAATCACATGTTTTGAAAAAAGTCCTACTACATATTTACAGAAAATTAATACATTACATAATTTATACACCGACTATTAGATTTAAACTCAATTAACTAAACTTTAAATACAAAGTTATATAACATTTGTGTAGTTGTAGTTGCGTCTGGTCAGATAAAGCACTTCTTTTCATATCAAGCATTGTTTACCCCTACTAGTTCGGCATCTTTTTTTTGCAAATCGGAGTGGAAAGTAGTGGGTAAAGGTACTCCGAGAGAGTGATATGAAAGAAATCGTGTTCAGAGTTGTTTCAAAGTCAAAACTACAACAAAAAATTTCAATTTAAACTGAAATTTATATTCTGTAGTTACTGATAAGGTGTTATAACTGCTTTATATTCAATAATTTGGGAGTTTTATGCATCCACTTTCAATATTGTAGTATTTAAATTTGATTGTTTTATTATTGCTAACAAGGCACCCTGTGTCGTTTGTTTGTGTGTGCAGATTCGGAGTAAGTTAATTTGTATGTCGATAGTATAAATTGGTATCTATGTATACCAGTGATGTAACAAATGCTACTTTTTGAACATTCGCGAACGCGAATATGCAATAAGGATATTCGCGAATGCGAATGCGAATATTCGGTTTTTATTCAAATTTGTCGACAATTGTGTAGAGCTATGCAGTCGCGTTCGATAGACGTGCGTTTCGGTTGCATTTTGTTCGCGAATCGACATGTTGCCAAGACTCCTGGGCATTGTTTACTCCTACTAGTTTGACATCTTCTTTTGCGAATCGGAGTGGAAGGCAGTGGATGAAGGTACTCCATATACTATGCTCTTCGGTACCCCTCTGAAATTTTTCCATGGCGCGGTCTACGAGTATATGTGTACAAGTAGCGCAACTTAGTCTGAAGCCCCACAACACAAACCAACACAGCTATTTTGATCCGAGGCTGTGACTGCACAGTGATAGACATAGAATAAGAGCAGTAGCTGTGTTAGGTGAGGATAAAATTTTATAAAATTTTTACTGGAAAGTGCTCGGTGACACAGAAAATTTGCAGCGAGAGAGCGCATTTTGACATTTCATTGAGAGAGAGAGTTGCAAGTTTCTGCTGGGGAAATTGCACTCAGTAAAACTTGCAAGTGATAACAGCTGATCGTGACATGGGAAAGCAACAAATTTTAAAATTTTAACTATTAACCAATTAAAATGGCAACAGATGTTTTGCTGCAAGTTTTTACTGACTCCTGTTCGGCGTTTCATTCTCACTTTGCTAACACCCCTTTGCAAGTTTTGTCACCGAACTTTATTTGCAGTGTTCGAATATTGTTCGAATATTGCAAAATTTAAGAAATTTTCGACCAAATTAATGTGGTAGCAATAGCAAAACTACCAAAAATAACTATAAGTTTTGGTTTTTAAACGACATTTCCAAAGTGATTTCCTTTTACACACCAAAATACAATATTCACATTTATTAAAATTGAGCATTCGAAACTTAAAGCAAGTCCATGATAATTCATGTTGTTATAAACATTAAAAAACATTGGGGAAAAGGCAATAATTTTTTTAGTCTGGACTAATTTGTTTGTGTTTAAATTCGCATCTGCATTCCCCTATCATCTAAATAACACAAATCACAGATTCATTGGTTCATATTGACGAAGCCAATACGTGATTGCGATTATTGCAACTGTGATTGAGAACGCGAGCAGATTCTGTCAAAGCCAGTCAGTCACGAGGTTTTGCTTGAAGCTGTCCTGCGATTTATTGTTATATTTCGGTGGCGGAAGTTTAATTATTAACTCATTGTTATTTTCTAAGAGAGCAGTATTTTTGTTTAAGTGTCTACAATTTTTTACTTGTTTGTTTACATTACATATATTTATAGTTTATCGTTGAATAATATATTTTTAGTTTGATCATATATTATTAGTTGAGTTACTTTTTCATGCATTAAAAAACATTGAAAATAAATTTATCTTAATCTTATTAACCTGGTTTATCTTCATATTCGCAAAACATTCGCAGAAATTTTGCAAATGCGAATGTCCAAAAACATGCGAATATTCGCGACATCATTGATCTATATATATGTATGCGCGCATATGTGAACTAGGTACGGGTGCTAATGAAAATTGCCCACATTCCAAATCAATTTATGGCCAATCTTTGGTGAAGTCTTACTATCTACTTCATTAATTAAAAGGAAACGTTGACGCGTTGCCTTTGAAAAAAATCTGAAAACGAAACAACGTTATTTAATATCCGATAGAAAACATAATATGAACGAAGGTTTTTATAGAAGTCTCATATCCATATGAGTCCATATGCATGAGTGTCCATAAGAAAGATATAAAAAAAGAAATGAACTAAAACTCCGTAATTTTTTTGCTCTGTCATTTACAGTTGTTTTCAATATAATAGTAGTGAAATTAAATTGGATATCCTTCGACGAAATAAGAAGAAGCTGTGTTTTTAATAATTTTCATTTAAAATAAAGCTAATTTCATAATAGAAACTACATAAAAAGAAATTTCAAAGTTTACGCAAAGTTCAGGAAAGTTGATTAAACTTTAGAAAAGGCCATCAAAATTTGCAAAATTTTTTTTCAGAATTTCTACAAAAATTTGTTAGTACGCAGTTTTGTAGACCAATTAATTTAAGTCCAATTGGACGAGATAAATATATTTGTGAATCGTCAGCATATAGATATATAGAAACACGCCTACAACAATGAGTCATATCATTAATAAAGTTACTGAACAAAATTGGTCCAAGAATAGATCCCCGAAGCACCCGCTAGTAATGTCACTTCGTCTCAGAGGAACCATTTTTACCTCATACTTTTGCCAACGATCCAATCTGCTGTTTATGCCAATACATTTTTTCGAATATTTGCCAATATTGAAAATACCAAATATTAATAAAAGTTCCGCTAAATGCACAAAAAGTTTGCAGAATTGCACAACACAAGTATTTGCTAGGTCATCGCCTTTGGCCAAGTAAAGTTCACAAGTCCAGCATGATCAGCATAAGTGGTTCTTTAAGAACTATGTCAAGCGAAGTTCTTCGGGTATTTATCGAATTTCTGCCCCTGGATCTAGAACGGTACCGAGCAACGGCAACGTCAGCCCTGCATCTAAGAGAATTTTCCAGTTTGAGCACGAGAACCACATGGCAGTCTAGAATACTTAACAATTTCAGTTTTCTTTCTGAAGGCCCAGACCGTTCCGCGACCACCACTGTAGAGGATAGCAACTTTATCGTAAACATTCCAAGTAGGGGTCATTGGGGGTAGCCGGATTGGTGCTTCGCTGCTGAAAGCAGCATCTCCATATACACCGACGGCTATAAATTATTTTATTACTATTATAGTAATTTCCAGGTTGAGGCATGAGCCACGGTTTGGATAGGGAAACACACTATCGGTAAGGAAATCTCTATTTTTAGCCATATCTAACCCGCCATCTGACCTACACTAAACTGTCTCCGATCTATTCAAGAGATAGCCAAACAGCAATGTGTGAGCCTCACATGGGTCCCGGGACACAGGAACATTGACGTTATTTCTGACAAAGAACGCATAGGTATACCCCTCGTCACCTGCAGGATGGGAACAAACTACAGGGTGTCGGATATCTAGGCAAACATGGCCAAAAAGAGATCTCATCATGTTTATACCCTCAGAAAAGTTGAAATATCTAAATTAATAGTAATACTAACCGGGAATGGGTGTGCCCTCTCGTCGATGTTTTAGGAGTTGTAACTCTTCTATGTGATATTGGAACGCGGTAAGGCAGTTCTGCTGATGATGATAAAACAAAACTGTCAAAACATCCATCATGAACACACTACCAACTGTCAAATGGCGGAAGTGGTTCATGCATATGGTAAAGAAGAATAGAACTAGGAGTTTAGATGACATCAAAACCAGCGTATTGTTAGCTTAATGGTTAGCAATGCGTGCCAAAATTTCTCTGATGAAGAAGCCTAACAGCTTCCGAAAACCTATGGCGGTTGTCTCTAAATATTTCTCTCACTCTATTCAAATTTTAATAATTAATTAAAAATGATTATTAAAAAATAAAAACAATAATAACTTTCATAAAAATTGAACATTGTCATTGTAGGCCAAGCTGTTTTAGCCCAGAGCTAGGTTTACTAGTTTTCTCAAATTAATGTGAATTTTTTACCACTTTACCTTCTGCTGCGTTTTATAGGTCTGGTGGTTGGGCATGATATTAGATTATGGTTGTAATCCATAAAAGCTGTTTTAAGGAGGACAAGTAAGCCTTGTTGCTTATTAATCGGATGACGGTGTTTAAGTTAGAAAAGTGGTACAAACGAGCCCCAAAGCAAAGGGGCAGCTGCCAGTCTATATAACTCAACTTGCTTATTTAAATAAAAACAGACTTTCGATTCGGCAGCGTTCTTGTTGAAATTAAAATAAGGATTTCGGTTTCGGTTCCATTTCTAAATTAAAATTTTGAACCATTATAAAAGTGGCCATTCATATCTGATTCAATAGATTTCCACTGAATTTAATCTGAATTAAATGCAATAACAACTTAGAGGTGGATTGAAATTCGAGAAACTTTCTAATTCAATGAGTATACTGCTTATTGAAAACATTGAAAACGGTAGGTAGCATACATATTTATAAATAAAGTTTTCATTATGAATATGCTTGAGTTAGTGCTGCCAATCTCGTACTTTTGTAGGTGCGAAAATACTAAGATCACGGGATTTTCGGGATTTACAATATGTTAATAAAGACTAAATATGTTTGACTTATTTATTTATGAACTGTATCTTAACTTTTTGTTGATGTGCAATATTTTTGAATACTTGAATTTTGTAAAACTTTATAGGAAGAAGTAGAAGAAGGGAATGAAAAGTCAGAGGAGGGAGAAGAAAGAAGGAAATCAGAAAAAAAAAAGAGGATGGTTAGACAGAGTAAGAGGGTTGTTCGAATTTTTTTTTATTCGACCTTCGAACTTTGCAATCAAATGCCAATTTTCACTGTAATGTTTGTATGGTTTTTTGGCTATAACTCGTCGACTAATTGATATTTTTTCAATCTGTTAAGGCCAAATTATTGCAACAATTAAAATTAAAAAAGAAAATTGATTTATAAAGTTTTTGTAGTGCTTATGTTGTATGTGCTTATATAAAATGTTGGAAATTTTTTTTTTCATGCTTTTTGAACATATTTTCCACAAAACTAAGTCTTTTTTCTTTCTGTTTGATCTATAATATGCTTCTCAATTTTTTCAGTTTTGGTTTTGAAGAAACATTGAAAAAGAAATTATAAAAATACGGAAAAAAATATAGTTTTAAATATATAAATTAAATTAAATTTCAGGTACAGAGGAAAGAAATCTCCAGATGCAATACTCGCTGAAATTTGTTGGTGGTATAAAAACACCTTTGAAGAAGAGGAAGGGGAAGACAAAGATGAAATTCCAGAATATCAGTTGGACGAATTTATAGACCTTTCTGATGATGATGACGATGACCAAGATATTAAAGAGAGCAGTGATGTTGATCCACAGGCCTCTGCTAAACGGCAACTGGCCAAATCATTAATTAAATTTTTTTAATTTTTTTACTTAAAACTTTTCATAACTAACATTTTAAAATTAGTAGCGCAACTTACTCCGAATCTGCACACACACACAAGCCACACAGGGTGCGTTGTATGCAGTAATAAAAACAATCAAATTTAAATACTGCAATATTGAACATGAAGACTTGAAACTCCCAAATTATTGAATATAAAGCAGTTATAACACGTTATCAGTTACTATAGAATGTATATTTTAGTTTAAATTGAAGTTTTTAGTTGCAGTTTTTACTTTAAAACAACTCTGAACGCGATTTCCTTCATTACACTCTCTCGGAGTACCTTCATCCACTACCTTCCACTCCGATTCGCGAAAGAAGATGCCAAACTAGTAGGGGTAAACAATGCTATTGCTTCTGGCTACATAGTTGATGGTGAAGTTTTTCAGCGGATTCTGACATGCATATTTGAAATATGACAGAACTTTTGTATAACCGGGATTGTAAAATCAGATCCGGAAAACTCTTTGATTGTTAAAATCAGCATCCCTAGTATGAATGTGTTATAACTAGAGCCCTGCAACAAAAAACTTAAAAACATTTTACTGTATATATTCTTAGATATGTAAGTGAGTATATAAATATATATTTGTATGAGTACCATAATATCGCAACATTGGAATTGTTCGGTGCTGAGTTTGTCCGTAATTTGAACCCATTTTATGTGCTCAGCCAGCAGCCGGCAGGCAGCCTGCAGCGGTTTTCTTCTCAACAATTATCCATTGTAAGATGGCATTGTTACGTTAATGAAATAACGTGCCTCTACTATGTCTCCCTATTCCAATCTGTCACATTAGTAACATGACTACGATGGCGACTCAATTTGCAGTCGCAACAGTTACTGATTTTTTAATTTTATTAAGTGACAAAAGACACTTTTACCTTTGCAAAAGGCAGGAATTGACATTCAAACACACGTACATATATATGTATTAAGGACTCTGACAATAAGGTGGAAATCGGTGGTGGCTTTGCGTCACTACTCTGCTTGTGGAACTCCATTATTATATTTCTCGATGTCGTATGAATGGTTCTATGATGAGGGGAGTGGTTAAATCTGCGTCATGACAATGTGGTTCTTCTCTATAGAAACGTGTCATATATGCATCAGCTTTTCAACTTACATAAATATACATACATACATATGTACAATATATTATATATAGTACTTGAAATATAGAGCTTGAATACTCGATCCAAATTGAAATGTACTTACATACACAAGTACATGCATAGCGATGTGTGTTTCGTAGGCTGTTCTGTCACAAGAACGTTGACGTGTAGAATGGATACAATCCATCCCAACGGCTGACAAGGCATCAGAATGCTCCTGTCACGCTACATGCTATGTAAATGTTTACTAACTCATAGGGTCTCCAAATGCCAAATCTCTGATAAATTTCCTTGTCCAAAAACCCTATGGGTTGACATTCGGGATCCGGAGAGTGTTATTGAAACTCTTATGACCTCACTTGAAATTAAAAGTCCAACTTTTACAGTGCAACAGATTCCTTTTTTATTTTACTTTGTCGTACATACAAATAAATTATATCCGTCAAACCTTTAGCCTTCAGAAAATGCCAGCTTTTCCAATTTCCCTCTGAGAACAACCCTAGGCCTAACGAGGCAGTGTGGGCGCATTTCTTCATTTCTTACTCACTACTTAGCTCCACTGATAATTTCGGGGGGGTCCAACTTTTTTTTTTTGTCATAAAAACGATTTTGAGAGTAAAGCTAGGTATTGTGCTGTTCACTTGAAAATTTAAATGTTTTGAAATGTGCCTGGTATCGTTTCCCATTAGATTCAGTCATGGACGCTGGCAACATTTTACAGTGAAAATCGTCGTTTAAAAACATGTTCAAGGCATGAAAAGATCTGAATCTAATGGGAAACGATGCCAGGAAGATATTCTATGTTCAAAACATTTACCCCGTTATTCATAAAAAATATTAAAGGTTTATAAAGCTTTTTTAAATGAGATTTTCATACAAATTTTCAATTATAAGAGCTTAATAAACCTATTTTATTTTTGATTTATAAGAGGGTTAAAGTGTCGTCTCAAATAGTTTCTAGGCGACTTGAGACATTTTCACCTGAAAACCACAATACCAAGCATAAAATGGAAATGACAAAGTTACAGTTTAATATTATATACATAAGAGGCTTTTCCAACAAACAACAAACAAATGTACTGTGTCAATTACAAGCATTGGCGCTGCCACTTTAGTCTGATTGGACCAAAAAATGATTCGTGCCACTTATTTCTTTTTTTTAATTTTATTATGTTGATTTTTTTTACTCTAACAGTCCAGAAAGTTTGGACCCTCCCTTATCCATCCCTTACGCAAAATCCATATAGTTTCATGACCTAAAATGCCTTTATTTTAACACTTATCAATGTTATTTTTTCTCTTATTTGACACTTCAGGGAGTTTGGACCCCCCCCTCATCCATCCCTGATTCAAAATCCATATAATTTCATGACCTAAAATTCCTTTATTTTAACTTTTATTATGTAGACATATAAAAATATGTCACTAATTTGGACATTTCGGGGGGGCGGGGGGACACTCCGGACCCCCAAGACCCCCCTGGATCCGCGCCTGACTGAGTCCAATATGGGGCTGAAGCAAACTCGGAAAAATGCTTCAACTGTTTTTTCATCTCGACCGAGGCCTCTTTATTTCTCTCTTTATTCCCATAACATTGACCAGAGAGTTATTCCTTAACTCGAGTTCTAGTACCTGATAGGGTTTTCCAATTTATGGACATATTCAGTCTATGTAATTTCTTTACAAACCGCGCAGTTTAAATTAACCTAACCTCGCATAACATGATCCAGTTAGCGGAATCTTTGAACTATGCGCATATCTTCGTACACGGCTAAAAATTTCAGCCTAAGTTTTAAACCATTAGTCAGTTTAAGCAATTTTTTTACCTTTTTGTAATATTCCAAACCTTTCAATTACCTACACCAATTTTCAATTTATTGCGGTTTAGATTTAAAACTTAACTGAAAAAAAACGTCAAAATTTTTTTATTTCTTTTCATTTATTTCTGAAAGTTTTTCAAAGTCATTGAATTTTTCTCATTGCAGTAGGTAGAGCCAGGGCCGCAGAGAGCCGATCCGGGCCCCAAGGACAGTTGGCGTTTCTTTCTCTTTGAAATCCTGATAAGAGTACTGTCAATACTGCTTTGCCTTGCCGGGCCCGCAAAAACCTTCCGGGCCCCAGGGAAATTGCCCTGACTGCCCCCCCTCTCCCCGGCCCTGGGTAGAGCAGACGATTCTGATGCGGGGACAGTCGGTTCGAATCATGCCAACTGATACAAATGTTTTTGATGTTTTTTAATTGTTAAGACATTTCTGGTTTAGAATTTAAACTCTTTTCTTCACGGTCATTTTCTTGAAAACTGGCACAGTTTAAATTCTAAACCAAATTTGGTTTGGACATATACAAGGTGGCGCAAAAGTAAGCTTCCGATGTTCAGCATATCGGTTGTGGCACGTGCCGTGTGTGCTGTTGCACCGTCTTGTTGGAACCACATGTTTTCCAATCCCAATTCATCAAGTTGCGGCAAAAAGAACTCGTTGATCATTGCTCTGTAGCGCTCACCATTCACAGTAACAGCAATATTCCGCGTTCTGGAGCAGTGTAGCGTAACATTGTTTATTAACGTGTATTTCGCATGTGTTTACTACACAAATGTCAAAACAGAACTGACTTTAGGGGCCAATCGCAAAATTTATAGCATTTTCTGATAGGAGGATTACTTTTGCGCCACCTTGTACGAGTATGTAGCCCAACAAAAGTTTAAAATTTAGGCTCAACTTTTTAGCCGTGTGAAGCTCGTACAGATCGTACACCTCTTCGTTAAGTGTCTTTAGATACTCGCCATCATCATCACGGTAAGGACCATATACCTTCCAGGACCATATATTTTCCCGATAAAACTTTAGAACAGGTATGATCAAAGACTTATAGTATGTGATCTTTGTTGGTCGTAATAGCACTGTATTTCTCTGTTATCTACTCAAACCAAAGCAGCACTTGTTGGCATTACTGATTCTTCGTTGAATTTATAGCGCTACAATTATTTTTGGTACTATCGCTGGTTTCCAAATCTCCGAAGCTCCTCACAGTTATAAATTCCCAACTATCAACAGCGACGTGGCTGCCAAAGCTAAGAGGAATAATATCAAGAAATTGTACCAGAAAACTGTGCTCATGAAAAAGGTTTTAAGACCTTCACAAACTTTACTTTTGGGGGTTTTATATGGAGCACTTTCCTTTCTTGAGATGCTCAACCTTTTGTCTCAATATATCATGAAGCAGGGGTTACCCTCTGAGCTGTTAAAGTATGAAAGTAATTGTGCATGAACTACCGAGGTGTGGCGGTAGTATTCCTAGCCTACCACACCGAAGGTCCAATTTCGAGTTGTGGGACACGTAACATCAAAAGAGGTTTGAAAACTTTTTTTAAAACCGGTCGCCCCTCGGCAGTGGTTTAGCAATTCTCCGAGTGTATATCTGCCATGAAATCTTTCTCATCAAAAATTCAATTCATCTGTTTTGCAAATGCTATTAAAGCAGCACACCAGGCGCGGATACAGAAAATATTTTCGGTGTGGGGGGTTCCAAATTTGTTTCTATAATAACGATTTTGAGTGTAAAGTGGAAATTACGAAATTGCAGTTTCATTTTGTCACTAGTGGGGACGCAAACCAAATTTATCAAAACCTAGAGAAAAAAATACCAAAAATAAGTACCTTTTCTTTTGAAGAACAGTAACAAAACATGTTCACATTTATTCCTTTGCAGCAATATTTGAACAGAACCTAAAATTGTAACTAAATTAGTACTTCTTTTATTTTTAGAGTGAAATCCAATAATCACTACCTTTTCCACAACCCTCACATCGGACTCCAACTCATGTGTGGTTTCAATTTCGTTGGGCACCTGCAGCACACCACAAATTTGTAGAGACGATCGGCCCTCATCTCCTCGGAGGTATATCGCTCCAAATATTTATTTGTTTATTTATTTATAAGTATGTTTTGACTATTGTATGACTTCCTATTGGAACTCAAGTGCGTTCTGTTTAATCCACAACAACATCCAGTTAGTTGGTTCTTATCACAGCGCCGTCATGCCAGTAGATTTTACTATCGGCCAGATTTTCCACTCAAAAGCGCGTCTCTGGTGCAAAGAGAGCAAGCGCAGACAGACATCCGGTTAAAAAGAGAACGTATAACTCGTAAGGATGTTACTCGGGTTAAAAGGTATCCACATATTATCAGCTCTAATACAAAAGTACATTTATAACGTATGACATTTCGTGCCTATGTCAAGTGGCACTTAATAATCATACCAGAACGAATGTAGTGAATGCGTCAAACACGCGGAAACCAACAGTCACACTGACACTGAACAACCCTACTTGAGTTGCACATGCAATTTTGCAAACCACCCATTGCCCGAGCTCATCATTCCATTTGTATGCCGAATTATGACGTTGTCTGCATCAGCCTACCAGAACTCAGAGCAGATGAAAACTAATAATAATGGCGCAGTAATAACTGATTTATTCTCAATTGAAATCGTTAGTAAAAAATGTGCAAATGTCGCATCTGATTATGAACAATTACGACTGTCCAGATACTGATTGCCAGTGTTATTGTTTGTGATGAACTTTAATTGTTGGATACCAAGCTCCAATAACAGTTGTGATCGTTTAAAAGGATGACTTTCTGGTTGAATATTTACACAAACATTCATATGTTTTTTTGTACGAGCCCTGGTAGAAATGCGAAAGATGGGATGCATATGCTATACGAGTATGTGATGGGTGATACCGAAAGACGGCATAGCAAACCTCTGCAAAAAGTGTGTAGAAGCTTTTCGTTGTAAGCGACTTGATCTATTTGGGAACAACCGTATCCCTGAAAATAATGTTGGCCAAGAAATTCAATGGGAAATTACTCTTGTCAACAAGTAGGTATTCCTTTGGACTGAGTAATAAACTGAAAAGCAAATGCCGCTCGCGACTCACAAGGATCTCGCTTTAATAGTGTCGAAAAAAGATTTAATGTTAGGTCATATTATGCCCATGAACAAATTACATCCAACACAGAAAGGTTTAGAATCGATACCCGAAATCGGCAGCAGAAGAAGAGGGGAGCCTCTATTGAGTTGACAAAAATGATTACTTGGCCTGCCTTGGTATTTCCAATCGAAGCAGTTGTCGCTAAAGAGGGATATCGGCTGCCAAAATCACCTGGCGGCTAAGTACCAAAAAATCCACTGAAAGAGTCCCAGTTTCGGATTGCTTATTTCGGAATGTGTGAAGCCGCGATCAGTATTTGGGCTAGCTCGACACTAAAAAATATCCTTAGTAAAGCCCATTACACTGTTAAAAATTTGAGCCTAAATTTTAAACAATACATCGGTTTTAGCAATTTTTTAAACTTTTTTGTAGTAAACTCCAAACATTTCATTAACTTATCTTTCAATTTCTTTCGTTTTATATTTTAAGCCTAACTAAAAAAAAAAATTTTTATTTCTGAGAGATTTTTCAAGTCATTGAATTTTTTTCACAAAATTTGTGTGTTCGCCATAGCTGAGTTGGTAGAGCAGTCACGTCTGATGCAGAGATGGTCGGTTCGAATTCTGGTAACTGATAAAAATATTTTTTTTATTTGTTAAGACTTTTCGGCAGACCTGTAAAATAATGATTACTAATAGTAATTATTACCGGTTTGATTAATTATTTTCTTGAGAACCCATTTAATGATTGATTACCATTACTTTCAACTTTTAATGATTTTTTCAGTGTTGCTGTAGAAGCACATAAATATACTTAACTTTAGTTATTGGTTTTATGGTCTGTTCATTTTTACATATTTGTGTAAGTTCAACGAGCTCAAGACCAGTTGATAATAATTCTTGTTTAATTATTATTATTTTTGATTAGAGAAAAAATTGAAAGCAACAAACATATACAGGCTATAGTTATAGTACTATTTCGAAAACAGCCACGTTTTCTCGTCAGACTAATTCGTATAGTTTTGCTATTTTCAGAGGATCTTGTGGAGAATCGAACCCACTCACTCTGACTGCAAGATCAGCTGCCTAACCCATAGGCTATGCTGCGTGTAGTTTTGCAAGCTGCTTAATTCTTAATTAACAATACTGGAAAAAATCAAAAATGATCCAAAAAAATCTTAAGTAATCAAAACAACTTTTTTTTTTGATTATTTTAGATTTTTGTTTGATTATTATTATTTTTTTTTTCTAATCGTAATCAATTAATAATTGCCTTTTCTTGGAAAAAAAATTAAAATAATCATTACAAATTAAAAAAGCCGTTTAATTAATTGATTACTAATTACTAATCAACTTTAACACGTCTGCTTTTCTGGTTTAAAATTCATCAAGCTCATTTCCTCGGAATTTAAATAAGTTTAATTTGAACGTACATAGCATATAAGCCAAAAAAGTTTCAAATTTAGGGGCAAAATTTTTAACCATGCATTCATCTCGCCCCACAAAATTTAGAATAACATTTTATGGGACTCTTCAATTAGATTTATATGGGAAAATAAGGAAATTTAAATTATAGAATGATTAAAGGTTGTCAACCCTAAACGGTTTCGAAATAGTACTAGAATGTTTGTGGCTTTTTCAACTCTTTCACTGAAAAAACAAAATTATAGTACACACAGCCCTATGTAACATGTGAGCAGCCCTGCAATCATTATCATTCTGATGAGCCTTAAAGAATGCGCGTTTTTTTTAATCTTAAAATATTTATTAACATATTTAAAATTGTTAAATAAATTATAAAATATAAAAACACTGAAAAATATGTACCATTCTATTCTAATAAAAACTTTTAATAATTAAAAAATAATGAATTTGCGATACGAAATAAAGTCAATTAATGTTATTGAACTTGTTACCTGTCACCACATGCCCATTGTGATATCACAATATTGGTAAACGGCTACAAATTTGACCCTAGATCGTTAACCTTTTTGGGCCTACAAACATGTCCATATATTTCAGTAATCGCAAAATCAGGGTCCTTACTTACCCTGTAGTTTTATTCGAAAGAAAATTTGTTCATTTTCGAGTGGTTCGTTGTTTGAGTTCCATTCTGTTCCCTACGGATTTGATTCATCCCCCTTTCGATTGTAGAAAATTTGGTACTCCCCATTTCGAAAACATAGGTATGCTAAAATGGTCGAAAGTTAGAAAATTATATTCGGCAACAATTAAGCAAACGGAAATCCACAAAAATGTAAGTTCTTATGATAATAACAAAACAAGTAGTATTTTTTTCATCAAAAAATCTGCTGCTGACAGAAAATAATTTAAAAATTTTAGGTAAAAAATTCAAAAGAGCATAGTTTGAGATTCGAAGTATTTACATATTTAAAAAAAAAATTTAATATTATTTAATAAAAATAAAATAAAAAAAATAAAAGTTAATTGCTATAATCTGCGCTACTAAGGCATGGACAGCAGCGTTGTCTGATACTGTACTTACGATTTATGTAATTTGTTTTTGTATTTTGGTTTGCGTTTGAAATTTGTGAAACAGTGATGCCTCCCATTTTCGAATATCTTCTAATGTAAATTCGAATGAATTACAGAGTAGCAAGATGTATAATAATCGACTTTTGCTTCCGTGTAGAACAGCCTTTGGAATAGAAGTAGAGAGTAAGGGCCCATTTTCCCTTAAATGGACCAAATTGCCAGGAGTACTGTGCTGATAATGTCAAAATTGTAAAACTGAATTAAAATAGGTAGAACTTAGTAAACTATTTTCTAAACACCAATGTACATAGGTAGCATATCTATATAAGATATAATCACTTTAATTGAGTGCCTCCAGACGATATTTTGATATCCAGATAGTAGGTATCACCAATACTCATGATGGGATTTAAAAAATCTATTTGAATGGACTAGGTATGTGTGTACATAATATATAGTACATGCAGAGGTAAACTTGTACATATTTATATAAGGTATGAAAATTAATACCAAATAAAGCCACAATATTTCAATTGATAAGATAACAAATAAATAAACATTTATATTGACAAATACATACATATGAATGTACTTATTTATGTATGTATGTTGATACAATTCGGAGCTGTTGCTACTGGAGCGGGCGTTAGCTATCAGTGGATCAAAACTTTGAATTGGTAACCATCTGCTAGGCGACAAAAGGCGTCTGTGAAATAAGTACCCAGCTATCAAAACACAAGAACAGGAATCTCCAACAAATATAATAATCTTCATACATACATACTTACATATAAAGACCTGCATTTACTAGCATTATTTATTTGTTTGTACGTATGTGCAGCTATGCTATGCTCTGCTGGCTAAAATCCTGTTGGTATTCGTGCAGACATACAGTCGTCTCGCGCGTGCCCCAAAGTGGCTTAACAGAGTAAAGAGTACAGAAAGAGTTTATCGTATGAATGGGCGTTTCGTATTTGAACACACCCTTTCATAATAGCCATTTCTTATTCATACATGCATACATACATAGATTCATTTATAACAATTCACTAACACACAATAAAAATAATATTTACATATATACATACATATGTATCATCAATTAGGTACATATGTTCATTTTCGAAATGTATGGGTGAGTAGATCTACGAGTATATCCAGTAGATATGAACCTAACTGTGCACACAGGGATCCAACAATAAATATCTATATCATCGCTATTATCTGTTACTTATACTGTTTCTTAAATGTTGTATATATATCTATCTATGTATTTGTGAATTGGTGATATTTATGTACAAGCTGGAGTATCTATTATAAGCACTTGTGCACTTGCGCCTACACACAGTGGTGGTCAAATAAATGTTACCATCATTATAAATTTGTGTAATTTTTTAACTCCCAAAACATGTTGGCAACTCTGGATTAAAGTACAATGGTAAGTTATTGTTGATAGCGGTAATAACAAAAGCATTTACTATTATTAAAGAATATAGGTAAAAATTTACATACCCTACCAACCTGCAATGGATACAAATCTGGATAAACAGGGAGTCGCGCGTGCCAAACAACTGGATAAAAAATTGGGCAGTATTGTTCGGCGAGGTTCACTTTTTAACCATGTTGAAAATGTTTTTCCGTGTACGAAAAACATGCGTTGGGGTTAGTAAAAATTTGTGAATTTGGCCGAGTGAGCTTGTACGTATTTGGAAAGTTGTCAAACTGTTGCGGGAATAAGACCTGACTCTGTCTCCGACTAAATCGACGCCGACTCTTTTTACGACGTGGAATGCGCAGTCGTGACAAGAGTTAAACGTCCACGTAGATGGAGTACCTCTACCTACTGTCAACCACCCTAAAATCCTGGGTGTGACGTTCGACAATAGCCTCATCTTTGCTAGTCATGCCACTGCAATAGCCTCAAAGGTACAGAGCCGCAACAAGGTCCTCAAGTCGCTGGCCGGCAATACTTAGGGAAAAGATAAAGAAACGTTGCTAGTTCCATATAAGGCTATTGGCTGACCGGTTATTGATTACGCTGCGCCCATATGGTCGTCCAAACTTGCTGACACCAATTGGACGAAGTTGCAAGTCTGCCAGAACACCGCCATCAGTATTGCCACGGGATGTCTGCTTATGTCATCCGAGTCTCACCTTCATCAGAAGGCCAAACTGCTCACTGTACGTGAGCATGCGGAACTGTTGTGCACACAGTTTTTACTGAACTGCCACAAACCTAGTCATGCAAACCGTCATCTATTGGAAGAAGCTCCGCCCCCTAGAGACATAAGTAAACATCTCCGTAAGCACTATGATAATCCAGCGCCACATTACCTTGCCGTTTGATCTGCGTAACCATAGGTGGGCTTTTAACGACCTCCATACAGAGTCGGTAGACAGATCCCTCTGATCTCAGCCTGTGAACCCCGCGATTGACATCGAACCACCTGAAATAGCTGATGAGGAGCGTATTTTCCGAGTGAGACTTAACTCATCCTAGCACAACTTCGTTCTGGATATTGCAATAGGTTAAACTCTTACTTATCCGGACCATACCAAAAACGTGCCCTGCATGTGGTATGTCCCCTCACGATACCAAACATCTCTTTTCCTGGTCAATTGAACCTACTCTTGTAACACCAATATCACTCTGGTCCAACCCTGTTGAAACTGCCCGTTTCCTTGGACTCCCGTTAGAAGAGATTGGTGATGATTCTCAGAATGATCGTGCCTATTAGGCAGGGAGAAGCACTGCTAATAACAAAAACAGGGAAAACGACTTGAATTGGAGCTATCCCAACAAACCACCGGAGTCATAAATGAGGCACAAATGAGTCCTAAATGGGAGTGTTTAAGCGCTTTATGAGCTCATTTGTGATTCCGCAATGCGATGGTTGTCCGATATGACCCTAATTTCATATTTTATATGAGTTTGAATGGTAGACGTACAAGACAACTTTTGGTCTCATAATAGGCACTTATTTTGATTTTTGAGGAGTGATTTATGGCCCTTAAAATTTGCTCTTTTCGATTAGTGTTGCCAAATAATGTCTGGCACCATGTTTATTTGGCAGAAACCCCTTGAAAGGCTCATCTTTGCATATTTCCCATGTGGTTTGAAAGAAAAATCACTAAGGAAGACCAATAAATTGGTACGGCATAACGAGACAGTTACAATCCAGCATAAAATTATATGTAAGTCACTGTTACGATGCAGATGACTTGAGTGAAATAGCGTCCACAAACTGTACATACTCGTATATCAGGAACATATACAAAGTTTCTTTTCGAAAATTTGTATTTATTTTTTTTTAGATATGAATATGTATTTGTTCAAAAGTTTCTCTGATAACACTACCGGCATACGGTTCATAATTTCCATCATATCACGAATCATAAAAGACTGCTTTATGATCAAATTTCTGAGGATCGCATTTTTCACATATATAGGACTCATACGTGACTCCTAAAACATGAGCACAGCGATGTAATCGAGCAGTGTGAGCATATTTCTCACAGCTGTACACTCCTGTGAACAACACCTTGTGTTACTAGCCCAACTGCTGTGGGAATGATTCCGTGCACCACGTTACCGCGCGTTTTGTCTTCCTACTCACAGGATAGTCGTGCAAGAGGAATGTCAAATTGTATTTTCCATAATAAAAAATGGTTGATGTGAAAATTATTTTTCCTTACGTATATTTTACAAAGAAGAGAGGGAAAACAACCCCATAGGAAGATCCTAGATCCACCACTGCTGAAAAGTAATGAGTAATAACACTCATACGCCATGTTGCACAATGCCACAGACGCTTCGTCGGTGAGGGTGTAAAACCTCTTATCGCACTTCTGTAAAGCCCCGTAACCAACACTTGAGTCAAGCCTTTTCTGCGGCTTCTGCTTTTAATACAGTGGCCTACTAAGGAGAGCGCGGAGGGGGGCATCCGCCCTGGCGCAAAATACAGAATTTTTCGTTTAGAACCACAACTGTTAAATAATGATTACTAATCGTACTGATTATCGGTTTGATTCATTATTTTCTTGAAAATCCATTTAATGATTGATTATCATTACTTTCAATTTTTTATGATTATTTTTCAATTAATTGAAAAAATCATGCCTTTTAACGATTATTAAAAAAATCTAAAATAATCAAAAATAATCAAGAAAAGCTTTTTTAATTACTTTTGCTTATTTTTGATTTTTGTTTTGATTCTTTTGATTATTTTTGATTTTTTCAGCACTGTTGTAGAAGTACATAAATATACACATCAACAATACTGAAAAAAATCTGAAATAATCAAAATAAAAAGTCGAACAAAAATAAAAAGTAATCAAAACAACTTTTTTTGATTAGTTTAGATTTTTTTTTTCTAATCGTAAGCAATTGATACTTACCTTTTCTTGAAAAGCAATTAAAATAATCATTACTAATTACAAATCAAATTTAACAGGTTTCAGTTTTGCATCTAAGAGTTTTTGAATTTTATATGAATTTTCGATAAAAAATAAAATTTCTTTCGATCTTATTTTCATACTCTCGAAACACTCAAACCTAAAACTTGCAATTTAACTTTTCTCTTCTATTCTAACATTGCTACAGCTTCAGCAAATTGGATAATCTGCTTTGACTCATGGTTGATCTTAAGAAAGAATTGATTTGTGAAAATGATCTTTCACGAGGGCCGTGAATCATATTTTTCCCCGGCCGCTAAATTTTCCAGGTACGCAACTAATTAAAGATGCACACTTACTGTAATAAAAACTGATTTTAACACAGACCTGTTATAGAATGATAATTAATCGTAATGTTTACCGGTTTGATTAATTATATTCTTGAGAATCCATTTATTGATGGATTACCAATTACTTGAAATTTTTAATAATTATTTTCTAATTAATTAATAAAATAATCAAAAAAGTCATAATTTTTTACGATCAAAAATCAAAATAGGTTGTTTTGATTACTTTTGTTAATGTTGTTTTGTTTTTTGATTTAAATTTTTTTTTTTTGATTATTTTATATATATATATATCAACAATACTAAAAAAAATTAAAAATAATCAAAAAAAATCAAAAAAATCTAAAGTAATCAAACAACTTTTTTTGATCATTTTTAATTTTATTTTTTTTCTAATCGTAATCAATTAAAAATAATTAAAATAATCATTAGTAACTAAAAAAAGCTGTCTAATTAATTGATTACTAATTATTAATCAAATTCAACAGGTCTGTTTTAAAATCACAAGTAATACTTTTGGATTAAGTAATGAGATTCTTTTTCTTGTCTCTTTCTTTCTTATCAGTTGGTTATATTAGTTCTCTAAACATAATCATGACTGATAATAAAATTATATCAAGAAGTATCAGTGATTTCTTTTCAAAATCGACCACTAGATCTCAATGGGTATTTGACTCAATAAACAAAAGATATTTGTATTCATTCTGGTCCTTCCACACGAGTGCTTAAACCGGCAGTTACCGATAAGAATACCATCGTCATTCATTCGCACAACATGGCCTAGTCAACGAAGCCACTGTGGGCCTGCCCGTGACCGTTATGTAGCATGCATTTATATATCTGTCGTTGAATATTGTTGCTGGTAATTTTGCTGTTGCTGTTGACATTTTGAATGAAATTTAATTGAATTCGCACAATGATTCTGTTTACTTAACTTGCCACTTTGTATATTGAGCTGATGATCAATAGATTCCAATGTGATGTGCTGTGTATACATATGTATTTACCATTATATTCTGGTATGTACATGGTAAATATGTTTGTATGCATATTTTTATGTATTACTTTTTATGTATAAATGTAGTGGTATGTATATTCATCCCGCAACGAGACACAAGAGTGATAACAACAAATACATCAGAAACAGCTAACCGCTACTTACTGCTCATTTGTGTAAGCAAATGTGGACGTGAATAAATAATTGAAATCTCGGTTAGACAAACAAAGTGAATGCAAATAGACCAAAACATACGGAAGAGAACCTAAACGCAAGTGTTTGGGGCACGATTAGCCAGTTTACTAATTGGATCGAATTAAGAGATTCATCACTTTGTGTGGGTTGAGCATGTCCCATGGAGAGACTAATTGTACCCATTTGTACCCGAACGGCTACGAATAGACTAATCTTTTTTTACCTAAACTGGTACTTTTAACTCCTTTAAGATTGCTACATAAAAAAATTCTATTGACTTACACTCCTATGAGTATGCTACACAAATAAAAATTTACTTATGTATGTATATATTTGGAGTTATAGCCAACTGTAAACTAGAGGAATTAATCGCGGTCGTTCTCTTTAGAGATTAAACACACGATTTTTTGCAGGGTATGACCTTTACACAAATATCTTCGAATGCATGAGCAAGACATATGTATGTATAAGTACTTCCATGCATAAATATTTATAATACGTCTACCTGATACTTCATTAAGCTAATGATAGTTTTCTGTATGAAATTCAAGATCTCATAGGCTTGCACTATAGTTACCACCGTTTCGGCCTTCAGCTAGCGTTAATCCAAGTCCTAAACCTACACATACTAAAATGAAAATAAGGAGCATACTAAAGATGAGCGACAAGGAGTATTTAACGAACCGGTTCGAACTGGTTTCAAGTCTGCTTGGTATCCTAACATTACTTCAATATTGCTACGATCGATAATTTTCATTAAAATATTTCAATAAAGTATTCAAGACTATAAAGGAGCTCGAGACCAAGATTAATAATTTTTATTATTATTGTTTTAATTTTTTTTAATACTTTTTTTAATTATTGAAAGTTTTTATTTGTATAGAAACGGAAAATGTTGTACACCAACAATTCAAATTAATTAATGAAAATTTCGAAACAACTGCCATAGCTTGTCTTGTAGCCATTTCGGAAACTGCTAGACTTCTTCAACACCATCCACACCAGTCCACAGAATGATGGTTTTTTTTTGCAGCTAAGCTCCTATTTCTAATCAGCTAACATCTGTTGGCATTATCATTGCTAAAAATGGATTTTTCTTGTTTTTTTTACATGGTGTTTGGTATTTTCTTCCAAAGTTTCAAGCACCACGTAAAAAAAAGATTGCCAGAAATCAACACAATTTTAAACAATCTTGAGACTTACTGTTTGTGAGACCAGAATTTAATAGCCTACCAAACTGCAAACTCAGAAATCATTTTGAAAATATTTCCTCAAACGTGAAAATTCTCACCCCGTTTTTTGAAACTCCCAGGAATTGTTTGAGTTTTTGTATAAGCTTGAGAATACTAATTCAACAGATTTATATGAAAGATATATCTCTATTTTTATATTAAAAGAGCCGGTTCACCTCACAATAAGTTCGACTTACCACCGATTTTGAAGTAGGGGAGGTTTTGTAAATATTCCAGAGTATGATTGTGTAAAAACACAACTTAAGATTGCTGCAAACATCTCGGTTCATTTTCCCCTAGTCTCTTGACGGGAATTGCCATGTTATGTTGAAAACAAGTTTCGGTTCCTCTAAGCCCGTTTTTCGTTTTTTTTTTGTAAGGCCAAGAACATTTTGTTTTTTATACTATTTGGTTCTGTAAGTCCGGTTCTGCGAATCACTAGTCCATACATACATACGTACTATGTGCGCATTCACCACTCTAGCTCACGCATTTGCAAGTACTTCCGCATGCAGTGATTTCTATGTACATATATATATTACCTCTGTACTGGCGGCTGGGTTGGCGAAGTTGTTTTCTGGGTTTTAAATTACATTTGCATTCAAAACATTCAAAACGGTGGATTCGCTTTTCTTATAAACGTCCAACTACTCAACTACTGTCGAATAATTTACTACCTAAATCTTGATTATCAAATGATTGCTTTGACTATGCAGTGCACACTGCTTTAGCGTCTTCTTGACTCCCAGCAGGATACCAAAACTAACAGAAGCTCTAAAAATCATAAAGCAACAAACACACAAACGACCGGTCGTGTGCGGGTGCGAATTACAATTCAAATCCATTCAAGGATAAGAAGTCAATCAGCTACAAAAGTGAAGGTTTTCACTTTGACAAATTGAAGTGAGGCCGGAATCAATCAGCTTCTTTACTCCTTTTCATCTTAGCCTAAACGTAAGCAAAGCCACCCTGAGACATTGCAAAAGAAACCCAACCCATTGGATTATCGATGCTTACATCTACATACTCATGTTCGTACATCCATATGGTTCTTCATGTTGCTGACATTCGCAGCGTAACAATCTTTGACTTTGTGTGCATGAATGTTGCAGAGTTCCGACACGTGACAATGCCACCACCTTCGTGCCGCACAACCCATTCTTCAATTACCCTTTCACAGCTCATCGTCGGCATTATCGTAATCGCATCCTAATTGCAAGAAAATTACTCCCACGTGTTTGTGTAACCTGATCATCAAAGCACATTTTTGAACACCATCGACGAACGGCTACATCAACCAGCCGGTTAAAGGGCAAAATGGCTATACATGAGTGAATTAACGGTCAGGAGATCACAAAATATTCGACTCCTAACAAACATGTACATGCGTGCATTAGTCTAAAGGTGCATATAAACTTCCATAGCCATAGAACGTAAAATAAGGCTCAGCGCGACGAATAGTGGGAAACAGTAACGGGTCAATTCTAAGCGTAACGGGAAATTTTGTACCTGGAAGATTATCTAACCGAAAATCGTAACCGTTGGCAATGCAATTCATGTACCCGAAATTCTAGCGTACATGGCAACGCTGTCAAAAACAAACAATGCGCAATAGAGAATAAAATGCAAACGCGAGCGAAACTTCGTGCAAAATAGAGCTAATATTATTTATTAATCCTTGTGAACTAATATGTGTACAAAATTTTGTAAAAATATTCACAAAATACGTGCGGTTACGCGACTTCACCACCTATTTTGGTGGTTACGAAATTGAACTGCAACTTAAGCCGGCAGAATACCGAAAGGGTGTAAAAGTTTTCAAATTGTTTATTTTGCCGGTAAAACGAATGTTGTTACCACACTATACTTAGGGCGTAATTCGTAAGTTTTAATGCTGTTATCCCTTTTATTTTTGTATAATACTAGCAGGCTTTGTCCTGCCACAAATTTTAGTTGGCTAAATCAAAGAACGTATAATAACGGATCAATTCTGTGCGTAACCGGTAATTTTGTATCTGGAAGATTATCTAACCGAAAATCGTTACCGTTGGCAATGCAGGTCAAGTAACTGCGGTTCTAGCGTACATGGCAACGCTGTCAAAAACAAACAAAGCGCAATAGAGAATAAAATGCAAACGCGTACGAAACTTCGTGGAAAAAGAGTGCTTATATTGTTTATTAATTCTTGTGAACTAGTATGTATACAAAATTTGTTGTACATATTTTCTGCCCAAAAAATTTTTAAAAAACACGTGCAATTTTTCACGGTTACGCGAAGTAACCACTTCTTTTGGTGGTTACAAAATTGAACTGCAATTTAAACCGGCAGTGTAAAGCTGAGCGGCTTCACGGAATTGCGCTGATACCGGTGTAGGCGTCATTGGCGCTGATACCTTTATTTGTGATTCCGTAACGCCATGAGGCCAGTAGCGCCAGAAACACTAAACTACTACAAAACACCGCTGTACTGGAGTGGCGCTACTGGCGCCATTGCGCTACTAGCGTCACTTTTGAAAAAAGATTAGTTCGTAGGATTGCCTATCATTGAAAATTTTGTGTTACTTCGCACCACCTAGTGGATACAACCGTAACCTTTTTGCCGTAACGGCGCCATCTTTACTTGAACTTTTTACTTTAAAAACTAGGTGGTGTCATTTGGCGTCCAGCTTTATGTGTTGAAATCAGAGAACGTATACATATACATACGTATACTAATGAAAACATGTTTATTATTAGTTTTTGAATTTTTAAATCACATTTATTAATATATTTTTTATATAAAATAATAATATAAAATCATTTGAAAAATATACGATAATTGTACTTATCCATGCCAGATCCATGCATCAAAGTAAATAATTGTTAAATTCTGCAAATGGAAATTCTCTTGTTTCTTTGCTAACAGAAAATGTTATTTAAAAGATACAGAAATTCTCAATTATTTGGTGAATCAACTGACACAGTGGTGATAACTGACACAGTGGTGAATCAACTGAGACGGTTGCACGAGAATGGAAGCCATCCATGGAACACAAAAATTACGCCTTCTCATTATATAAACGTTCTCTGCTATACAGCAAAACAGCTGATCACCGACAGCAGTGCTGCCACTGCCACTGGTGCTGCCACTGCCACATTGTAATTCCACCTTTAGAGACAGTTTTTGTGACTTCAGATGATTTCGGTATTCTGTAAGAGAAAATCACAAAAAGTTCACCATTGATGTGTGGTGAAAACACACTTGCATACATCTCAAGTACAGCAATTGACAATAGATGCATAGATATCGCGATAGCTCAGGTATTAGGCGTATCGAGTACAAAGTGAGCAACCTAGGTTCGATCGCGGACAATTCATTATTTTTATTTTTTATTTTATTTTTTCTTAGTTAAATATTATTTTTTTAAATATATAAATGTTTCTACATTTAAAAGTTATTACTTTTTTAATTTCTTTAATTTTTAACCCAATATTTTACTGTTTGTGACCTGCCTAGAACCAGCTGACAAATTAGTGACTATTTTTTTGGGACTAGAGATGTGAGACAGCTTACTGAATACCAAATTGTATCAAGATTGAAATTGACCACAAAATGTCTCTATTAGTGACTAGATACTTGTTACAGAATTCACCTATTAGTATCTAAGAGAGCTCGAGCTAATCGCTTAACCTATTAGTCGAATTAAGTGATAAGGGACGCGTTTTGACATCGGAGCTATCCTATAATAAAAATATTTATAAGCCTAATTAAATATATGAATCGGAAATTGCAAGCTTCTCCACTTTGCACTCTAGACTAGAGCCCTGCCGATTAATTGCCATCGATATCAGCAGATTCCTAAATCTTAACTGATTAATCGGCATCGGCCTCTGAAAAAAATCGCCATCGGTCGGACTCTACTCCAGACTAATTAAAATTTTCAAAACTTGATAAATATTCGAACATGTTGATATTGTCGAAATCATTTCAATGTTTCTTCGGATGGTGTCTATATTTCAGTCTGTCACTGTATGTGCATATAAACATACACATACGTATACAGGTATGAATTGAGAGCCTAGGGTCAATTGCTTTGTATATTTGTTCTTCGAAAATTTCATTGTCAAGCCCGCTCATATTTTCCGCCCTTCAGTCACTACCATTGTTTCATATTCTTATCTTCTATTTTAAATCTTTTCTGGCCCACTTGACCAACCTGGCATTGTTCATATTGGACTCAAGTAGCAAAAATAACGATTTTAACCATCTTTTCTATTGCGGTCGAACGATAAAAAAATACAAGTTTGCATCCACAATTATTAACTGTTACTTTTTCTGTTCATATTCAGTTTCGTTTTGGACGACATAGTGAACGTTACAATTTTCCAAAGTATAGCTTAAAGAAAACAACAAATAATAAATAAAAATGAGTTTGCAGTTACAAATCGAGAAACTTAAGGGTTTGGACAATTATAAGGCTTGGTCCATGACAGTGCGAGCTTATCTTGAATCAGAAGAATTATGGACGATAGTGGAAAATGGACCTGAAAACAATGAGGAGGTATGTTTGTCTGTATATTGGCTGGCATATATGATTATGTGTGTTTTGTTTACTTAGTCCCTGCTCAAAGACAAACGTGCAAAGTTTATAATTTTATGTTTAATAGAAACAAAGCTTTGCCAATTTATGGTCAGCATACGGACAGCGAGAGACTTGTGGAATTATTTGCGAACCCAACATTCTTTGCGTTAATGTGAAAGCAGCGCGAGCTCGAGGCGTAGTCATGTAAAATAATGAAATTATTATTACATAAGTATTTATATCTACTAAATATTCACTCATAATAATAATTTCCATGCTAATGCTCTACGAATTAACGTAAAAGAAATATGAAAAGTGGTTTTAGTTTGCATTATAATTCTTGTGATCCTTTTTACAGAAAAAATTAGGAAAATTTGGGAAAATCGTGTGCCAAAATTGGAAACTTTTTGTATATTACAAAGTAGTGCTTATTTGAGATTCGATCAAAAATTTACAAATGACGCTTGTGGACGTGTTCTTACATGGGTAATCTAATCCCGAAATAATTACTAAGTAACCCTTCAGTTAAATCTTCCAGTTGTATCGGGTAAACGCACCAGTTTCCGGACACTTAACGTTTTTCTTAACTTTGACTTCGACTCATTTTCTCACTATAAACGCTACCACGAAAAGATATACTGTTTATAATAGCATAAATATTGCTCAATAATATGACGTCTGTATAATTTAAAAATATAATCGTGTTAATATTATAAAAATCAAAAAAGACAGATTTGCTGTAGTTTTCGGACAGTAAAATTTAGTTTCCGGACGCTTTGGTTTTAGTTTCCGGGCACCCGAATTTGCATGAAAATTGCAATACACTGGTCATAAACAAACTGTTCGATCTTTGGTTTGAGGGATGAACCAAACTTACGATGTTTTATTTTGCATAATTGATAGATTTTTTCCAACAATTAGCTACATGCAGGTCCGGGATCCTCAGGAGGCCCGTCTAGGATCTATTAGATCCAGAACTGGACTAGGCCTAAGCTGGGAGGGGTTACCCTGCAGAAGCAACAAAGTAAAAATCTGGTAATTAATAATTAGTATAATGGAAGGTTTGAAAACCAGCCCGACAGAATTATCAAATCCCATGGTATTAACAACTGAAACTAGGCTCAATGTCTCGTGGCCGTAGCCTGTGCCACCGCCATCACGGGGCCGACGGACTGGTTGGTCCTGCCCGCGCTTCGAAATGGATGCTGAAGCTAGATGTGACCGGTTGGTACCATACACATTTACACCGATTGTTCCAAATCTGCTTTATACTGTGGATATCCGAAGTTAAATAAATCCTACAAGCTAGCAAATTACAACAACTAAAAGTGTCTTGAAGTGCAAACAGGCGCTATGAAGAATTTACTAGCGGGGAAAGTATTTGTACATCTATACTGGGTCATCGGTCATATGGGCATACATAGATGAAAACGAAGGGAATGATATCTTCACCTGGAAGGGGAAGTCTCTCGAAAAGTATACCATAGAACTCCCCAGCAGATTGAGAGTATTGAAAAGCAGTCAAGAGCTGTAAACGATCTACCAAGCAAAAACGGCTTAGAAGTAACATGGGCAAGGTGGCGCAAAAGTAAGCTTCCGATGTTCAGCATATCGGTTGTGGCACGTGCAGTGTGTGCTGTTGCACCGTCTTGTTGGAACCACATGTTTTCCAATCCCAATTCATCAAGTTGCGGCAAAAAGAACTCGTTGATCATTTCTCTGTAGCGCTCACCATTCACAGTAACCGTTTGGCCCCGACCGATTATTGGTCAAATAAATAGCAATATTCCCCGTTCTGGAGCAGTGTAGCGTAACATTGTTTATTAACGTGTATTTCGCATGTGTTTACTACACAAATGTCAAAACAGAACTGACTTTAGGGGCCAATCGCAAAATTTTTAGCATTTTCTGATAGGAGGATGACTTTTGCGCCACCCTGTATTTTGTGATTCTGTCGCTCGCCAGATTAAGGCTCCGACTATTAGGTGTTCCACAGCTATCCTGAGCTGCCACTTGTCTGATGCTTGTTTGGTTTGATTTTATAACCTCGAAGGGCTGATATAAAAGTCTGCATTCATTCTTTAAATAATAATATCGATAAAAACAACAAAGTTTGTACAAAATGCTAACTGTCCGGTCATTGAAACTTACTTTCTCATTATCCGGACAGCAATATTTGTTTTTCTTTTTGTAATGCATATATAATATAATAAACTATCATTTAGGAGAATTAAATGGTAATTCGTAATTTTCGCCTTCTTTTCAGTATCCGAATACTGAAAATCATCTCAAATTTTGGTACTAGTATCCAGACAGTAATAACTTAGGCTGAAAATTTAAATACATTTTATTTTTATTTATAATATGAAAGTTTATTATATTTTAAACAAATATTATTAACTTTTATTGTAATATGTTAATAAATACTTGTTTAGGCCCTTACTTTTCTAAAATGCTCCCACTATTTTTTTTACAAAATCTGCAATTTTGAACTTTTAAACTATGCTTTTGATTCAACTTAAACTTTCCACGTACACTCAGAAAACATGTACATTTCCATTTGTGTTGTTATTTGAGTCTATTTGTTAGTTATTTGTCTATTAATCCAAAAACATTGACATAGTGTCCGGAAACTAGCGCAGATGCCCTATAAAGATCCGATTTAAAATCTAAATTAAATTTGAATAGCTTGGGAATAACAGACTTATGTGCCAAACAGATACAGTAAATCTCAAAATAATGGTCCGTTATCGGTAACCTTATACAGCAGCTGATTCGACCAACATTATGTGAAACAATGCTATCGATTATTGGTGGCACATAGTAATTCCCAATCCGCAACGTAACCTTTTCGACCAATTACATTTTGGGTTTTATCTTATGTTAACGGAACCAATGTTTTCAGGTTAAGTCACTGTCGACCTATCCATAATACGTCAAAAGTTCGAACAAAATAACGTCCGACGAATTTGTTGTTTTGCACACAAACACCCTTCCTCAGGCCCGCTTGCACATCGAAAATTTGTAAATTTGACTCTTTCTTTAACTTAATAATATTAATTATCTTATAACAAAAGCATATGCTAATTTGGATTTCTGACATAATCTCCGATGCCATTGATAGTTCAGCTCTTCTTGGACAAATATGCTTCAATAATACTTTTTATATTGGTATTCTGAGAGCGAATTATCTCAGCTACGCCCCACTTCTTTGGGATACTTGAGCTTGATTTTGCAATGCCAAGGTCCCAGTTTATGGCACTTATTGAGTCTTACTACCGAGACAATTGAATTGCTATTTAATCTAATGTTTAATTAGTTTTAAGCTTAATTTGTAAATCTAGTCAGTAAGGAGTTTCTTCCATTGATTTAGGTCCGGTTTTTCAGTACAAGTTCAACTCAATTTGTCAGTTAAACTAAGCTTAAACTTGTTACGCAGTTTTTCAGTCAACTTTAAACGAAGTTTAAGCGGCCAATTTGACAGGGTTAAGCTCTAGTTAACCTGTCAGCTGTTAGCATATTTGATGGTTTTGGTTGTGAAACAATAAACTGAACGCAATTAAAAAGTGACAATATTTTTATATTTAATTAAATACTGGATATATCATCTGACGAAAATGATTATAGTGATGCAGAAATTAGCGAAATCCCAACTATTACAATAATGAGTAGAAGCAATGGCGTTGAATATGTAAGCAAATATTATCTGTTGCCGTATCTAGATAAAGAAAAAACCAATGTTGCCGTATAAAAAGCAAATATTACAAGCGGCCTTAAACTCTCACTGAAAAACTGTTCTGCAGTTTAACTGGAGTTTAAATTTATGCCGAGTGTAAGCAAACTTAGTTTAAACTGAGCTTAACCAAGGACTGAAAAACCGGGCCTTAATAAATAAATAATAAAGTTTGAAATTAACTCAAAGTTAAAATAATAACTTTCTTCATTCAAGTGGCCCTCAATCTATTCAGCTGCCAATGTTTTCACCGAACTGTAAGTATATGTTTGGCACATTAAGGCCCGGTTTTTCAGTCCTTGGTTAAGCTCAGTTTAAACTAATTTTGCTTAAACTCGGCATAAATTTAAACTCCAGTTAAACTGCAGAGCGGGGTTTCAGTGAGAGTTTAAGGCCGCTTTTAAGATTTGCTTTTTATACGGCAACATTTTTTCTTTATCTAGATACGGCAACAGATAATATTTGTATACATATTCAACGCCATTGCTTCTCCTCAGTATTGTAATAGTTAGGATTTCGCTAATTTCTGCATCACTATAATCACTTTCGTCAGATGATATATCCAGTATTTCAATAAATATAAAAATAGCGTCCTTTCTTATCTGCGTTCAGTAGGTCGATTCTGTAACTATTTTAACGCCAGGTGCTAGCGTTAACTTCGCTTAACACCATTTTTAACGCTTTTCCCTATTCGCTAACTTTTAACCACACGAAAAGTGTTAGCTAACACAACGTGTGAGTACGGTATGTTCCTTTGTTATTGTCAACGTAGCTTCGGCCTGTCCAATTCGTGTTATTTCCCTTGGTTCTTTGTGGGTGTTGGCAACAACGGACACCCGTGTGCTAGGAAACAAACATACTAGTATGAAAGTATCAGCACTGACACATAAATTATCATCACTGTCAATAAAAAGTGTGAGTGGGTTAGTAAAGAAATCAGCGTTTCTTGTAGGGTACTCCCCACCCTAAAAGCACCAAGGGAAAGAACACGAATTGGTCAGGCCGAAGCTTCGTGGGCAATAACAAAGGAACATACCGTACTCACACGTAAACGGTTGTTGACATCATTTTTTGCTATTCGCCTTAAGAACATGATGCAAATCCCTGATAGTTAGAATGACAGCACTGACTCTCAGATGTTGTAACAAATGACTGTCAGTGTGCTTGTAGGGCTGATGGATTGATGGATCGCAAACTGACGCTACACGTTCAATACTTATCGTCAATACTTTTCGTCAGTACTTTCGTAATTTTCATGCTAAGCGGTTCGTAAAGAATGGAGCAAGAAAATACAAAACGGGCGTGTTTAGCTATATTAATAGCTTTTTCTATTAAAAAAAGCATTCTACCACAAAACCAAGCCGCATTGACGTATAGTAGAAAATTTATTAAATATTTATTGACAGTATTTTCATCTGGATCGCGAATTTCTGGATTTGTGGTCGTTCTACCAAAATACAGGCAGTATTGACGGATCGCAGAAAATGACGCTACACCGTCAATATTTATTGACAATATTTTTATCTGGATCGCGGATTTCTGGATTTCTAAACATCTTGCGATATTTTTCGCAATCCATCAATATTTGACGCTACACGTTCAATAAATATCGTGATCCAAAAATATTGTCAATAAGTATTGCACATGTAGGTTTCATGCATATTTTATGTAAATAAACTTTTAAGGAACTTTATGAGAACATAACTGCAATGTTTTCGCCAAACAAAGAATTAGATCCGCCAAACGACTATGAGTTTCCTTTCACACCATATGAGATCCAAAAACAGCTTATGGACGCAGTGTATACTACATTGACCCAAAAAGCTATTGGTATATTTGAAAGTCCAACGGGTACAGGGAAATCACTGACGCTTACTTGTTCAGTGCTTCGATGGATTGAGGACCGCGAGGTACTTCCCTGTTATATAGTTTTAAAATGGTTAACTAATTTTGCTTATAGCGTTTGGAACGTCAGGAGTTGAGTGAAGAGATTTCCAAAATGAAACTAGATCTTGAACGTGAAACAAAAAGCATTGATGTGGCAAAGGACTGGATTATGGCTAGTTATTCAGCGTCAAAGATAAAGAAAGACCTGGACGAATTGCACCGCTTGCAAAAATTGATAAAAGCTTATGATGACAATTTAGTTGAAATGCGCGAACATGTAGAGATAGCTAAAAAAAGAGAGAAACTTGGTAATAAAAGAATGGATACTGCGCCACACAAAGATGAGGTGCCATTCAATTCAGAATGGGATGAGAAGACTGCTGATGTTGATATTCAATTGGATCAAGAATGTACAGAGGAAACATATCGCCCTATTCAAGTAATTTTCCTGTTTAGATACTATGTTTTTACTCCTTCATTCTTACTTTGTTAGGTATTTTTCTGCAGTCGGACGCATTCACAACTGGCGCAGGTGGTAACAGAAGTCAAACGTACTCCATACGGCCAGCGAATCCGCTGTGTTTCATTGGCATCACGCCAGCAACTCTGCATTAATCCTCAAGTTAGGAAATTGCCTAACATGAGCCTTATTAACGAGCGCTGCTTAGATATGGCGCCGAAAATTAAAGATAGTAAAGAAAAGAGTATAACCAAATGTTGTACATTTCGTAAAGCAAATATAATGCAACAACTAAGTGAAACAGCCTTGTTCAATGTAATGGATATAGAAGAGTTAGTTGGGGAGGGAGAGGTATTAAATGCATGCCCCTACTACGCTGCAAGAGAAGCATCAAAATCGGCACAACTCATAATGCTTACTTATCAAATGCTGTTACATCGCCGTACGCGCCTCCAAACAGGTATTGATTTACGTGGTGCTATTGTGATAATAGACGAGGCGCATAATTTATTGGATACTATCGCACGCCTTCATAGTAGCGAGTTAACTCTTCACCAACTCTTATTAATACAACAACAAATAAGCGCATATAAAAAGCGCTACCTGAAAATGTTTAGTGCCATTAACTTGCTCAATATCAATCAATTGGTATTCATTGTGAAGCGTCTTATAAAAATGCTCCAAACAAATGAATTTGAATCATCCAAGCCAAATTCAAGAGTGCTTCGTACCTATGAACTCACAGCTGAAGGGGATTTCTTCAATATAAATTTACATACATTGCTGGAATTTTGCGAAAAATCTCGATTAGCACAAAAGTTGCAAGGGTTTATCGGAAAAGTGAACACTGATTCTGATAAAAAAGAGGAAAATATTTCAGAAGGGTCGGCTACGAAATTACTTCTCAGAAAAATTCAAACTTCGCACCAAAAAAATATAAAAACTCAATCTGTTGTCGAGGATATTGATGAGGCAAATGCCAAGAAAGACCCAAGTAACGATAGTACGTCAGTTAGTGGTTCCTTTAGATCGCTTATGTCTTTTATGGAGTCATTAACCGAAGATGCAGAGGATGGACGTGTCATGATATGCATTGATTCAATCGACGAAGGCGTATGTAGTATGTATAAATACATTTTGCTGAATCCAGGTGATCATTTTTCAGACATCATTCGAGAAGCTCGGGCTGTGAGTATTTTGTATTGCAATGCTTGAAGTCATGTCATACTAATATACGCATATTAATTAATTAATGCAGATAATAATCGCTGGCGGTACAATGCAGCCAACAAGAGAATTGACTGAGCAATTATTTCGTGCATGTTCGAATAGGGTACAAGAGCATTTTTATGGTCATGTCGTTCCACCTGATGCCGTACTACCACTAGTTGTAGCACATGGACCAACAGGCCGTCGTCTCTGTTTTAATTATACGGAGCGAAGTAATTCAGATATGGTAAATAGATCAAGTAAATAATAATAATAAATTTGTAAACAGCAATCGTGAAAACGTCTTATTCCATACACTTAAAATAATATACAATTTTGCTTAACTCTTTTTTTATATGTTTTTAGCTCACGGAACTGGGAATGATTATTCAAAACGTTTGTAACGTAGTACCAGCTGGAGTAGTTTGTTTTCTGCCATCTTACGAATATCTTGATCTTGTATATAACCATCTAGAAAGAAATGGTACCTTGGAAAGAATCTCTATGAAGAAGCGCGTATTTTCCGAGACACGAGCCGGGACAGGTTCATCAGTGGAAAAGCTATTAAATGACTACAGCACCGCAATAAAAAGAGCTAACATTGGTGGCGCTTTGCTTTTGAGTGTTGTTGGTGGTAAGTTGAGTGAAGGGCTGAATTTTGCAGATGATCTTGGAAGATGCGTTATTGTCGTTGGAATGCCATACCCTAACCGACAATCAGTTGAATTACAGGAACGCATGCGTTATTTAGATGATACGCTAAGTTCAGGCTCAGGAAATGAATATTATGAGAATCTTTGTTTAAAAGCTGTAAATCAATGCATTGGAAGATCTGTGCGTCATATTAATGATTATGCTTCCGTGTTGCTTGTGGATGAGCGTTATAGCAAGCAAGGTATACAAGCAAAACTACCACAATGGATAACTCGTAGTCTGCAAATACCAAAAACATTCGGAGCAGTACAGTCATCAACGGCTAGATTTTTTAAGCAAAAAAGAATGAGAACATAAAGTTTCTATGTATGATTTTGTGTTTATTGTTGGTAGTCCAATCACTTAATTGTATCATCAACGAAGTATTGAATTATTTATGTAAAAGTACATATGCCTTTGTGTTTACTTATAATTCCATTTTGTGTAAAGGTGATCTAAAATGTGTTTTTCGAATTTAGTTTTTGAGTTTGCCGGCAAGTTGGTGCATGACTGTTTTTACTTTTTATTTTAAGGTTAACTTTGACTGAATATGTATTTATTTAATTTTTTTTATTATATCTGTGTATATTTAAATGTAAACGTTAAATAGTATATAAAAATAATAATTATTAATGCATTATATAAGAGACAATAATAAAATTTATTACAGGGCGTCAATCATAATAGATGTAGCTATTTCGTAAATTTTAGTCGCGTCTTACAACAGGCATACTAACCTCGGGCATATTCTAACCATCCAACCTCTGTGGACACATTTGTTTGTTAGGGTAGAGGAGTTAGTCATATCTTCAATTTGTTGTTATGAAATATGAAAGCAGGTTAAGGTGGTAACTGTAATAACACCTGGTAAACCAGCAAACCAACGGGAAGACGTTTCGTCAGGGTGATTAAAATGATGGGTAAGGAAGTGACGCCTAGCTACAACAGCAACACAAAGCCTTTTCGTAATCCAAAATTCATTCCTGCAAAGGACTGTTCATATTCATAGCACTCCCAACCTTCGGGGAGGTTTTGCAGTTACAATACCAACACCACTCCCCTCGAGTATAAAGATGAGCCACGATGTTTAGCTTTATTGTCGATATGCGTCTAAATGAACCCCCCTCATAATTACTCTAGCATGTCTCTTCACGACGGCACAAAGTGAAGCCACGTTGCTCAAAGTTAAAGAGAATAATGAGATGCTGAACAGGTAGTTCCTTCAGAATTTCCATACCTTACAAAGGCCAGTAGAGAACTTGAGGCAGATCCACCTCCTAGGCATATAAGACGGATTCCGAAAGCGCTATGCCAATAGCTTAAGGCACTACCACAAGCTAGATACTGTAATTTTCGAACTGAGCTTTACAATCCTACTCATGCCGAAAAATATCCCCGGTGGAAATATATACATGCGGCATCAGTATTTCAGGCATGAATTGGAGGTCTGTGTTGTTTCTCAGAGAGCATGCATACTCTATCCCTTCCTTTGTACTACTTTTGCATGCATGTATCTGTATTAATTATAAAACCCTAAAGAGAAACTAGTGCGTACACATAATTTAAACGTATATAATCACTTATTCTGTATGGATGAAATATCATGGGTTTTTCATACATCAATAATAATTATATTCATATATCTGACATGAGCAAAATGAAGACAGATTGCGAATTTTGTTCCAATGGGGGTGAGTCATGCTGGGGTCCAAACGGTTGTCCATATATCCCCTAGGTCGACGGTTCAAACAAGAGCCATGGTCGCTATCATGGACCAAGGAAAATGGCATAAGGGTTGTGCAGGAAATCCGTCCAATTATGGAAGATTTCGGTAGACATTTATTGATTTATTTAATTTCATAAATGTGAATAAATATTTCGAGATAATACAGAAAAGGCAAAGGCATTCAACTTTGTGCATAGAGACCATTCGATAAGATGTATTTGTTCAACTTACACACCTTTTCACTGTCACAGAACGGATACATCCCAGCAAACACTCTGAGTCAGAAACGTGTCCAAAATTGGATCGTTTATGTTGTTGTTGTGGTAACGACAAAACACTCCCCGAAGGTTTTGGGGAGTGTTGTCGAATTAACAGTCCTTGCCGGATTTGAACCCGGTACGCTCCGGTACTCCCTTGCGGTACTGCCCGACTGTCGTGGTAGTGATTTATGACCAGTGAAACCTTCTAGGTCATGTCACCCCTCCTACCGTAATGAAGGATAAGGTGAGTAACGAGGGGTGAGAGGCATCATATCTGTAGATCAACCATCGAGTTGCACGTCATTACCTTTGTGGATATTAGTCGCCTCTTACGACCGATATGCCTCCGAAATGAATGTATTTCCCTTCTTTCGATGGCCGTCCAGTATGAGCCTATTTCCATACATTGTATGAGGCTGAATATTATCATATATGACTCTTATAGGCTTCCTAAACTGCTCATATTTCCCCTCTTATCTGCTATTGCTTGGGTTCCGATAAGACTGCTTTAGGACGCTTATCGGAGCCATTTCGGACCCTTATTAGCCTAACATATTGGCAATTTTTTGATTTTATCCTGAATTGCACATTCCACAGTGGTTGTGATTTTTAAGTAGCCCTCAGAATATCCACCAACACGAAAACAATTTTCCATTAATTTCTACCAAATTGATTATTTTATCCATATAAATCATTGATTAATTATAGCAGATCCGGCAGACGTTGCCCTGCCTTAAATTTGACTTGCCTACATTTAACAAATTATACTCTTTTCCCTGCCCACTCGACGTTTCTATTCATTTATTCCTATATCTTTGTTTCATTCTATTCTGGTCAGAGAACAATCTAAATTAGTGTCAATCATCCAAATCGGTGCAGGCGTTCTTGAGTTATAAGCGTTGGAACTAACGTCACTTTCTTTTATATACGAGGTGTGTTCAAAAAGTATCGCGAATTTTGTGTTTTTTCAAAAATTATTTATTTATTCATGAATATCTATTTTGTCCCCTTCAAAGTAATCCCCATGAGATATTATACACTTGTGCCAACGGTTTTTCCAATCTTCGAAGCACTTCAAAAAATAATTTTTTTGTATCTTGTTCAGCTCCTCTTTCGATGCCATCTTTATCTCGTCAAGAGAAGCGTAACGTCGTCCTTTCATGGGCCTCTTCAGTTTAGGGAACAAGAAAAAGTCACAGGGGGCCAGATCTGGGGAATACGGTGGCTGCGGCATCATTACTGTGTTGTTTTTGGCCAAAAAGTCGCGCACAATCAACGATGCGTGAGCAGGGGCGTTATCGTGGTGCAAAAGCCAATTTTTGTTCTTCCACAAATCCGGGCGTTTCTGGCGGATTGCTTCGCGCAAATTGCGCATAACTTGCAGGTAATATTCCTTATTGACCGTTCTTCCCTGTGGCAAGAACTCATGATGCACCACGCCCCTGCAATTGAAGAAAACTGTCAGCAAAACTTTCACATTCGACCGAACTTGGCACGCTTTTTTCGGTCTTGGTTCGTGCGGCAGCTTCCATTGAGATGATTGAGCTGTGGTTTCCACGTCATAACCATAAACCCACGATTCGTCACCAGTTATGACCCTCTGGAGCAAATTTGGGTCGTCGCGGACAGAGTTTAACATCTCATTAGCAATGTTCATGCGATGCTGTTTTTGGTCACAATTGAGCAATTTTGGTACGAATTTCGCGTAAAAATCGAAGACGATCCAAAACACGTGCAAGCAAAGCAGCTGTCAACAATTAACTGAACATTCCAAATGGCCGAGCTTGTCGGCATAAGTGAGAGACATGAGTACCAACATAACGCCACAAAAAATTCGAAATTCGAATATACGTAACCAGTGAAAATTCAAAATTCGCGATACTTTTTGAACACACCTCGTATATAGATAGATTTAATACTAAGGAAACGTAATTATAATAATATGAAGAATCCTAATTATTTTTTGGGTTTTTTTGATTTATCTAAACAATTTTTTTTGATTTTTTTTTTTTTGTATTGTTGATGCGAATATATATGTGCTTCTACAACAATACTGAAAAAAATCTAAGTAATCAACAAAAAATAAAAAAAAAATAAAAAAAAGACAAAAATAATCAAAAGTAATTAAAACAATTTCTTTTGATTGCTTTTATACCCAGCGTGTACTAGTGTACAGGGTATTATAGTTTTGGTCATATAACGGTGGTTTGTAACGGTACAAAATAATAGAGATAGACATGGAGTTTCATATATCCAAGTTCTTAGAATGAACAGAGGAATCCATTAAGACATGTCCGTCCGTCCGTCCGTGGACATAATAACTTGAGTAAAAATTGAGATATTTGAATCAAATTTGGCACACAGGTTGCTTTTTGCCCAGGGTAGGTTGCCATTTGAAATAGCGAAATCGAACCATAACCACGCCTTTTTTTCGATTTCGAAAATTTCGAAAAACGTATAAAATGGGTTAATTCAATAATAAATGGGGCTACAATGATGAAATTTGCTAGATTATTGACGATTTTATCAAACTTTTGACATATGAGTGAAGAAAATTTCAAACTTTGACTGTTAATAACTTCAGAACCGTTTAACCTAGTATAACGAAATTTCGTAGGAAGCATACTATTGTTGTGATAAGTGCACCCATGGAAAATAAGCGAAATCGCTGTTCTACCACGCCTACTTTTTCATAAAAGTTATATGGAAAGGAGGTAGAAATATTGAACCGCCCATATCTAATTAACTGATACAGGTATAATAATAGAATCTGTTACATCAATTTTCTTATTCTTTATATGATTTTTACAAAATTTTGGAAAGTGAGCGTGGCACCGCCCACTGAGTCAAGCAAATTTCCAATTCGAATGTAAATATCTTCAGAACGGTGTAAGATAGAATTACGAAACTTAATACGAGATATACTATAGACAAGTAGAGTACGCCCACGGAAAATTAGCAAAATAGGTGGACGACCACGCCCACTTTTGGACCAAAGTTTTCTAAAAGAGGAATAGGAATCCGGAACATATCATATCTTCTTCACTGATGCAGATATAATCCTAGGATTTCGTAATTACAATGACCTGACAATCTTATTAAAAATTTTTTTTAAATTTTGGAAAATGGGCATGGCACCGCCCACATATAAATGAACAAAATATCAAATTTCAGCTGTTATTAACTTCCGAACCGTCTTAAATAAAATTGCGAAGCATGAGACCAGGTATACTATCTACGCTTTTTAAAATTATATATAGCCTATACTGTAACCAGTGAACCCAAGAATCTACTGTGAAAATTTCATAAAGATCGGGTGAGTACTTTGGACGCCAAGCAAACATTCATTTTTATTTATAAGATTGCCCACATGGTAGTAGAAAAAGCTTAAAACCTCTATAGGTCATAACTATACAACAATTTACCATAACCACTTTTACACAGCTGGGTATTTAATGTTCGGTTCCACCCGAATTTAGACTTCCTTACTTGTTCATTATATATTTTTTTTAATAAGCGTCAAAAATCATAATTTTTTTTTAAAATTATTTCTTAATTAATTGGAAAATGATTATTGAAAATTGAAAGTAATTGGTAATAAATCATTAAATGTATTCTCAAGAAAATAATTAATCAAACCGGTAATCTTTCGATTAGTAATCATTATTTAACAGATCTGCTGCAGACACAACTTTTCTAGAGTTTTATTAAAGAGATTGATGGATAAATTCAAAAAACTAAATTCGTAAATTTTTGGTACACCACTGTATCTATACAGAAAAATTGGTTTTCAATTTAGGTGTAATTGGCAAATCATAAACAAAAACTTTACAGAGGCGCGGTTTGATATTTTATGAAAAACTAATGAATGGCATTTTTCCTTTGGTACCTCACTTTAAATATGTACTCGTATATATTTTTGGTTTATCATGAGATTTTGATAAAAAAAAAGTTTTGCACGCGTCCTAATTTCAACTCATTCCTTAGTTTTCGAGATCATTGAGTTTAAACAGACAAACAGATAAACGGACAGACAAACATTCTAGAAGTGGTTCAGATGAACTCTACAACATTCCCTACGTCACCTTTAGTCATTTTTTCAGAGAAATACTCAATGTACAGATACGCCTTTCTAGAGTCTTTCTCACAGTATAGATTTAAAAATAAGCACTTGGTGCAAGGCTAAGAATATTGACCGGACATGTTGTAATGAAAGTCCATAATGTTGTTGTAACAATACTCCGCCCTGCTTAGTCTCATGGCACTAAGCCCACTCCTTTCACAAGGTTGTAATGAAAAGTCCTTTGGTAATAAAACCGATTAATTTTGGTAAATTGTTGTTTGCTGATAAATAACACCAAATATGTGTTTACTTTTGAGGTGGATAGAAAATAAAAAAGAGTAAAAAAAGCGTTAAACATTTGAGCTCTTGTCTTTGTGACATGTCGAGGAGTTTCGCGAAGTTTTGACATGCCGCGTGCTACTGGGATGGCTCTTTGGCTATGCCGATGATGCCTGAGTGCATTTACTATTTGACCGTGGAATAAGCTGATTAAGTGTTGGCCTCAATATGCTTTGGAAGGGGGCAGAGGAAAGATGTTGGGCAATGATTCACCTATATTCGCAGGTCTTCTATGGTTTTAATTGCGAACCCACTCTATCCTATTTCCATATGTCAGGATAATCATAAGTGGTCTTTAATAAATGTAATCCTTGATGCCTATATCAACATCAGAATGCCCTACCAGGTGACTGTTTTCATCTCCGAGGAGGTTCATTTCCAATTCCTGGTGCGCTGCTTCTAATTTTTTCCTCCGACTAAGTGGGACGTGCATGCCTTATGCCTACTAAAGGGTGTTTTTTTAGGGGTATAGAACTTTGAATTGAAATAAAACACAAGAAAATCGTTTTAAGGTCCATCAATTTGGCTTTATTGGAAGGATAATTTTATGCCATTAATGTTTAAATATGATTTCGGGCATGTGGCCGCCGCGGCTGGCTCAAATAAAGCCAATTCTACAGGTCCAATTTTCAACCACTTTTTCGAGCATATGGGGCCGTATGTCGGCAATAACGCCACGAATGTTGGCTTCCAATTCCCCTAACGTTTCTGGTTTGTTGGTGTAGACGAGCGACTTCACATATCCCCAAAGAAAATAATCCAATGGTGTCAAATCACACGACCTTGGTGGCCAATTGACAGGTCCATTCCGCGAAATTATGCGCTCATCGAATGTTTCCTTCAATAAATCGATTGTGACGTGCGCTGTGTGGCATGTAGCGCCGTCTTGTTGGAACCACAACTCATCCACATTCATGCCATTCAATTCGGGAACAAAATAGTCGGTTATCATGGCTCTATACCGGTCTCCATTAACGGTAGCTGCCTCTCCAGCATTATTGCGGAAGAAGTATGGCCCAATGACTCCACCAGCCCATAGAGCACACCAAACAGTCAGTTTTTGTGGATGTAATGGCGTTTCAAGGGTCTCATGTGGATTCTCTTCACTCCAAATGCGGCAATTTTGCTTGTTGACGTAGCCATTCAACCAAAAATGAGCCTCATCACTGAACAAAATTTGGGATGAAAATCAGCATCGAAATCAATCTCATTTTCGGCCCATACACCAAAATCACGACGCATTGCATGGTCTCGCGGCTTTAATTCTTGCACAAGCTGGATCTTGTAAGGTCGCAAGCCAAGATCTTTGCGCAAAATCTTCCATAAAGTTGATGGACAAAGCTCCAATTGCTGTGCACGGTGGCGAATCGATTCATTCGGGTCCTCTTCAACACTTTGCTCTACAGCGGCAATTGTTTCTTCGGTGCGCACTGTTCGACGTCTCTGCGGATGCGTATTATCACATAGAGTAAACGTAGTGCGAAAACGATTAACCGAATTAATTGCTCTGATGGACGATTATGTCGACCATAAAATGGACGGAGCTCACGGTAAACTTCGCGAACTGAACCATTATTTTCGAAATAAATTTGCACGATTTGCAAGCGTTGTTCTTTTGTCAACCTGTTCATGATGAAATGGCAAACCAAACTGAACATAAATGACATTAGAGTTGCCAGATTTGACCACAAAATGCCAGTTTTATCTCTATTCGAAAAACAAACCTGTAAAAAAAACACCCTGTACAAACATTTTGTATGTTGATACCTGTTCTAGTACTTCAACCTTCGGTGTGGTGTGCCAGCACAGCCGCGTAGATGACATAGCTAAAAAGCATAATGAAGGAAGTCTAACGCTGAGCTGTATGAGCTTCACGGAGATCTGACCATAGTGAAGCGAATAAAAGCTCAAAAGCGCTGCTGGCTGGGTCATGTTATGCGAATGGACAAAGAAGCTCCATCAAAGAATGTATTTCTATCGACACCCGAATTCGGCAGCAGAGGAAGGGGGCGATCTCGGCTGAGTTGAAAAAAACGGGTGGAGGATGACTTGAACTCCCTTGGTGTTTCCAATTGGCGACAGTTATTGAAGAAATGGGATGACTGGCGTGCTATGAGCGCCATTAAATGATGTTGCGATCTTAATGCTAAAAAACTAGGTCTGGTATGCCTGAAACGCCGAAGAGTCTAATCATGAAGTCTAGGCTTAAGACCGAGGCGAATGTCATAATTTTTTATTTTTTTTATTTTATTATTTTAAGTCCAAAGTCGTGTAAAGTAGTTTCGCTGTCGAATTTCACCTTGCCGAACGCACTCCAGCTCTTTCGAACTCCGATTGGATGTAGAAATATTTAACTCACTCAAATCTCTTTCAGTCTTCAGTGGTCGGTGTAACAGTAAAAACGTGTGCGTTGGAATTTCCTGTTTGTTCGTTAAGCGTTGAGCGAGCGCAGCTAATCGCAGTAATTTTTTTATTGGAACGTTGTGGCAAATGTAATGCAAATTAAATTATATAAAATAAATTTTATTCTACAACAGTTGGATGTGTTTGAAAGTGCCCAAGGGGCAAAGTATAAAATGCCTGTTAGACGTTTTAATCGTGTACAAAAGCTTGAATAATAAATTTTACACTTTGGCTGATACAACTCAAAAGTGTCAGTTATACATACTTACATACACAATATATATGCTTGTATAAGAATTAGCTCTTGAATAATATTTAAGGATATATACATGTTGTTGGATCTGGAACATAAAATATCTTCATAGTCTTTTTTTTGGAAAGAAGCAACAATTAATTTCACTTTTCCCACAAGGATTAACACATATGTATGTATGCAGCTTTCTACCTGTGCTTGTGCGTAAAAATGTGTACCGAGTAGGGTGTAGTACTACATACACTGAAGTGGGTGGTTGCGAGGCTTCCAAATATTGCATGCCTACAGTCTGGTTGTGTGCGTGTCTGATTCGCCTAGTTTCATATGGTCTTGTAAGGATATTGATTTTCTTAAGTCACTGTTATACATACACAAATAAACATTTGGGGTTATTTATATATGTAAATATATTACTTATAACCGTGTGATAGTCATGTGTATACATACATACATATATAGATATGTTTGCATAGCAAGTTTAAATGTGTTTGTGTTGTATATAGAGCAAAAGAAAGACTATTAAAAACACTTATTTGTTATTTTTGGAACATTTGTGAAGCATTTGTGGAGCATAATGTTACACAGTTGCCACCAGCCTTACACCGCTTCTTATTGATTTAGTTTAGATAGGTTGCTATTTCCCTTATTTCGTATAGGCTACAATTTGGCGCGTCAACACATGCTTAAATCGGAATGTATGTCTAATGGTGTAATTTGTGTCTGTATGCGTATGCAGACAGTTGAGTAATTCATCATAAATTGGAGCAAAAGACAAATTTGGCTACAACCGTTCATGCGGCAGGGGTTTCAGGTGTTGCGGACTATTTATGAACGTAAATGACTATGCGTATGGAGCAACTGTGCCAGAAGGCATGATAAAGTCGGTACAGCTGCAAGGGAGAACGAATTTTATTTTGGTAAGTTTTGTTTATTTTATTCTATTTTATTTTATTTAAATTCATATATTCCTTCAAAACTAATAAGGCCTAGCGCCTGAAAATATGTTTCAAACTGTATTCAAAAGTAAATTTAAAATTTGAATACTGCTTGCACTGCATTTGTTTCGGGTTCAAATTCTATGCTGATGTCAAGCTTTCAGCCCTGTTAAATAATGATTACTAATCGTTGCCGGTTTGATTAATTATTTTCTTGAGAGCCCATTTAATGATTGATTACCATTACATTAAATTTTTAATGATTATTTACCAATTAATTAAAAAAATAATAAAAAAAGTCTTGATTTTTTTACGTTTATTAAAGGAATCCAAAATAATCAAAAAAAAGTTGTTTTGATTACTTTTGATAATTTTTTTTTTTTTTGGAATTTTTCGATTTTTTCTGATTAGTTTTGATCACTTTTGATTTTTTTCAGTATTGTTGTAGAAACATATAAATATACACATCAACAATACTGAGAAAAATCAACCAATAATCATGATTTTTTACGATTATTAAAAAAAAATAAAAATAATCTAAAAAAGTTTTGATAACTTTTGGTTATTTTTAATTTTCTTTTACTATTTTTGATTTTTTTTAGTATTGTTGATGTGTATATTTATGTGCTAATACAACAATACTAAAATAAATAAAAAAATAATCAAAAAAAATTAGAAATAATCAAACGTAGTCAAAACAATTTTTTTGATTATTTTTGATTTTTTTAATAATCGTTAAACATCATTATTTTTTATTTTTCTTATCGTAATCAATCAGTAATTGCCTTTTCTTGAAAAACAATTGAAATAATGATTACCAATTAAAAAAGCCGTCTAATTAATTGATTACTAATTAGTAATCAAATTTAACAGGTCTGCACTCTTCCAAAGTTCAAAGTATAAATTTTTAAATAAACGCCTAGACTGGTTTTGTTGAAAGTTTTTGTGTGTATTCAATGAGAATTACGAATGGTTCAGATTCACAATCCGGAACACAAGATAATGTGATGTGACGGAAAAGTGAGCATTCAGATGTTATTTTTCGTACTGCTTATAAGAGTTGTATGAGGCTAATTTCTCACACGTCCTTCTGGATTGGATATCAGGAAAATTGATATCTCTGAAATCAAAACAGTTGCACTAAGAAAAAAGGAAACAAGGAGAAAATTTAACTATGTTAATAGAAACTTTGGGTGGGTGTGGTATCGCCCATTATGAAAAAAGGAAACAAGGAGAAAATTTAACTATGTTAATAGAAATTTTGGGTGGGTGTGGTATCGCCCATTATTGTTGCTCTTGTTGTGACTGCCATAATCGATGATGATTATTCCTTAATTCTTGTATCGATTTTCATGCAAATTGGTGGGCGCGTTTCCAGTACGTCTAGAAATCAAACTGCCAACAATTACTGAGTCATGAGTCAGTTGATGAATTCCCAACATTTCATTTAAAAAGTAGATCTGAAAGTTATTAGTATTAACTAAGAACTTTTTTATGGACATGGCTTACATCCAGGAAAAAAGAAAAGTATTCCCTTACTTGTTAGTTTTGTTGAGTACAGCCCTTCCAATGTATTTTTTTTTTTGATTCAAAACCAAACTGAGTAAGATCACAAAATGGTTCCAAAATTAAACCGAAAAGGTATACGGACCTTTTATTTTTATATAAATTTAAGACTGGCTACAGTGGCTGACAAACCACTCGCTAGAACTCGCTCAAAAATTTTCCGTGAATTGTCAGAATTTGTTTTATCAAGGGTGTTGAGTATTTTCTTCCATACAAAAGAAATTTTTGTTCATGCGTTGTTTCGAAGAATTCACTCAACACCTTCGACGAAAAAAATTCTGAACTTCAGGGAAAATTAAGAGCGAGTCCTAACTTGCACAACGTTATACTAGAATTGATTAGGCTACAAAACTGCAAACTCAAAAATTTTCTAGAAATTCTGCCAAAAAAATTTTACAGTTTAATTAACTATGTCGAACGATATCCATTTTAATTTCACTATTATTTTATTCCTGTTCCCTCCAGCTGTACATATACTCGCAATCTTCCTTTCGCTAAGTAAGCTTAATCATATATCTAAGCATCACCTTGGGATTCGATTACATAGGTAATCATAAAATTTCTAAAATTAATACACTCAGTTACATTGGTTTACATATTCTTTTCGTACAAACTCACTTCGGTATATAATTTTTTTTTTATTGCAGTGTTTTTGTTGGTATATGGACGTATTCCATTTAATTTAGTTAAATTTGGAATAATATAACGCGAGGGTTTGAATAGATCTGTCACATTAGTATGTGTATAAAGGGGTTTCCAATATGGAATACGTTATTCTTTAACAACAATTTAGCTTGAGAGTGACAGTACCATGGTTAAGGGGCTGTAAATTAGTATTTATTTTCCGAGAGAATTTCGGGATGGGTTTCGGGACTTCTTTTTGTTTTCGGGACAATTTCGGAACCCGAGAACAATATTGAAATGACTTCAAAGAAATCCTGAAAAAGTCTCAAAATTATCCTAAAAATGTCATGAAAACAGTTCGGAAATGAACCCATAAAAGTCACGAAAACAATCCAGTAATGATCTTGAAGAAATCTTTAAAACCATCACAAAATGCTTCTGAAAAATTCAGGGAGTGATCTCGAAATGTTCCTGAAGTGATCTTGAACCACTTGGTACATCAACCATTTAACGTTTATAAAGGAACAACCTCTTAAAGCCTCATTCAAACTTAACAGAAAAATTTCCAAAGTATGCTTTTTATTTTGTCTAACGTTACATCGAAAAATTATTGAATTTTTTTTGAGGGAAACAGGAATGATCAAGAAAACGTGTCTTGTTTTCACTATGATAATAATAATAACAATAATAATAATTGTTAGTGGAGGTAGTGCACTGGGACTGTAAGATCTATTGTGTCCTCATATTCTCATAGCACTTAAGCTAGACCGAGAACTTTCCGGAAATCCCGAAGTAGGGTCCGCTTTAGTTCCTGTATGTACTTGCATTCTAAATACGGTAATCCGAAAATCTTCTACCTTCTTCTAGATATAGCATCGCTTTCGCACAATGTGTGCTCTGCAGTTTGATTCTCATTGTCAAAGAAGCGACACAGTATGCTAGATTAAATGCCCAGTTTATGCATATGAGCCCTGAGCCTGCATTGGCCCGTGAGAACTTCTGTTATTATTCTAAGATTGTTCTTAGGTAAATTAATTATGCTTTTATAGCGTTTGGTATTGTAACCTCCCAACTTTCAATTGAACTGACGTAGTCCGTCCGTCGGGCGCCAATGTTCACCTCTCAAGTCTAGCTCTTCTCTGCTAAGCTTTGTTTTCACTATGCACTTGTTACTCTTTGTTAGTTGCTAACTGAGGACTGATGGCACACATGCTGTACCACCCAAAAGTACTGATGGTACAATGTTGTACCACCCCTTCTATCCCTCCTATGTTGAAATTGGAAAATTTTGTAATGCAAATCTTAAAAATCAAAATTTGCTTAAAAGGCTGAATGCCGGCTCGAAAGGGTTAAGGCTTTGGCCATGGATTATTTTTTATAACCGCGTTTTGATCCGCCTACCCAGGGTTCTGCGTAGAAAAATTGTGGATAGGCGGTGTTGGATCGAGTTATTTTTATTATGTACTAGCTTATACCCGTAGGTTTCACCGCACATTTCTATAAAAAATATGCAATGAACTATGAAAAACTCCAGGTGTATGGGAGGTACCACGCCCCCTTTTTTGTTATCCCCAGTTTTTTTTGGAGGTGGTAGGGATTAATCTCATACAAGCCCTTACCAAATTTCATTGGTCTAACTTAAATCCTTCTAGAGATACGGACTATGAAAAGTTCCATTAGTATGTGGGGTGCCACGCCCCCTATATATATCAAAATATTTTTTAGCCCATGACCATCCCTGGAAGATATCCAGTGCGTGTTTCAAATTTGGTTACGATCGGTTTATACGTTTAGGACGCAAGTCGGTCTAAAGATACATATATATATATATATATACATACATAATTTGAATTTTATATATATAGTTGAGGGTTGGGATTATGGCACTCCCTCCATACCAAAGATGTGTGTGGTTATGGAACTAAAGTTCCATTAAAAATCAATTAGAGTGCTAATGAACGTGCATATAATCAAAGTTGAAGGACAGGGCAAGGCTAGTTTAAATTTTGAGTGATATTGAAAATAAAAAAGTTCCTCTCAAAAATCTTATGTTTCTGGCAGACCTGTTAAATAATGGTTACGAAACGTAATGATTACCGGTTTGATTAATTATTTTCTTGAGAGTCCATTAAAAGACTGTTTACTATTACAATTAATTTAAAAAAATTATCAAAAAAATCTGGGTTTTTTTCTATTATTAAAAAATCAAAAATAATCAAAAAAAAGTTGGATCACTTTAGATTACTTTGCTTTATTTTTGATTATTTTCTGTATTGTTGATGTGTATTTTTATGTGCTTCTGCAACAATACTGAAAAAAATTAAAAATAATCAAAAATATTCAAAAGTAATCTAAACAATTTTTTTTTTGATTATTTTTGGTTTTTTTCAGTATTGTTGTAGAAGCACATAAATATACACATGAACAGTACTGAAAAAAATTAAAAATAATAAAAAAAAAAATCAAAAGTAGTCAAAACCACTTTTTAAAATTTATTTTTGATTTTTTTTAATAATCGTAAAAAATCATGATTACTTTTTGATTTTTTCTAATCAAAATCAATTAATAATTGCTTTTTATTGAAAAACAATTAAAATAATCATTACCAATTACATTGATTACAATTACTAATCAAATTTGACAGGTCTGGTTTGTGGTAATAAACCTGAAGTGAATTCTTTACTGCATTCCAATATAAGCTCGATATAAAATAAATAAAACTAAACATCGACCGTACCCTTTAAGCACACCTCTTAGGCAAATCCATAGGTATATTAAATTTAAGTTTAGCATGCTGATATATAAACACTCATACAGATTTGTATACAAATTTATTCGTGTCGTATGTATTGTATGCAATTTGCACCCACTTTATCACTGATTGACGCTTTTTTTTATTCCAATGAAAGTTCACATAGTGAACGCATTTGTTTGCTTGTTGTTGACATCAACTTTTGCTTTAACTTGCAGGCGTACAATAGAAGTAAATAGATTTGCTGCTGGCAGTAGCTACGACTGACGTAGAAGCATCATCAGATTAGAGGTTCAAGAGCGTACGAGATCGAGTGCTCAGCAAGAATCGAATCATTGGTAGGAGGTGATAGTGACACTGTGACATTTAGCACGATGGCAATAGAAGCGACAAGAAAAATGCATTCCCCCAACTGCAGCAGTTCCATCTACGGTATAACTTTTATACTATTGGCACTAGCCTATGGTGTACAACAAATTAACGCTCAGAACCCGCCGCAGCAACAAGTATGTCCAGAGCAAGGCATTATAGCGCCTTGTATTTGTACGGTGAAGAAAAATGGCTTGGATATTTTATGTGAAACGACCGATTTGACGCATATAACGAAGTCGATGGGTACATTGAAAGGACAAAGTCCCATCATATTCTATTTGAAATTACGCCACAATAATTTGCCCAAACTTCAGGGTTTCGTTTTCCTAGCTTTGGACATTCGCCATTTAACGATCCATAATAGCAGTTTGGCAGCAATCGAAGAAAATGCGCTCAGCTCATTGGGTATGCATTGTTGTATTTTATTAATTTTAATTTTGATTCTAGTAATAATTGTGGCAATTGTTTTTTTGTTTTTGTAAATACAGGTAATGGTCTTACGCAGTTGGATGTTTCACTGAATCAAATGAAATCGGTACCATCGGCAGCCTTAAAGCATCTCTTCCGTTTATTGATCTTGAATTTGAATCATAATAAAATTACCGTTGTTCACAATAATGCATTCGAGGGTTTGGAAACATTAGAAATACTTACGTTGTATGAAAACAAAATTACCAGCATTGAACCGGAAGCATTTAGAGGAATCGAAAAGTAAGTCTATAATATGAACTAAAGATATTTTTCAACTAGAAAATTTCGAATTGACATAAAACTGCGACCCAGAGACAGCCCTTATTGACAGATCGGTTCTTCGAACGTGCTTTAGGGGTAAACGGAGACGATGTTGGCTCGGGGACTTACATAATCCGCCCCTTATTTTTTAAACATCGAAACTAATTTTAGCAACAGAAAGAGTCAATATAACTTCCTTACCTGTCAAGGTTGTGTGCTTGACCACCTTACAGATTAAGTTCTTACCTATCTGGACTAAGCCCAGACATGCCGAATGTTTGCCTGGCATGTGGTTGGTCCCCGATGACACCAATCATATCTTCAACTGCTAAATGAAACACTGCTAGTTTCTAAGGACTTCCGTTAGAAGAGATAGATGACAATCTTCGTAATAGAACCTGCCGATTACGCAGGGTAAAGTAATGTTAAAACAAGAAAGACTTCAACTAAGTGAGCTCTTCAGAGTTAGGTACGAAAGCTTTATTCAATAATACAACCATAGTTACCACCAAATTACAATATCTCTTTGGTAGCACTCCTAGATGGGCGTAGATATTTACGCAACGCAGAACGAGTCTGAAATCCAGTTAGAAGGACATCCCACCCCTGTGTACGGGCAGGCTAAGTAGTTGGTATACTTTGTCAACTCGCAGCTATAATCTACTTGGATCAGAATTTAAAGACTCCCAGTTATTTTGAGCAAGTTAAGGGGCCTCAACATTTTTTTCTGTTAGCTGACGTCGGTGACGGTGAGAATACCAAAACATCAGAAGCAAGTACTTTATCGATCTAACTAAGAATTGGTCACATCCCGCATAACTTCTTCATACATCTATTATATATATTTCGTGTTTAACAAACTTTGACCGCAATGTACTCTGAAACTACTGAACCGATTTCGATCAAATTTGTTATAAACTCAAAAGATTGTTCAACTACAAAGTTAGGATACCTTTTATTTCAATATTTGAGAGAGCGTGGCATTGCTATGCCGATAAATATTTTGATACTGCATATCCTTGGAATGATTAGTCGTTAACATACCTTAAAAACTGGACGATAGCAGAAAATGGGGCGTGGCACCTTCAGCAGAAATGTTATTTTTTCGGTGTAAAATCCATGGATGTGTTTATGTTAGCACAACGGAACTCGGCAAGGAGTCATCGGCACAAGATAATCTCCGGCTAGTTTGGTTTATATGTATGTTTCTTTGATTGTTAAAAAATAATGATTAGACATCTACACCATTTTCATACTAAAACAAGAAACCTTCAACTCTAAATAATAAAATTTCATTTAAAATTCAGAATAGTAAACTCAAAATGAGAAAACTTCAGTTTAAAGTAAGAAAATTCAATTTAAAAATCAGAATAGTCATTTAAAAATCAAAAACCTTAAGTTTAAAATAAGAAATCTTCAGTTTAAAATAACAATAGTCACTTTAAAAAAAGAGAACTTCAATTCAAAATAGGAAAACATCATTTTAAAATCAGAAAGACTACTTTAAAATGGGAACATATCTTTTAAAAATAAGAAACCATCAATTCAAAAGCAGAAAGTTTTATTTGAAAATGAGAAATTACCAATTGAAAATGAGAGATACTTAATGTAAAAAGGTTATCGTATTCAATTGCCTACGGGCATATTTTTCTAAAGCTACAGCACTTGCATCAAAAGATGATGAATGTTGAAATGCTCATGCGCAATCACCTCCAGTTATTATCAGTTTAGCCTCGTCCACCAAATTTTTTACATACGGCTAAGTTCTAAATATTCTCACGGAATAATTTTCTCTCGGATTTTTTTCTTCCCTCGGAAAAATTCCTCCAATTATGCTCTCCCTGGTATACACGGTTCCCTAAACTGGCTAACGAAATTTAAAAATGTAAATATTGTGAAGAATTCGTTTCGAAAAAAGAAAAAAAAATTTAAAACAACGTTTAGTGTTGCTTTTCATAAGTTTGTGGAAGAAATTAAGCGAATAAGAGCCACAGCAAAATAAACACAGGATTATGAGATAGTACATATACGCTTGAGTTGCCGCAAACGTTATCTACAATTTTTGTTTGTATATTTAATTTGCTTTCTGCTGTTTGCAGATTTAAAAAGTATTATAGAATAAACAAGCCCGGCACTCCTTACATCGCACATTCAGCAACTCAAAAATACAATTTCATGATGGCCTTGCATCAAGTTTAAAAACAGCCATATCTGTTTTACATTTGTACTTTTCGATCTAAAATACATCGTATTCTAATATAACAATATTTTAGTTTAGTATATACTTAGACAAGTTAATAGTTTTCCTATTAAAATACAAGAAACATTCAATTTTATCCCGCGCTCTTTTCAGTTTAGCTGGGGAAAAAACTCCTTAAAAATGACAGCGTAGTCTCCCTTTTCCTCAAATTCGTAATAGCTACTTTTCTCCTTTAACTGGTCTTTCCTTTTTCGAACATTATTCAGAATAAGAGGAAAGGGAGGAGTAAAAAAATTCCCAAGGGTTTTTTATTCAGCATACGAGGAATGGGAGAGGGGAAAAAATCCTGGCGGAATTTTCATTTAGAATTGGGTTGATAGGCTCAGTGTGTACAGCTTTTCGCGTGTACAACTTACCGTTAAGGTAATTGCTAATGGTAGAAAGGGCTAATGATACATTTCTTCATTCTGATCTAACTCTCGCCTGAATTGCAATAAGGGTAATGCTGCCATTCTTCTCTAACCACGAGATTATGTCATTTTATAATATTTTTTACGGTTCCTTCCCTTTGTCGTAGGTTCTTTGTTCCTTGCAATAAAGGTGAGAGGAAACACAAAGAAGGTGAGAGGAAACACAAAGCGGCGATATAAATGCTCACGGATGTTAAGACATCTGCCAGTTTCGTGACATAATGGATGATACTATGTACGTTTTTCTCGTGTGTGACGCTATCGCCCAGAAAAGAGGGTCTATGTATGTACATTTGTGTTCATGGAAAAAGTGTTGTGCAGAAAGAGAGAGCACAATAATTCAGTGAAATCTTGAAGCTTTATTTGAAGCTAACACTAAAATATGGATTGCACAAAATTTTCTTATTTTCAAATGATCTTTTCCTATTTGTAATTGAAGTATTCTTATTTTAAAGTGACTATTCTTATTTTCAACTGAAGGTTTCTTATTTTAAACTTGAGCTTTCTTATTTTTAATTGACGTATCTGATGTTGAAATCAAATCTTCTTATTTTGAGTTGAAATTTTCTCATTTTGAAGTAAATAATCTTATTTTAAAATGAAGAATTCTCATTTTAAAATGAAGTGTTCTTATTTTCATTTGATACATCGCATTTTGAAGTGATTTCTCATTTTTAATTAACAAATCTGATCTTAAATCAAATATTTCCTATTTTAATGTGAAAATGGTGTAGTAATGCAACGGTGAAAATTGCATTCAATTCTATTCAAGAGTTTTCGAGTTACACGCGCCCAAACATACAGACAGACAAACACACAAAAATTCTAAAACCTGTTGCTTTGGATTCTTTTGGTGCGAGATTGATCAGTCCTGTAAATTTTTCATGAATATCATCAATGTACAGACATCGACCTGTCACAATTTTATTATGTGTAGACATTCTCGCGTACTATGGCAGATCTCAAGCACCTATGTTGTAATATCACTACTTCAGTAGACTCTACTCTGTTCAAATTTGTTCATTAGGACTTAAATGCTTATGTGATATATTTCACGCAAAATTTTGATGTAGTTCAGTAATTGTTGTTGTTTAATTTTTCAGGAAACTTAAAAGATTGAATCTAGGTGGAAATGAGCTCACGGCAATCCCACAACAGGCTCTCTCTATACTTGAAACTGTAAAGAAATTGGAAATTCAAGAAAACAAAATTAGAGCTATACGCGAAGGCGATTTTGCAGGTGAGACTTATTTTTGAGTTTGGTATTTTGACGGTAATAAAATTAAAAAAAAAACGCTGTAGGAATGGAGAGCCTGGACTCATTGATTCTGGCACATAATATGATCACCACTGTTCCCGCCAATGTATTTTCACAGCTGAGTTTATTGAACTCTTTGGAGCTGGAAGGAAACAAAATAAACACAATTGACAAGGATGCATTTAAGGGATTAGAAGGTGGGTAAAATTAATAAACTAGCGATCATAGAACCTATACATTAGTCGAAACTATGTAGGTAGTTAAAGTTAGTATGCAGTTTTTTTAACAGATAGACCATTGAAAATTGTGTAAAAAAACTACATCGAGACGTGTTAATTTTGATTACTATTTAGTTATCAATTAATTACACGGCTTTTTTAATTGGTAATGATTATTTTGAATGTTTTTCAAGAAAAGGCAATTATTAATTGATTACGATTAGAAAAAATCAAAAAAATCAAAAGTAATCAAAACCACTTTGACGTGTACAACAACTGACAGTACTGAAAAAAAAAAATACATATCAAAAATAATCAAAAGTTGTTAGTTTTTTATTATTTTTGATTTTTTTAAATCGTAAAAAATCATCATAATTTTTGATTATATTTTTAATTAATTGGAAAATAGTCATTAAAAATTGAAAGTAATCTTAATCAATCATTAAATGTTTTCTCAAGAAAATAATTAGTCAAATAGGTAATCATTACGATTAGTAATCATTATTTAACAGGTCCGACTACAAAACCCCTGCGGGTTAGGGGCTTAGAATATGACCGAGGTAGGCATACCGGTCGTAAGAGGCGACTTATATGCACAAAGGTAATGACGTGCAACTCGATAGTTGATCTACGGATATGATGCCTCTCCCCTCTCATTACCCATCTTATCCTTCCTTACGGAAGGAGGGGTGACATTATCTAGAAGGTTTCACTGGTTATAAATCGCTACCACGACAGTCGGGCAGTACCACAAGGGAGTACCGGAGTGTACCGGGTTCAAATCCGGTCAAGGACGGTTAATTCGACAACACTCCCCAAAACCTTCGGGGACTGTTTTTGTCGTTACCACAACAACACCAACAGGTCCGACTACGACTAACTTTAAGTACCTACTTAAAATTGACTACGAGTACGACCTTTTAAAATTAACACTTAACTAAATTAAAATTTAATATTATTAATAGAGAATCTACAGTATCTCCGTCTGGGTGACAACAATATCCAATCTATACCGAACGAAGCCTTACGTCCATTGCATCGTTTGCGTCATCTAGATTTAAGGAATAACAACATAAGTTTCATACAAGATGATGCTTTTACTGGTTATGGAGATTCACTAACATTCCTCAATATACAGAAGAATGAGTATACAAATCAAATTTAACAACCAATTGAAATTGTTTAACAATAATAACGTTTTTCCTTTTATCAGCATAAAAGTGTTGCCGAGTATGATTTTTGAGAATCTCAACTCACTCGAGACCCTCAATATGCAAAACAATAAATTTGAGCGTATTCCACAAGATATTATGGAACCAATCACCGACACGTTGCGTATAATTGATATCACAGGTAAATCAAATAACAGCAAATAAAGAAAGTTACGTAGGTGTGGCTAGAAACCAGTATATAACAAAATGGATGTTACCTGTTCTTGTTATTCTTGTATAGATTTAAAAAAGTGTGAGTTCCTCATGAGCTCGACGTGGTGTTACCTTATAGTTTTGAAAAAAAGACAAAAAAAAAACTAAGGTCACTATCGACTAACAAGTGTTCAATACAATGAGGTGTAGTAATATTAACGAGGGCTGTAACACGAGATACGCGGCAGCCCTATTGTGGCGAAATTGCTGTTCGGCTACCACACTGAAGGTCCAAGTTCGAGTAACGGGACGGGTAATTATTGAAGGATTAGACATTAGGAAGAAGATGTGGATTTATAATTAAATTTATAGAATTATTGGCCGAAAATCATACCCCGTCTAAAGGCGGAGTAGGCAGTTAACAGGAAAGTCCGGCTAGAGGCCTGCTAGATGGTTTCAGCCCCGGAAGCAAAATTACGAACCCTTTTGGATATATAACCTAAAACTCGAGTTTATAGCAATAGAATTGCTAGGTATGAATTTTATCATTTGCAAACAAAATTGGCCTGTTAGAGGGTTAAAATGTATTTGTTAGGATGTGGTAGGTTTTTGACTTTTGGAAACATTCTCGAAATAAATTTTCATAGCTGCTCTGTTTGTACAAAATGGAACATTTTTGAATGTTTCCTAAAACTACCATTAGCTTATGGTCATTGCATTTCTCCTCAAAAGTCTGTTACCTGTATCGGAAATCGAACATGGGAGTGTCAGTATAAAAGGCAAGAAGTTTCTTTGTATGAGATCAACCGAAATTGAATGCCATGCGTTAAAAGCTAACTCAAAATCCAAAATTTATTTTGCGTGACATTTTTTATTGACGTTATATCATTGTGCAAAATGTTTTTTTGGTTCTTTTTGTTATTTAAATGAATTGTTTTATGAAAATAAACTAATTTAGTAGGTGTACGAAGTGTATTAGTTATAAATTACAACATCCATTTATATAAAAACCATTGATCCTTGGACTCAGAAAAACCGCTTTAATTTCGGTTGCTCATATATTTGCGTATAGACTTCTGTGCGTCGACAAAACGCTGCTCTTTTATATATGGTTGAGCTGTTAGAGTTCCCAATTGGTAGCTATGAACAGTGCAGACCTGTTTAATATGTTCAGTAAATAGTAATCAATTAATTAGGCGACTTTTTAAATTGGTAATGATTATTTTAATAGTTTTTCAAGAAAATGCAATTATTAATAGATTACGATTAGAAAAAATCAAAACTAATCAAAAAAAACTAGAAAAAAAATTGGTTTGATTACTTTTGATTATTTTTGGTTTTTTTTTTTGATAATTTTTTATTTTTATCAGTATTGTTGATGTGTATATTTATGTGCTTCTAAAACAATACTGAAAAAAAAAATCGAAAATAATCAAAAAAAAAAATTAAAAAAAAAAAACCAAAAGTAATCAAACAACTTTTTTTGATTAATTTTGGTTTTTTTTTAATAATCATGAAAAATCATAATTTTTTTTTATTATTTTTTTAATCAATTGGAAAATAATGTTTAAAAATTCAAAATAATTGGTAATCAATCATTAAATGAATTCTGAAGAAAGTAATTGATCAAAACGGTAATCATTACGATTAGTAATTCCCACAACAGCCGGTTCTAGCGTACCGGAATGACCCGGGTTTTTTTACACGGCCAAGGGCTGTTATTTCCGTGTAACCCTGTCCAATCTGTCTCGTCCCACCCTTAAATTGTTATCCTCGGAGCAAACTCTTGCAGTTGGGTTGCTCCATTGTCTCTTGTTCCGGGCTGGGGTCGAACCCAATCCTGGACCAAGAGATTGGATCTGCTGCGTTTGCTGGAAGAAAATTTATATTAAACGGTCGCATTCGGTTCAATGCGCCAAGTGTAAGAGATGGCTACATAAATCTGGATGCTTAGGGCTTAACTCTGCCATCCACAGACCCCGTACTTTCTTTAGTACTTTCGAGGCACCATGCTGTACACGCCTGAGGGCGTCCCGCGGCACACGTCGCTCTGGCGCTCCCCTACCACCCCTACCAACTTCAAGCAGCCACAATGGTGGCTCAGTCTACAAGACGGGCAGCACTGCTGCCATTCCCGCCTCATCCACTCCCGACTGTCGCTCACGCTCACCAGCGTCTCCATCTCGCACGGCTGCTTAATATTCCTATCCGCAATGGGCCAGATATGAGTATCGCCGAGCGTCAGTCCCCTCTTTCTCTGTCCCCAATGCCCCCCTGCTTCCAGCTTGCATGTGGGCCAGGACCACCACCTCCTCGTACCTTTCACTACGTGCACCGTTTGTCGGCAAAGATTGTATACGCCTGAGACATCGGTCAAGTGCAACAATTGCCTGGGCCTGTGTCACACCCTTATTTGCTCTGGGTTTGCAAACGGAAACCTCTGGACGGATGCGTTTATAGCCCGCGATACAAGAGACAAAATTGAACACAAGATCGGACTTACGAACTTGTGATTGGTATAATGTACATCGAAAAGACCATCCCAGCTGTCATGGGGGGGGCCTTGCGTTCATTACACATCACTCTGTAATCTATTCTCCCCTGACGCCGACCCCAGGAACTCTACCTTAGAATGCCAAGGTATAGTAGTCCGGCCAGGCGACGTCGACCTGCAAATTATAAACATCTACATTTCCCCTGCCACGTGTTGTCCTAGAGATTATCTTTCCAACATTAGTGCGTTGCTAAGGGGCGATAACCGTCTAATCCTAGGCGACTTCAACGCGCATCACGATCCCGGGCACTCCAACTTGCCAGCAGACAGCAGAGGACACGCTATTGCAGACCAAATAGACAACGCAGCATTCTAGTCAATGGAGATGCCCCCATCAGGGTGGCAGGTAACTGCCACAGTTCGCCAGAGATCTCCATAACGAGCGCGGGCCTAATTAACTTCGTCATCTGGCGACCGATGCTTACATTAGCTTCAGACCACCTACCCATCCTACTCTCCGTTGAACGACTGACCGACTTCATAACGACTGATAAACTAACATACATTAACTTCACTATACAGAGCGCTCCTTCGCTGCCTTACCCACTCCGACAGACGTACGCAAAGGTGAAAGAGAGTTTCGCAAAGTCATTGATTCAGCCTCAGGCCGCTTTATTCCTGCTGGTAGAATACCAGAAATTTGTCCGAATTTTCCTGCAGGAGCTGCGGCGATGGCAAGAGAACGTGACCAAGTGAGACTCATCAATCCCGCAGATCCCAGAATCAAAGATCTCAATGCGGAAATTCGTAGGACCGTCAACGAACACAAACATACCAAGTGGAAACAACACCTTGAGGCATGCAACGTCTCCGGCGGAGTCGGCAAATTATGGTCGACTGTCAAGGCCCTATCCAATCCGACCAAATACAATGGCAAGGCCGCCATTGCGTTCGGCGTCAAATCGGTTGCCAGGAAATGCGCGACCTTCTTTTGCCGGCTGTTTATAATGCATCTACCTGCGGATAGGACCAAGAGAAGAGTCTTCCAACGTGCGCACAAACACAAACACTCCACTGCGCCCATTGCCGTCTCAATCTCAGAGGGCAAGGAAGCTATAATGAAGGTCAAACCCTCAGAATCAATCGGACCCGACGGAATCGCCATGAAGATGATTAAACACCTCGACCTGAGATATGGAAACAGGCGATTGTAGTTCCCCTACTAAACCCAGGGAAGCCGGCGAACCAAGGAGATTCTTATAGTCCGATATCCCTCCTTTCGCCGGTTGCGAAATTACAAGAGACCATTCTGCTCCCTTACTTTATCGCAAATCTGAAATTGGCCGATCACCAGCATGGTTTCCGCAAATCTCACAGAACTACATCCGCTTTGAATGCCATTACAACACAGATTATGGTTTAAATCAACACCCACCAAACCATAGGCCGGTTCTCGTGGCACTTGACCTATCAAATGCATTTGATACGGTCAACCACGCCACACTCCTTCGAGACCTGGAAGAGACACTGCTCCCTGCCGGCCTTAAAAGGTGGACCGCTAATTACCCCAATGGTCGACAGGCATCAGTCAAATTCAGGAACAAGAAATCTAGGCCACGAACAATAGAACAAGGGGTGCCGCAAGGTGGTGTTCTCTCTCCCCTTTTGTTTAATTTCTATATTTCGAGACTTGCCCGCCCAGAGGGAGTCTCCATTGTTTCCTACGCTGACGACTGCACGATAATGGCCTCGGGCAAGGGTCCCTCCATTGACGAACTCTGTACTAGAATCAACAGTTACCTCCGTGACCTTTCCAGCTTCTTCACCGAGCTAAATCTGACCCTATCGCCGACTAAATCGACGGCGACTCTGTTTACGACATGGAATGCGCAGATGGGGCAAGATTTAAATGTCCACGTAGACGGAGTACCTCTACCTACTGTCAACCACCCGAAAATCTTGGGTGTGACATTTGACAACGGCCTCACCTTCGCTGGGCATGCCACCGCAATAGCTTCAAAGGTACAGAGCCGCAATAAGATCCTCAAGTCACTGGCCGGCAGTACTTGGGGAAAGGACAAAGAAACATTGCTTGCTACATATAAGGCTATTGGCCGACCGGTTATTGACTACGCTGCGCCCATATGGTCGCCCAATCTTGCTGACACCAACTGGAGGAAATTGCAAGTCTGCCAAAACACCGCCATCAGAACGACTACGGGATGTCTGCTTATGTCATCTGAGTCTCACCTCCATCAAGAGGCAAAATTGCTCAATGTTCAAGAGCACGCGGAACTCTTGAGTAGACCGTTCCTTCTGAACTGTCATAAACCCAGTCATCCAAATCAACATCTATTGGATATAGCACCGCCCCCCAGAGACATAAGGAGACATCTTCGTAAGCTTTACGATGAGATCCGGTACCACATCTCTTTGCCGTTTGATCTGTGGAAACATAGGCGGGCTCTAAATGACCTCTCCACTGAGTCGGTAAATAGGTCCCTCAAATCTCGGCCTGTGAATCCCGTTAGCAGTACTCAACCACCTGAATTGGCTGAAGAAGAGCGTGTACTTCCGACTAGAGTCATGCTAGCACAACTTCGCTCTGGAGATTGTAATAGGTTAAACTCTTACTTATCCAGACTGAACCCCAACATACCAAACACATGTCCGGCATGTGGTATGTCCCCTCATGATACCAAACATCCTCGGACTTCCGTTAAAAGAGCCTGATGACAATTTAGAGTGATCGTGCCCATTGGGCAGGGCGAAGCACTGTTAACAACAGCAACAACAACGTTAGTAATCATTAATTAACAGGTCGGGAGCAGTATCATGACTTATTTGATAACAGCAAATACCCCAAGGAAAGGAAAGAAAAGGAAATGAAATAGCAACAAGGAAATAGAACGATAAAATCTATATATATAAAATTCAAATTATGTATGTATATATATATATATATATGTATCTTTAGACCGACTTGCGTCCTAAACGTATAAACCGATCGTAACCAAATTTGAAACACGAACTGGATACCTTACCGGGATGGTCATGGGCTAAAAATATTTTGATATATATAGGGGGCGTGGCACCTACCATACAAATGGAATTTTTAACAGTCCGTATTTCTGGAAGTATTTACGTTAGACTACTGAAATTTGGTAAGGGGTTATATGACATTAATCCCTACCACATCCAGAAAAACTGCGGATAACGAAGAAGGGGTGTGGCACCTCCCATACAACTGGGATTTTGTTATAGAAATATGTGGTGAAACCTACGGGTATAAGCTAGTAAAATAATAAAATACAAATGGAAATTTGTATTAAATATTAAAGAGAACGAAGGACGCTAAAGAGGAAAATAAATGAAAGGAAATTATAGTAAGGGAACTTTGACAAATATAGTTAAATTCTGGGTTTCACCCGAACTTAGACCATTCTTAGTTGTTGGATTTATGTATGCATTCTTAATTAAATTTTAGAAAAGAAAAACTGAAATTTATGTTATAAATTTCTCCTGTGTTTCCACAGATAATCCATTGATCTGTTCGTGTGAGCTTACCTGGTTCCCCCGCCTTTTGCAGGATCTAAAGAATAAAGATGATGAAATGGCGCAAAAGAAGAAGCCCGTGTGTCACATGCCCATCGAGAATCGTGAATATTTCGTACAAGCAATGCCACTGGAGAAGATGCACTGTGGCGGAAAGAATGTGGCTTCATCCATTAGAAGTGCGGTTATGGAAGTGAACATTTGCATCACAATGCTCGCGAGCACGTTCGCAGTTGTGCGTCGAGTTTAAATACCATGGGTGATGAGGAGCAATGTGAATAGAATTAAAAAAAACATATCAATATAGCTACAAATGCATTATATGGAGTATCATAGATACGCGCTAACGATACATTTCAAACTGCGTTGATTGGGTTTTTCAAAATTCAACAAAGAGCAAATATACATATCAAAGAGATGCCATTATATTACATTAGTAATAGAAATTTTTTGTGAAAAAAAAAATATTTTTTAGGATTATAGTACTAGGTACTCGTTCGTACACATTCATATGTACCTACATACATACATACATACATAGTTTTTATGTACTGCTATATAATAAAAAAGGAAGTTTTTTGGAATATTTTTTGCAGAAAAAGAAAAAATCTATGCTACTAAGCAGATATAATAATAACACTAATTGTATTTGCTATATTTATATTCCTATTGAAATGTTTACTAAAAGTTTATTGCTAAATGTTTGTTAAAATTATTAATTATTTTTAACTAAAACACAAATGCATACAGAAGATATATATACATATATACTGAATATCTGTAAAATAGTTTTACGTCAAAAGGGAAGCTACTAATGCTAATACTAAATGTTGTTGTTGTGAGATACAATCATTTTTCGGTTTATGACTATTGAAATAGTAACAAAAATACATATTTATGAAATTAATCTATGGCGCACTGAAGCGCTCTGTACTCTATACAATTTATAATATTCCCTCTGTATGCCGTGCTTTTTATAACAAATCTGTACCTATGTTTGTTGTACCCACAGTTATAAATAAATAATGAAATAAAGCAACTAACGCTAAATTTCTAGGCTAGGCAAAAACACACATACAAGCACACAAAATTCACAAGAACTGATTATGGAATAAGTAGTTTGTACTCATGAGGGTTGAAGAATATAATCATCTTTGTACTACACTAAACACATATTGGAAAATATTAGTAAATTGTTTAGATGTCGTGTATACATAAATTGAATTCTATTGTATGCAGGTAACAACAACTAAATATTAATAATTATTAATTTGTGCTAAAAAGAGAAATCTCTCGAATCATTCACATCTCCATAAACATAATTCAGTGTTCAGACTTTATCACGATTGGGTTAATAGGGTTGCCAGTAATAAAAAAAAATTATCTACCATCTATGTAACAAAAATCTACCAAATTTTTAAAACTTACCAGCATATATTAGGGTAATTGATTTTCGCTAAATGTTTGTTGTTTGGGTACCCAAGCCTACATATAGAAAAATTTTTCAACAAATATTAGCCTTTAGTATTAATTGTAAATAGTTGCAATTTTAATTTTATCTTTGAACAATGTACCATTTTCAAAATTAGAATGCTTCGCTTGACTCGGTTGATCGGTTTTATGGACCTTAAAGGAAATTTCACGCTCTATGAAATTACTTTTGAGATGCTAGTTTTATGCTTTTAAACCTTAAATCTTTTGAAAATCGTAGACCTATGATGTGCCTATCATTCATATCATTATAATAATATTAATTGCCTTGTTGACTGTCCATACGTACTGGAAATAATTCGATTTAATGTTCCAATGAGGTCTCTCCAGAATGGGATAATTTAAAAACAAATTATGCTAGCAATGCTCATGGTATTCGTGAGTTTAACTCTGTAAGTAGTTGCTTTGGATTTTTCTGTGGCTATGGTTGACTTTATGATTATTTCGAATTTTGCTTTTTAGAACTCTAAGATATTTATTCGTTTACATTTTATTCAAATTACATTGTAACATAGTCTGTAAGGATTGTAAAGCAATAAATATTAAAATATTAAAATGAAACTCAAAGGTAATTTCTAAGACCGTGAAATACCCCATAAGATCCATAAAACCGATTCACAAGTTACTAAGCACTATAAATTTGAAAAAACCCCATTTATCATATTTTAAATAAATATTAAAAGTATTTAAAATTAATATTAAGAGTTAAAACTTGCTGAACATTTCGCTGTCTAAATGTACATTAATATTTTGCTTGTGTACAAAAAAAAATTTCGGAAATTAATCACCCTAGTATCTACATTTCAGTTATTTCAAGAAAAAAGTTTTATTCATGAATAAGCAACCTTTAATTTAAAGAATGATCATAAAAGATCACTTCAGTTTTTATTTTCTAAAAACATTTCGTAAAATTTAAAAAAATCTACCAAAATGGTTGAAAAACTACCTTTCTACCAAATAAGATGGCAACACTGTATAGTATGTACATAATAGGGGTCGTAAAATTTGAATATATCGAGTAATCGGTAAAGCGATTACCCACACAATTTCGACTGATCAAATAGTTGCTTTGCTACTACTCGAGTATTGTATTAAATCGAGTTTCAGTAAGCGATTTCTACCCGAAAATTCAGTCGAACTAAAAATTCGAATATACATACAATCTAGCCATGGTCGTTTTGCTGAAAGCTGAAAGCTGTAAGAAAAGTGGTTGATCTTTCTAAAAGAATACTCCTAGTATAATTTTCCGGTGAGTAATTCTCTAGAACAAGACATGCTCTAATCTTTTCCGTTTCAATCGATCTAAATTTTGTATACATTTCACCTATCTTCTTTCTTATACGAATACTACACAGATCCAGTTTTGATTATTTAAAAAAAAAATAATAATATAAGAAACGAAGAAAACATATGGGTTACAATTGAACCAGACTATCCAGATCTACCCGACTCAAATTGCATTTCTTGCATTTTAGGAATGCCTTTTTTTTCTATAGAACAGCCTACATACAAGGTTCTGCGTTTAAGAAATAGTAGTAGTCCCTTAAAATCGGGCCTGTTAAATTTGATTAGTTATTAGTAATCAATTATTTAGGCGGATTTTTTAATTGGTAATAATTATTTTAATTGTTTTTCAAAAAAAGTCAATTATTAATTAATTCCGATTAGAAAAAATAAAAAAATATCAAAAAAAATCAGAAATAATCAAAAAAAAAGTGGATTTAGTTACTTTTGATTATTTTTAATTACTGTAATATAATGTGTATATTTATGTGCTCCTAAAACAATACTGAAAAAATCAAAAATAAAAAAATCAAAAGTAATCAAAGTAACTCTTTTTTTGATTATTTTCTATTTTTTTTTTTCATAGTCGTGAAAAATAATGATTTTTTTGATTAGTTGGAAAAAAAGCATTTAAAATTTATAGTAATGGTAATCAATCATTAAATAGATTCTCACGAAGATAATTAATCAAACCGGTAATCATTATTTATCACGTCTGCTTAAAATACGTCTGTAATAAAAAATAAAATACCCAAACATTGATTGCTAAAGAGAGTCTTAACTGCGTTCTTGAGAAACTGAAATTTGCTTAACCGTTTCTGGAACTGTTGCATTTATTTTTTCGGGGTTTATAGTTGAATACATAGTTTAAAGTTGTCAAAAAGATTTACAACAAATTTTCAGGGTTTCCAGTGCACATAAAACGTATGGATTATTTTTATGCGAAGCTTAGTATTTAATTCTTACGAAGAGCAAAATGTCCATTTTAAAAACGGTTTGAAAATGAGCACATAAAAAATTTTGATTATGTACTTTGCTATTGCAGTACCCTTTCTACTACTATTTTCTAAACTACTTTTTATTAGAAAAACGGCAGGAGAAACATAAATAGAAAGAATGAATAATAATGTTTAGTAAGAAAGTTTGTTTTTTAGGTATACATAAACCAAATTGCAAATCGAATTGAAGTAATGCTGTTGAGGCTTATTAATAAAAAAAAGATGAATAAATAATATTTCATAAAAATTACAAAGTACATATCACGCTAAGCTTTTGTTCAACCTAAAGCGAACTTAAGCAAATATCAACATATCAGCACATGCCAACGCGCATGTGTAAAGCTAAATAGCCAATTTTTACAAAAACAAAACCAATTCAATGTGTTGTATTAAGCCGAGATAGGATTACTTAACAAATTGAAATTTTTATCATATACATACATAGACATCCACACACTTACATACGCGTAGTAATGGGTGTACATATTTATGCACAAGCAAGCCACAAGAGCAAAAAGTAGCCTTTAAGTTTTTTTAAAGTGCATGGAAGCTCTTTAAAAATGAAAATCAACAAAAATACATATCAAGTAATGAGTAATAGCATGGAATCTTTGGAAAATGAAAATCTGCAAATTTTTTTTTGCAAATTTTCAAAAACATGGGTCAATAAACAAAGGTTATATGTTTTTACTCAGAAGCTATACTTTACAATATAATTACATACATACAAATATGCTTATGTATTGTATGACTTATTTTATACAAACGCTCTGAGTATAAGGTTTATTGTCGAAATACACCAAAATGTATATACATAGTAGTATATGTATTATACGTACGTTCGAAGCACTTATACAAACCTTTTGTAATGTATTGTATTTTGGCATATATTTAAATATAAAGTAATTTTTGTAAACTATAATTTGAATTAATGCAATTATTCTTTAATTACTTTTAAAACACCATAAGTTCCTATTTTTGAAGTAATGAGCCGCTTTATTAAATAGGGTCAAATTTTGGGCGGCTCATGGTTTGAAAATAAAATTTTCCGTTTCTTTATAGAATTAAGTTGTAATGGTAATAATGTTGTGTTATGTAAAGTTAACCATGAATAAAGAGCAGCCAATTTAGTCTAAAAAATGTTGATTTCATTTAATTTTTACTGTACACCAAAAATTTAATTGTATTTTTTTTCCGGTGGTACGTTTTAAAGTATTCATGACTATAAATTAGCCAAGGCTAACCCCCTATTCTTAAAAAATAAAGTTGGTTTATAAAGCTTTTTAAAATGTAATTTCCGTACACATTTTAAAATATAAGAGCATTATAAAGCTTTTTTATTTTTTATGAATATCGGGTTAAGAGTAATATCTAATTTTTATGGAAATTATTATTGTTTTTATTTTTTAATAATTTTTATTAATTATTGCAAGTTTTTATTTGAATATAAAAAAATATTTGACACTTGCGCAATGGGTGGTAAAAATTAATAAAAAAAAACAGGTTTGCTGGGAAACAAACCATCGTTCTGATAGCCTAATGATTAACAGAACGTGTCAAAATGTCGCTGATGAAAAAGTCTAGCAGCTTGCAAAATGGTTCCATAATAGCAGCTATTTTAGTTGTCTCCAAGTTTCCCATTTGTATTCAAATAAAAACTTTCAATATTTAATAAAAAATATTTTAAATAATAAAAATTACCTGAAGCTTATTTAGTCATGAATAATTATATTTTTTACTACATTACTGCGGAAGAAAATAAGAATTGAAATTCATAGGACGGTTACATAGCAGACATAGGAACTGAGCTACTGTCGAGAACTCTTCATTTTTTGGTTCCAAAGCTTTCAGTAGCAGTTTGCTTCCATTTTTTGGGATTGACAAAAATGGACATAGACAAATTGAAGACAAGCCTTTGGCAGCTTACTCTCTCGCAGCTCTAACATTGGTGAAAGTGTATTTATTTTATGTTGAGGTGCTTCATTTTCGAAATATGTTCTGAGTATTCTGCAAATTTATAGGCAGGGCCTTTTTAGGTTAATTCGTTCTTTATTCTTTGCCCCATATTTTAACTCTTTGGATCTCTCTCTGTTTTTAAATCGTGATTTTTCACATGTATTTTTGCCCAGGTAATTTGTTGAAATTTGTTAGGAGGAAACACGAGACGGTGCCCATAAATTTAAGCGCCATTTAAGCTACCACTACTAGCTGGGAACAGATTCTTTAATTGTGAAAAATTAACACGTTTATTTCTATAATTTCGTAATAAATTACAATCTTTGCAAAATTTTGTCTGCCAACCCTTGGCATTATAAGGCAGCCGGTCTCCAGGGCGTATGAGTAACATTTTTGTAAAATTTCATGTTTTTTACAGTTTTGATTTGGAAACATTTATTTATCAACTTCCATAAATCTTTGTATAATTAAGTACAGAACTTAAGCTGCCTTAAAATAAAGTGTCTTTGGTACTAGAAAGCCATTAAAAGGACTCGCAATAGGCACAGTGTAGGCGCCCATATTTGGAAAGGCAATCAAATCTCCACACGATAAATTTGGCAAATATGCTTCTTCGGTTATCTGAAATAATTACAATTAGTATGAAAAAGAAATCATCAAAATATGAAATCAAACAAACCTTGTCTAAGGCATCGCATGTAGGACCCCATATTAAAGACTTGAACTTTTGTAAATTTTCATTTTCCTCCTAAGATTCATAAAACATTAGTTCTCTTCGAAATATATCATAGGCATATATCTTAGTATCTACATTTTATTACCAATAAATGCTCAGCTATAACTTCCTGGTGATCATATAAAACGCAGTTAAGCGATCCATATACTCCATCGTTTACATAGTACATTTTCAAATCGCTTTTCTTGTCTGTGCGCAAGTCGCGTTTGCCGTGAATTTTACAAATTAAGGTGTAGGCCGAGGCAACGAAATATCGGCCAGGTTCAGCAATTATTTCAACATTTTCATCAGTGAAATCCTTTTCAAGCGCTATATTGACGATACCGGCTATCTATAAGAAAATTCTATATATAAGACATGGCTAATATTGTATTTCACAAATAGGTACAGGCAGCCAATTCATTATTTATTCATTCGTCATAACTTCGAATCCATTCGGGTCAGATGAATGATATTTTTGGATACATATACTGTGTAACATTTTGAAAAATGAACGAAGCCAAGCCCCCCAACTACAGATTCTACAACCACTTAAATAATTTTTTATTCCTATAGAACTACTCCACTTGTCAATTATTTATAAAAAAAAAACCTACCCCCATGATGAAACATGTTTTTAACCCTCCCTAATATCCATGCAGAGGTAACACCACATTACAAATTTAAGATTTAAACTCACAGTCGCAAATTTTTCGTCATCCGCTCCAGGAAACCCACCACCTAGATCCAGCACTCTCATCTTGAAGCCAAGTAATTCGCCAAATTTAAACAAATTTTTTGCTGTTGTAATCGCTCGACTATAAGCTGGAAAGTCACTGCAGCCCGAGCCAACATGGAAGCTGGTTCCAATTACCTATTTGATATTATCGTATTCTTATTTTGTAATATTTTCTTTTATCTCATTACATACGGCGAGACCTAAACTTTTAGCCAAAAGCATTAAGGCAGCAGCATCAGCTTCAGCATCACAACCAAATTTATCACCCAGTGGACATTGGGCTGCTTTCGATTCCGACCGGAAACGTATTATCAAACTGAAAAGAAATTGTAAAGCACATACATAAATATTTGCTGAAAATATCACACTGAAACTTTATTATTTGGACTTAAAGGGACGGTGGAGCTTAAGCGTCTGGCGGTGTCTTCTTCGTGACGCTGTTGCAATTAGAAACATACTCGTAAAGGAAAGTGCCATGTGATCGTTGCAAGGCGGTTCGAGGGGGGGCGCCCTACTACGACCTAACCAGCTTATTCCATAGATATGAGCCTGTTGTACTTGGGTATTGCAACAATTTGGCTTACCCTGTCGACCCTTCCTAGTGTTTGTATGGTGGAAGAGATCATAAATCGCTAAAAGATGCTTTCTCTCGAATACTGCAAAGGCCACCTTGTTTTCCTTCGCCACCATTGATGACTCTGAGCCCATGCATTGGAATATAAACAGCTCCTTATCGAGCTGTCAAACGCTGCTATGTCGTTTATATTATAACGAGTCTACTCCAGGACTTGGCTTATTCTTAGTCCGACATTTCCCGGAGTTTGATTATTTTTTTGCCGGCATATTGGCATTCTTGCTTCTTCAAATACGAGTGGTTGTATGTAGGCTCCATCGTCAAGGATTGTTACTGTACCTTCGGTAATCAACCGTACAGTGTCCTCATGGGCGAAACGTGGAAAGTGAACAATACGTGGTGAAAGAAGGTGTTGTTATCCAAACTGGCGTTAGAATCACAAATCCCCATTTTAAAATCATAGAAGAGGCACATATCGTAAGCGTTTGCTAGTTTATCAAAGAAGAAGTCTTATTTGCATCTTCTGCAGGCTCTTAGGCATACATTTATAAACGATATATTAAAGAAACAGTGGACCCGGGATCGACCTTTTCAAAAAAATCTTATTTATGATGCGATTTTCTTGAAATTCGGTACCTTGGTAGCACTTTGCCTTTGTTAAGATTTGGAATACCTTTTTTCCGGGAAGTGGACCAGTGACCAAAATATTCAAAGAAATCTTATTTATAACGCGATTGGATGATAAATAAAAATGTCTTCAGAAGAACTTTCGTTATTTTTCTTATTTTCTTGAAAAATTTTTGCCATGGTGACTCTTAGAAAAAAGAGTTCGCACCTGGTGCTTGTTATTACTTTTTTTTTGTCATTCGTTCTTAAGAGGCAAGTCCAGCGCACAATCCAGCATACTTCTTTTACTATAAACAATGGTTTTTTAAACAGTGCATTTGGAAATAGAGTTATTCTATGTAGATGTATTGTGCCTTATCTTCTTACTTACTTCGATTCAGGATAGTGTTCGAAAATTTTGCAGATTTCATATTCGGTGTCCACAGTACTTGTCATGACTTTCTTTTCTTTGGCATATTGCAAGTGTGCCACAGGCTTGCAAGGATTCGCAAATATAATGAGCTCTGGACTAGCGCCAACTTCAAGTGCCTTTATATAAAAATATATTAAAGTAGATTCAAGAAAGTAAGTAAATCATCCCAACAAGCAATTCTTGCAAATGTTTTCAAAAATTACTTTATACAATGTTATTTTAATAAGCTTTCTATAAAGGTTTTCAATATTAAATTTCTTCAAAGGTGTGTCTTTTAGGGGCGTCCGAACTGCTCAACCGATCCCTTTAAAATTTTCACAGTATAGTCTTGCGTTTACTGGGTACAGTCACACCTACATGCTATATCAAATTTCAAACCGTTATATGCATGCGTCCAGATTGGAACTTAATTGTGCTATGCCCAATCCGCAAGAAAGGCGATCCCTATAATCGCACCAAATATCGCGGAATGTTGTTGTTGTTGTTATAACGACAAAAACACTCCCCGAAGGTTTTGGGGAGTGTTGTCGAATTAAAAGTCCTTGGCCGGATTTGAACCCGGTACGCTCCGCTACTCCCTTGCGGTACTGCCCGACTGTCGTGGTAGCGATTTATGACCAGTGAAACCTTCTAGGTCATGTCACCCCTCCTTCCGTAAGGAAGGATAAGATGGGTAATGAGAGGTGAGAGGCATCATATCTGTAGATCAACCATCGAGTTGCACGTCATTACCTTTATGCATATTAGTCGCCTCTTACGACCGGTATGCCTACCTCGGGCATATTCTAACCCCGGAATCAGTCTTCTTAATACAGCATATAATTTTCTAGACAGCGTATTGTGCGTAAGACTGAAGCTCATCGTAGACAAGCTGATTATAGTTTATTATCGATCTCTGTGAAACTTTTACAGTGGGTTCAGGAGTCCGCTAAGTACGACACAGGCCATATATAGTTTTTGAAACAGACCACCCCCGGATATATAAAGTTGTAATTCTGCATAGCTTGGAATTCATTTGGTTTAACTTTTTGATATTTATACATAGATATGTATTCTATATATCAAAAAGACCTACCTAAAAGTAAGCGATAACCAGACGAAAAAAAGTTAAACCGCTATATCTTCGAAACTATGTACATATCAGTACCCGCAAAGGAAAAGGGAGAAGAAGGCGAGTAAGAACAGAAAATTAGAGATATAAAGGAGAGAAAAATGAATAGGGTAAAGAACAGTACCAGGATATGGGGCTGGGGAAAATCAAAAATAGAAAGAAAGATATAGCGATAAATGTAGAAGGAAGCGCAGAGTAGGGAGGAAGAGAGTACAATTTGTTGAATGTAGGACAACGCCTGCCGGGTTGGTGTACGATTCTTGTTAGGTTACAACTATATTTAGATAAGTATGTGTACACTTACAAGTTTTATTTCGCTTTTTGAAGCACAATCAAATCCGGTACCCAAGTCTGCGAGCTCCTGCACAACGAATGCAGCGTCATTGCATTTTATGGCTAAAAATTAAAGAAAACAAGTAAGGAAAGGGCTGTCTTCGACTGTGCCGAAGACTTTATACGTTTCATGAATACGCATCACGGTTACAATTAGTACAAACTCGGCAAAACTGTTAATTTAAAGATACATAGCCCAAAACCCCATTTATCGAAACGATCGATTATATGGACGCTATGTGTTGTGTTGGTCTGATCTGGCTGATTTTCACTAGTCACATTACGTATATAATATGTGCCAAAACTGAAAAATTAAATGTTGCTAGTTCTTAAATTTCAAGATTTATAGGCCAAATTTCGTTTATCTGAACAATCGATTGTATGAAATGATTAATGTTTTACAAAATAGCGGCCCCTTAGCAAATTTCAGCGAGATATCTCAAAAACGGAGGGATTAGTTTGCGTTCAAACAGACAGACAGACGGACAGACGGACTCAGCTCATCGCCCTGATCATTTCGGTATACTTATCGGTGGGTCTATCTCTTCTTCTTCTCATACTTACAAACATCGGACCATGGTTATAATACCATTTCATGTTCATGAATTTTTTTTTTTAATTTGAAAAAAAAAAACAACTTTATTAAATTAGTTAATTCAAGTATAGTTTTGAAAATATATCACTTCTTTTGAAACTTAAAAATGATTTTGACACGCTGTACGCAGTTTTAAAATTTAGTCAAAATTTGTAAGATCGTACTTTTCCATTCACCTTAAGGATTTGTCCTGATTGCTTCAACACACTTTTTAGAATCCTTTTTTCATATGAGCCTGAGTGATTTGTTTATAGTACATTTAGCGATCAACTTTCAATTACCGAATATACAAATAACGCGGTTGCCTGATTATGATTTAAGCGCTGGTTTGGCTTTGCACTTCGAGGCACCTCGTTATCTCTATATTTAATTTACATACACTCTATTTATAGTTAAAATTGCTCACCATAATATGGCTTAACACGGGGCATACACTCATTCCAGGTTCTATATTTTTTTGCTATTGTTGAAAGATCACAAATGTGTAAGGCTTCCTCCATATGTTCTAAGTCGACCTCATTTACAACTTTCCTCAGGTCTAACTTATCTTCGTAAGTATTTATTTTGCCAAATGCGTGCATAATTAATAAATTCTTTTCCCGGACTTCACCGCAAAAATTCCCGATTAGAACTAATTTAATTTTGTTCATTGACTACTTATTATAGGCTCTTTCTTATCATTTAAATCTGTTCAACTACATCCAAGACAAGTGAATATTTGCTGAAGCAAACCCAAAGGGAAACTCAAATTTACTTCGCTAATATTGGGTCGACATTAGTAGAATTTCCTAGGCATACCTTAGCGGCTATACAAAAAATATAAGGCTTTGAAAACAGAATTAATAGAAGATTCGTTAGGCATTATTTAACAAATTACCGCTATAAAATGTGACATTACTAATTTTTTTTCTTTTACATTAGCAATTCATAAATTATATACATACTTTTACATTTTTAAGTACATTAACAGAAAATGTTACGGGAGCAATATATGACTTCACCCATGATGAAGTAACTTGATTTTAAGATTTTGAAGGTCTTTTTGAAGTTCTGAGCATGCAGTCTTTGTATTCTTCGTGCACTTACAACATATCGATGGCTGTGTGAAACGTCACCTTATTTTGCAATATCTTTTAAAAGCGCGCTATCCCGATATTTGTTTGAAGGGTGGCCTATTTCAGAGCTGGGTTGAATAAGGTCTTATCTAAGAATTTGGGTCAAAAAACGCTCATTTTAAACGAAAATTCAATACTTTTTTTTAACTGAGATAGGGCATTTTCGAAACCAATGCTGGGATAGGTCCTTGTTGTAAAAATTCTGAGAAGCGCATTCTTCAGCTAAATTCTGAATGAGGGCGTTTTTGAAAGGAATTATGCAATAGGGGAGTTCTTCAAAAATATTTCGAAGTAGGGTTATCTTCCACTCAGCCTTCGAAATATGAATCTTACGAAAAGTATTTTAAAGTTTTTTTCTCACCTAAAAACTCAATTTCCGACAGGGTATGTTTGTATGTATGTACTTTTAAGGTTTGGTAAATATATATAGTTATGAATGTTGATAATATACAGAAATGTTATCGTCAAATGAGAATATAAGTAGAGCCAAGTAGAAATCGTGTGCTGAGATATTTGCATAGGGTTATTTTTTAAATTGTTGCCGAAGACCGCTCATTCATAAGGATATTCTGTTGAGAAATACTATGGATCACGCTGCCAGTTTTCGATCGATTCACGATAAGTTTTGGTTTTTTGCCCATAGCTAGCTACAGAAAAAAAAACATTCGTTTTCGGATTATTGGTATCAAGGTCAAAACCCGATTAAGCAAAGTTTTGTAAAATGTTACTAAGATTTAAAGCTGAGCGAGTAAACTTACTTTAGGAAAACAAACCCCTAAAACCCCTTGAATTTTGTAGCTAAGTTATAAACTTAATACATTTTTTTTTGTTCACAAACTTGTTTTAGTTTTTTTTATTTTAAAACCGAAACCGGAACAAAACCGAAATAAATGTTGAAGAACGATTCTGGAACCAAAACCGAAACACCGCGATTTTAATTACGACATAAAGTAGCAATCCCTTTCTCATTCTTTTTGTGTTTAAAATTTTGTACGCACTGTGGTCGATATGGCCTACCTTAATGTTCAACACGTCAATAATTACCTAACACTCTTGTATCGGGTTCAACTGTTAGTATTTTCACAGTGACGTTAATGTCCATGCTTTCAATGCAATTCAACATTACGGGCGCGTGCTACAGTGCGCCTGCGCTTCTAACAATTTGCCTGTGCTTTGAGAAACAAATAAAACGGATTCAATGAACCCATGTCTTCATCAATGTGGTTTTTACATTTTCTACTCTCTGCGGGTGTCCATTTTAATAGTAAGACTGTGGGTGTGTAGCCTCACGTGCTTATGCGTACCAAAATGCCGTCGTGACGCCGACGACGACGTACGAGTAGTATACGTAATGTCATCGAAGGCAGTAAATACTTAGTAGTAAATATTTGGTAACGCTTTGCAGTCGTCAACATTCGCCTTCACAATAGATTGGAGTTTCTTAAAATATCCACTTTTTTGTGGATTCTTATGGCTTCGTGTCGACGTGTGAAGCAATCTTTGTTTCAAGTATTTGTATTAAGAATAATAAAAACAATTACAATGATAATTCTTTAAAAATAGTAGTATTTATAAGTGTAGACATACAAATATAAATATTGTGCAATATATATGTACATATACATACATATGTAGTTGTTGGCTGGCGTGTTAACATTGCGTGTTGGTGATAATCGAAAGGAGTCAAAAGGATGTCACAATTATTAAAAATAACAAAAAAATCATGTTTAAAGGTGAGCAATCAATGCACGGTGCTCATTGTTCAATGTGATGTGAAAGTGTTTTATTGACGTAAAAATCGATAATGTCAATAAAGTCTTGGGAATATTGCATGAGCCTAAAAGTAGTCGATTGTGAGCAATTAAGCCATTTATTCAATCGATGTGTTTCACTAACAGCTGTTTGTCTGCATTACACTGTGCACATTTTTCATAGTGTGCCTTGACCGCAAATGAAAATCGATAAAAAGTCAAAGGGTAATAAGATGGAAAAATCAAATGCAAAAACAACGGGTGGTATTGTTTAAGCCAGTTTATTATATCATCAATATTTTTTAAAGACTTCACAGAACTTATAAATAAAAATGAAGACGCCCAAAGTCTGCAAGCTATCTTTTTGGAATGGTAGCCACTAGGTAGAGCATAGGCTTCATCGAGTGAAAGATACTATGTATGTGGGCAAACGATTGAAAAACGCGCTGTCTCAGAAGTTCTTGGAAGAACGACCTTTTTGTTGAATTTTTTTCAAAAACGCCCCTTCTCAGAAGGAGTTTCAAAAACTTCCTAACTCAATGTGAATTCAAAGCATTGTCAGCTAAGATAAATCAGGTTTGAATCATATGCTGTGTTTGGGCCTTGTTGAAAAAAAATTTAAAAAGGGCATTTTTCAAACAAATTATGATATCTGATGTTTTTGGAAAAGAATTCTAAGATAGGATTTTTGAAAAGATTCTGAAATAGGGTGATATTCAACTCAGTATGATTATTATTATTGTAGCAGTACTACGCAGCGCGAGGTGCAGTCGGTGCGAATTTACAGGGTTGCTTTCACGCAGTCGTCTAAATATATGTCGCTTTAGAAAAAAAATGTGGTTCCACGGCTCACGAAATATAATGGTTGAACTCGTCGTAATTTTTACCTACGTGTAAGACAAAATATATTGTACTAATACCTAGGCATGATAGTACCGCCTTGAACACCCACAATAAAAGTTTGAGATATAAAAAGAGTATGTAAATATCAAGAAAAACTATTTAATTGACGAAAAAAAAAATCTTTTAAAATACATGAAAACCTGTATGACAAAAATTGCACTGCGCAAATTTTACAGCGACAAAGCATATTGGGCTGGTCCACGGTATGCGACCAAAATGCCGTTATTTTTTTGACGTTTGCATGCCATGTGCAATAAACTAAACATCTGCTTAACTACAGTAAGCCGGGATAGTTATCACCAGTGGCGTGTAGCCAGAGTGGCAGATTGGGGATATAGATCCCCCCCTCTTCGTCAATGAACTACTAATATTTTACATATGATTTAATAACAGAAAACCATTTTATGCTTCTGATTTATAATTTTCCTGCTTTAGACTAAGGACAAAGTATATTTTTATGAATAAATGAGTATAGCGGTTAGTGGATTATGCGTTTCAATATTAAGTCTATATACATATACTAGTCTTTTCAGACCTTCTAGGAAATTCACTAGGCTTTGAAATTGCTGAGCTCTACGCCCTTATCTCTTGCTTCTATAAAAATCCAAATTTAGACTGACTGAAAACATTAGTATACGTAGGCTCATTAATTTAATTAGAGCACACAATGGCGGAAAATAGATAACGACGAGAATTTTTTAGACGTTTTTTATAAAAGTTAAGACCATCATCTAATAAAAAGTATGCAAGAACAAATTTGAAATTTTGCACAAAACCCAGGAAACTTTAACCTAATTTCATCAAAATTCCACACTCTTTAATCAGAATTTTTATGAAAAATTTTTATATACAATTATATGACCTATTAAATTTTAGTATTTATAATAAAGTGTCTGTGTGAAGTTGGCAAAAAATAGTGTCAATTATGGGCATTATTTCATAAATTTATGGTGTCAGCTTTCGTATGCGAAAGAAGCAAAATTTATAAAATTTCTACATTTTCTTTATGTTTAGGGCCGTTTTCTAGACTTCCTGTTAGAGGCAGTATAAGCCAACCGGCGGATAAATTTGTCGGAAACCTGTTAAATACTTATATAAAATTTTTGAAAAGATGATCGCACTGCGAACAGAAGGAAAATAGAAATTCAAGAAAAATTGTAAAAATTTAAATATGAAAGCGGTTGCGAAAAGTCCTCTTAGCTATGCTGCGCTCATTGGTTTCCTCAAATGCTTCGTCTACACCTTTTCCAGATTGAATTCAGAAACCACCAATTATATTTCAGAAAACGACAATTGAATTTCAGATTTGGTAATTGGATTTCGGAACATGTCAATTGAATTTCAGAATAGGCAATTGGATTTCAAAATGTGTCAATTGGATTTCAGAATAGGCAATTGGAAGTCAGAATGTGTGAATTTGATTTCAGAAATAGACAAATGGATTTCAGAATGTGTCAATTGGATTTCAGAAATCGTCAAGTGGATTTCAGAAAATACCTTTCGAACTGTTTTTGCGATGCTAATACTTGATTTTGTCTAAAGAAGGCCATGAAATATGCAAAAATTATTTGCTATGGAATAAATTAATTCCTAAATTTTGTGCCGGTCAGTTGTAATTGTGTTCTTAAAAATCGAGTTTCGCGATAACTGTGTAATTCGTATTATTATTTTCCAACTTTGTTTTTATCTGAAATCCAATTGACGCCTTCCGAAATCCAATTGTCTATTTCTGAAATCAAATTCACACATTCTGAATTCCAATTGAGCATTCTGAAATCCAATTGACACATTCTGAAATCCAATTGCATATTTCTGAAATCAAATTCACACATTCTGAATTCCAATTGCCTATTCTGAAATCCAATTGACAAATTCTGAAATCCAATTGCCTAATCTGAAATTCAATTGATATTTTCTGAATTCAATATGGAAAAGGTGTAGTGCATGAATATAAAACGCACTCCGTTTTTCCATAGTAATTATAAATTTTATTTGTTTTATAATTTTATAACCAAAATAATTTCAATTGACAATCAGCTGGTTGGACTTTCTGCCTGTTAAATTTGTCAACAGAAAAACCATAACGAGCACTACATAAAACAAAATTTTGTTTAAAGAAGAGATAGTTTTTAGCACGAGAAAACGTCCTTTAGTATTTTCAAATTCTTAGGTCAACATTAAAAGCTATTCTTTTTTAAATAATAAACGCAGTCTTTTAGTATTTGTGTTAACACAAAATTAGAAATCCCTTAAAACCTTCGAAAATATTGAAGCCCTGCGAATATGAAGTAATTGAAGATAATACCAGGTTAGTAAGACTTAATTCCATTTATTTGCCATGTTTCTTAATGCATGAAAAAGTAACTCAACTAATAATATATGATCAAACTAAAAATATATTTTTCAACTATAAATATATGTAATCTAAGCAAACAAACAAAAAATTAGACGCTCAAAAAAAAATATCCTTCTCTCTTAGAAAATAACAATGAATTATCTTTTTTTTACATATTTTTCCTGTTAATAATTAAACTTCAGTAGAGGTATATTAAACTTTTAAAATAGAAGCTCCGAATTTTAGTATTTGCCATGGTTTTTTATCCTAATGTTTTTTAATGTTTTTTGCAACATGAATAACCATGCGCTGTTTATTTTGCTTCAAGTTTCGAATGCTCAATTTGAATAAATGTGAATATTATCTTTTGGTGTGTAAAAGGATTTCCTTTGGAAAAGTCGTTTAGAAACCAAAACTTATAGTTGTTTTTGGTAGTTTTTTGAAAAGTTGGACAATTATTTTGCTATTGCTATTGTTTTAATTTGATAAAAAATTTCCTAAAATTTCCTAAATTTTGCAAGGAATTGGGGACAATATTAGAACACTGCAAATGAAGTTGCATAACCAAAACAACGATAACAATAGTCACTGGTGGTTGCTCTTATTCTATCACTGTGCAGTCACAGTCAAGGATCAAAATCGCGATCGACTGAGAAATCATAGTCACAGGCCACACTGTTCTTCAGAAATTACAGGATCATCTAACTCTAGTTTCAACAGAGCGCTGTCAAGATACACATTTTTATACCAATTTGGTGCCACTCTTCGGAAAATTAAGGTCCTACAACTGCTTTATTTTCAATTATTTGTGAGTTTTATGTGTTCAGGTTCAATATTGCACTATTTAAATTTGTTTGTTTTAATATGGAATGCAAATCACCCTGTGTTGGTTTGTATGTGTGTGGGGCTCTGAAGTAAGTTGCGCTACTTGTAGACATATACCCTGGCCAGGAGCGCCAGAAACACTAGATTGTTACAATGATGAGACAAAATAAAAATCGGCAATACTATCGGCACTATGGCGCTGTGAAAAATTGCGAAAGGGGTACCCAGGAGACTTGACAACTTGTCTATTCGCGAGCAAAATACAAACGAAACGGACGTCGATCGAACGAGATTGCATAGCCATACACAATTGGTGACAAATTTGAACAAAAACTGAATATTCGCATTCGCTAATATTCAAAAAGTGGCATTCGTTACATCACTGGTATTCAGCGCAGCAAACGAACACTCGATACTAATGCAATTGTACAAGTCATTGTTGTACGAACACCAAATACGCAAAGGATCACCTTTGACAAAATTCAAACGACAGAGGAGTAAATAAAAGGGCGGGTAATGTTTAGATACCCTATCAGGAAGCGCGAAATTTAGTCGGCTCAGAAGGTTAGGGGAGTCAATTTCGCCAAGAATCAGCTTATGTAGGAACATTACCCCGAGTAATATTCTTCGTTTTTCAAGAGTTGGTAAATCAGTATGAAGAACCCTGCTTCTGTAAGGTGGAAGATGCAGATTTGAGTCCCAGTTTACAGCCCGCAGAGCTTTATATGACTTTTATATCTTAGACACCAAACGCAAGAGCAATACTCAAGTATCGGACGGACCAACGATGTGTAAAGGACCTGGGTGAGGTAAGGATCATTAAACTCTTTAGCGCAGCGTTTAAAGAAACCGAGTGTACCCATTGCTTTGTTTATAATTGAGGAAATATGTGAATTAAACCTCAGTTTCGAGTCAAACAGGACAACCGATATACGCTCCATAGGCGTGCCATTAAGCACATAAGATGACAAAACTGGTTCTACACGATGAAATGTCATAAGCTTACATTTAGAGCAATTAAGAACAAGTGCGTTTACTGCACACCAACGTTGAAATGAGTCCAAATCAACCTGTAGAAGTTTCGTTCGCGTTCGTATTTTATTCTCTATTGCGCATTGTTTGTTTTATACAGCGTTGCCATGTACGCTAGAATCGCGGTTACATGAACTGCATTGCCAACGGTTACGATTTTCGGTTAGGTAATCTTCTTGACCCGTTAGTTGACACTTTTTGTTGTATTATTAAAGAATTATATTAAAGAAAAAGTCATAAAAGGGTCACACTGACCGTAAAAGTATATTCGATTGTTGCTATTATTTAGATAAGTTTAGTTCACTGGCTGCCGCAGCGGTAGTGTGCTGACCTACTATACCGACAGGTCGCAGGTTCATGTAAGGGCTGAGGTAACATACATTTTTTTTTAAAGCCCGGCGGTTATTTTTTATTAGAAGGTGTTGACATGTCTAGTTTATAATTTAAACCCAACTCAAAACACTTATTTTGATAGTACGACATAGTTTCGAACTTAGGGGGTAATTATATAAAATGCTTTAACACTTGCGTGTAGCAGTCATTAATATCCACATTCATTAATTACTATAATATACCAAATAAATTTACAAATTGCCTTAGATTTACTGTCAGTCATTAAAGTCATTTAACGGTCTTATATTCAACGAATTTTGTTTTAAACGAGAAAATGTGATTAGTTGCGTCCGTCGCGTTTTTATAATATGCCCCTTATACTAAAGCTTTAAATCGTGCAGTATCGGAGGCTTTTTATTTTAAACAATTTTCAGGTAATATAAATTACATATTTAAAATATTTCACATTGCACCAAGCAACATTTAGCTTTTCCAATGCCACGTAACCCGTATCTCAGTTCTCAATAAATGATTTACAGCAAAAACTTTTGATTTGCGTCTTCTTGGTATTATTTTCAATGAAAAAAAAAAACAAAACACACTCACTTCTCTAAGAACTTTTCACTTTCTTCTTTTAGATTTTGCGAAAACTTGCGCCACCCAAACCGATGTCTGTGAAGAAACTCGAAGAAGAAGAAGATGATGAGATATCCAATGATAATCATGTTGTGACCACGTGTTGTGAACAAACGCCATACTCCATGACGACGTATCCAACAGAAAACGAATCTAATATTAAACCACAAAACTTTAAAGAAAATAAAGCCGTCCAAGACATTGAAACCTCATCAGCCAATGAGGTGGAAAACTTTAGTTTTTTGAATGAGCTCGATAATAATGTGGTGTTCCAGAGTTTGACAACACGACTGTTTACTACATCCGACGGTTACGATTTTCAACGCTTACATCAACTGCGCAACGACACAATCTCAGAGATAGTAGCATATGAGCCGGAATTTGCAGTCGATGAGATTGTTTTCGAAAAGGTTAAATACAATAAACACGTGCGTTATTTCCGTCGCACACCGTCCACAATGAGCTTAGATGATATTAGCAACAGCGCGCACAGTGAGAGCGCACCACGCACTGATCCATTGGCAGAGCCACCAAAAGGGACTAACAGTGCTGTTGCAACACAAAATATTATTTACAATAACAATGACATCCACCACCAAAAACCACCAGCCGTCCAAGCTATACCCCAGAATATACCCGTTTATGTGCCTATGAATGTAATGAATTTGGAAATCAAAAATCCTGGAAAATTTGAGAGCGTTGTTATAGCAGAGAAACGTGACCGTTTTGATAAATTAATGCCCATTGTTAAGTGGGACATAAATGGCAATTCGCTTGATGATGATTTTTATTTGGATGATAGTTGGAATGAATCATCAGCAGATATAAATTGGAATAGTATGTGCGAAAAACGTTCAGCACATTTTAAATTCGATACTGAATCTCAAAAGTCTAGTTTTCGTTCCAGTTCGACAACACTGGAAACATGGCTCGACGAGGATTTGTTGGGTACTTCACTCAATGAAAGACGTCATTACGCCAACAATTTATTATGCCGACCTAAAGTTTAAGGAACGAAACAAAAGTCTGCAAGCACAATGTTGTGATTTGAAAAAGTATTTAATAGTATTGTATTTATTAATTATTTAGTAACTCGTACTCGTATAACTAACTAAGTGCATACATACATACAGTTGTGTTCAATTTAATAGAAATAAAATTGGATATCGCACGACGAAATAAAAAGAAGCTGTGTGTTTTAATAATTTTGATTCAAACTATAGCGAACTCCATAACAGAAACCACATAAAAAGAAATTTCGAAGTTTACACAAAGTTCAGGAAAGTTAATTGAACTTTTAAAAATTTACATCAAAATTTCAATATTTTTGCGCAGTTTTATAGCTCATTAAATTTTAGCACAATAATGTGCAAGTTAGAAGTACCTCAAAATTTAACCTGAGCATTTAGAATTTTGTTGTCAAGCATTTTTTTCATACAAAATTAATTTTTCTTCATGCGTTGTATGGAAAAAGTCACTCAACACCCTTGACGAAAAAATTCTGAAAAATCAGGGAAATTTTTGAGCGAGTTCTAACTTGCACAATGTCATACTAAAATGGATTTCTCTACAAAAATACGTACTCAAAATTTTTTTTAGAAATTCGGCCAAAAAATTTGAAGATTTTGATGGCCATTTTTTAAAGTTGATTAATAATCCTGAACTTTGAGATTTCTTTTAATTAGGTGTCTGTTATATAATTCCCTATATTTCAAATGAAAGTTATTAATATTATAAATTCTTCTTATTTCGTCGAACGATATCCATTTTAATGTCACTACTATTAAATTGGACACAGCTGTACATTCATATAAAATATCTATGAACAAATTTGTAAAGCTTATACTGCATTCGAATCAAAACTTTGTACCTACTATATATAGACACGTAGATATATATAAACTGATATTAAAGAATGAAATCGTGTCTTAAAATTAAGCAATAATTATAATAAAATTAATATCTCAACTCTCAGTGCTCTCTAGTTTATATAAAAATTTTCGAATGCACTGTTATAATGCATATTACAAGAGGGTGTCTTTCTCTCTATACGCCAAAAATTTCTCCTTTCTTCTATCGGAATAGCGAACAAAATTTATAGTATTTAAAAGCTTCACGAAAAAATTCAAATAAACTGTAATGTTTACATTTCCTGGAACAATAAAACATTTTGTTCAAAAATCATTCCGGTTAGACTACAATTTTTTTTTTAAGTTTTTAGCATGAAATATATTGCATTTATTTAGCACACTTTTCTCGAAACATATATCAATGAAAGAAAACGAGCAAACAAGTGATATTTGGAGAGATTTATGTTGTGCTAGAAGCGAATAAGTCATTAATTAATAAAATTGTAATTAATCGGGAAACTAATCATTGCAATTAATCGATAATAATTATACACTGATAAATTTGTTAATCACGTTTAGGTTAATAATACTGTCCAATCGAAGGTTCGGAAAATTATACAACTGCGCCTCTTACGAGGGTGGCCAGGGCCAATTATTTATTCCGTTAGACAAGCAAATTTGACAAAATTTTACTGAACAATTTTTAACTTTTTTGTTCCACTTGTTTTCTTAAGTTATTTCTCTTATTCACGAAATAATAACACTAAATTTTTCTGTTATAAATACCAGATCTGTTAAATAACGATTACTAATCTTAATGATTACCGGTTTGAATTATTATTTTTTTGAGAATCCGTTTAATGATTAATTAACCCTTACTTTTAATTTTTAATGACTACTTTCCAATTAATTAAAAAAAAAATCTTAATTTTTTACGGATATTAAAAAAAATCTAAAAAAAAAACAAAAAAGTCATTTTGGTTACTTTTGATTATTTAAAATTTTTTTTTTTTTGATTATTTTTTTTAGATTTTTTTTTTTAGATTTTTTTTTATTTTTTTCAGTATTGTTGTAGAGCACATAAATATACACATCAACAATACTGAAAAAAATTAGCAATAGTAAAAAAAATCAAAAATAATCAAAACACCTTTTCATGATTTTTAAAATTTTTTTTTTAAATCGTAAAAAACATGACTATTTTTTGATTTTTTCTAATCGTAATCAATTAATGATTGACTTTTCTTGAAAAACAATTCAAATAATCATTACCAGTTGAAAAAGCCATCTAATTATTTAATTACTAATTAGTAATCAAATTAAATAGGTCTGATAAAAACACATAAAAAAGATTTCACTGAACAAAAAAAGTGTTATTGATATTATTTTGAAGAAAAGCTACAAAAATAATGTAAAAGTTTCAAATTTTAACATTAAAACTTAGACAAATAAATTTTTTTTTAAGTTCAATAATTAATAACTCTTAAAAAAATTGCTTTATAAAAAAAGTTTTGACATTTGCTTTTACACCAACAATTTTTGTTGTTTTGACATTTATTTTGTAGACTATTCAATTCCTGTGTCTGTTCTTGTTTTCTATGTTGATTTCTGCATTTTAGACAAATTTCCAAAGAAAACGTGAAATCAGGAAAGCACACCAATGTTTGCAGCTTGATTACCCGTAAACAGTTCGAATGGCGCAAATTTTCATTCAGAACTTTTTCTTGGGGAAAGAAATTTTGTTCAAAAGTAGTTCAAAGCCCTAAATGGCAGGTTGGAACTAGGATTAACTTTAATTCGCAACAAAAAGTTATCTCTAAAATTGAATACTTCCGATAGAAAAATATTACGTTTTTTCTAGAGACACCCTAATATACATAAATAACTATTTATTAAATGATATAACAACTCCAAGAACACGTACTTACTTAAATAAATCCATACACAAAAAGCAGCTATTATTGCTTAGAACCGTTAATCGTTTATTGACTTGGAAATTGATATCGTACTAGAGATGGCGATTTTAGACAAGCGCGCGTATCAAATAAGCTTGACGGCGATTAGCTTCAGTCTTTTCCAGAGTACTTTTGATGGACCTTTGCTTGCAAGGTCACCTGCGGCAGCGTAGGTGGTCCTTCCTTATTTTTCTCAAGTTGCATTTATTTTGCCTACAAGAATTCGCCTGGTATTGAACCCATTTTGGTAGAATGAGAAATAAGTTCAGACTGGATTGCACTGCTCGTTTACACCGTTAGGTCTTAGAGAGCAATGTAATCAAGCCAATTAGGTATCAGCTGTCTGCATCATGAGCAGCTTCTCATCGGCTAACTTTTCTTTCCTTCGAATATTAAATACATACCAGAAATTAACACTTTTGGGCCAAGAAATACAGTCTTGTCATAGAATGCTTTTGTTCTGTATAGATAACTTATACTTGAGCCCTTGGTGTATGATGCTTAAAGTCGGATATCAAAGCATAACGAACTTGCGTCAATTGCAAACCCCATTTCCATTAGGAAGGAAAAGATATGGGGAGGATGGAAAGAACGTACCTTAGTTGAGGAAAAACCCTTTCTTTATCCAATCTTTCGCAAATCGCATCAACTAACGCAGAATCAGACAAGCTGATTGGTTCTTATTAGTGAGGCTTCAGGTCTTTTCGACACGTCAATTCTTGGAGAAACCCCAGAGAATCAACACACCGTCTACTTCTCGATTTAAAAGCAGCTTTTGACAGCGCGAGAAATAGTTGCCTGTATGATTCCATATTTGAATTTTCCTTCCTTCTATATGGCTATGCCAAATGACGTTGAGCAATACCAACAGCTTTGTCAGAATTGGGAAGGACCTCTACTCGCCGTTCGAAACTTTACGAAGTTTCAGACAGGGTGACCACCAATGGGCCCATTTATTTAATTTGATGCTGCAGAAATCGTACGAGCTGCAGAACTTAAACGAGCTGGAACAATATTGTATAAGAGAGTGCTACGCTAGATGATAATGATACCATTGGCCTTAACCATCACCTTGTAAAATTTACCTTCTCTGGCCTGGATAAAGAAGCTAAGAAAGTGGGTCTTGTTTTTAAGGAAGAAGGAGGACTGTTGTGAGCTACAACTTTGAAACTGTGAGGCATTTCGTCTATTTGAGAACCAGCGTAAACACAGAAACTCAACGGAGAAGCAACATTGTAAACTAATATGTAAAGTCCCCTCTCGACTAACAAAGAAGTAGCAAAATATGTTGTGAACCTTACAGTATGCAAGAAAGAAGGTCTCCAAAAGATGTATACCTCTCCCAATGATGTCCACTGGGGGTATAGAATCACGGTTTCTAGTGTCCTATTCTTATTTGCGATGGAGACTGGACTATATATCTTTATATAAACTTATGTATCGGAACAATCGATTGTAAAGGGGCTATGCGTTGTATTGGTCTGATCTTGTTGGTTCCAGCAAATGATAAATATAGTACACAATGGCGTCAGATATCTCCAAAAAATGGGCATATCGCACTTTGTGCTCTTTTTGCTCCCAACTCTTCAATTAGTACAGAATTCAGGTTGCATCTTAAAAGCATATGATTTTCAAAATTTTGAAATGCAACTTGCAAAGTTCTATTTTTTACGAACAGCTTTGTGTACATGCGCCTAATAGATAAAAAAGAAACCTTCCATGAGCCCGTCAAAAAATCTTCACCTTATATAAGGCTAAGCTCGTTTCGTGAAAAATCTTACAACAAGCGGACTGAAATGTATACGGACCTCAGTTGCATTCTACAGCCTTTATAAACGAACGAAACTAGGCATTGAAAATGGCAGAACGCCGAAACCGGTTTGTCACAAAACCAGACTTGACAAGGGATGACGGAAAATCGTTCCAACAAAAATCAGCTTACTACCCTGTCGGAAGATCAACACAACAAAATAAAATTTATAAAACACCTTATTTTAGTATTTTATTTAACAATATACAGGTTATCCGGTAATTTATGGACTACCCCTTTGACTACCGATAGGTCCGAGAGTGGCCTACAACATTTTAAAATTATATCTCGTTAAAAGTCTTATGGGTTTCGAGTTTTTCTGAAACTTGTCCCAACAAACAAAGTAAACTCAAAATATAATTTTAAAAAGCTTTCCGAAATAAATATTAGGCTTACAAAATTCTGATTTTTCGTTTATAAAACGTTTGAAAACAAACCAATTATTAGCAGATTGCAGAAGCGGTTAAGATGCAGCCATGATTTTCTTCGTCGACATTCTCAAATAAAATCTTTCATGAAAAGCACTTTAAATATTTTAAGTTGAAAAGAAAAAATTAACAAATAATTTTCACTGGATTTTTTGTAAACATTTGTATTTCACTTTTAAATATGGCTGCGCAATCCCTATACACTTGAAGGACTTTTGTTGTTGTTTTATCCTCAAATATAGGCACAGATTAAAATTTACACTTTGAATAAAAAAAAAATTTGCAAAGCACTCCCATACAAACACATATCATATGAAATTGTCTGAGTTTTTTATGAAAGTGCAAAACAAAAACAATTTGGTACGAAGCTCAGGCAATTCCATATAAAATAGAAATTTACACTAACAAAATGACAATGAAGATTTTTTTTTCTCGAAAACTGTTCTACTTTTAAACCTTCTGATTATATATTTAGAATCTTAACAAAATAATATTATATAGTATATATTAAATATATATTATTTCACGAGACTTAAATCACGTGCAGACACTTTTAACACAAATTACCAGAGACTTGTAACAAAACCTTGCATAGAAACGAAACTTCGTTTATGCGGTTATTGTTCCCAGCATGGTCTAACTAACAGGTCGTGTCATTAGATCAGCTGATTTCTACTTTTTTCTCGAATTTTGACAGTGCACTTATTTCTCAGTGCGATTTTGACATTAAACCTATGAAATACAAAAAAAAAAAAAATACATGGAAAATGTGTGGCTGTTAATTGGATCATGTTTCCCAGAAACACATAACTATAGAAACATAGTTAGAAACTGAATGACTTTAATGTTTCTCGTTATCGAAATGTATAGAAACCTAAGGTATAGAAAAAATACTAGTAGCGTTATTGCGTACCGAAACTGTAACAAACCCCTAAGCAGTTTCTGCTAGTGAGTTGTTGTTTATAATTATGTATACATATGCAATTTTTATTTAACAACAAATTCTACTCATTTTGAACTCTTAAGTAGATACAATTTTTTAATCCCGTAAAGTTTTGTAAGACATTTTGAAACAAAAAGGTATTTAAATATTTTTATAAAAAATCAACTGTTTAGCCGCTATAATATCTATTGATAGGGCTTTTAGTGTAAGTGTGTCACAAACCGGTGCCTTATGTATATGGATTAAAATTTTTATTTCCTATTCACATCCCCAGTTTCTTTATACGAATCAAAATTGGTACTTTTTATTCCCCCCTCCGTACTCTAATAGAAAACTATACATGTACTTCACATAGTATAGTATTTCTGACTACGTTCCTGAGGTTTCGTTACAAGTTTTGTTTCTTTACCTAGCGTTCCTGTTACAGTGCTGTTATTGTGATCAAATCTGTAGGTAGTTGCAGTGCAGGTGTTGTTTCTGCTGGGACCGCTCCAGGAAAATTTTTGTTCCATAAAAAGTTTTGTTGCAAAGGAGTATCATTTTCCGCAGTTTCGTTACACGTTTCGGTATAGCATGTAACGAAACAGAAACGCGTTACAAATCCCTGCAAATTACATACTAAATGAAATTGAACTACAAGTATTTATTGGATGTAGTTGAATTTTGCAATTTTAAGATTTAGAGTTATGTTAGCGGTAACGATGTATCCTCAATTGATACATTAGGAGTAATATTTGAACAAACAATTAGCGAAAAATCAATATAGATTCCTTTATTGTTCGGTTATTGCACAGGGTGTTTTTTTTACAGGTTTGTTTTTCGAATAGAGATAAAACTGGCATTTTGTGGTCAAATCTGGCAACTCTAATGTCATTTATGTTCAGTTTGGTTTGCCATTTCATCATGAACAGGTTGACAAAAGAACAACGCTTGCAAATCGTGCAAATTTATTTCGAAAATAATGGTTCAGTTCGCGAAGTTTACCGTGAGCTCCGTCCATTTTATGGTCGACATAATCGTCCATCAGAGCAATTAATTCGGTTAACCATGGATCGTTTTCGCACTACGTTTACTCTATGTGATAATACGCATCCGCAGAGACGTCGAACAGTGCGCACCGAAGAAACAATTGCCGCTGTAGAGCAAAGTGTTGAAGAGGACCCGAATGAATCGATTCGCCACCGTGCACAGCAATTGGAGCTTTGTCCATCAACTTTATGGAAGATTTTGCGCAAAGATCTTGGCTTGCGACCTTACAAGATCCAGCTTGTGCAAGAATTAAAGCCGCGAGACCATGCAATGCGTCGTGATTTTGGTGTATGGGCCGAAAATGAGATTGATTTCGATGCTGATTTTCATCGCAAAATTTTGTTCAGTGATGAGGCTCATTTTTGGTTGAATGGCTACGTCAACAAGCAAAATTGCCGCATTTGGAGTGAAGAGAATCCACATGAGACCCTTGAAACGCCATTACATCCACAAAAACTGACTGTTTGGTGTGCTCTATGGGCTGGTGGAGTCATTGGGCCATACTTCTTCCGCAATAATGCTGGAGAGGCAGCTACCGTTAATGGAGACCGGTATAGAGCCATGATAACCGACTATTTTGTTCCCGAATTGGATGGCATGAATGTGGATGAGTTGTGGTTCCAACAAGAGGGCGTTACATGCCACACAGCGCACGTCACAATCGATTTATTGAAGGAAACATTCGATGAGCGCATAATTTCGCGGAATGGACCTGTCAATTGGCCACCAAGGTCGTGTGATTTGACACCATTGGATTATTTTCTTTGGGGATATGTGAAGTCGCTCGTCTACACCAACAAACCAGAAACGTTAGGGGAATTGGAAGCCAACATTCGTGGCGTTATTGCCGACATACGGCCCCATATGCTCGAAAAAGTGGTTGAAAATTGGACCTGTAGAATTGGCTTTATTCGAGCCAGCCGCGGCGGCCACATGCCCAAAATCATATTTAAACATTAATGGCATAAAATTATCCTTCCAATAAAGCCAAATTGATGGACCTTAAAACGATTTTCTTGTGTTTTATTTCAATTCGAAGTTCTATACCCCTAAAAAAAAACACCCTTTACTAAAGGGATTAGCAAGTCATTACCTACTTCTTTATTACTCGATTCTGGTATTAATTAACGAATTTTTTACTGGGTATATATATATACCTAACTACATACATAAAATCCAAAAGCTATTGCGTTTTGCAGGAAATTATTAAAAACTCAATGTCCTTTTGAAAGCTTAACACACTCCTATACATACATACACGCACTCATACGTACATATAAATAAATGGATGTATCTTTTTAGCTTCTTTTTATTATTCCAAAAAGTTATGCGGCACAAAAGCAAGGCGTAGTTATGTGTACACACATACAAATATGAATTCGCCATAAAGCGTTCCCAAAGTGCGCTCTGCACGTGCCAATCGTGCGTGAGAAACGTCTGCTCATTGCCTTTCCCACGCTTATAATTATTTTGTTTGAGGTTACTTGGATGCGTTCAATGTTTTTCGTACCGCCTTCAACGTCATCGATGTGGCACACGAGAATATGTTAGGTAGTATGTTTGCTTTTAATATAACAAATGCTTTTTGGGGTGGTCTTCATCCCTTTGATACATGCACTATGTATTCGTGAGCGCATCTAGGTGTGAATGTATGTGTGTGTGTTTATTTGATTTTGTCGAAATGTGAATATGCACTCGTACTGATTACTTAGAGATCTCAAAAATCACAAGCCCAGCTGGGGGTGATTGATAAACTCAGTTCTTAAGTTATACAAGGTGATCAAAAATTAGAGATAGAAAGTTTAACCGCCAGTGGCTTGTGTGATTGATTTTTATACCAAAGGAACTATGTATTTTCAATTATACGGCTAGGTAATAGCATGTAGCAGCGAACGCAGGCAGCATAAAAACTGCAGGTCCCGCCAGGTTGAAGAATAAATTGAAAAGTAACATATCAGTAATTGGACAACAATCTTGGTGTAAAACACGGCGCTAAACTCATATTACTTTTAAGGGAATAACGTAATAAAATACTTATGCAATCGAATAAAAAAAGTTTTTATTCTAAATGTCCATAAAATTATTTCTTCTCGGCCTAAGTTTTTAATTGTGAATTCTTAGGGCTGTTTTCCCAAGTAAACTTTAAAATTTATATGCCTGGTAAACAAAAATTTTATATATACCAAAAATGTTTTTATCGGGCAGATAAATTTTAAAGTTTACTTGAGAAAACGGCCCTTAATAGATAAAAAAAAATGCTTGTAAGATTGAATTCAAAAAACATTGGCGCACGCTTTAAATAGTTCATAAAAATTTCTTACAGTCTTATCACTAGCTAGTATCTCCGAAACCAGTTGAGATATTGAACTTGCTCACATCGCTTATGCAGCACTCATTACCACTATCACATTTTGAGTTACCCTGGTCCACAAATTAGTCGATAACTCCGTAACGGGTCGAGTTTTTCAGTAATACGCGACAGACAAAAATTCTAAAAACTTTTGATTTGGATTCTATCGGCATAACAACGATCCCTCCTTTTAATTTTTTTTAAATATATGTAATGTTCAGACATCGGTCTGTTGCAATTTTATTATATATGATACTAGAGGGCCCGGCAGACTTTGTCCTGCCCACAAATTTACCTGAATGGATCGAGAAATATTGCGTATCCCTATCCCTATCTCTATCCCTATCTCTGTCCCTATCTCTATCCCTGTTTCTATCCGTCCTTCTCTTTCTTATAAAAGATCTCGATAGCAAGTATTACAAAGCTCGTATAAATAGTTGCGGATTAATATTTATTAAGATTACATCAAAAGGCGGCACGCCTCCTTTTCCCCTACCGACCTTTTTTTTTGAGGTGGTAGAGATTGACGGAGGGAGGTACCACACCCGCTTCTCCCTTCCTCCCTTTTATTCTTGATACGTTGAGATTTACCTCTTATAACTTTGTAGCAGTTTTCCGTATTCTGCCACGAATAATTCCAGAGCTATGCAGTGCGAAAAATGTCATTTGTATGTTAGGTGCCACGCCCACTCCTCCCTTCCTCCTTTTCTTTCTTGAGGTGTTAGAGATTGGTCTCTTTTAACTCCTTACCAATTTTCAATGTTCTACCATAAAAACTTCCGAAGATATGCATTATGAAAATTTTAATTTGTATGGGAGGTGCCACGTCCACTCCTCCCTTCCACCCCTTTTTCCTTGAGTTGTTAAAGATTGGACTCATTTAGCTTCTTACCAATTTTCAATATTCTACCATAAATATTTTCAAAGATATGCAGTACGGAAAATCTCATTTGTATGGGAGGTGTTACGCCCACTCCTCTCTTCCTCCCCTTTTTTATTGAGGTGTTAGAGATTGATTTCATAAAGCTCCTAATCAATTGTCACTATTCTACATTAAAAACTTCTAGAGATATGCGGTTCGAAAATCTGGTTTGTATGGGAGGTGCCACGCCCACATCACCCAGTGGTCCGGATTGTGAATCTAAACCATCCTCGAGCCCACTTGAGTATACAAAAACAATTTCAGGAATATCGGTCCAGGCGTTTAGAAGGAGTTTAGTGACAATGGACTTACGCACAGCAGATTTTTATATATAGAGCAGATATAGTAAGAATCAATGTCGGTAGAAAGTATTTTATAGTTTTTAGTCGGTTAACACAAATTCCATTCGTTCAATATGTACGTTTTTTGCAGTAAATAAATGTCTCAAATAACAGCCAAATCGGACCATAAATATGATTTGTGCAAATACAGCGTACCACCCATCGGAAAATGTGTTTTCGTAAAATGTATTGTCACCGAAACCTGAACGATGGTGAACATTTCAAGACCCCAGCTCAATGGGAAGTGAGTTTAATATTAAATGCAAAAGCTCCTGATTTGTTATTGCATGCCCCACAAGTGTTCCATTTATTCAAGCTATTATTTATTTTGAGACACCATGTAAACTCTGACAGATCTATGTGCTTTCACATACCCTGTAGAGAAAGTCTCTAGTGCTCAATATTCTAGGATAGTATTAGTATTTGTTTCTTAGAAACCAAGTTCCGTAACCGCATTTAAATACTGATTTACTTAATAAACAAAATATTTCTATTGTATAGATAGATAATACGTAGGATTTTTGAAATAGAAAAACTATACGAATTAGTCTGATGTGAAATCATTGCTGTCTTCTAAATAGTACTAGTATAGCTATAGCAACAAACATGTTGCTTCATGAAATTCTCCATTAAAACTAAAAATATTTTGTTATCAACTGTTTTTTAGAACTTAAAGTTATAATTTGTTCTACGAATTGGATACTTAAGGAATTTCATTTTAATCGTTCCGCCAAACAACATAATAAATGTTTTTATAAAAGGACATTCAGCTGATTCTAAGAGGATCTATTATAAAAAAAAATAGTAAAATTCTAAATGCCTTGTTAGTACTAGTACTTCTTATTTGGCTCTTTAGATGTAGTTGTGGCGCAATAATTTGTTTCACTGGCGTCTTAGTTTACTGCAGGGTATATATTGTGTTTGTTTGTGCTTGTACGTGTGTTCAAAGTATAAGTAAGGATGTGTCAAAACTGGTAAGGTTTAGTTTGTGAAAGGGATTATTTTCTTTTTATTTACTGTTCTTTTTACCTAACCATGTACAAATACATGAGTACATGACCTCCTACATGCATATATAGTTCTGTACTTATGTATATTCTAATAAAATGGCGGACCTGTTGAATCAAAGAGTCAACAACTATGCTACCATTTCCAAATTAGTTTTACCAATTTCAAACATTGAAAGATACTCGTATATCTTCAGAATACAAGTAAACAATGACGAGTTTTAAGCCAATTCGGATTGGAACTTTCTTGCACCACAATTAATTGCACTATAAAACGTAATGTTCCAGAAGTTTTCGAAAATCTCTGAAATGCGGAAAATATGTGCCGAAAAGGGAGAAATAAACAGTGGTAGCGTGCTGTGATACTATACCAAAAGGTCCCCGGTTCAAGCACCGGAAGAGGTAAAAAGTGGTCTGAAAAAGTGATTTTCGAAACGGCTTTGCCCCTCGGCAGTGGTCGGCAGCCCTCCGAATGTATTTCTGCCATAGAAACGAGTCTCAGCGAAAACCGATCTGCCTTGGCAGATGAGGTAACATCAATTTTTGGGGAAATTAATAAGCACCACCTTAAATTGGAATAAAAATTCGGCCGAAATCTCTGAATGAATGATATACCATGGGATGATTGATGATGATGCCAAAGATACACTTTGCTTTGCTCTGCGAGTCACATAAAAAGTTGAACAAGATACTGTAGACATTATCAACACAATCTAATAGACACAATTTCTCTTTATAAGCTTTGGAAAGAAGTTTAATGTCAACTAAGCATCAGAAGCGGCCGTAATTCTAATGTTAGGTAAGCAACACTGATTCTCCTTGAATTTCCAGCCTGAAATCATAGATGGGTAAAATTCCTCATGGTTTCTAACTTGTAGCTGTTGCCAAAAGAGACATAACTGCCAAGATGCTAATGAGCTGACTTCCTCTTCGATGATAGCAAGTACTTTATCTCGTACTCTTTTCGTCCATAAAAAACGGAACTTAAGCTACAACTCCATTTTTATCCTCTTGGCCTTTCAGGCGTTGTGGAATTTCACCTCGATATTTAGTTGTGCAAGTTATATAGCTGAAGAACATATTTAATTCTACAACGCCTGAAACGTCCAAGAGACTATGCACGGAGTTTTTCCTTTCAAACGACGAAATTGCATAATACGAAGCTACTTTGTGTGAATCAGAAACCACTTTTCCAATCTTGATGGAGCTATAAGTGTTGCTCAACGTTAATTGGTATGAAGGGACACGTTTTGCAGTGAATAGCGGCACATAGGCAGCTATTTTGGGAAATCTACTCGAAACCGACCAAAATGTGGTGTGTGTCCATTTTGCTCGCTTGCATTGAGCTTCAGCTTCAGTATAACCCTGTCCGTTCCGTCCCATTCCGACTAAGCAGGGCGAAGTACTACTACAATAATAATAATAATAATGCATTGCTTGCTATACGTGCCTTCCCTACAAAAGCTCTTGCGCTCGATCACATTGACGAGAATATCGGAAGTGACACCAATATAGTCCCAATCGGGGCTGTGGGGGATAAGGTTACACTGCGAACACAACTTCGTTCTGAATATTGTAATATGTTAAACTCTTACTTATCCAGACTCAATCCCACCATACCAAATACTTTCCCTGCATGTAGTATGTCCCCTCACGATACCACACATCTCTTTATCTATTCAAGTGAACCTACTCTTCTAACACCAATATCACTTTGGTCCAACTCTGTTGAAACTGATAATTTCCTTAGACTTCCGTTATAAGAGCTTGATTTTGATTCTCAATAGCAACAACAACAAGCCTTTCAGGCAAAAATTCAGTTTATCCACTGTAAAACACTTCCGTTTTCAGCAACGTATAGTTCCATGACTCACATGCAAGTAAGCTTATTTTATTGGCAAGACATTAGTACAATATGATCTGCGAACTTTTATGGTACAACAGTATTAATACAATAAGGTACAAAAACAAATATAAAGGAATGAAAGGTATGAAAGAATAATAAATATTAGCAATCATTAAAGCCAAGAATTATAACAGATAATTTCATTTTAAAAACAATGTATGTATATATATACAGCAAAAATTATTAAAACAAAGGCTTATAACAGATAATTTCAATTTAAAAGCAATATACATTTGCCAGGTGAAGGTTAGCGAAAGCACAGTATTTGAGTATATTTTAACTAAAGTGTGTACAAAGAACATTTTGAAAGTTGCTTTTATTTAGACTACTGTGAATGGATACTGGAATAGAGTTCCAAGTTCGAATAGCATTTACAAAGAATATCCGCCCAGAGGTTAAGTAATTATATCTTGGCACAATCATATCGTTAATCCGAAGAGACTTAGGGAAAACTAGTTTGTCATATAAATAGCTGGGCTCCTTATACATAATGAGTCTACAAAGGAAGATACAATTCCTGGCTTTCAAGTAACCAAAAATTTCACAACCTAATAAACGTGATCTCCAGCTAGATATACGAGTATGGTCAAACTTGGCTAAGCCGAACACATAACGTGTAACATGGTTAAATACTATATCAATTTTATGAGCGGACTAAAAACTAAGCTTACTGTATACTAGTTCAGGGTAACATATGATTGGCATAATTAACTGTACAGCAAGCTTTCTCCTAACATTGACGGGTGTATATATTGCAGATATATGTATACTTTATTAACCACCGAGTTCGCATGATCATCACAAGTTAATGTCGTATAAATAATGAAACCAAGGTTAGTAATTTTTGATACTAACTTCAGACACTTATCGGCAATGTATAAATCCGGAATGTTGGAAAAATGTACTCGTTTTTTGGCTATAGGCATGGTACAATGAACAGGTAAAAGCAGAAATAATAAAGCAACCCTGCTGTGTATTTTGTTGGTAGCTCAGGCTTAGTATATTTCTACTAGTAGCGCAACTTACTCCGAATCTGCACACACACACAAACTACACAGGGTGCGTTGTATGCAGTAATAAAACAATCAAATTTAAATACTGCAATATTGATCATGAAGACTTGAAACTCCCAAATTATTGAATTATCAGTTACTATAGAATGTATATTTCAGTTTAAATTGAAGTTTTTAGTTGCAGTTTTTACTTTAAAACAACTCTGAACGTGATTTCCTTCACTACACTCTCTCGGAGTACCTTTATCCACTACCTTCCACTCCGATTCGCAAAAGAAGATGCCAAACTAGTAGGGGCAAACAATGGAAGTGTGGCGGTAAAGTATTAACTACAAAGCTGTGATATCCGAAATGCCTCGTCAAAATCGGGTGCCTTTTAGTAACAATTTCAACACTCAACTTTTCAAGCTTTGTCCCAATTCTGCTTCCTTCTGGGATCTTTGGGAGATGTAAAAAAACTATCAGCAGCGCTCCCTACTTGTGTTACAACTTTCCATCGTTTGACAAACTATTTTACAAATGCATTCTATTTTAAAAAACAAGAAAACTATAAATTATAAAATTACTGCGTAATGTAAACAAAACAAGAATGTAAACAAAACCAAAAAGGTAAACAAAGTTTGGCACTTAAGATACCACTTTAAATAAAAAAATAGAAAATGTAACTCTGGTGCGTCTACCTATTGTACCATGGCTATAGGTAACACATAAGACTTATCAGGATTAAGACATAGTTCATTCTCCTCGCTCATGCAAAGATGGATGCTAAGTCGTTGTTTAACTTTCTACATGTATCGTTTATCTCCTCATGATTTCCAAATATATATAGCTGGTCATTTAAAAGATGCTAAATCCTTGTGGTACAGCAGCCAGCAGTGACTTCAGACCAGAAGATTCGGAGTCAACTTTAACACGCTGAGATCTACCTGTCAAATAGCTTCGCATGAGACACAAAGCGGAGTCCCGAAAGCCAAAATAATTTTTTAGTGGAAAGTGAGTCACGATTTACTGATTTGGTTTTGGCGATGGGGCGCACCGTTGCAATTTTCCACGTATCAGAAAAGCATGAAGTTGTGATACTGTGATTGATGATGTGTGTCAAAGTAGGCAAAATGTATGGTGCCATTATTTTCACAAACTTGTGCTAATGCTAAAGTTAAAATGCAGCGTTTTGTATTTTCGGACATTGGGAAAAAAGAAAAAATGTTAAGGAGTTTGTTTTATTTAGCATTGACCTAAGGTGCAATATTTGGTGTACAGTTCCCGCTCTCGCCGCACGTAAGTCGGAAACAGTTGGTCGCCTAGGAAAGAAATAAATGCAAGAAAAGAGAATATCTTAATAAGCGGAAGAGCAATTTTGTAATACTTTTTAGGGTATGTATAGAATGTTAAAGGTTAATACCAATAATGACTGTACTATGAAAACCTGCGTTGAGATGTGATCGTTTTAGAGCGTCAACTGTGCGGTATTAAAGTATCGTTCATTTAATTTCATTTAAGAATATCTCAATTAATTTAATTTACATACATTATTTTGAACTCAGTATAAATTAAGTTTGTCTCAAAAATCTCATTTCGTGATTAATGAAAAATTCTTGATAAGGGTAGCAGCCTAATTTACATCGCATTAATTTTTGATTGAATTTGGAAGAAAATTCAAGTGCCTTCGACTTTTCAGCTACTCTTTCTTCGGCTTGTGGCAAACCACATGACAATTAATCTCACACATATCATTTGGTTCATCACTTTGATTCTCTTCTAATCGTAAATAAATGTTCCATTTGTATTGTTTTCATTTTTATTTCAAATGCACCTCATGTTCAATTGTGTAGTGAAAAACTTGTTTCAATTTATTTGCAAATGAAATGCTTTGAAATGCTTCTTTGTATTCGATTCGTCACATCACTCAACTTGGAGAGGAGGGAGCATCGGTATCGCACATTTCTATGTGACTAAAAAACGTTTAAAAAGTGAAATTTATTTGCAGTGGAACATTACACGTTAACTGTCCCATTGCGCTTAGTAAAAACGTTGAACAGTGGTGGAATAAAAACAAGAACCGTTGCTCAAGTTCAGTGATCTTTGTAAAAGTTTAATTTAACCAAGGATAACTTTTATTTGAGGTGTGACGGGCCTAACAAAATTGCCATATTCATTCTGGGCGTTGCCGATAATTTATTACCTGGAGGATTATAGAACCAAAAATATCAATATTTCGGCGTTTACGAAATTATCCTGCAACTTTCGCCAGCAGAATACCAAACTCTGTAAAAGTTAGCTGACGATTTCGTTACCAGTGAAAACAATTTTGTTACCAAACTGGAATAGGAATAACATGATAACAACATTCTTTTCACCGCAAAAAAAAAATTTTCAACTTTTACACCCCTTTTTTATGCTCTAATTTCGTAACCAGAAAAATATTTACCAATCTGTTGTAACCGAAAACAATTGCACGTGTTTTATTGTGTGTATGGAAAGAAAATAGCACAATTTTTGTATACATATTTGTTAGCAAGAACTAATAAATAATGTAAGCACTTCTTTGCACAAAATTTCGTTTATGTTTTCATTTTATTTTCTATTGCGCATTATTCGTTTTTGACAGCGTTACCATGTCGGCCAGAGTAGCGGTTACATGAACTGATTTTCGGTTGCACACTCCTCCAGTTGAAGAATTTCCTTTAAAGCTCAAAATAAAGCTGTAGATAATTACCAATTAACCTTTTTTCCGATTTTCCCTGGAAGATTTTATTGAAAACGAAATTTCAGACTTAAGTCATTTAGTCATTTTAAAAACTTTGAATAAAAAATCGGAAACGAAGTCATTTGAAAGTGGCCAGGACCAGTACAATGCCTTGTCGAACTGTATGACAAGGCTTTTATTGAACCAGGAAACATTGACTTTGCTAAATAAGACCAAAAAAAATATTTTGAAGCTAAAAAATTCGTTGACTCGGATAATAGTTGTGTTTGGTAAGGATACAATTTTATAAAATTTTTACTGGAAAGTGTTTGGTGACACAAAACATTTGCAGCGAGAGAGTAAAGTTTGACATTTCATTGAGAGAGTTGCAAGTTTCTGCTGGGGGAATTTCACTCAGTAAAACTTGCAAGTGAAAAACAGCTGATCCTGACATAGGAAAGCAACAACAAAAATTTGAGCTATTAACCAATCAAAAAAGCAACAGATGTTTTGCTTGCAAGTTTTTACTGACTTCTGTTTGGTGAAAACTTTTTACTTTTGGCGTTTCGATACTTCTTTGCTAGTTTTGCTACCGAACACAGCCAATATATTCATTTAATGAAACAGGCTTGTCTTTAATAGGTCAGATATCAATTAGTATCTATACAAAGCGATTCGATATTCAAAATATGGGTACTAATTGGCTTAAATTCTATCAAATTCAATCTTATTGGGAGCACAAGAGCGTTGAAAGCTTACAGCCGCATCATCTCATTCAATGAATGATGAATATGCTTGTTTTTAATATAATACACTACAATAAATTACCTGGCTCGAAAATAATTCATCGGGCTCATAAACGAAGTCGAAGTAAACATTAAAAAATTTAAAAAAGCAACCCAGAGTTTGACTGATAGGTCCATGTTATTTTTTCCCCCTCTTATTGTATGGATGTTTCGTGTAATATTTTGCAATATATTGATGCTAGTGAAATTTTGCAATACAATATTTTAAGGATTTTTTATCCACTTTGATCTGAAAATACAAAACCGTTTTTGACGTTTTGCTATATTAGGTTGGGTCTTTCTTCCTTCGATAAATCTTCAGATGCCATCAGCATTACTCACACTTTCAAAAAGTAATAGTTTATCAAATAATTTTTTTTTTATGAAATCAATCAATTTACGAATGTATCTACCGATTTTTTGTCCATCACTGTATATACGAGTATTTTGAAAACTTAAACACCGAAACGTGTAAAACATATGGATAGGTAATGCTTTTACAGAATTACTATTGCATTGAGTGAACACCAAAATGTAATGTGTGACATTTGAGAATTGATCACTTAATAGCTTTTGAGCATTAAAACGAAAAGCCACAAAAAATTAAAAAAAGAGTACTTATTATTAGCGGTTATATGTACATATATGTATGCCTATGTGAGTTCAAAAAAAAAAGAAGGAATTTCAATTAAATATCTGCAATTACCTTTTTAGTAAAGCAATTTCATATCACAATATCCTGCAAATCGTTGAAGAAAGTGAAGTGGACGATGTCGACAAACTCATATTTGAAGAAAAAGAGAAAAAAACTAATGCGAACAATGCTGTCTTCAGCCAAGTTGAAGGCTGTATAATCCTACCTTTCATGAACCAAATGCAGGGTTATCAGGGTAATCTGATTAGTTGCTTTACTCTTTCCTTGGATTTGACCAATATATTGTAGAAAGAAAATGTTTATAAATACATATATTATATTTAATTATTTTATTTTATTTTCTCATTGTAATTTCGATGAAGTCGATAGAGATCACAAAACTCTATTACGAATTTTGCCCGCCGAAACGACTTTTCCGTACTGCTTCAAAGGTGGGAGATTTCTGCACCTGACGGGAAAAGGAAATAAAACCTAATAATTTCAAAAAATATATTTACTAAAAGCTGCCAACTCCATACATTTCAGAACAAATGAAAATTTTGAAAAGTGAGTGTAAATTTTATTCAGACCTGTTAAATTTGATTAGTAATTAGTTATCAATTAATTAGGCGCCTATTTTAAATTGGTAATGAGTATTTTAATTGTTTTTCTAGAAAAATCAAAAAAAAAAATTGGTTTTGATTACTTTTGATTATTTTTTATTTTTTTTCGACTACTTTTGATTTTTTTCAGTTTTGATGGGAATATTTATGTGCTTCTACAACAATACTGAAAAAAATCAAAAATAATCAGACAACTTTTTTTGATAATTTTTGTTTTTTTTAACATAGGTAAAAAATAATAATTTCTCTAATTAATTGGAAAACAATCATTAAAAATTTAAAGTAATTGGTAATCAATCATTAAATGGATTCTGAAGCAAATAATTAATCAAACCGGTAATCATTTCGATTAGTAATCATTATTTAACAGGTCTGACTTCGTTGAATTTGGTTTTTTCGCTCTACTGAAAAATTTTTGTGAAGAGAGTTGGCAGCTTTTAACTAGCTGCCAACGACATAGAAAGAAAAAAGAAATCTGATGTTCCATTCATCTACTATATTCTTTCCTTTTCTTTAAATGGTCATCTAACCGCCTGGGCGATTTTGACCGTCCAACATAGCTCGCCAGTCGTTTCTTCGTTGCGCCAACTGGCGCCAATTGGAAACACCGCGGGATCGCAAATCGGTCTCCACTTGGTCCTTCCATCGGAGTGGTGGTCTCCCTCTTCCTCTGCTTCCACCGGCGGCTGCCGATAAGAATACCTTCTGGGCTGGAGCATCTTCGCTCATTCGCACTACGTGGCCTAGCCAGCGAAGCCGCTGTGTTTTAATTCGCTGAACTATGTCGGCGTCTGCGTAAAGTTCATACAGTTCATCATTAAATCTTCTTCGGTACTCGCCGTCGCCAACGCGTAGAGGTCCACAAATCTTTCGAAGAACCTTTCTCCAGAATACTCCCACAGCCACCTCATCAGATGTTGTTAGTGTCCACGCTTCTGCACCATATAGCAGCACGGGTGCGATGAGTGACTTGTAGAGTGTTATTTTCGTTCGTCGAGAGAGGACTTTACTTTTCAATTGCCTACTCAGTCCGAAGTAGCATTTTGTTGCAAATATTCTTTAACAATAAAAAAAGGAAGAATATTTAACAATAACAAAGCAATTATTAAAAATGTGTACAATATATATATACAATATCAATATATATGAAAATGCAAGCAAATCTGATTTAAAATTGGCCAATATCTCGCAAAAATGTTGTGAACTGTTGCGCTAGATCGCTTGCTACAGCTCGTGATACAGTTAAGTTAAGCTCTGCCGAAGGAAGTTCTATTCCAACTTCGACTACTTTGCTCATTTTTGGACTTCTATAATACAAAGAGCTGTGCTGTTCATGTGTCCACGGAACAAGGTGGCTTGGTACAGATATTGAGCCATCATCATAATTTATTGGCGCTTAACCGCCTCGGCGATTTTTGCCGTTGGGTATCAAAGCACGCCAGTCATCCCTTTTCATCGATAACTGACGCCAATTGGAAACACCAACGGAGTTCAATTGATCCCCCACCTGTTTTTTTCAACTCAGTCCGCCCCCTTCCTCTGCTGCCGAATTCGGGTGTCGATAGGAAAATCTTCTGGGTTCGAACTTCTTTGTCCATTCGCATAACATGAACCAGCCGGATATCTTTAAAAGGCGGCCGCCGTGGTGTGAAGGTAGTGTTTCTGGTTTCAGGTTATATATCGCGCCAATTATACAGAGAAAGTTTTGTAATTCTTGTCAAATGTCAATAACAAACAATTTGTTTGTAATATGGTTATGTCCCCAATTAGCAGAAATACTACTCAGATTATTTTTTTTTGTGCCTATTTTTCTTCTCATAGATTCAAACATCGGGGCCAAAGTCAATTAACTATTTCATGTTCATGAAGGGTATAATAAAGAGTTATCAATACTTAACACACGTTTTCCTGATTTAGTTCTTTACAAAGCTACAAAAAATATATGAACCTCTACTAGAAAGAGTGCTGCTACGAATTGATGAGCTTGTATTAAGTAAGGGGGTAAGACACTGATCTATCTATCGGAAGTATTCCCAAAGCACGAGCATTGAGCATCGGCAATTATCGAATGATTGATATGTTCGATGCAATTGATTTGCTGCAAAACTTTATATTGAGCAGTTCGTAGAGCTCGTTTGGCCACGTTTCGCCAATTTGATTTTAATTTTTAATTGCAAATGAACACGTCATTGTTTCGTGTAACCGTTTCGTAAATCCTTCAATGACAATTGGTGTATTGGATTTGAAGCATCATTATCAAGGTATCGCTTCCCTTCTAGCAGCCATTTGAAACAGATGAATGAGTGAGTGGTTGTTGTTGCGTGACATAGTGTGACATACATATGAACATGTTTAGCTGTGCGGTTGCGCGTGACATACACAATGACCATTTGATTCCCTGCGGCGCACGGTAGGCTATAAAGAGATATTGCTACTTCTTCTTTCAGTCGAAATTTTAAAATTTGTACATTTAGAATGATCAAGACAATAAGCTACCAATTTTCAACATTTTAGCTGCCTCTATCACACTGACGGTCCCAGGTTCAAGTGGCGGGACAAGGAACATCAAAAAGAGTTTTTTTTTCATTACTATCCAGACCTGTTAAATTTGATAAGTAATTATTAATCAATTAATTAGACGGTTTTTTATTTGGTAATGATTACTTTAATTGTTTTTCAAGAAAAGACAATTATTAATTGATTACGATTAGAAAAAATCAATAAAAAAAAAATTAAAATAATCAAAAGTAATCAAAACAACTTTTTTGATTATTTTTGATTTTTATTTGTTTCTTTTTAATTTTTTTATATTTTTTTTATTTCTTCAGTATTGTTAATGTGCATGTTTATGTGATTCTACAACAATACTGAAAAAATCAAACATAATCAAAAAGTAATCAAAACAACTTTTTTTTGATTATTTTTGATTTTTTTTTAATAATCGTGCAATACATACATTTTTTTGATTATTTTTTAATCAATTGGAAAATAATCATTAACAATTTAAATTAATTCGTAATCAATCATTAAATGGATTCTCAAGAAAGTAATTAATCACACCGGCAATCATTACTATAAGTAATCATTATTTAACAGGATTGTTATTATCAAAGTATTAACTCAAGGTAGAGGAGAACGCAAAATCAGTCGGTTCACTATTACTATAGTAAGACCAAAACTCTCCTACCTATGTGGCGCGACTCTTCATTGATTCGTGATATGCAGATAAACTCCCTAGGGATGTAAATATAAAAAGTTATAATAATAATACTGTGTATTGAAAATAAATAAATTAAATTTTTATATTGTAAGCATGCTTCTGTTAAAGTATACAACTATATATACTCTACCTTCATTCGTTGTTGATATTTTTTATTTCAGAACACATTATTTTTAAAGTGCCCACTGTGCGGCATTTATTTTTACTATAACAAAATTAATCGTCAAATCGGGGTCAAAGAAGAGGTTTTTTGTTTTACATTGTGTTTGATATTTTCTGGCATATGAGCTTGTCATAGTTAGTCAATTTCTATGGAAGAAAAAATTTGCCAAAAATCACCAATTAAGAGTCTTGAGACTTGCACTTTGTGTGACTCGATTTTAATAGGCTACAAAACAGCATACTCAAAAATAATTTTGAAATTCTTAAATCAAATTTGAAAACTCTCACCCGATTTTGAAAATTTCCAGGAATTTTCGGGCTTTTGCGTTAGCTTAGAAATACTGCTTCAAAAAAATTCTATCAAAAAACTATCAACATTTTTATATAAATTTTAGCTGAGAAGTTTACGTTGTATATTAGAAGAACCAAATGGATAATTTTCATTGTGACCCACTGAACTTAACATTTCTACTTCTAAAATGTTTCTTGTGACAGCAATTCAACTGTACATGCACTGGTAGGGCTTTTTGGGATGACCTTAAATTTTAAAGTGCAAATACTTAATAAGAACTCAGACGTGCTGGGTATAAGTTTGCTCAAAGAAGATTGCCTGTGTGATGCTCATCATCAATTCTATTTAATTCGTTTATTTATTTCATCGTAGTACAACAATTAATCACTTAAAATCAGTACAATAAAGTACAATAATAATTTTATATGTCAAACTTAAATTAAAGGAAAAATTAAAACTTAAACATGACAACAGAGCCAAATAAGAGAAGAAGTAAAGCATGAAAAGTATTAAACTAATAAGAAAATAAAATGTATAATAACAAAAATAACTTTACTAAAATTATACAATAAATAAAATAAAAGTAAAAATTTAAGTAATTTTCATTATAATTAACTGCCACTCCCCGTTTAAATTGTCTTGCATTGCTAACTAATCGAAGTCTTGGTAGAGAATTCCACAGACGAAAGGACTGGCGTTCTAAAGAGAGAGTTCTGCAACTATAGTTTGAGTTAATATACATACACCCATACATTTTCCATGTATTTTGTTTTTGTAATTCATTCACATTGAGAAATGGGTGTGCTGTCAAAATTCGAGAAATAAGTAAAAATCAGCTGATCTAATGCCACGAACTGTTAGTTGGGCCATGTTTATCATCTTTCATTGGCGCTTAACCTCCTGAGCAATTTTGGCAGTTGTTTGTCAGAGACGCTAGTCAACTCATTCTGACGATAACTGAATTGGAAACGCTATAACACCCAACCACTTGCTTTTTCCACTAATTTTTTTTGGGCGTCCCTTCTCTCTACTGCCGAATTCGGCTGGCGATGCTTAATTCTGAAAAATATAAATATATGGTTACGATTTTATATAAGTCTCGAGTGCCAGAAAGCCACAATATTTTGCAATCTAAGTTACCTCAATCAGCCAAAGCATATAGATTTTTCAAAAAACAATAAACTTTTAAATTTGATTTTCCCACAGCACATTCACGTTTCTGGAAAAATGGTGACTACAAACCTAAAGACCTGATAAAATAAAGTAAAGTAAATAAGTAAGTACTAGCTGGACCCGTGCGCTCCTTGCGCAAAAAAAAAAAAAAATGGTTTGAAATGTTTTATTAGTCCAGGTCCAGGATTTTTCAAACCTTTTTCTCAAATTATAAAAAAAGATTTTCAGCTACACTTGATGTGACACCACAAAAAATTATACAAATATGCGCAAACAGCTATTTGAAACTCCACCACTTATATTACATTCACATTGAGAAATAAACTTGAGTTGATTGACAACATCAATATGAATTAACTCAAAAAATGTCCCTTTAACTCGACTTTATGACCCAATGTGAACGCAGTCTTATTCACTTATTTTAGCAATGTTCAAGTGTAGATGGCGCGCTCGCCTTTAATTATTCTAGCACTGTTCAGTCTTACTATTCAACTGTAGATGTCGCGAGGCATGTGAATGTCAGTCACAATAGCGTTGCAGTACAAATTGATTTTTTTGTGCATTCACAATCGCTTATTTTAAAGAATTAATTTTTATAAAATACACTCAAACAAAAGCACTCCGCTAATTAAAACATGGTTTTGCATGTAGAGCTAACCCCCTCCTTTAAAACGATACCTTATTTATTAATATTGGTTCCAAATGAGAGCAGAAAATTAGGAAATAACACAAAAAGACCTTACAGAAATAATATATATGATAACTCTTTAGAATTGACTCGTGTTGCAACCCTATTAATCGAATGAATTGAGCTTTATATAAGGCATACATTTTTTGGTGTGTATTTACCTACAGACTGTGGAAAGGTTAATCTAATGCAAAATTTATGCACGTCCATAAACATCGCATTATGCGTAGATATTATACCTACTTGAGTGAATGTAAATGTTATATGTGAGTACCTAAGTGCGCACTTGCCGGGTCTGAATATCCAATGACCTTAATTTACATTTTATTGCTTTATTTCTCGAATGTGGAACATTTGAAATGATTTTACAAGTGCAAAATTAAAATTATTTATGATTGCAAATATTGTGTATAATAAATTATTCAGAAATTCGGGATACAATTGCCAAATGCCATAAGTGTTTGCGTATGCGTGTATGTACCGATGCACATTTCGACATTCTCGTGTCCACTTCAATGAAATGGCCCATTTTAAATGGACGTGACCTAAACATAATTGCAGCGATATATTCAATTAACGTTCATTGTTCGAAATAAAAACATATTTGGGCAAAAGCGAAATCGAGAAGGTTTTTAAATGTTTTCAAATTTAATTGCAAGCGCAAATGTCCTTTTATCCTGACTTTAATATTGTTACGGTTATTCGGAAAGGTACATGATAGATACTAGAATGTGTTAAATAGGTAGGGGGTGTTGCGTATTAAATGTAGATATATATGTATATTAAAATTTCATAGAAACACAACTCACTTTAATTTCAGTATGCTTTTTGGCATTGATACTCCCACATATGAATGCATTTGCCGTGGAAAATACGACTACAATTATTCGGCCTGAATCTGCAAGGAGCAATCGGCCTAGTTGACAGAGGTTAGGTTGAAAGAGCTTGGCCGAAGTTTAAGAAAAGTTAGTGGGCCTATTGGGAAGGCCTATACGGTCTCTACTCCTTTCTATTGCAGATACCGTGAATTTTACCACATCATAGATTCTGTGCAATTGATAAATTTTCTTACTTTTTTATTTATAAAAAAAATTAACTTGGCCAAGAACAAGAATTGGGTGGCTTGCGAGATCGGGCAGCTCCGTGAGAAAATTAGGAATGATTGACCACGACTGAATAACATTATCACAATAAAGTAAAAAGTAAGAAAAACTGTTTTTCTTAGTAGTATATTTTTTAGTGCAAACAAATTGTTGTTTGAAATAAACTATTTGGACCCCAGTTATAACAATAAGTTATAAAAACAATTTTCCGAGCGTATTTTAGTTGCGGGATTGATGCTATCGAAATGGACGTGGGTCGGAGCAGCACAGTACATATGTTACACAATTGGATTAGGCACAATTAGATTAGGCACAATTAGATTAGGTGTTCCAAGCCACTACTTATTTAAAATAGTAAGCAGATATCTCTTAATAGAAAAAATTCTATCAGAGGTATCAGAATTGTAGGCCCCGCACAAGCAACGAAAAGGTTCATGCAGCTCAAAATTCGATCTGCAAGTGCTTAGGAAAATCGGCTGGAAGTGCCTAGTGATATTACATATAATTTCGCCAAGCAAATATGGGCTACTTACCAGGCCTCTTAATAGTTTTACAATAAATAAAACACCGAGCATTTCACGACGACCATGCAACGTAGGCAGCTGTATAAGTTTTAGACGACTACAGTAGGGAGAGAGATTCCTTACGGGATCCCATAACAAGACACATAAAGCGATAATCAAAAACTGTTTTTGAACCGATTCCAATTTATCATAGTGAAAGTGATAAGGCGGGTACCAAACTATTTAATGATAAGTCTTTGAATTTACAAATCTTAATGATAATCATTAAGACAAAAAAGATCTTAAATTGTTAATTAGATTTAAATACGGGCAAGTTAAATCATTGCCTGTGGAATTGAAAAACAAGTTCAGATCGGTACATGCCATAGAAAAAAGAGCATTCACAGCATAGTTAGTCCTGGCAAACCCAATTTTCAAGGTATCAAACTGCCTGAAATTTTTGCATGGGACATTGAACTGAATTTTGAAGCATATATTGCAAAATTGGCCTTAACAGCGAAGTGCAATTTTTTTTGGTTATATAAGAGTCATTGAATTCTCTGGACCACCGTTAATATCCCCTTAACCCTAATAACATTGTTCTCAATATGACACTTGATTTATACGAAACTATGTGTTCTAAACTGTAGTGTGAACATAGTTCTCTTAATTTTATCGTCCGTCGCACAAATGGCACTATTTACAAATACAGATTAAAAATTTGCTATTCTCATAATGGATTTATTAAAAAATCAGTCCAAAAAATCGAAAATTAAAAAATAATCCATTAAAGTAAAAATCACAAATCGAAAGCAGGAATGCTAACTTTCTGAAAACTTAATCCAAAAATAACAAACTATAGCTGTGATACAGTACTAGTAAAAACATTCAAAAATAGTCAAAATCAGCAGGAAATCACTGAGAGCGCAAAACTTAGTGCAAATATGGTCAGAAATAGCAAATTTTAGTCTAACGAATTTTTGATGACTACTTCTGGTAAATCTGTAAAATTATCAGCTGTTGTGCATTTGTCCAAAAATTGGATGCAGAATTTCTCAAATTAGATTTTCCAAAGGACCACTTAACGTTTTGCATGAGTTTGAAATTCCCGGGCAACAATTTACTTAAAATGAATAAATCACTTTTCATTTTGATTGTATTAAACCATTTGTAAATAATCTAATGAAATTGACAGAAGTAAATTGTTTACTATAAATTAATCCCGTACTTTTTAGTGTTACTCTCTCGCTCTTTACGGAGATTGGGATTTTTATTTCTTATAAAATAAAATTCCAAAAAAAACGTATACTTTTTATTCTGACAAAAATAATCGGTAAACCCGGTGTTTTATTTTTACTCGCCATCAATAAAAGTCCATTTCAATAATTAACAAACCGGTCATCTAAATTATTAATTGAAACCAAATTTATTCAATTTAGATAAGTGGTTTGTTAGTAAAGGTCTTAATTCTGTCCTTGAAAATTATCTCGCCAAAGATAACTTTTAATTCTGCCGAGAAAAAATTAAAGTTCGAATTTTTAAGGACTTTATCGGACTTTTTCAAAAAGAGTTATTAAAATTCTGGAAGTTCTAGATAGCAGAAAAATGAATAACTTTTTTCAGGAACACAATCTAACCCCGAACTTTTAGAACATCGAAAAAAAACTGTAATTTTCGGCCCCTGCTCTTGGCAGCTTTACTAGTTTTAGTCAAAAAAGTACGGGATTGGACCTTATATTTGTTTAAATGCTTTTAGAGATAGACACAGCTGTAAGAGCTGTCGTTTATCTACAAATATTCAAACATCATACACAAATTCGACTGTTTCTAAATTTCTACTATTTAAAAAGCAGCCAATGTAAAAGTTTATTTTTGTTGTGTGCTAATTCGGAACGTACCCACTTTAACTACAAATAGTTTGTTATTGATATTGGCGAAAAATAACACAACTTTAGATGACGATGGCTACAGTGACAACGCCGTCTAAAGTTTTTTTTGTTTTGAGTTCGTTAGACCTAAATTGCTGTTCCGCCGCGATACTACTAACACATACCCACATTTTAGTACTTATGTTTGTTTATCCAAATATTATTTAAAATAATGTAATGCATGACCTATCTTTCTGGATTGACCTAGTCGCGTGCTGTAACACACTTTTATCTATATTTCATAACGCATGCCAGACGCCTTTAATCGGACTCAACAAAGCGTTTTATTTATTTTATAGCCAGCATGCACGGAGACACCTGAAAGCAAGATTTATACTGCAGATAACTTGTAATGGGAGATTCTATGACCTTGAAAAGTGGCCAACATATGTAGGGCAATACACTTGTTGGGGCCGCACACGACCGGCGTTAGTTCATGTCGCGTGCTCCAAACGGTTGCATGCAGCCTACATCAGACGATAGATAAGCAGGTCGATGCGCAGAAGTGAAGCTGCGCTGACTGCGGTGACACAAGTTCGCGGATACAGCATCAAGTGGGTGCAGCGTAGCCTGCAGCATCGTTGGGTAGTTACAGTACCACACGCTTCCAATGCCAATCAACAGGCGCCAACCATTCTAAAATTGAAATTCGAGGCGGGCGTGTGTATGTGCATCATATATAGCAACAACAAAATGCATTCATATAAAAACACCTTATAACTTGTTACGCTCTCGTTTATCTGATGAGACAACCCCCTCATCTGAATGCTCGTTTATAAAATTATATGTAAACAGTTATTAGTTATATCGTTATACATATGTAAGTACATTTTTATATGTATTTATAGTATGTATTTGGAAAAGCCTGGACTTACCACCGCAACAAATCACCAATAGTGAATTGACATTGGGAGAGCATTGCGCTCTCACATTCATTGTTCGTCCTCGAAGATCAACGTCCTCTCAGCTCAAACCCTTTATAGCCAACGTCCTTCACAATGCTTCTACGTCGTTGTCGGCCTAGACGCCAACATGGTCGTGTGCTGAGCGGCGGTCAATGTTCGCTCTACTGAGCCATAGCTACAGGCGGTGGTGGTGTGGTTGTGCTCGCCACCTTTTGTTGATATGGTCGACCGGCACATGTTCATCAGAGGGTGGTTTGAGTTTAGATTTTATTGGCGGCACTAGAGTTAGCTTAGTGCAGGATTCATAAAAAGCGGTACAAGGGTTCAGGATATACATATGTATATGTAACGGCACATGCAGGTCGCACGTTGGTCATGCGCTGCAAAATCAGTCGAACGCCGTTCGTACACACGATAAGTCACGTGTGGCTACTAGCTCTGGTAATAATCAAACAAAAATAAATATATATTTCGGTTTTCAAAGAAGCTGCAACTTGACCACATTTTGAATTTTCAACCTGTTCGTTCAGCAGTTTTTGTGTAATATTTATTTTGGCATTTCTCAATACGACAATGGAACATAATCTACATAATACAACGCCAGTTCATTGGGGATATGGTGTTTCACCTGTATCAGCTGCACCGCAACCTCATTGGGCTCCACCACCCCCAAATCATGGCTTGAAGCGCGCCTTATCCGAAAGTGATTGTGATGAACTCTACTCGGAGGAGTCCTCAAAAGAACAGTAAGTTATATTACTTTTGCTTTAAAACCCGCATGAAAGTGTATAAAATAAATTTTAATTTCAAATTAAAGAATCTCACCGAGTGAAACGGGAAGTTGTCAATTGTTAACTCGTAAGAAGCGGCGTGGCGTTATTGAGAAAAAGCGACGGGATCGCATAAATTCATCACTTACGGAATTGAAACGTCTTGTGCCTACAGCTTATGAAAAGCAAGGATCTGCCAAATTAGAAAAGGCTGAAATATTGCAACTCACAGTGGAACATTTGAAAAATTTACAATCAAAAGGTAAGTCAGTGACCCAAAGTGAATGAAAACTATGAAGAAGTAATAGTACACACATAACCACATGAAAACGAAATCATAAGATAAAAAGGAGGTTTAAAATAGTTCAAAGACTAGTTCATGAACTTGTGGTACAAAGTTAAAATATAATATTAAAAAGAAATCGTAAACGCGTAGATAATTTTCTTTCAAACGTGCTCGGAAACACCAGTGTATCGTATGAGAAGTTGAAGTTTAGGCCCGAATGAGGTTGTCAAGTTGACTTTTTGTTAAGGGATTTGTTGAGAGTAACGTTGCCTTTACTCTCATGCAGTGCATAAAAATAAAATTAACAAAAACCATGTACGGGAAGCGCTGTTACATATGTCATAAATACTGTAGCTGCCAAATTGTGTGTTCCTCGCTATTAAATTAAAATAGTTATAGCCCAAGCCCTATTTATCGGAACTATCGATTATATGGGAGCTATAAGTTATGTTGGTCCAACCTGGCTGATTTTTACTAGCCACATTACGCATATAATATGTACCAAATCTTCAAAATTTTACGTTCCAAGCATTTTAATTGCAAGAGTTGTAGGCCAAACCCGTTTATCGGAACAATCGATTGTATGGTAACTATGCGTTGTATTGGTCCGATCTTGTTGGTTCAGCGAGATATCTCTGAAGCTGAGGGACTAGTTTGCGTTCAAACAGACAGACAGACGGATATGGCTATATTGTTGTCATGTTGTTGTTGCTGTGTTAGCGATACGTGCCCAGCCTAGTCGTCATTTTCCTTACCTAGCATTGTCATCAAGCTCTTCTAACGGAAGTGCTAAAAACCTCGCGGATTCAATAGGGTTGGACCAGAGAGAAATTGGTGTTAGAAGAGTCGGATCAGTTGAGCAAATGAGTAGATGGTTCGTGTCATGGGGAGACATGCCGCATGCCGGGCAGACATTTGGCATGTCAGGGTTCAGTCTGGATAGGTAAGAGTTCAACCTGTTACAGTATCCAGAACAAAGTTGGGCCGGCATGACTCTTGTCGCCCTAGGCAGTTCGCGTTCCTCTTCGGAAACAGGTTTAGCTTGTGCCTAAGTGACGGCATTCGCTGGGCGAGAGCTGACAAAGGAGTTTACCGACTTTGTACTGATCATTTCAGTATACTTATTGGTGGGTCTATCTCTTCTTCTTCTCATACTAACAAGCATCGGGCCAAAGTTATAATACCATTTCATGTTCATGAAAGGTATAACAATCAGGAACACTCGAAGAAAAAATCTTTCTAAAACGAACGAAACAAGTTCAAAATTGAGAACATTCGTACACGAAAGTCTGTTAAATACGTCTTGACTAAACTCGTGAACGACGGTCTTATTTTGAGAACGGATTTTTCAAGCACACCTTTCGTATTTCATGAACAGTTTGGACTTGATTACTGAACATTTTGGACTCATTTTAAGACCATTTTGACTTTATTTTTAGAACGTTCTGTGCATGTTCTGAGAACTTATTGGGTTCATTTAATAACGTTTTCTGCTTGTTTTGGGAACATTTTGGCTTCATTTTAAGAACAATTCGTGCTTGAGTTTACAACCATTTCCGTACATTTCAAGAACGGGTTGGGCCTATCCTGGGAACAAAACGTGCCTGTTTCCAAAAATAATTAATGAAAACCATTTTAACCATTTATTAAATTCCTTTCTGGAAGTGGGAACAAGACTATGCACATATGTATATATCAACTTACCTTTTAAATATGGAAGCAATACTTCAGCACGGCGGCCGCCGTGGTGTGAAGGTAGTGTTGCCGGCCTACCACACCGAAGGTCCATGGTTCGAGCCCTGGTACAGGTAACATCAAAAGTGATTTGAAAAAAGTTTTTCAAAAACGGGGTCGCCCCTCGGCAGTGGTTTGGCAAACTCTCCGAGTGTATTTCTGCCATGACAGGCTTCTCAGCAAAAATTCGTCTCCTCTGTAGATGCCGTTCGGAGTCGGCAAAAAACTGTAGGTCCCACCAATTTGTAGGGAAAATTCAAATCGGCACACCACAAATTGGAAGAGAAGCTTGGCGCAAAAATCTCTTAGGAGGTTTATGATGATATACCTGTTGTATATCGCGCCATAGAGATAGAGAATACTTCTATTTCCATTTCCTTTAAAATTGTTTTCAAATTCCCGATTTTTTCCATTTTATTTTACACAAGTTTTCAGTAACCACACCACAAAATGAAAATAAGCTTTGTTATCGACAATAGGACATATGTTCTCGATAATAGAACAAGGTTGATGTTTTGAGACAGGGTGGGGTATTTTTCAGAACAAGTGTTCTAGTTTTAAGACCAAAAAAGCAAGAACACGAAAATCTGAAACTAAGACCGGTGGTGCTGCATTTTAGAACGGTGTTTTTCTCTGAGTGTAGTAAAAGAATGTTATCGAATACGCTTAACCGTCAGTGCACTTCAAATATATGTATGCTTTCCAAGTTCTCTCCGCAGCAAAATAAATAATTCCTATAAGGGGACATAAATAAGTAACTTCATGCATATTCAAGTGCAGTCTATAAGAGTTCAATTCTGAATCTGAGACCAAACTATGGATCGTTGTAATTGTCATCATTTCCTCGACACACCCTATGATTCCGAGCAGTGCATTAATACAGGTATGATGATAGACTTAGGGCCGTTTTCTCAATGTCCGGTTAACGCTAATCGGTAGTTTAATTGACAGCAGTTCCCCGGTTATCTGCCAAAAAACGTGCCGGTTAGTGTAAACCGGATATTCAGAAAACGGCCCTTAAAGCGTTTCTTTCTTACTTCGGGTGAGGGATTTACTTAGTTGCCTATTCAGTCAAAAGCGCCATTTCTTGGCAGATAGAACCCTCCGTTGAACTTTTTGGCTAATTTTCGTAAAAGTATTTTCGGTGTTTATGCTGGTTAGTAAATAGACAAAGTCCCTCTCAATTTAAAACTCTATTCTTTATATCTTTTATGCAAACATTAAACAGCTATCGTTGAAAAGTCTTAAAGGTCAAATGTATCAGTTTGTGGAGATTCATAGGGGTTAAAGACAGATATTTAGCGGAAAGACCTCATTCACGCTTATTGTGCCCATTTTTCTTAAACTTAAAGCAGAACGTTGTGTTAAACTTAAAGATTTTTATAGAACTATGAATTAAACATTTCAATTTGGTTTTCTTATTGGTCTTTAAGGTCAATTCATTTTTTTTGTAAGATATGTTTGAAATTAAACCTCAAGGAAATAAGAAATATGCTCTTGAAGAGTTTTTGGAAGCGAGCATATTGGCATTTCAATTAGCAAAAGCAGGCCAGTATATCGCCCGTTATTCAACTTTGAAATAAAATGGACACACATTTTCAAGTGGCGATAAAACAGGATAACATTTTTTGATACAAAAATCAAAGATAGACATTTGTTTGTATTTTCAATAGCCACTAAATAAAAACCTTTTTGATCAAAAACAAACATTTTTTAAATGTTAAGTGATTCTTTTCATAAATTCTTACCCAGCTTTCATAATCAAAGCTATTTCGTTTATTCGATATATTTGTCGCATTAGTTGCTGTATATAACTGGTAATTACAGTTCTTCTCCAAAAAGCGAATACGAATTCAAAAATTCTTGCACGCGAAATGAGTTTTGGCAGTTCAAGGTAGCATAACATGCTATACAACATACAAACTGCTTTAAAGTACATTTGAGCGTAGGTTAGGTTAGGTTAGGTTGCAAGGGCAGGACAGAGTACCTGGACTCTGCCCGACACTTAGGCCACTAAATAGGCCCATTGTGATACCCTATACGGTCTCTACCCACCTCTATGCCCCAGAGATGCGAGCAAGTCATCCCCGACGCCGACAGCAGCTCAGCCGCTTAACAGTCAGCCGATCCAACAACCCTAGAGTATCCGAGTTCAAAGATCTCCCGAAAGCTGAGAAGGACCAGTCGACTCACACGGTTGCGCTACCGTCGACGCCAGGGAAAACCAACTCACACCCTGTTCAAGGCAGGGGATCGAACCACTTCGTGGAGTCAATAAATTTAGATAACGCTTTTAATTCTATTTGTGATACCTCAGCGAGGTTATTGAGAAACGGTTGGCCCAAGATAGCTAACCGTCGCCTGCTGAGTGCAGGGCATTGACACATCAGATGCTGAACACTTTCCTCCTCCTCAGTACATCTGCAGCTGCGACAGTAATCATTAGACATTGCGCCCATTCTGGCGCCGTGAGTGCCTATTAAACAGTGCCCTGTTAGAACCCTTACCATGGATGAAATGCCCGATTTATTGAGGGACAGCAGGGAGTTTGTACGTCTTTTGTTGTAAGAAGGCCAGGTTAGCCTGGATATCTCACACGTCGAGAGCCCTGACCAGAGCATATTTGCTATTTCCATTGTTTTTGTGCTGACACTAAATTTAAAGGAGGCCATGGGTATGCCTACCGAACTATTTCCTGGAAGGAGATGGGTGGTGGTACCTCGTTGAAGGCAGTTGCCTTCAATATCCCTGTGCCCAGGTACCCAAATAAGGCTAATACTGAAGTGCTGAGCCATCTCGTTGAGAGATCTGCGACATTCAGTTAACGACTTTGCATTGTCGACGTATGAGTTCAAGGCTTTAAGTGCGGCCTGACTGTCTGAGAAGATATAGATCTGTTTACCATTTTGGGGCATGGATACCAAGCTTTTCACCGCGCCGTGTATTGCCAGCATTTCCGCTTGGTACACGCTGCAGTGGTCGGGAAGACGGAAGGAGATCTCTAGTCCCAGGTCCGGTGAAAAGATTCCTCCCCCCACCTTCCCCTCAAGCTTGGAGCCATCAGTAAAGATGTTGATGGCGCGCCGAACCGTATGTGGTCTGTTGTCCCATTCTTGTCTTGTCGGTATTATAACACACATTTGAGCGTAAGGCCAAGAAGTTTTTGAAAATACACATGTTGCATTTAAAAAAAATCAAGGAAAAGCTTTCATGGTGTTGCTAAATTCCAGTTATGCCATCATTCGCCCCCATGGCTACGACACTAGCTATTAGCAATATTAAACAGCCGTTACGCTCGCTGGTCACATAAACACTTCATGCTTTTTCTGTCATGGTGGCAAAAATCCCGCGTAGGGTAAGTGCATTAGTTTCCGGACAGCGTTAGTGTCTTGACATAGCCTATTTTATGAGAATAATAGACAAATCACTCATAAATAGTAGCTAAAACGCTTAGCATTCAAATTTTATGTTGTTATTTGAGACTACTTAAGTTACCCTACTCACTCTTAGAAACTGCTTAGGAATAATTTTTTACATAAACTATTGAATCAAAGCAAAAAGCTTATCCTTCCCGGGAGTGGTTATATCGCACAAAGCTCTGTACAGCCAGCAGACGCTATCCAAGCCCGCATGATGGGAAACTTATTAAATAATTGAAAAAGAATATAAACATAAGATTTTATCTAATCTTATATGCTACATACGTAGATACATATGTATGTATGTATGCACAGTATAATTACCCAGCAGTGAAACCAATTCGTTTTTCAATAAGTATGCAGACTAAACTCTATCTAAACTATCTTTTTCCTATACAAGCCACAGGTATTGTGAAAGCTGGTTATCTTACCAGATATCAATTGTCAACGAAAATGATTTAAATGCCGACGTGATATACACAGTTCATAAGTATCCAGGGAGTCAATTCTGGTTTTGCGTTATCGTGAAGTGAAAAAGATCTTTTCACTTTATTTATCGCGTGACGTTTTCCCTTCTACACTTCACTGAGCTCTAAAATGCGATTCTGATATGTGCGGTGAAAACAGTTTGTTGAAGAGCATTTTTAATTGCATTAACACACGTTGTGCTTGCTAAATGAAAGTTTATTATGGAATTGTAAAAAAAAAGTAATTTTTATCACTTAAAATGTTTACATTTGTAAAAAATCCGTTGTTTGAATTTTTGGAAATTTTAATGTTAACACCAAATTTATATTGGCGTTAACTTTTTCCATTTCAATTCAAAACGAAAGTTGAAAGTAGAACGAGAATCAAAAATTGTGGTGAATTGACGCATTTACTTTTCACTTCACAATAACGCAAAACCAGAATTGACCCCCAGTTGTTGATTCGGAAAACATAAAAATTTTAAGGAAAAATTTTAACAGTTTATTCGATCTTGCACTTTTTCTTCGGCCTAGTTCGATTGCTGTAAAAAAAGTAGTTTTCAACTGGTATGTTTCCTGGCTAGTTTGTTATTTGATTGCTGAGTAATAAATATTTCACTGGAAAAGCACATATAATTGACGCTAACTGCATATCCTTCATACATATGTATGTGTGTCTGTCTGGTGTACCTACTACCTACGAGCTGTTTGTACGATTTAATGCCTATAACTGTTGCGAGAACTTGGTTTTATTCATTTTCCCAGCCAAAAGCAGTTCCCACGCTTTCAATTCATCATACATATTAATCCTAGAATGTAACTATCCCATGAAACTCACCACCACCAACAACACCAACACCACCACCTCCACTACCATTAGCAGGATCAGCAGTCAATTGCCAACATCAAGGGAATTATATCCTCTGCATGTCTATTCATATGTCTGGATGTATGCATGAGACCAAGTGCCTTTGTCGCACTATTAATTCACCCGTAATGCAAATATTTTTTTATGTCCCTATCACCAAACAAATACACCGTGTACTCACCCTCTCCCATGATAAAAGGGGTTGGTAGTGCAATATGTAACTTTCACAATTGTGGGAATAAAAATTATAATTTTTTTTATTTGATAGGCAGTTAGTGTGTGAAAAATGTGCCTTTATGATAAATACGTGCGAATAGATGTGCTCATGTGTGTGTGTGGATTGGCAAAACACTTGTGTCACTGCCCAGGTTTATTTAAATGAATTACTTTAATCGCATACATACATAAATATTTATAACTTTGGTTATTTTCTATTTTTCTTGCAGGTATCGAATCGTTCAGCTATGATCCTCAACGTTTCGCCATGGATTATCATATTATTGGCTTTCGTGAGTGTGCTGCTGAGGTGGCACGTTATTTAGTGACCATAGAAGGCATGGAAATACAAGATCCATTACGCTTACGTCTGATGTCACATTTACAATATTTTGTACAACAACGTGAGTTATCGGTTAAAAGTTGTGGTAGCCCTGGCGGTTGGACCACGGCTTCTGCATCAAGTGGGTATCAGCCAAGTTGCACAGTGACACCTTATCAATCTTATGCTGGCACTGCAACCGTTCATCCAAGCATAAATCCCGCTTATATGACTGCACCAATACATCCCTATCCCACATTGAGTACCTCACCGACTAGCACATCTCAACTCCATGCGCACCATCATCAACAACAACAACAACAACAACAACACTTGCAGCAGCAACAAGCAGCGCCTGTGCAGGTGAATCGTGCTTCTTCCGCCTCGGGTGCCGTGTCAAGTGAGACAATGCCAACCATCAGCCACTCAACAAGTCAGCAAAGTTCTCAACAACAACAACAAACGCATTCAACACACCAAACACAAAGTGCCGCAACGCACGTGCAACAAACAACGGTCTCACACGACACACATCATCAACAGCCACAACCTCCAGTAGCGCAAGCACAACCTCAACACTATGCTCAAGAACATCCTCATACCGATCAACAAGGTGTCACATATGCAAACTTAACAAATGTCCCACTTCATGACCATGATGATCATCGAAATTCATCAACAGCCATTGCAACAACAGATTTGAACTACTCTGGTTCAGCACACTATTCAGTGCAGGGTACTCAAGAGTATCATGCAAATTATGTTGCTGCGAACGGTTCGAAACCATATCGTCCATGGGGAGCCGAAATGGCCTATTAATGTTTAAGAATGATAAATAAGTGTGTGTGTGTGTGGTTGACTGGGGAAAGGACAAATTGGTTACACTTGCCAACATTCAATATTCAATTAAACGCTCACTTTCGATCATTCGATTGGTCGATAATGGAAGTCTCGCAAAGTCGTTACTGTGTGCATGGTAGTAATCGATCAACCGTATAGTCGCATTAGTCGAGTTATTCTAAGAGCCCTAAAAATGATGAAACAATGAAATGATACTCATATTTCAAAGCTAGTCACATAAATTTAATTTATTGGAGTAGAAGTTTCTTTTTAAAAATTTGTATTCAAGCGTAAAAGGAGCAGAAACCTGAAAAAAATTGTTGATATACGTTTATATAAGTACAAAACTAATGTATGTATACGCATATTTACATATGCATTAACTATTTAATTAACGGTTTCTAGTGTTAGGTATAAGATTTTGTACTTACTAAAGTTAACATAAAAATGTCGATTTTTTATAAAAATACGTTCTAAATATACACACATATATTTATGTATAAAAATATGTACATACTTTGCTATATGCTTTATATTTTGATATAAATCTTTATAGACATTTAAAAAATCTCTTTTTTAATAGAAAACAAGCATAAATCATGATTTACATAGTGTAAGCAAATTAAACATTTACAATTGCCTAGAATTAATTATATTTTTATACGATAAAATAAAATGAAAATAAAATTTAAAAAATAGTTGAAAGTCTCTTAAATTCTAACAGTTCAGATTATTATAACCACTAGCCATTCACTTTTGAAGCAAACTCATCTACTCACGCCCGAATAACAACTCAACATTGCCACGTCGGGGATTGAAAGAGTAATGCAATACTACGGTCGCATTAAAACCGGTATACAGTGAAAAAAGTATTTTTTAATCGATTCTTGTGCGTCATACCAGATCAGTGAAAAATGCCAGCACCTAGCTTAAATTTTGTATTTGAGCTGAAAGTATCACTTGCAGGGCAGCGAGATCCTCCTGACCGAAGGTAGATTGCAGGCGATCTGAGGTACTCACTGAGTTTCCTAAGGCGCATTTATCCCAGATGAAAGCATTTTTAACCGGGTACTATCTAATTGGAGTACAAGCGGTTCGCCTCGTGTAAGCAACTAGTTACTTCGTGCTTAACTGGCCAGGCTTTTGCCCTAGATTAGCCTTTTTCGGAATTATATTTTTGGGACGCAGACACTCTTCTTGAAGTCCTAAACTGCGTAACTTGAGCAATGATCGGCGCATCGCAAAATAACCTAATTGGTTAACAACCACACCCACTCTTTATAAGAGTTATACTGCAGGTGTGGTATAGAGGATAATGCGCTGGGGTTTTTAATTCGAGTTCAAGCCTCAGCAGTAATCAGCAATCCCCGAGTGCAAGTCTTAAAATTTGTTGAAATAAAAAACAGTCGAGAGTGTAAATTAAAAAAAAAAGAAAAAATTCATATTTTTGAAAAAAAATAAATCCCTTCTGAAAATTTAAGGATATCTTTAGATATATCAGAGGCATAATATAAATAAATTGGAGTCCAAAATTTAATGGCAAATTTAGATTTTTGCGATTTTGAAAAGTTTAAAATTTTCTAAAATTATAAATTAAAATTTTAATTTTTTTCCCAAAATATTTTTTAAATTTTATTTTGTCAATTTTTGTTTTTTTTTAACTACAATAGTTTCCGAAATATTGACAAAATAAACTCTACATAACAAGAAGAAAGGAAAAAAGTGAAATTTTGAATTTGCATAACTTTTGAAAAACAAGAAATTTAAATTTTTTCCTTTAACAGAACTTCGTTTTATGATAAAAGGAAACTTCAGCCAATTACATTCAAATAAGAAGGGGTCGATTCCAACTATGTGACGATTCGACATGGAAAGACCCAGTATCATATTATTTTTAGTAGAAATATTGCCTATTATGTATGTATATCCGTCATTCCCACAACAGCCGAATCTATCGTACCGGAATTACCCGAGTTTTTTCACCCGGCCAAGGGCTGTTATTTCAGTGTGACCCTGTAACCCTGTCTAATGTATATCCACCTATGATCCTTTTAAAACGGTTTTATACAGTAATCTTTTTTAGGAACTTAAATTCACCATAAAAAGGCTTTGAAGTAAAGTTTTAGTGGGAAGGCCGTTTCTGGTTCCGTTTCAAGTTTTCACTTTGAAAATTTGTCAAAAACTGTAAATATAAATTAAGCAAAATGATAAATAACCTTTACCCCTAAAAACCGCACGCGCGTTTTTTTATTCGTTTTTGGGGTTAAGGACGAAATACGAACCTTTAGGCAAAGTCTGATGGCGGATTTGGATTCAGATCTGCTTACATTTTTTGTGACTTTGTTTTTACGTTTTCGCACCGAACACATATGTACATTGAACAAGAATAAGATTATGCAAAATATATTTTAAAACCGTTGAGTGAAAAAAATTAGGTCAGGCACAAAAAATTAAGCATTTTATTTTTTAACTTCCGTGGTAAATAGCTTTTGAAAAGTACCCCATAAACAATGTTTTGACATATTTTTTACACCATAAATTTCCGAAGTAAAAATTATACATAAGAAAACAAATGTTTAAAATTTTAATTACGACCTTTTTTATGGGAAATTTAATTTCCTAGTATTTGCGGTTATGCCACATGACTTTGGAAACCTTGTAAAGAATTCAATTCTATAATAAACGAAGTTTAGTATTCTAGCCCTTGCCATTTTGTGTGAAAGTTATAAAGCCCACTGGTAGTGAAAGACATTTTTCTCGTGCAATGCAGTTCACCAAAATTACATTATTTAGCTTATTTGAAAAAAAAGGAAAACAAACTGTTTTTTGAATCAGTCTAATGTACCTGAAACTGTTGTTGTACATAGTATGTATGTGTGCCCTTTGGTTTATTTTACATAAATTGATCATTCAAGTAAAAATTTCGCGGTGATTTTTTACACAAACACAATTTTAGATTTTTTCTGTTTGTAAAATATGCCTGGATTAGCATATTTTATGTTGCAACGGAAATTGACCACTGGTCAAACCAATTTGCATACTCACTTTCGCAGCCGCCAAAAGCACTCGTACTTGTATGTAAATGTACAAATACAACAACTTTAAAAAAAAGGCACGTGTTTATTTTCATAATATGTGCTAGTTAGAGCACAAAACTTCGGAGTTTTGCATAATCCCTAAATACTTAAGGAATGGTCACTAATTACAAATATTTTTGGTTTATGCGTGCTGTCTTTTTGGGGTGTCTCCGGTGGAGAAAAAAAGCTTACACCTCATTCGAAACTGTAAGCATATGCACATGTTCATAAGTAGATATGTACACAGGTATATATGTATGTATAAGCATGTGCATATAGGGTCAATATTGAGATTTAAGGCCATTGAACATTTCTGTGATGCTTAAGCCTTATTGATTTCTAAAATGTACTTTTGGTGCCAGCATACTTCTAGAATTTTACTCGAATGTACCAAAAAATTGTGAAAACTAAAATTAAATTCTTTCGAATTGGATAGATGTTATATTTATGATACGGTATGATTTCAACCGTAAGCGAGTAAGCGATCGTTTCGTCCGTTTGAATTGTCATTCGATCAGTTATTTGTAATAAATGCGCAAAAATTTTCAAAATATTGTGAAAAATATAAGAAGAATTAAAATATCTATTGATTATATAACTTTTAATTAATATTTATGATATAAGGACTAACTGTAACAAATAAAATTTAAAACAAAAGGAAATGATGGCACTATTCATGAGTGGGCAAACCGACTTTACCAAAAATTAGATTCCAAATTGTGCTCAAGGCAAGTCGATTGCCCGAAGACTCTGGGAAGAGCTCAGCAAGCAATTAAATGCTGAAGGACCACCAACAAGGGACGCGAAGTTGTGGAAAAAAGTACGCAAGACAGTCAAGTTGGAGCAGTGATGAAAGCTCTAGGCAGCCCTCTCCGCCTCGCTTACATATGTATATATAGCCCGACCAGTACAACGCCGAGAAGAAGAGTAGTTGCTTCGAAATCTGCGCTGCTTGAAAATAACTTACAAATGACAGCAGAGAGGCAGCTTGAATTTGTAAGCCGCAGCTTATTGTCGCTCGAAGAATTTTGGCAATAAAGGAGGAGAAGCACCGAGTGGAAATCGCGGGGAAAGAGCTCTCCTTGCAAATCAGGAGCATAGACCAGCAATAGTTGCAATGCAATCAAAGCCAAAATCAATAAAGGATAAAAAGTTGACCATTCCAATTTATTACCTCACTACCTAGTACTACGACTGTAGCCTTCATTTACACCGTCCATAACCTCTCCAATTCCCGCCTCTGCTCTCCCATTAGATCACTTCTACTTTATCATTCCATCACCTTTCCCCATTCATTCACTTCTGCCATCTGGATATATCTATTCGCACCTCATCATTGTTGTCTAGGCGTTATTATCACATTTTGATGGTTCCTCCCTTTCTCCGTTTTAAGGGGCACAGAACTAGTCTAAGTAATCTATGCACATCGGCTACCGGGAATTGATAATTTCAGCCATTCGCCACTTTTTTTATTAAAATAGCTTAAGCTCTTGGTATTTTCTGTCTCCTTTTTTCTTTTAGAAAAAATCGTATCACTTTCCTCTACCACGTACTTTTTTCCCGCTGCAATGTATCCAATTACTTCATTAGCGGCGGTACGAAGTACTCTAGAGATATTGTTTTACTGGTTGGATGCCACGTGTTTTTAATCGTGGGCGGCCCCGTCTCTATTACAGCTTTTCGAAGTCCAGCTTTCGTTGTGTTTTTGGAAGTACTTTGCTTGCGTCCAAAGGCAGATCTTGGTTGCGGCTAGAATGCGATCCGAGTCGGTATTAGATTATCAAATTATGCACCAGGGCACTGAAGCATTTCATTTAAAAATGTGTATATTTAAAAAAAGAATTATAATTGATTCCATTCCAATCATTCACGGTTACGAATTTCCATTAGTGGGCACTTAAATTCTTTATAGTTTTTGAAACCCTTCTTCAATTGATTTGATAATTTCCAGTAGACCGTGTGTAATGTTTAAAAGTGATATGATATGATACATGCCATCCATCTCTTGGCAATAATAATTTATATTACTACTTTTATCCGTAACATTTCCTTTAGTTCTTTTTTTTCTGCATTTCAATCCGGACCCACTCAATTATAACTGTTCACAAGTGTGAATATCTGCGAACAATAAGGCACCGCATCAAAAAGTAGTATTGATACATATATGTACATTGTAAGTACGTGTAGCTCGTGTTTAATGTGAGAGACCTTTTTGACTCGACTTCCCACGCTGTATTAATATTCAAACACAGCCACATACCAAATAAGACCACCCCTATTTAATCAATGCACAGTGTACCATTTTTGAACTCTGAGCGCTCGTTATGACGGTAGTCTTCGAATATTATTTTCAATATAAAGCTTTTGAGCCGAAAGCTATTGTTCTCCTGTTGTCTGAACGCAAAATAACTTAAAATTACTTTTATTCTGTTTCACTAGCACAGGAAGGTGGTTTGGAGAAGCTTTAATAGCTGCTGCATGCTCGTTTGCAGCATGACAGTTTTGGAACAACAAATTGAAGTTTGGTTATCATACATATGGGAAAAAGTTTGCAATTGCGCTGCAGGAAGAACCAAAAACAAAACAAACAAACTTACTTTCGATCAAAAACGCTTTTGACTGGTTCGTTTTGATGATTTTCCAAAGTTTATTATAAAGTTCTAATTAAACAGAAAACTGCTTCTTCTTCTTAATTAGTATTTAATCGTTCAAACCATTTTGGCCATCTAACAAACGCAGCTTTCTGTTTGCAGATAAAAAAATATAAATAGTACTAAATTACATTTTCGAGTCTAATATCTTAAAAATCAAAATAAATTGGAACTTTTAACTCAGATTATTTTGTTGTTTATTTGCACTTAAATATTAATGGAAATCATGTACAAAAACTTCAGAAATACAGTTCTGGTAGCCAGGAGATAATGATTGTTTTAACATGCTTACCATTTCTTATAAACAATTTGATCGCCACTATTATTCCTTTAGTAATTTTTCCAGATATAAAACTTTTATGTAAATAAATCATAATTAACAATTTATTTCGTAACTGCGTGATAAGAGATTGTTCCTTCACAGTAATAGCGGCATCCGGTCGGTTATAGAGCTCCGTATCGTGCTTGCTTCTCATTTTTGTTAAAATGCTCTACACAGAAGCTTGATAATCATAGAGCACCAGCGGCATCTGTTATTGAAAAAATTGGTTTATCAAAAGGTAGTGTGCTCATCCTAAAGATAAGAAACAAGCAAAATTATCTACCACACAAATTGAACCAGACATCTATATGAATATATCTGGCTCAAATCATTGTTGTTGCATTTACATGTAAGATTTTTTATCTGGCTCAGAATCACGACGATCGGATGACGCGTTGTATTTGTCGAAAACGCCCAAACTCAGAGTTTGTTTCAATAACACTGTTCCTCTGAATGAGTTTTAAAATCGCTCTATCTCAAGGAAAGGTAAACAAATTTTAGCTGGGATAGTGTTGAGAAGGCGCAAAAAAAAAAAATTGTGAAGTGTGTATGTGTCTTGCAGAATCGAATTCGCCATCGATAAAGTGTTTTTAAATCAAATGAGATGGGGCGTTGTTGAAAAAATTCTGAGAAAAGGTGTTCTTCAAAATTATTTTGAAATAGGGTGATCTTGCGTTACAAATTTGCTATTTCAATACAAAAATTTTACAAACTAAATAAAAATGTAAAATCATACCTTGAATGCTGCAATATCATAAGAGATATTTCAAGCTGATTTCCAATTTTTTTTTTATATTTTTTTTAAATATTTGTTTATGCAATATTTCTAGCTTTTAGGTTTTTCAGGTACACCTTGTACAATCTAGGTCAAAAAATGTAGTTGTTCAACCAACGAGCACTCGTGGCCCTTTAATGTACACTGTGCACGGCTTTTGTGCACAATCAGCTCAAAGTTTGCACTCAAAATCTATAAAACCCATCGAAACCAACCCCCTGCTTTTCTACACACATTCAGTAATGAAAAATTACTTCATACATTTGGGTTCTTTTGGCATTTTAGGGTTGTTTCAGTCAGTCACCGAAATCGGTGTTAAACGATAATTGCTGTAGGATTTCCATTGCAACAGGTTTGTGCAAAAGATGTTCTGAAGCAAGGATCAATGGTTTAAGGGTTTTGTTGTCATTATTTTTATTGTGGTTAAGTGCAATTAAGTGGATAATGTTTTTGTAATGTTTTTGCATATGATATGTTGTCATTTTTATTCGTTTTTTTTTTTTTTTTTGTTTAATGCAATCATTTGCATGTGCGTATTGATCCAACATTGCCAATCATATATTACACATATGACTACTGAAGGGTATGAGAGTATGTTATGTTCACGTTAAATCGTATGTAATTTTTCATAATGCTTTGATTGCTGGTTGAATGTTCAATATATGCGCAGGTGGCCAACATGTTGTCAACTTTAACGCCCGTTTGATCAGTAAATTTGGAATATTTGCAATGAAACCACTAAACAATAATTTAAATGGTACCGATTTATAATTTAATATGTGCACATATGGACAATATAATTTATATACAAAGTTACTCATACACCAAATGAAAACACACCAAAGAAAGTAGAATTCTGCTGTTATTCTTGTTTCTGCTCATCAAATTGAACTACACGAATAATCGAGCCCATTTATCAAAAAAATTCTTTTAAATTTTTTCTTCGTATCATTTATTACAGTATATGTATGTACATTAAGACCGGGGCGAACACATGTAAGGACAAAAACGGCGACGTAGTAAGCAATGTAGAGAGAGTGCTTGGATTATGAAGGGAGCACTTTTCTACCCTCTTAGATGGAGAAACAGAGCTACTACACAGAGAAGAACCCGACCCCACAATCTAAGATGATGGAATTAGTGTTCCCCCACCAGACTATAACGAGATACGAGTAGCAATAATGCGGTTAAAAAACAATAAGGCCGCTGACGCTGACGGATTATCGGTTGAGTTCTTCAAGTATGGCGGCGAGCTGTTGGTAAAATTCATGCACCAGCTTCTATGCAGAATATGGTGTGAAGAGTGCATAGCTGCCGATTGGGATCTCAGTGTCCTCTGTCCAATTCACAAGAAAAGAGATCCTACAATCTGCACCAATTATAACTGAATCAGGCTCCTTAATATCGCATATCAGGTCGTAGCAAGTGTATTGTGCAAAAGACTGGAGCACATCGTAAACAAACTGATTGGAACTTATCAGTGTGGTTTCAGACCTGGTAAATCTACCATCGACCAGAATTTCACTACGAGCCAAATTTTAGAAAAACCCCACTAGAAACAAATCGACACACATCACCTCTTCGTTGATTTTAAAGCTGCCCTCGACAGCGCGAAAAGGAGTTGGTTATATGCCGCTATGTCTGAATTTGGTTTCCCTGCAAAATTTAAACGGCTGTGCAAAATGACGTTGAGCAACAGCACCAGCTCATTCAGAATCAGGAAGGACCTCTCCGACTAATAGAAGTTTCAGACAGGGTGTATGCTTGAGAAAACAATACCAGCTCCAGAACTTTACCGCTCCGGAACCATGTTGTTGTTGTTGTTTTTGTGGTAGCGACTATTTAACCTGCCTAAAGTATCACCTCTTTTATCCAACATTGTCATCTGGCTCTTCTAACGGGAGTCCCAGGGGTAGATCAAAGTGAAATTGCCGTTAGAGGAGTAGGCTCGGTTGAGCAGATGAACAGATGATTAGTATCATGGGGAGACACGCTACATGCCGGGTAGACATTTGGCATGTCAGGGCTCAGTCTGGATAGGTAAGAGTTTAGTCTGTTACAGTATCCAGAACGAATCTGGGCCAGCATGACCCTTATCTCCTTAGGCAGTTCGCGTTCCTCATCGGCAACAGGTGGAGCTTGTGCCTGTAGGATTGCATTCGCCGGACGAGAGCTGACAAAGGAGTTTACCGACTCCGTGTGAATGAGATTGAGTGCCCACCGATGCACCTTTGGATCAAACGGAGATTACTCCTTATTCTTCTGGGAGGCGGATTTTTGTTGAGCAGGTTCCTGTTCGTATGCAGCTGAACAGATAATGCCTGGTCAACATCTCACTATGCTCTTTTACACCGAGCATTTTTGCCTCACTGTGAAGGTGATGCTCAGGAGACATAAGGAGGCACCCCGTGGCAGTTCTGAGTGCGGTGTTTTGGCAGGCCTGCAACCTCCCCAGTGTGTGTCTGCTAGCCCCGGCGACCATAAAGGCGTCGCATAGCTCAGCACCGGCTGGCCGATGGCATTGTACGTTGCCAGTAACGTTTCTTTATCTTTCCCCCAAGAACTGCCAGCTAGTGACTTGAGGATTTTGTTGCGGCTTTGTACTTTGGTGGCAATCGCGGCTACATGAGCACCGTAGTTGAACATGTTATCAAACGTGACCCCTAAGATTTTGGAGTGTGTGACAGTCAGAAGGTCAATACCGTCGACGTAGACGTCTAATTCCATGTTCACCTGCGCTGTCCATGTCGTAAATAAGGTGGCCAAGGACTTGGCCGGTGACAGTGTCAGATTTCGTCCAGCCAAAAAGCCGGACAAGGATGGTAGGTATGTTGACTCTTGAGCACAGCTCGTCTACAGAGGGACCCGTCGCCAGGATCGTGCAGTCATCGGCGTAGGAGGCGATCGAAACCATCTATTACAAGAGCGTGTAATTGCTGACGCATGCCGATTCGCTCAAATAACCAACTGCTGGAGAAAGAAGTGAAAAAAGTATGTTTGGAGATGACCGAGGAAAAAACGAAGTACCTTCTTCAAAGAGTCAGTGCATTCGTGCCTTGCACCCACGCTACTGTTGGCAGCCATCAGTTTGAAATAGTAAATGGCTTCGTTTACCTGGGAACCAGCTTAAAAGTCAAGCGAAGAATCACCCTTGTCAGTAAATGTTACTTTGCACTGAGTAGGCACTTGAGAACCAAAGTCCTCTCTAGGCGAGAAGATTCAATAATGAGTTGTATAAGCTCTATGCAGACATTGACATAGTCCAACGATTTAAAACCCAGCGGATACGTTGGCTTAGCTATGTAATGCATAACGGAAGGTATTCTTGTCGGAACCCACCTATGAAAGCAGAGAAACAGGGAGGCCCCCACTCCGTTGGTAGACCAAGTGGAGAGCGATGTGCGATCCCTTGGCGTTTCTAATTGGCATCAGCTGGAAAAGGATAGAATTGAAAGGCCAAAGCGTGTAGACGGTTAAACAAACAGCCATTTAGGGCTGCTGACCTATGTATATATGTATGTATGTACATTAGGGTGAGTTGAAAAAAAGGTTAAATTTTTACTCAACATTTTCAAATGGCCCACTCGTATCAACGAAAAAAAATGCTAAATTTCTAGAACGTGGGTAAACTGTTCTAGAACGTGGGTACCGAAGCCGGTGTTGCATCGGCTAAGGGTTATTTTTTATAAGTGCCACCGAAAGCCGCAGTTTCCACAGGGTTGGACAAGAGTGATGTAGGTGTTAGAAGAGTGGGTTCGACTGAACAGGAGAAGAGATGTTTGGTATCATGAGGGGACATACCACATGCAGGGCATGTGTTTGGTATGTTGGGGTTCAGTCTGGATAAGTAAGAGTTTAACCTATTACAATATCCAGAGCGAAGTTGTGCTAGCATGACTCTAGTCTCCCTCGGAAGTGCACGCTCCTCTTCAGCCAATTCAGGTGGCTGAGTATTGATAACGGGATTCACAGGCCGAGATCTGAGGGATCTGTCTACCGACTCGGTGTGGAGGTCATTTAGAGCCCGTCTGTGGTTCCGCTGATCAAACGGTAGGGAGTGTTCGTTTCTCCTAGCAACTCCTTGCAGCAGGGATGCTCAATACTCTCTTGTTCCTGTTGGAAGAATATTTGTATCAAACTTTCAGACTCCGTTCAATGTTTAAAATGTAAAAGATGGCTGCCAAAACAAGTCCTAATGTCACCTTAACACCATCTACACAGTGAGTTAAAAATGGTCGGTGTTAAAAAGCATAATAAAATGCTAACCAGGCAATTCCTGTTCAACTGTTACAAACCGCAACTCCCCAACAGGGCACCCCACAACAGCCGGTTCTACGTACCGGAATGACTCGGATTTTTACATCCGACTAAGGGCTGTTATTTCGACACTACCCTGTCTAACCTGTCACCTTTTCCACTTTTATTGTCATCCTCCGAGGAGCTCCTTGCAGCAGGGCTGCTCAAAACTCTCCTGCTCCGGGCCGGGGTCGAATCCAACCCGGGTCCAGGAGAATGAATCTGCTGCGTTTGCTGGAAGAAGATTTACGTTAAGCGTTCACACTCCGTCCAATGCAGTTCTTGCAAAAGATGGTTGCACAAAACCAGGTGCTCCGGGCTAAATCCCTCCACACACAGGCCCCCTAGTTTCTACAAAACTTTCGTGGCCCCTTGCTGTTCACGCCCTAGGCCCGTGGCCAACGACGATCCAGTATCGCACCAGTCCCTGACTCCCAGCGTGAATATTTCTCCCCCTTCGCACTTTCTCGTCCTACAGCTAAACTGCAACGGCCTATCCGGGAAAGTTAGTGAAATAGTGAACTCCATGAAGCGACAGAATGTCAAGATCGCTGCCATTCAAGAGACGAAGTTAAACGCCCGATCAAATCTTCGGACTTGTGACGGCTACAACATCCACCGACGTGACCGAAAGAGAGGACTTGGGGGCGGTCTCGCGTTCATCACTCACCAATCTGTGCAATATCGTCCATTTGAGCCTGACGTCGACCCGAGGGACAACCTCCTGGAACGTCAAGGAATCGCACAGGCGACGTCGACCTTGAAATCATTAACATTTATATACCTCCTGCCACCTGCTGTCCGAGAGATTACCACCCTGACATCAGTGCGTTACTCAGAGGCGATAGTCGTGTAATCCTCGGAGACTTCAACGCACACCACGATCTGTGGCACTCAAGCCTACAGGTCGATGGTAGGGGACAGGAATTGGCTGAACAGACGATTCGACGTTTTGCACTGTGAACGGGGACGCCCCCACGAGAGTTGCGGTAAATTGTTCGGCAGACCTCACAATTGTCAGCGCAGGTATCATAAACTGCGTTGAATGGCGACCAATGCTTACTCTTGCATCTGACCATTTGCCGATAGTCCTCTCAATCGATCGCCCCAATGACTTCGTTACTTCTGAGAAGCGCACCTTCACTAACTTCAGTAAAGCTGATTGGGTCGGTTTTCTTAATTTCACTGAGAGCACCTTCGCTGCTCTTCCCATCCCGTCCGATGTACGAGAAGGGGAAAAAGCGTTTCGCATGGTCATAGCTTCAGCCTCCAATCAATATATTCCGTCAGGTAGAATCAAAGAGATACGTCCGTATTTCCCCGCAGAGGCAGCGGCCCTGGCTAATGAACGTGACCACGTGCGACGCTTGAACCCTACGGATCCCCAAATTCAAGGTCTCAATGAGGAAATCAGACGGCTAGTTGATCAACACAAACGCGCCAAATGGGAGGAGCACCTAAGGTCCTGAACCTCTCTGCTGGTGTTGGCGAATTATGGTCCACTGTTAAATCCTTGTCTAATCCGACCAAACCGAACGACAAAATATCCTCCGGTTGACAAGAAAATCAGGCGCGCCATCAGGGAAGCGCACAAACGCAAAAACAACCAAGCGGCTATTGCCATCACCACCACAGAGGTTCGGGAGGCCATACGGGGGTCCAAAAACTCCAAATCTATTGTCCCAGACGGTATATCCATGCTGACCCTAAAACATCTCGGTGATGAGGGAGTAAGGTACCAACAACCGTCTTCAATCTGTCCATGACCACCTTTGTCATTCCAGAAAGATGGAAACAGGCAAAGGTGGTGCCACTACTAAGGCCCGGCAAGCCGGCCAACGTGGGGGAGTCATATCGACCGATATCACTCCTCTCGTCAGTAGTGCATACCCTGGAGACGGTCTTGCTCCCTTATTATACCGCTAACCTGCGATTAGCCGAACATCAGCATGGATTCCGCAAAATGCATAGCACTACCACCGCGCTAAATGCCATCACCACACAGATAGGTGTCGGTCTCAACCAATCTCGTCCAAATGACAGGACCGTGCTAGTTGCGCTTGATCTGTCGAAAGCTTTTGACACTGTTAATCATGCACAACTCATTAACGATCTGGAGGATTCAAACCTTCCCCCCTGTCTAAAGCGTTGGACCGCCAACTATCTGAGTGGCCGGCAGTCATCGGTTGAATTTAGAGGCGAAAGATCAAAACCACGTATAATTAAGCAGGGGGTGCCACAGGGTGGTGTCCTATCCCCGATTCTGTTTAATTACTACACATCGAGGCTCCCTTCCCACCAGAAGACGTCTCGATCGTCTCCTACGCCGATGACTGCACGATCCTGGCGACTGGACCCTCCATCGATGAGCTCTGCTCGAGAATTAATTCCTACCTTCCAACCCTTTCCAGTTTCTTCGCTGCACGGAACCTGACACTGTCACCGACCAAGTACTTGGCCACCTTATTTACGACATGGACAGCGCAGGGGAACATGGAATTAGACGTCTACGTCGACGGTATTGAGCTTCCGACTGTCACACACTCCAAAATCTTAGGTCACGTTTGATAACATGTTCAACTACGGTGCTCATGTAGCCGCGATTGCCACCAAAGTGCAAAGCCGCAACAAAATCCTCAAGTCACTAGCTGGCAGTTCCTGGGGGAAAGATAAAGAAACGTTACTGGCAACGTACAAGGCCATCGGCCAGCCGGTGCTGAGCTATGCGACGCCTATATGGTCGCCGGGGTTAGCAGACACACATTGGAGGAGGTTGCAGGCCTGCCAAAACACCGCACTCAGAACTGCCACAGGGTGCCTCCTAATGTCTCCTGAGCACCATCTTCATAATGAGGCAAAAATGCTCGATGTCAAAGAGCACTGCGAGATGTTGACCAGACAATTCCTGTTCAACTGCCATAAACCGCAGCACCTAAACAGGAACCTGCTCAACGAAAATCCGCCTCCCAGGAGAATAAGTAGTCACCTCCGTAAGCACTATGACGAGATCCACACCACATTTTTCGCCGTTTGATCCAAAGGTGCACCGGCGGGCCCTCAACCTCATCCACACGGAGTCGGTAAACTCCTTTGTCAGGTCTCGTCCAGTGAATGCAGTCCTACAGGCACAAGCCCCACCTGTTGCCGACGAGGAACGCGAACTGCCCAGGGAGACAAGAGTCACGCTGGCTCAACTTCGTTCTGGATACTGTAACAGACTAAACTCTTACCTATCCAGACTGAACCCTGACATGCCAAATGTCTGCCCGGCATGCGGCGTGTCTCCCCACGATACTAACCATCTGTTCATCTGCTCAACTGAGCCCACTCTTCTAACACCAATTTCACTCTGGTCCACCCCTGTTGAAGCCGCGAGGTTTCTTGGACTTCCGTTAGAAGAGCCTGATGACAGTGTTGGGTGAGGGGTGACATCCTAGGCAGGTTAAGTAGTCGCTACAACAACAACAACAACAACAGGCACCTGCTTGAAGAAAATCCGCCTCCCCTTAAAGTAAAGATACATCTCCGTAAGCAATATGATGAAATCCGGCACCCCATAATATCGCCATTTGATCCAAAGGTGCATCGACAGACCTCAACAAGGCCCATTCAGAGAGGGCAAACTCCTTCGTTAGCTCTTGTCCAGTGAGTGCCGTCATTCAGGCACAAGCTCCACCTGTTGCCGAAGAAGAACGTCAACTGCCTAGGGAGACAAGAGTCGTGCTGGCCCAGTTTTGTTATGGATATTGTGAGATTAAACTCGTATCTATAAATAAGCTCCTTCCATAAGGAAGGAGAGGGTGACATGACATAGAAGGTTGCACCGATCATACCAAATGGCTCACGCGTCAGTCGGGCTAGTACCGAAAGATGCTAGCACCGGAGCGTACCGGGTCCATAACCAGTAAAGAACTGCCAAATCGGCAACACTCCCCAAGATCTTGGGGAGTATTTTTGTGGCTAATCAAAAAACCAAACAAGAAATACGTTTGACTGATCGCATTGCACTGATACCATGAAGCTAGTGCGAAAGCTGCTATCAGTGCCACTATCCAACCTTATTTAAAATAATAATCTACCGTTACTCCTGTTAAATAATGGTCCTTAAGAACAAAAATCTATCCAAGAATCCAGAAATTATATAAAATAGTCAGAAATGCTACATTTAGTTATAAAATTTTGTAGAACTTTATTTAATTTTGCATATTTATAGTACAAAAATAGTCGACGCACAGTTAGTAGCACTTTTTCAAATAATTTTACATACATACATATATGGAAAACTTAAAAAACAGTTTCAACTATTTTTGGGTTCGATTTTAGATTGGACTTTGTTGGCTACTAGTTGATAAACAGTTTATGAAAGATGCGCAGAACAGAAAGGATGTTTATAATAAATTTGAAATTAGATCAAAATTTCAAAATTTCTAGTGCCAAGGTACTTGATTCGGATTGCTTATAGTTCCTTTTTTATAGTATTTGGCAGTTGCAGCGGCTGAGGTAGCCATTGTTGGGGAGTTAAGGCTTGGTTCATATGAAGGATAACTTCCTTCCGCCTTTATTATTGCGGCACATTTCCATGTTCGTGTATAATTTTCTATAAAAAAAAACAGAAAGTTAATGAGAACATTCTTAAAATCGGTTGTATTTACTCCTCCAGATTCGAACACATCCATCATCACCAGTGGATATCAACATTGTTGCCAACATATTCCAGCACACTCTCCAAACGGGACAGTTGTGATCAGTAAATTTTAATGTTTGAATATCTAGTTTTGTGTTTCCAGATGCATCGCTATATGAACAAAAACATGTTTTAAATAGTACTTTCTAATTAATTATGGAGTTTATATCTTACCTGACCCCACGTATATTAACAATATGCAAATCCTTGCTTGCCACTGCCAACATATGGAAAGTACGGCCAGGATTGGGTGCAAAAGCAACATCCGTTACTGGCTGAGTTATTTCATTTATTGTTTCAACTTTAACACATTTGCGTGCACTTTCACTATACGCAAATATGAAAACTTTTCCAGTATGTGAAGCAGTTTCATCACTTCCTGCCGCTAACAGCTGTGAAGATAACATGTATGTTGATGTGTTCCACGATATGCAGCTCAATGGTAATTTATTGGAAATTTCATGCAAAACGGGCCATTGTGTAAGATTCATAATGTCCGGCGCTTCATAAATTCGTATTATGCCATCGGCCGATGCGGTAGCCAACAAAAGGCCCAAGTACTTTGGAGCAAATTCAACATCCGTCACACTTGTACGAGAGTCGGCAAGTGTCATGCGGCGCACCCAGCGGCGCGAAGGTGCCATTAACGATGCTACTTTGTCCCCAACGACTTCCTCCCACACAGATGCAGTATGATCAAATGAGCATGTAACTAAAACTTGTCCAAATTCCGGATGTGCCCATGATATACGCCATATTGAACCAGAATGTGCTTTCCAACTGCTTGACTCTGACCAATTGCCCTTTTCATCTTCATCCCAGACCTAAAATGTCACCAATTTTGAAAAACACCTTGCCGGTATATTTGTACAACAGCAACTAACCTTCACTGTTTGATCACTGGAGCAAGTGGCCATTCGACGACCATAGTAATCGAATGCTAGATCATGGATAACATCCTTATGATCCGCTGATATTAATTCAACTTCAAACATATTACACTGAAAAATCTATTTCCTATAGCGCGCACTAATAAGTAGCAGGGTAAATAAAGAATAAAATAGTAGCTAACGAAAAATATTTTTACAAACGTAACTCAAATATAGCACAGGGTGTGCCTTCAAAAATAGAATCAGTGCTGCCAAGCTACGATAATTTGAAACAAAATTCGAAATCCGTTTCACACAACATTGGGAATTCACCATCCTTTCACACGACGTCCCTTTCACACAACATTTGGAATTCAGCAATCCTTTCTCAACACACAACTCCTTAACCCATTGAACCGTGGTCCTTAACCCTCATGTTTTTAATGTTGTGAAATGGTTGTAAAAACATTTGCTTTTGTTTACAAAACATTTGGATGGATAATTCTAAATACGATGTTGTGTGTGAGCTTTGCAAGTTGTCGTAAACAGATAATGGTGAAGGGCGCATTTACACGCATTCATACCTTGGAAGTTTTAACGGAGATCCCAGGCCCAGACAATTCCCTGTTTTTATGATACGAGCAAACGTGCGTTCAGGACCTGAAACTGAGAGCGTAGACATGACCAATTCACTGTTTTTAGGATGCATGCCACGAGATCTCCAATTTCTCTTTGGTTAGAAGCCACTAAAAATAGCGCTTAATTGAAAACGATAGCTTCGTAATGGTTGCATGCTTCAAAACAAGCGTTCGCATGCATCTCTGCATACATCTTCAAAGCCATGCGAGACGAATTTCTCGAATGGGATGGGCCACTTTTCCACTGCCACATATTCTTCTACTCCGACAGAGGCAGAGGGTGGCAAAGGGAGTGTATCCATAGGATCACTTGCACAACATCATTGGATTAGCAGGAAATTAAAAAACTATAAGAAATTTTCAAAAATCACATATTGTGGATGCAAATACACATATAATTAACGATTTTATCAACTTAATACATTCAGGAATTTTAGTCACTGTGTAATTTATATGTCAAGATACTATAAAGTCCTGTTTAATTAAAAAATTCCCAAACTTTTTACTATTTTCCTGAGCCGTACGAGTATACTGCTATTGATGAGCAGCTGTTTGGATTCCGTGGGTGCTGTCCTTTTCGGCAATACATACCATCTAAGGCATGGAAATACACTTAAAAGGACGAATGAAGAACTGGATTTGATACTTCCGGAAAAAAATTTTAAAGGAATGGATTATCTTCGGGCGAAAATTGGCTTTCCTGTAAGTATTGTAAAGGAGTTTTTTAAGTTTTATAAAGAAACATATAGTTAGAGTACTCTAACGGATTACGTCATTTAAAGTTTAAGTGGTATGTGCATAGGGTATTTTTATTATATATTGATTGGCAGTGAAGACTGCTCCATTTGCCAAACACTTAAGCATATCTTTAAAAAACAATTTGAGTTCCACGGGGACAGAATAATACAACAAATAAAAATAACTAAATAACTTCAGCAAAAATAAGAAGTAAAAAAGTCCAACAATATTAGAGATACGTAAACAATAATATCAACATTTGAGTAGTACAATACATTTCATTAAGCGTCACATTACTTTTCGTAACGCATTACAATGCAATTCCTGGTCTTGGAATTGTTTATTACTCGTCTTCAACTTCTTTTATTACAGAATTCGCTATCGAAGTTTCCTGCTTCATTATTAATTGCTTATGATGATCCTCATCCATAATTCTAATAATTCTTTGTTGAATTGTGGGTGCCAGCTCACAACTTGTTTGTTCTAAATCATCTAGAGAAGCTCGTCGTGACATCTGAAGTAAAAAATTTATTTTTTATTTGTTTTGTCATTTACCGAAAAATCAAAGGTACCTTTGACACTTTTGCCTTGGAGACGTCAACAATTTTTCCTGAATGTCCAACAGAAAATTTCCTCAAGGGCGACGGCCCATCTAAATCCATATTTTCCAGCATTTGTACCATGCTATGGCGTCTTGAAAGTGTTACTAATGATTGTCGATGTTTAGTATGATGGTCCGTTTTTTCGTTGCGTAAATTAATAGCTTTAAAATGGTTTTGTATGGCAAGGCCCAGCTCAGGACAAAGATCTTCGTCAATCTACAGACATTAAACAAATATTATTTACAATATTATTTACAAATACACATGCAATTTACCAGAATTTTTGCATTTTTGAACATCGTAAAGCCATCACATCCATTATATATATAGCTTTTAATACATATTTTGTATAATTGCTTTAAATTGATGCATTCATCCCCGACTTGTATTAAGCGTGGGTCTATTCGATTCCTAGGTGGTTTTGCAGGATCGAAGGCAAATGTTACACCACTAACCTAAGGCATAACATAATAATATTAGATAAGATAATAACATAATCAAGGACTGAGTCGACGAATTTTAAAAGACTACAGAACCTGGCATTGAATCCTATAATATTAATACTCACTTGGGGAAATCTTCCTTCCAATTTTGGATAAGCAGATACCGCATTCTCTAAAGCATCAAGCAAACATTTTCCTGTGATCTCTAATAGTATAAGAGGATCCCTCATTGGTATAACATTCACCAAGTCCCGCATACTAAATGGACCAGGCGGGTGAATTTGATCTGAACGAAAAGTGCCAGAGTTGATAATCACCACGTCAGCTCCTGTTGCCGCCAAAACAACATCACATACCCAATTGCCTAAATTGGTTTCTTGTGTGCGAATAACGGAAAAACGTCCATCCAATTCAACGCTAAAAATTCCCATAATTTCCGTCATTTTAGACTCAACAATTTCTATAAAATAGAATTACTCTTATTTAAGATATAGTTGAACCGATATATAAGCTCAACATGGAATATGTTTTTTGTATATATTTCCACAAATAAACTACCTGAAAATTTCCCTAATTCCTCTTTTAAATCTTTATCCTCCTCGTATGCTGATGTTACATTTATTGTTTCAATGTTCATCACAAGTTTGCCTTTCTCATCACGTTCTTTTTCAATTGTAATTTTGGAAAATTGGCGAAAATCCGTGCCTGACTTAACAACTTTCAGACCATTAATTTCTGTAATCTCGTACACATGATCATGTCCACCTAGTATTAAATCTATACCAGAGGAATGAGTCGCTAATTTGAAATCATTTGGATTTCGCATATGAGTCAGAGCAATAATAATTTCACAGCCATATTTTCGCAATTGAGATGCTAATTTATTTCCTGATTCCACGAAGTCAAAGTAGATAACTTCATTTAGATCAATAGTAGGTAATGTTTCAAGCCATTCTCTCTCCACTAACCCAATGAGACCAATATTTGTTCCATTATGAATTAGGGTGTGATGTGTTTTTCCACCACCAAGAGGCTTTCCAGTTTCTTTGTCCACAACATTCGACATAAGCCAAGGAAAAGTAGTCATTTTTATCAAATTTGAAAGAACATCTAAACCGTGATCTAAAAATAAATTGCAAAAGTGTATGGTAAGTACATATTCATATAACACATTGAAATATATGTATTTATACCGAAATCATGGTTTCCGAAAACCGCGCAATGAGTGCCCGCTTCCCTTAGTATTGGTATCATCTGTTCTCCCTGAGTAAATGTACTTACTAAATCAAAGATATACACTTTAAAAGATAAAGCCTATTTAATATACTATAACATAAGAACTTACGCATGCTTGGAGAGAAAATATCACCACTGAACAGAACTAGTGGATCAAGGTGAGCAAATGATTTTATAGCAGTGCAAAAACGTGCTGCTCCTCCCATTGGTTCCTTTCCGCTGTTCGGTTCAATGTTATAAACGTCATTGTAATGTAAGATTGTTAAAGATGTCTCGGTAACATTAGACATTTTAAATCAAGTTTTTTGTCCTGATGCTCCTAGTTACTTCAGTTCAGTAAGTCTTATTACTCCTCGTGGTGCCTTAGAAAAAGTAATATAGATGCATATAAAGGAATTTTAAGCTAAAATAAGTTATGGTGACTTCCTATTTCTATAGCCAAAATGAGTGGGGTGTAAACAAAGACACTCCCCGAAGGTTTTGGGAAGTTTTATCGAAAGTGACAGGATATGACCAGTGCAACCTTCTAGGTCATGTCACCGCTCCTTCCGTAAGAAAGGAGATGAGTAATGAGAGGCATCATTTCCGTAGATCAACCATCGAGGCGCTCGTCATTACCTTTGTGCATATTAGTCGCCTCTTACGACCGGTATGCCTACCTCGTGCGTATTCTAAACCCCTAACCCACAGGGCTATTATGTTAGTCTGTTACAGCTAGTTAATGTTAAGGCATAACCGAAAGATTTTGAAATGTTCTGCCTGGCTGACATGCTAAAATTGATTTGAAATTTTTTTGATTAAATTTCTTGGGTTCTTATCCACGATTTGCTAACATGTGCGGCAAACTTTCATATTTAGTGTGGGAGATGAGATTTTACAGTATTCATTAATACGCACGCAAGTTGTTGTTGTTGTTGTTGTAACGACAAAAACACTCCCCGAAGGTTTTGGGGAGTGCTGTCGAACTGACAGTCCTTGGCCGGATATGAATCCGGTACGCTCCGGTACTCCCTTGCGGTACTGCCCGACTGTCGTGGTAGCGATTTATGACCAGTGGAACCTTCTAGGTCATGTCACCCCTCCTTCCGCAAGGAAGGAGAGATGGGTAATGAGAGGTGAGAGGCATCATATCCGTAGATCAACCATCGAGTTGCACGTCATTACCTTTGTGCATATTAGTCGCCTCTTACGACCGGTATACCTACCTCGGGCATATTCTAAACCCCTAACCCGTAGGGCAACGCACGCAAGTATAAGGGGTCAATGAAAGACCTAAACAAACAACCGGTCTATATATTTTGGGGAATTACCGGCCATAGCTACCAGGTTAATTCCACCCACTCCGCCCAAATTACTTTCATTATACAGAGTTCATGGTCATACCTTTTTATATAATTTTCAATGGTTATTGAATGTTTTGAACAACGAGAGCTCACAAAGCAAATTCATATGCATTTTTTTATTTAGCTGAACGTTTATCAATATGATTTGGACATATCATTAACAATTTAAAGTTTAGTGCTTTATCGAGGCTGGTTCAAATTATAATGTGATATAAATTCTGCAAAACATATTACAATGAACGAATTGAATTAAACGATAGCACAAATTTAATCAAGTCACCCAGATGTGTGCAAATTAATGTATGTATATATTTTAATTGAATAATTACCAAATTAAATTTGAGACTACCAATAAACAATTTCCAAGAATTTTCTTGCAATTTTTTGTTTTTGTTTCTAAGAAATACTCAGTACGTTTGTTTAAGCGTGTGACAGAAGCCATGTAAGTCGCCTGAACTATGTTCTCTTTGGTTTCAGCACAACATTTGCCCGACTGACTTTTACACAACAAACAGTTAGGTTTAAGTTAACCTTAACTAGTAATTCTTGGTTCTAACTATAAAGTTTAGGTAAACCAGCAATAAAAGGTTTCTATCTTTAGTGTGAACTGATGATAAACTACGCTTTTACGTATTTAAACTACTTTTTTCTTTCAGAAAAATGTTCGGAGCACGAACTCCAAGGAAGACAAGAGTCAAACTGGCTCAACTTCGATCAGGATACTGTAACAGATTAAACTCTTACCTATCCAGACTGACGCCTGTGCATCTGCTCAATAGAGCAGACTCTTCTAACACCAATCTCATTCTGGCCCAACCCTATTGAAGCCGTGAGGTATTTTTTATACTTGCGATTAGGTCATGGCATTATTGGCTGGCATTAAGTGGAAAAGAAATACCGTTGGTAACGTACAAGGAGATCCGTGGTAGCAGGCCTATCACACACATTGGTGGATGTTGCAGACCTGTCAAAACTCCGTCGAAAGCAATTGCCAGGAGACTCGACTAGGAGTAGGGATATATTTACGTAAGTATTATGAGATCCGAGTCGGTAAACTCATAACCTTCCCTTACGGAAGGAGGGGTGACATGACCTAGAAGGTTTCACTGGTCATAAATCGGTACCACGACAGTCGGGCAGTACCACAAGGGAGTACCGGAGGGTACCGGATTCAAATCCGGCCAAGGACTGTTAATTCGACAACACTCCCTAAAACCTTCGGGGAGTGTTTTTGTCGTTACCACAACAACAACAACAACAGTCGGTAAACTCCTTTGTCAGCTTCTTAGGGGTCTAGAACATACCCGCAATAGGTATGCTTGTCGTAAGATGGTTTTTGCTCTAGTGGTCTTGAATGTATATACATATGCCGTATTCGGTGACCACATTTACTTCACCCTGCGGGTAAGGGGGTTAGAATATGCCCGAAGTAGGCATATCGGTCGTAAAAGGCGACTAATATGCACAAATTTAATGAGATGCAACTGGATGGTTGACTCGTCATCTCCTTCCTTAAGAAAGGAGGGTGACATGACCTAGAAGTTTCCACTGGTCATACCAAATCGCTACCACGACAGTCGGGCAGTACCGCAAGGAAATATCGGAGCGTACCGGATCCATATCCGGCAAAGGATTGTCACTTCCGACAACACTCCCCAAAGCCTTCGGGGAGTGTTTTTGTCGCTAAAAACAACAACAACCACGTTTACTCATTAATTTCCGACTTTCAAAATCTGATATATATATAGAACTCTTAACTCTTTTTCCCAATATTACTATATTCCTTTATTTATATGTTAACAATTATTTTGCCTTTTTAGTTTAACCTATCATTAAAGAGTCTTTTAATCCATATATCTGTGGATTTCATTAGAACGGTTGGAAAATTGACATTGTAGTATAAATGTATGGAATTAAAATATAGTATTTTGCCCATAAAATCCAGTTTTCGAGCAAAAGTCGTGAAATTGTGTTTGATTATAGATACTCACACGGAGAGCACAATTATGGTACTATCCCGTTTTCGACCAAACTTGAGTTTGGTAGTTTGTGCTTATTGCCACAGGTGTATTATTTATAAAATTAGCAAGTATTGAAGCAGATCTGTGATTGCGCAAACCCCTCTATTGTAATACGATATAGTATATATCAATGCCATGGAACTTGGTTTGGGTTGCTTATTGTTCCTTTTTTATAGTATTTTGCAGTGGCAGCAGCAGCCGTAGTGAATGTAGGTGAGTTGAGACTTGGCTCATAAAATGGATGGCTTCCTTCAGCTTTAAGGACAACAGCACATTTCCAATTCCTTGTGTAGTTCACTGCAATTAAACAACAAAAATATATAGCTTTAAAAAAGTGATAATTATAATAAATTACTTCGCCATATTCGGACGCAACCATCATCGCCGGTTGATATTAGCATTGTTCCTAACATGTTCCAGCAAACTCTCCATAGGGGACAGTTATGATCACTGAACTTTGTGGTTTGAATGTCAAGTTTCATATTTGCGGATGAATCACTAAAAAAAATTTTAGTTTTATTGAAGTTTAACAAAAATCTAAAATCTTTACCTAGAACCACGAATATTTACAATGAAGAGATCTTTGCTGGCCACCGCCAATATATGATATCTACGTCCAGCCGCAGGGGCAAAAGATAAATCAGTTACGGGATGATTGATTTCGGTTATAGTTTCAACTTTAGCACATTTTCTTGCGCTTTCATTATAAGCAAATATTAATACTTTTCCCTGCTGAGTTGCAGTATCATCACTACCGGCCTGCAAGTAGTTACTAAGAGAAACACAAAGAAATAGTTATAGCGTTGACTTATCTTACGGCCAAGAGGTGCGAAGATAACATGTATGTCGACGTATTCCATGATATACAGCTTAATGGCAGCTTGTTTGATATTTCGTGTTGGACTGGCCACTGTGATAAATTCATTATATCTGGAGCTTCATAAATGCGTATTATACCATCTGCTGACACTGTTGCTAATAAAAGCCCTAAGTATTTGGGTGCAAATTCCACATCAGTGACACTAGTACGCGAGTCCACAAGCGTCGTACGACGCACCCAACGACGCGAAGGTGTCATAGTGGCAGCTACTTTTTCGCCAGCTACTTCTTCCCATACAGATGCGGTGCGGTCAAACGAGCACGTAGCCAAAACTTGTCCAAATTCAGGATGTGCCCATGATACACGCCATATGGAACCAGAATGTGCTTTCCAACTGCTCGAAATTGTTAATTTTCCCATTTCATCTTCATCCCAGACCTTAAATGATTCCTTTACAATTTTATTCTATACTGGGCTAAGTAAATTACCTTAACAGTTTGATCACTGGAGCAAGTTGCCATTCGACGGCCATAGTAATCGAAAACAACATCATGGATAACGTCTTTGTGATCAGCAGATATTCGTTCCACTTCAAACATTTTAGTAATAACAGAGAACGTTATATATATATAATATGTATAAGTTCTGTGGTAATAACATAAAAATTGTTTATTTACAGATGTTTATAATACCATGGTACAATAAGAAGGTAAAGTCAACTCTAAAGCAACAACATACTGGCGTAAAGATTGTCAAAATCAACTGTCTGGTGTTAGCAAATGAAAGGAAGAGAAAACAGAAAATTTTTAATTTGTGAGAAATTATGTGTTGCAAGCATGGTTGAAAACTGATTATTATTGAATAATGTCGCCATATTTGCAATTGTTTTTAATATAAGCGTTAGAAAAACCACAAAATTGCAAATGCCAATCACGCTTGTTTACATTTTGCTGGTTTAGATTCCTCTGTTTGCATCTCCTTCTGACAATGTATACGCCATTTTGTTCAAAAATATTCAATCAGCTGATGAAATGACACAACCTTATTATTGAACCATGTATAATACCATTAGGGTCGTTCCGTAGTGTTATCAACAATTTTGCAGTTTCATAACATCACTAACCGAATTACAGGGTGCTAAGGAATATAAAATAATGCATAATATATATATAACTATAGTTAATTCGATTATGACTGTAGAGTTATATACTTGCGTTATATATTACTTTATTAATTTTTAAAATTGTTTTTGGTTCACTGTTGTTAAATGTTAATTATCAAAATGAAAATATTTTTTTCAATTTTTGTTGTTTCAAAAATAAAGATATTCTTTGTATAAAAAATATAAATATTTATTAATACTATGCTGGCGAGACTAAAAGCATAGTATATGTCTACTAGTAGCGCAACTTACTCCGAATCTGCACACACACACAAACCACACAGGGTGAATTGTATGCAATAATAAAACAATGAAATTTAAATGCCGCAATATTGAACGTGAAGACTTGAAACACCCAAATTATTGAATATAAAGTAGTTATAACACCTTATGAGTTACTATAAAATGTAATTTCAGTTTATTTTCAAGTTTTTAGTTGTAATTAATACTTTGAAACAACTCTGAACGCGATTTCCTTCATTACACTCTCTCGGAGTACCTTCATCCACTACCTTCCACTCCGATTCGCAAAAGAAGATGCCAAACTAGTACGGGTAAACAATGACTAAAAGCCTACACAATCAAAAGAATCATGACGCTGGAAAATTTACATCTCAGAGAAGCCAGGACAAAGTATGCCAATATATTTGGCAACAGATTTGACATATTGAGCGAAGAAAATGACATTGACAAAGAATTCCCAGTCTTACCCAAAAACCCACAGTAAAAACTTTCAACAACCTGACGGACTTTCAACAACCTGACGGAATCAGCCAAGTTTTTACATAAACATTTTTCCTTCACAAAAGTGGCAAAATCAAACCGGAATAGAAACAAAGAGGTGGGGAATGCAGAACAAACAATGCGTGAATGGAAAAAGGCCACAAAGAACAGCATGAACACATCGAAGCACACGAAAAAACACGAAAATAAGAAACAACACGCAAATATGAGAGTTTTACAATACAACATAACATAAAATGTTATTTGAATTTCTTCATATTAAAAATATCATTGAACTGAACGCACGTATTATTTAAAATTGCGGCATCCTACACATACAATGTCTGAAGAAAACAAACAATAAGGACCTTCTAGAAATAACATTAGAAAACAGAGACATCGACATTGCGATCTTAAGTGAAACCTGGCTAATGGACAATAGCTCTTCAACACTAGCAAAATATAATTTTATTGGAAAGTACAGAAATGATGGTTATGGAGGAGTTGGGATATATATCAAAAAAGACATACGATTTCCTATTATAAAATTACGGACACCAGCAGATATCATAGGAATTAGCACTATAAATTTAAAACATAACTTAAATATGTTTAGCATATATTGTCCACCAAGAATGTCAACACAAGAATTCAAAACAGAAGTAGAAAAAACGTTTGCGATGGCCTACAATTTAACTGAAAAATTGATAATTGCGGGCGACTTAAACAGTAAATCATTATTTTGGGGTAGCCCAACGACTGACACTAAAGGAAGCATGCTAGAAAACATCGCACCCGATTATGGATTAGAATGTTTAAACGATGGAAGTCCCACATACATAATAAATGAAATTAGATCCGGACCAGACGTTACTTTCTGTAATAAAAATACAGCTAACATAGAATGGACGGTATTACCAATAAGTATTACTAACAGCAACCACCAACCCATAAGAATACAACTTAACAACAATTTCAATTTAAAAAAAAAAAAAAAAAAAAAAAAAAAAAAAAAACAGCATAATATATCTAAAAAAAACTCTAAACCACCAAATTATCCTAGGTATGAATAAGATCAAAATAGCAACGCAAGAGCTAGGTACCAAAGTTATAGAATAGCGGAAAATCTAAATAAATTAACCGAAGTTCAAAATAACCTACATAAGCAGATATCAGCATGCAAAAAATAAAACTTTAAAACACTGATGAAATCTCTGAAACAACCGATAGTAAGCTGATGTGGAAAAAGATTAATTGTTTAAAAACTATGGATGTCAAAAAAAAAAAAACAATGAACTCATGGAACAAAGATCAAAGAAATTAATTTTTAACTATGATTACTAACTCTCACAACAATACCTGCAGAAACAATTCACCGGACTTTCAAAACATCTCAAACTGCGACAGCATATTCCCGGAATTTACATACCAAAACTTTATAACATTCTTAAATACACGAAACAGAGATTCAGCAAAGGCATTAGATGGTATATCATACAGGATGCTTAATAATATAGAAGAAAAAGAAAAGGAAGCACTCTTCCAAATATTGAAAAATATTTGGAAAGAGGGACGTATACCTCAGGACTGGAAGCAAATTAAAATCATCCCAATATTGAAACCTAACAAAGACCCAGCATAAGTCGAGAGCTATAGACCAATAGCATTAATTTCAACACTGTGTAAAATTATAGAAGGTGTCATCAAGGTACATCTAGATCAATTCATAGAACAACAGGATTTGCTCCCTTTGCCTTTCGCAGGCGACGATCTACCACACAATGCATTAATGATGTCATAAATACGGTGGTACACTTTAATTCATATGGCTACCACGTAGTCGGGGCAGGAATTGACCTATATAAAGCGAATAAATTTACTCACACTTACTTACAAATTAAATCAACTAAATATCAATAGCGAAATAGTAAAATGGATCTATAACTTTCTTAGCAACAGAACATTGCATTTGGGAAAAGAAACCATCGACACCAGCACAGGTTTATTGCAAGGTAGTGGAATAAGTCCACTACTTTTCAACATTTACACAGCTATACTACAACAAATTATAGACGATAACACCATTCTATTTCAATTTGCTGATGACTTTTTCCTTATCACCACCAACAGAGATTTTGCGCCAAGCAGATACAGTACTTCACCGTCGACGTATCCGTCATACGTCGAAATTTAAAGCAAAATCTGCTTTGCCGTATCCGTCGAATCTGTTGTTACGCACACAAACACTTGCATTCTACTTAGCTGACAGTTTTTTCAACGTACTGTCGTATCGTATCTGCTTGGCGCATTTCAAACTGGCCAAAACGTTACTTAAAACAAAACTAGAAAGATTTTGCGAAATATGCACACAATTGGAGTTAAAGATCAATATAAGCAAAACCAATGTAATTCACTTCAACAATAAAAGAAAACCACTGGAAATAAACATAAATAACACTACGCTTAAAAAAGTCAACTCTATAAATTATTTAGGACGGTACATAAATAAAAACAACTCGGCCGGACTACACGTAAATGAAATCATTCACAAAACTAATCAAAGATGTAAATTTTTAAAAATTTTAAGGGGTTGTACCTTCGGGACCACACCTGCTAAAGCACTCCAGCTATGCAAAGCTTTTGTCAGATTCAAACTTGAATACGCTGCATCATCATTCGCAAATATCTCCAAAGAAGACACATCATCAGAGAACCAACAATACGAAAACATACTTTACTAATAAACGATTCTCATCCATGACAACAGAATTATGGGCTATCCAAAAAGCAATTGATTTCGCAATAATCCACGACTACAGGAAAATCGCCATATTGTCAGATAGTAAGTCTGGCGCATTTGCGCTTGAAAATGAGGAAAACAACAACTTCCTAGTATTGCAAATATTAAATACCATCATAAATAGCAATATTATAGAAGTGGAAATTCATTACATACCTGGCCACAGAAATATCCATTCAAACACAATAGTAGACATAGCAGCAAAAATAGCAGATATATAATGGGAATTCATGAAGACATGGGTTGGACAATAATGGACGCAATAAAAGAAACGGGAAGAATCGCACAGAAATGGCAGGACCAGTATTCGGACATAAGCAAAAGTAAAGGTATTAACTATAACATGATATTTCCAAAAATCATCACAAAACCCTGGTTTTACAAATATAAACCTACAATGAAACCAAATAAAACAAAAATGCTATGTCGAATCCTGTCGGGACATACCTATGGTAAATCAACTATGGATGGACTCAACATAATTACCGATAACAAATGTGATAGTTGCAGCTGCGAAAAAGATACATCTCCATTCTAAATATTTGCCCCAAATGGGATGCAACCAGGAGTATATTTCCAACGTTATGTAAATACAACATCACATAGGGCCGGTTTCACCAACTCGACTTAACTTAGTTAAGTCGCGATTTTCACTTTTTCAGTTTCACCACCTAACTTAGCTAAGTCACAACTTAGTCAACTTGCCAGCTGACTTATTCTCCACTAAGCAGTGTTGCTGTGGTTCGAAACCTTAATGTCAGTAATCCTGCTAATTTGTTTTGTGCAACGTCCCAGTCGGAAACTTGATCATGCTTGACTTTAACGGGGTAAGCGTAGATGCATGTAAACGCTTGTTTTCAAGCATGCAACCATTACGAAACTATCTTTTTCATTTAAGCGCTAATTTTAGTACCTTCCAACTAAAGAGAAATGGGTGTAAGATCAATACATTCCTTCGTGTATAGTCATACATGCCCATTTCGCACTGGGATATTGGGATGCGCAGAGTTGTCTGGTATGAAAAAATACTACTATGCATAAAACAGCTGATCGGGTTGTTGTGCTCAAAATTATTTAAGTCGCTCAGTTGGTGAAACCCAAAATTAAGTTAGTCTCGAATCTGTGCTAACTTAAGTCACGACTAAGTTTTAGTCTTAGTCACGTTGGTGAAACCCGCCCATAATGTATTCTAGCAGAAGAAATTAGTGCGCTGACCACAATAAACAACTTTATCACTCAAATTAAAATATAACTATAAGAAGAATACCACTTGTACAGATAAAAAACTATCAAAAGAAATCGCATTAAAAACCATTCTCATAAAGGAAGTAAAATATATAACACAAATTCAAAGACAGCAAATGTTATGATCAAACATGGAAAAGTCTTTACATAACATTAATGTCATACCGATCGGTATGAATATTCGGTGATGGCACTATACTCGATGATTAGGCCAATTATTTCTCTCTGACAAAAACGGGAGTAACTTAAAACGTCAAAAAAAAAAATAAATAAACGTTTTTAACAAATTTTCATGATTTTACGCGTTCGGTGGTTACTCTTAGAAGTGTGCATAGTATATGTCTACTAGTAGCCCAACTTACTCCGAATCTGCACACACACACGAACCACACAGGGTGAATTGTATGCAATAATAAAACAATGAAATTTAAATGCTGCAATATTGAACGTGAAAACTTAAAACACCCAAATTATTGAATAAAAAGCAGTTTTAACACCTTATCAGTTCCTGCAGAATGTAAATTTCAGTTCAAATTGAAGTTTTTAGTTTAAAACAACTCTAAACGCGATTTCCTTCATTCCACTCTCTCGGAGTACCTTCATCCACTACCTTTAACTCCGATTCGCAAAAGAAGATTCCAAACTAGTAGGGGTAAACAATGGAAGTGTGGCGGTAAAGTATTAACTACAAAGCTGTGATATCTGAAATGCATCATCAAAATCGGGTGCCTTTTAGTAACAATTTCAACACTAAACTTTTCAAGCTTTGTCCCAATTCTGCTTCCTTCTGGGATCTTTGGGAGATGTAAAAAAACTATCAGCGGCGCTCCCTACTTGTGTTACAACTTTCCATCGTTTGAAAAACTATTTTACAAATGCATTCTATTTTAAAAAACAAGAAAACTATAAATTTAAAATTACTGCGTAATGTAAACAAAACAAGAATGTAAACAAAACCAAAAAGGTAAACAAAGTTTGGCACTTAAGATACCACTTTGAATAAAAAAAATAGAAAATGCAACTCTGGTGCGTCTCCCTGTTAATTGTACCATGGCTATAGGTAACACATAAGACCTATCAATATTAAGACATAGTTAATTTCTCCTCGCCCATGCAAAGATTTATGCTAACTCATTATCTAACTTTGTACGTGTGCCTGTTAATTGTACCATGGCTATAGGTAACACATAAGACCTATCAATATTAAGACATAGTTAATTTCTCCTCGCCCATGCAAAGATGGATGCTAAGTCATTATCTAACTTTGTACGTGTGCCATTTATCTCCTCATGATTTCCAAATATATATAGCTGAACATCATCAGCATATGCATGCATATGTACCTGTCGCCACGCATTAAATATGTAATTTAAAACATGATAAATAGTAGTGGGCCAATATGGATCCTTGTGGAAGATTCGGAGACAACTTTAACACGCTGAGATCTACCTGTCAAATAGCTTCGCATGAGACACAGAGCGGAGTCCCGAAAGCCAAAATAATTTTTTAGTGGAAAGTGAGTCATGATTTACGGAGTCAAAGGCTTTTGAGAAGTCAAGTAGGCATACTAAGGAAAATTGGTTTTTGTCAAAGGGTCCCCTAATGTCATCTAAAATTTTTAGCATAACCGTGGAGCAGCTATGCTTTGCCCTGAAGCCTGATCGATAAGGAGACAGCAGGGTAAACTTATTAATGTTGGCATGAATTTGTTCCATTGTTTACCCGTACTAGTTTGGCATCTTCTTTTGCGAATCGGAGTGGAAGGCAGTGGATGAATGTACTCCGAGAGAGTGTAATGAAGGAAATCGCGTTCAGAGTTGCTTTAAAGCAAAAACTACAACTAAAAACTTTAATTTAAACCGAAATTTACATTCTGCACGAACTGATAAGGTGTTATAACTGCTTTATATTCAATAATTTGGGTGTTTTAAGTCTTCACGGTCAATATTGCAGCATTTAAATTTCATTGTTTTATTATTGCATACAATTCACCCTGTGTGGTTTGTGTGTGTGTGCAGATTCGGAGTAAGTTGGGCTACTAGTAGGCATATACTATGATTTGTTCTGACAACATCTCGAAAACTTTTGAAAGAGCAGGCAATATACTAATAGGTCGAAAATCAGTGTGGCAGTGCGGGGACTTGGTTTTGGCGATAGGGTGCACCGTCGCAATGTTTCACGTATCAGGAAAGCATGAAGTTGTGATACTGTGATTGATGATGTGTGTCAAAGTAGGCAGAATGTATGGTGCCATTATTTTCACAAACTTGTGCTCATGCTGAGGTTAAAATGCAGCGTTTTGCATTTTCGGACATTGGTTTCTAAAAAGCATTCATGGTGGCGCATTTAGTAAACGCACATTTAGCAAGTTCTGGTCATATGTTTTCTGTTTACAAACATTTTTTGAGGTTATGAAAGTTTTAAGCACATTTTTATACAATCCCAAAATGAATTCCATTCGCAAATATCAGATTAACTTGTAGACTATTTTATTTTACAAATTGAAAATCAGAACAAATTTGATGAATGTTTAGGAATGACAAAATGAGAGAATCCCAGAAAGCAATATTGCCACTCTTTTGAATTCGAATCTTCTTCGAAGATTACACGGTTTATTTCAGCATTTAAAATGCTAATGCAAAAATAGAATTACATTAGCGCCCGCTACACAGTCAGTAAATATCACGATATTAGGATCACGATAAATACTGATGGATTGATGGATCGCAAACTGACGCCCCACTCAATACTTATCGTCAATACTTTTCGTCATTACTTAGTAATTTTCATGCTAAGCGGTTCGTAAAGAATGGAGCAAGAGTATTTTCATCTGGATCGCGGATTTCTGGATTTGTGTCCGTTCTACCAAAATACAGGTAGTATTGACGGATCGCAAAAAATGACGCTACACCGTCAATATTTATTGACAATATTTTTATCTGGATCGCGGATTTATGGATTTCTAAACATCTTGCGATATTTTTCGCGATCCATCAATATTTGACGCTACAAGTTCAATAAATATCGTGATCCAAAAATATTGTCAATAAGTATTGCACGTGTAGCATTGGCCATTTGGTGTCAAAATTTGGCCAAGTACTGCCACAATAATAATAATAATTCCGTATGTTAAACATCAACTCAAAATCCCAAATTTGTGTTCAATTGTGGTTATGTTATTTTTAAACATTATTGTTCCGCAATTTTTGTTATTCCCTCTTCTAAAAAAATTTTTTAATTATGAGAAGTGAGGAAATAGAGATCATATTTTAAGGACTTCTTTATGAGTTCTGAGCATTGATAAAAGCTGACTGACAAAGCAACCAAAAGTGTTAGTGGCGAACACATTTTACTCTCGATTTTTATAGTTCTTTAATAGCAATCGTAATATCTAATATATACATACACATTCAGGCTCACATATTTTAAAATTACTATTTTTGTCTGAATATGCTGTTGCTGCGGGGTAGGCGTGTCTTTCAGGGTATTCTCTGAAATCTTTCGTACGAGTCGTACTGTGTTTCGAAGTCCCGCCTGGGTTTGTTTCAACGTTTCTCCCAACGTTGTTACGAGTGAAAAGTGGTAGTCCCTTGGACAAGGAAAAAATTATTTTTACCTAAACTTGTTTCAAGTTATACAGACCATAGCACCCAGATACAGATCAGAGCACCCTATATCTTTGTCTACAACAACCACATGAAAATGACAGCAAATTGTTAACTTTGCTTGCAAATATCTTGCAAACTTTTAAAAATATTGGGTTTCCCCCACCCGATTAGGGTTCCTGGGACCGAAACGCGTCTCTGGGTACCAATATCGACATTTTTAGTGCAGGGCCCTTACTCTGTAGTTCTATTCGAAAGGCTGTTCTACTCGAAAGCAAAAAGCGATTCTAATACACATAGGCACTCTGTAGTTCGTTCGAATTTACTTTAGAAAATAATCCATAATAGTAGGCATCACAGTTTCACAAATTAATTTCAAGCGCAAAGCAAAATACAAAAACACTGCATAAGTCTCAAGTGCGGTATTAGCATAGTATATGTCTACTACCCTACCCTACAAGCACACTGACAGTCATTTGTCACAACATGTGAGAGTCAGTGCTGTCATTCTAACTATCAGGGATTTGCATCATGTTCTTGAAGCGAATAGGAAAAAATGATGTCAACAACCGTGTACGTGTGAGTACAGTATGTTCCTTTGTTATTGCCCACGTAGCTTCGGCCTGTCCAATTCGTGTTCTTTCCCTTGGTTCTTTGTTTGTGTTGGCAACAACGGACACCCGTGTGCTAGGAAACAAACATACTAGTATGAAAGTATCAGCATTGACACATAAATTATCATCACTGTCAATAAAAAGTGTGAGTGTGTTAGTAAAGAAATCAGCGTTTCTTGTAGGGTAGTAACGCAACTTGCTCCGAATCTGCACATACACACAAACCACACAGGTTACGTTCTAGCATTGTTTACCCGTACTAGTTTGGCATCTTCTTTGAATGGCGATCAGAAACTTCCCCACTTGCGTGGACTTCTGCACACGGCCCCATCCTCCGCATACATATATATACAGGGTGGCTGATGAATTTTGCTACATTAAGAAACTCAAATAATTTTTTTTTCAGTGTATGGAACTCATTTTTCTTTTATTCATGTTAAAGCTCATTAAATTTTATTAAATATAGCTTAATTAGTTTTAAAAATAATGGAATTTAAATGCCCCCCCTGCTCGTCGATGCATGTGCGGCATCTTACCAAAAAGTTGTTCATTACTGCTTGGAGAGTTGAGACAGGAATAGCCGCAATTGTTTCTCGAATGGATTGCCTTAGTTCATTCAAATTTGTTGGTTTTGCTTTGAAGACTTCCTGTTTGCAATAACCCCACAAGAAAAAGTCAGGTGCAGTAAGGTCAGGCGACCTGGGTGGCCAACGGAATGTGGAGTTTCTGGATATCAGCTTATTGGGAAATTTTCGTCGCAATTCTGTCATAACAGGTTGGGCTATATGAGGAGCTGCACCATCTTGCTGAAACCACACAGAGTTGAAAGAAATTCTCATTCGGCGTAATTCTGGATAGAAAAACTCTCTCAACATGCTCAAGTAACGGTCTCCAGTAACCGTAACGGTGTGACCGTTTTCTTCGAAGAAGTAGGGCCCGACAATGCAGCGTGATGAAACTGCACACCACACTGTGACACGAAGTGGATGCAATTCCGTCTCATGGAGTATCTGTGGGTTGGAAGCACTCCATATTCGACAATTTTGTTTGTTTATGTTGCCGTTTAAATCGAAATGGGCCTCGTCAGACATGAAAAGACAGTTCAACATGTTTCCATCCTCTTCCACCATTTGAAGCATCTTCTGGCAAAATTCCAAGCGAATCGGCAAGTCTGCAGCGTTCAGTTTGTTGGCCATTTGAATTTTATATGAGAATAAGTCCAAATCTTTGTGCATAATTGACTGTAATGACTATCTGCTTACACCCATTTGAGCAGATAAGCTTCTTGTCGAAACACGTGGATTGTTTTGTATGGCAGCAGCTACAGCAGCGATTGTTTCCTCCGTTCGAACTGAAGGGTTTCGATGGTAAGGTCTTCTGTTGACTGTCCCATGCTCGGCAAAATTGTTTACAAGTCTTATTATGGTCCATCTGCTCGGAGGATTGCCGCCAAACGTGCGCCTATACTCTCTTTGAACCGAAACTACGGACTCCAGTGCGTGATACCGGCGGACAATCCAAATTCTTGTTTCAGTGTCCCAGTTATCCATTTTTGTTAAATGTAAAAGTCAATCTGCAAAATAAAAAAAAAAATTTACCAGATTCATTAAATAGAAAAAAAGTTATTTAATTTTTTTTTTGGTAGCGGCTTTCATTAGCCACCCTGTATATAGACATATACTATGGTTTATTTCTACTAGTTTGGCATCTTCTGTTGCGAATCGGAGTGGAAGGTAGTGGATGAAGGTATGAATAATCGGTGATGGCACTATACTCGATGAGTAGGCCAATTATTTCTCTTTGACAAAAACGGGAGTAACTTAAAACGTCAAAAAAAAAAAAAATTTACGTTTTTAACAAATTTTCATGATTTTTCGCGTTCGGTGGTTACTCTTAGACATTGTTTACCCGTGCTAGTTTGGCATCTTCTTTTGCGAATCGGAGTGGAAGGCAGTGGATAAATGTACTCCGAGAGAGTGTAATGAAGGAAATCGCGTTCAGAGTTGTTTTAAAGTAAAAACTGCAACTAAAAACTTCAATTTAAACTGAAATATACATTCTATATTAACTGATAACGTGTTATAACTGCTTTATATTCAATAATTTGGGAGTTTCAAGTCTTCATGCTCAATATTGCTGTATTTAAATTTGATTATTTTATTACTGCATACTGGTTTGTGTGTATGTGCAGATTCGGAGTAAGTTGCGCTACTACCCTGTAAAAAACGTTGGACCATCAGAGTACTCCAACACTTATCCTCACTCATATAAAAAAGGTGGTCCAATTTACATAGCGATGTCCGTTGATTGGATCACCTAATCCTATTCGGAGTACCATTTACTTTGCTTCTGAATAGTCTATAGAGCACCTACGTTGGAGTACTTTGAAAATGCTGCCAAAAGATTACTCTATAGAGTATTCTAGACGAAAGCGAGAAGGGAGTATGTGTTGTTTTGAGGACCACCTACTCCCGCTCTCGCTTTGCTGTTGAATACTCTATAGAGTAATCCCATGGGAGTATTTTGAGAGTACTCTCACGTAGGTGGTCTATAGAGTATTCAAAAGCAAAGAAACGGAGTACTCCGAGATGGATTAGATGATCCAATCACCGGACATTGCCATGTAAATTGGACCACCTTTTTTATATGAATGAGGATATGTGTTGGAGTACTCTGATACTCCTTTAGGAGTATTCTATGGAGTATGAAACGGAGTATTTCCGTTTTTGGCAGGGTAGTAGAAATATACTATGCACACTTCTAAGAGCATAGTATATGTCTACTAGTAGCGCAACTTACTCCGAATCTGCACACACACACAAACCACACAGGGTGTGTTGTATGCAGTAATAAAATAATCAAATTTAAATACTGCAATATTGAGCATGAAGACTTGAAACTCCCAAATTATTGTTATACGTTGTATGCATTGTTTACCCGTACTAGTTTGGCATCTTCTTTTGCGAATCGGAGTGGAAGGCAGTGGATAAATGTACTCCGGGAGAGTGTAATGAAGGAAATCGCGTTCAGAGTTGTTTTAAAGTAGAAACTGCAACTAAAAATTACAATTTAATCTAAAATGTACACTTTATAGTAACTGATAAGGTGTTATAATTACTTAATATTCAATGTTTAGGTATTTTTATGTCTTCACGTTCAGTATTGCAGTATTGCAGTAGCTACTAGTAGCGTAACTTACTCCGAATCTGAACACACACACAAACCACACAGGGTGAATTGTATGCAATAATAAAACAATGAAATTTAAATGCCGCAATATTGAACATGAAAACTTAAAACACCCAAATTATTGAATAAAAAGCAGTTTTAACACCTTATCAGTTCCTGCAGAATGTAAGTTTCAGTTCAAATTAAAGTTTTTAGTCCTTCATTCCACTCTCTCGGACATTGTTTACCCCTACTAGTTTGGCATCTTCTTTTGCGAATCGGAGTGGAAGGCAGAGGATGAATGTACTCCGAGAGAGTGGAATGAAGGAAATCGCGTTCAGAGCTGCTTTAAAGTAAAAACTACAACTAAAAATTTCAATTTAAACTGAAACTTACATTCTGTAGGAACTGATAAGGTGTTATAAGTGCTTTATATTCAATAATTTGGGTGTTTTAAGTGTTCACGTTCAATATTGCAGTATTCAAATTTGATTGTTTTATTATTGCATACAACGCACCCTGTGTGGTTTGTGCGTGTGTGCAGATTCGGAGTAAGTTGCGCTACTAGTAGACATATACTATGACATATAAAGGGTGTTTTTTTTAGGGGTATAGAACTTCGAATTGAAATAAAACACAAGAAAATCGTTTTAAGGTCCATCAATTTGGCTTTATTGGAAGGATAATTTTATGCCATTAATGTTTAAATATGATTTCGGGCATGTGTCCGCCGCGGCTGGCTAGAATAAAGCCAATTCTACAGGTCCAATTTTCAACCACTTTTTCGAGCATATGGGGCCGTATGTCGGCAATAACGCCACGAATGTTGGCCTAACGTTTCTGGTTTGTTGGTGTAGACGAGCGACTTCACATATCCCCAAAGAAAATAATCCAATGGTGTCAAATCACACGACCTTGGTGGCCAATTGACAGGTCCATTCCGCGAAATTATGCGCTCATCGAATGTTTCCTTCAATAAATCGATTGTGACGTGCGCTGTGTGGCATGTAGCGCCGTCTTGTTGGAACCACAACTCATCCACATTCATGCCATCCAATTCGGGAACAAAATAGTCGGTTATCATGGCTCTATACCGGTCTCCATTAACGGTAGCTGCCTCTCCAGCATTATTGCGGAAGAAGTATGGCCCAATGACTCCACCAGCCCATAGAGCACACCAAACAGTCAGTTTTTGTGGATGTAATGGCGTTTCAAGGGTCTCATGTGGATTCTCTTCACTCCAAATGCGGCAATTTTGCTTGTTGACGGAGCCATTCAACCAAAAATGAGCCTCATCACTGAACAAAATTTTGCGATGAAAATCAGCATCGAAATCAATCTCATTTTCGGCCCATACACCAAAATCACGACGCATTGCATGGTCTCGCGGCTTTAATTCTTGCACAAGCTGGATCTTGTAAGGTCGCAAGCCAAGATCTTTGCGCAAAATCTTCCATAAAGTTGATGGACAAAGCTCCAATTGCTGTGCACGGTGGCGAATCGATTCATTCGGGTCCTCTTCAACACTTTGCTCTACAGCGGCAATTGTTTCTTCGGTGCGCACTGTTCGACGTCTCTGCGGATGCGTATTATCCCATAGAGTAAACGTAGTGCGAAAACGATCCATGGTTAACCGAATTAATTGCTCTGATGGACGATTATGTTGACCATAAAATGGACGGAGCTCACGGTAAACTTCGCGAACTGAACCATTATTTTCGAAATAAATTTGCACGATTTGCAAGCGTTGTTCTTTTGTCAACCTGTTCATGATGAAATGGCAAACCAAACTGAACATAAATGACATTAGAGTTGCCAGATTTGACCACAAAATGCCAGTTTTATCTCTATTCGAAAAACAAATCTGTAAAAATAACACCCTGTACTATGCTCTCGGAGTACCTTCATCCACTACCTTCCACTCCGATTCGCAAAAGAATATGCCAAACTAGTAGGGGTAAACAATGGAAGTGTGGCTGTAAAGCTGCCTGGCGACACGCAAGCATATGCTGCTGGTAGCCATAGCAACGGGTGGTTGTTTGCGTAATCGGGTGATTGTCGTTTGCCCGGCCACCATACAAGCATAAAGCATCAAGCGCCATTTGTATTGAAAATTCGTAGCGTGCGGACGTAAACATGTCATCGGATGACGATTTTGTTTGCTTGTAACTGCAGTTGTTTTGGCGGAAAAAAAGAAAAAAATTAAAAAAATTTAATTCTGGATGAAAAGTTTGCATGCAAAACGTAAACAGTTTACGCATGAGAACCTCTTAAAAGAGTTAAAAGCATCATGCACTCGTAGGTTTCAATAAACCGCAACGTAAAATCTTTTTCTTCCGCGAGCTTGCTCATTTCACGTTCTCACAAAACTAACACACTAATGCTTGTCAAACACGTTGGCAACGATCAAATAGACCAGCTGTCAAGCGAAAAAATCTAAAATTTTTGATTTTCATCAACGAAAGCCGACAACAAGTACGTGTGAGCACGACTACCCGTCGTTCGCGTCGATTGCTATGGTAACCACCCGTTGCTATGGCTACCAGCAGCATATGCTTGCGTGTCGCCAGGCAGCTTAAAGTATTAACTACAAAGCTGTGATATCTGAAATGCCTCATAAAATCGGGTGCCTTTTAGTACCAATTTCAACACTCAACTTTTCAAGCTATGTCCCAATTCTGCTTCCTTCTGGGATCTTTGGGAGATGTAAAAAAACTATCAGCGGCGCTTCCTACTTGTGTTACAACTTTCCATCGTTTGACAAACTATTTTACAAATGCATTCTATTTTAAAAAACAAGAAAAGCATAAATTATAAAATTACTGCGTAATGTAAACAAAACCAAAAAGGTAAACAAAGTTTGGCACTTAATATACCACTTTGAATAAAAAAATAGAAAATGCAACTCTGGTGCGTCTACCTGTTAATTGTACCATGGCTATAGGTAACACATAAGACCTATCAATATTAAGACATAGTTAGTTTCTCCTCGCCCATGCAAAGATGGATGCTAAGTCATTATCTAACTTTGTACGTGTGCCATTTATCTCCTCATGATTTCCAAATATATATAGCTGAACATCATCAGCATATGCATGCATATGTACCTGTTGCCATGCATTGAATATGTCATTTAAAACATGATAAATAGTAGTGAGCCCAATATGGATCCTTGTGGTACCCCAGCTAGCACTGATTTCAGACCAGATTCGGAGACAACTTTAACACGCTGAGATCTACCTGTCAAATAGCTTCGAATGAGACACAAAGCGGAGTCCCGAAAGCCAAAATAATTTTTTAGTGGAAAGTAGTCATGATTTACGGAGTCAAAGGCTTTTGAGAAGTCAAGTAGGCATAATAAGGTAAATTGGTTTTTGTCAAAGGGTCCCCTAATGCCATCTAAAATTTTTAGCATAGCCGTGGAGCAGCTATGCTTTGCCCTGAAGCCTGATTGATAAGGAGACATCAGGGTAAACTTATTAATGTGGGCATGAATTTGTTCTGACAACATCTCGAAAGCTTTTGAAAGAGCAGGCAATATACTAATAGGTCGAAAGTCAGTGGGGCAGTACGGGGACTTGGTTTTGGCGATAGGGCTCACCGTCGCAATTTTCCACGTATCAGAAAAGCATGAAGTTGTGATACTGTGATAGATGATGTGTGTCAAAGTAGACAGAATGTATGGTGCCATTATTTTCACAAACTTGTGCTCATGCTGAGGTTAAAATGCATCGTTTTACATTTTCGGACATTGGTTTCGAAAAAGCATTCATGGTGGCGCATTTAGTAAACGCACATTTAGCAAGTTCTGGTCATATGTTTTTTGTTTACAAACATTTTTTGAGGTTATGAAAATTTGAAGCACATTTTTATACAATCCTAAAATTAATTCCATTCGCAAATATCAGATTAACTTGTCGATTATTTTATTTTACAAATTGAAAATCAGAACAAATTTTCTGAATGTTTAGGAATGACAAAATGAGAGAATCCCAGAAAGCAATATTGCCACTCTTTTGAATTCGAATCTTCTTCGAAGATTACAGGGTTGATTTCAGCATTTAAAATGCTAATGCAAAAATAGAACTACATTTAGGTGTCAACATTTTGCCAAGTACTGTCACAATAATAATAATAATTCCGTATGTTAATCGTCAACTCAAAATCCCAAATTTGTGGTTTCAACTGTGGTTGTTATTTTTAAACATTATTGTTCGGTAATTTTTGTTATTCCCTCTTCTAAAAAAATTTTTAATTATGAGAAGTGAGCAAATAGAGATCATATTTTAAGGACTTCCTTATGAGTTCTGAGCATTTATAAAAGCTGACTGACAAAGCAACCAAAAGTGTTAGTGGCGAACACATTTTACTCTCGATTTTTATAGTTCTTTATTAGCAATGGTAATATCTAATATATACATACACATTCAGGCTCACATATTTTAAAGTTACTATTTTTGTCTGAATATGCTGTTGCTGCGTGGTAGGCGTGCCTTTCAGGGTATTCTCTGAAATCTTTCGTACGAGTCGTACTGTGTTTCGAAGTTCCTACTTGGGTTTGTTTCAATGTTTCTCCCAACGTTGTTACGAGTGAAAAGTGGTAGTCCCTTGGACAAGGAAAAAATTATTTTTACCTAAACTTGTTTCAAGTTATACAGACTGCAAAAGGTTTTACTTATCTATTGTTATAAGGCACAGGTAGTAATACTAACTCATCTAAACCGAACAACGTTTTAGGGAAAAATAATAGCTACTAGTTATGTGCAAAGTGTAGAACAAAGCAATCAATTTTAGCAAAAGAGAAAATAAATACATATAGGGACATGTTTTATGCATATACGGAAATAAAGTTTAATTATAAGACTAAGGCGAGAATGACTCTTTGAAATACAGTGTGCTGAAAACAAGATTGCAAATGCTTCCAAAAAATACCACAAACGCCATAATTCGAAATCCTCCCGCGGTGTATAATACCACTAAGAGCGTATACTCCACCATTTTTCCCCTTGTTTTTTGAATAGGTCCCTATATAGAGAGTGCATCTACCCCCCATTACTACCAGTTCGAGAGCAGCCAGCCCTTATTATTGTGACAGCAGTAGGAATTCGTATAATTTGTACATAGATATAAAAAAAGAAAATCAAGAGCTGGCAAGACAAGTGCCGTGTACTACCTTTGTACTTCCTGGCATCCAACAAACATGTCCGCTGACTCGGATATGGAGTATTCTGACAATGACTGTGAATATGAGGATTACTATAATTCAGGTGAGTGAAATAAAAACATGCATAAGTATGAAGTTTGAAAATGCCCTTATTTTTTAATATTTTTTGAATAAACAGTTGTTACTTAATACAGTTAAAAAGATAATGTACTCAACAAATATTTTTGTAGGCATACCGGTCGTAATAGGGGACTTATATGCACAAAGGTATGCCGTGCAATTCGAGGGTTGATCTACGGATATGATGGCTCTCACCTCTCATTAAAGGGGTGACATGACCTAGAAGGTTCCACTGGTCATACCAAATCGCTACCACGACAGTCGGGTAGTACCGCAAGGGAGTACCGGAGCGTACCAGATTCATATCCGGCCAAGGGCTCAATTCGACATCACTCCCCAAAACCTTCGGGCTGCATCTTAACCACTTCTGCAATCTGCTAATGTTGTTGTTGTTGTGAACAGTGCTTCGCCCTGCTCAATGAGCTCGACCACTTTAAATTGCGCCAAGCTCTTCTAACGGCCATCTGCTAATAATTGGTTTGAGTTCCAGCATTCAATATATAATTACAACTTATTTATTTATTTTATTTTACTGGAGAAGCTTGAATGAAGTTTCAGAAAAAAATTTTTTATAAAAAGTTTTCTTCGAAATTTTTGTATAGGCTTACATTAGTAAGCTTTTTATCAACTTACACTGTGTTATCAACGTGCCGTCAGAATTTTGTTATATATTTGGAAAGGTTTTTAATATTTATTTTAAGTTTACCTTGCGTGTTGGGTAATTTCGGGTTACCTTAAAGGAGTAGCATTTGACAGATAGTTGTGGGTGGGTGGAATTTAAACCTTCAATTTTTAGAAATGATACCTCCACCTTCAAGATCTTGGAACTACTTTTAAAAATGAGCTATTTTTGCTAATAACAGCAAAATAGGTGTGTATAGGTCTATAAATAAGGGCGTATCAGCCTAATACCCTTTACGAAAACACAGCTCACGTCTTGGTGTAGAGGCATAGGCCAGTGAATATACAGCGCTAACTATTCCTCACGCAAGCATCAGCTAAGAGCTTCCACTTTTTTCTGTTTTGATTCCTTGCAATGTACTAAATCATTTATACTGATCTAAAATTTCAGACCAGTGTTCATACATACCATACATCTCTTTTCCTGTTCAGTTGAACCCACTCTTCTAACACCCACATCACTCTGGTCCAACCCTGTGGAAACTGCGCATTTCCTCGGACTTCCGTTAGAAGAGCCTGATGACAATTTAGAGTGATCGAGCCCATTGGGCAGGGCGAAGCACTGTTAACAACAACAACAACCAGTGTTCATATCGGCCTTAATGCGTTCCTTCCTTTGTTATAAAGTATCAATCAAGCAACTTTGACAAGTTCGAAAAAAAATTTCACGAATGCATCGCATTGCTCATTAATTTGTCTCGAATGAGTGATTTTGTAAATGCGATTTGTGTGGGGAAATGTACTGCATTTCGATATTTTCCATTAAAATTGAGCAAAAGAGTTTTTCCAATTCAAAAAAAAAATTAAGAAAATACTTTTTTATTATTATTATTTTTTTTAGGAATTGAAATGTAATCAATTCTTGTGTGGGGCAAAGGAATTAATTACTCATCCCAGTTACTAAGGAATGTAATTGTAATGGAATTGAATATAACCAGTCCTGATCCTATGTTATCCAGCCTTTTATTTATTTTGCATATTTAGATAGAAACAAAAGATAATATGAAATCCTTATATTTTCAGCGGAAGACTGCGACGTCGAACGCTTGGATCCGAAAAAAACCGACCCAGAATACTTTGAATTTGAATGCCTCACCGTCGAAGAGGTTGAAAAACTGCTCAATGAATCTGTTGAAAAGCTTAACACCGTTCTGGAGATAACTCCTGCTTTAGCTAAAGTGCTATTGCTAGAACACCAATGGGATAATCAAGTGGTGGTAAATAAATATCGCGAAGATGCGAATGCTCTATTGATAGCAGCTCGTATAAAACCACCGAATTCAATGCTCAATCCCCTAGACCCATCAGTACCCTCAACCAGCAAAGACGCAGCTGCCTACAGTATAAGTAATAGTAGTGGTTGTAGTATTGTCGATACATCTCGTAACGCACTGATCTCGATTGGTGTCTACACCACACCGACTCCTGGCAGCGGTGGACTAACGTCATATCGCAGCCAAATGTGCCCAGTCTGTGCCAGTTCACAGTTGGGTGATAAATTTTTCAGCCTTTCATGTAGTCATGCTTTTTGCAAGGACTGCTGGTCAACGTTTTTCGATACGCAAATATTTCAAGGAATTTCAACACAAATTGGGTGCATGGCCCCAATGTGCAATGTACGCGTTCCGGAAGACTTGGTTCTCACCCTGGTAACACGACCGGTTATGAGAGATAAATATCAACAATTTGCTTTTAAGGACTACGTTAAATCACATCCACAATTACGTTTTTGTCCTGGACCAAATTGCCAAATTATTGTGCGTTCAGCTGAGATCTGTGCGAAACGTATCATTTGTACTTCTTGTCATACGTCATTTTGTTTCAAGTGTGGCATGGATTATCATGCGCCCACTGACTGCATAGTAATAAGGAAATGGCTCACAAAATGTGCCGATGATAGTGAAACAGCCAATTATATTAGCGCAAATACCAAAGACTGCCCCAAATGCCACATATGTATTGAAAAAAATGGAGGATGTAATCACATGCAATGTTTTAATTGCAAACATGACTTTTGTTGGATGTGTCTGGGCGATTGGAAGACGCATGGATCTGAATACTATGAATGTTCACGTTATAAAGACAATCCAAACATTGCCAACGAATCGGTGCATGTGCAGGCACGAGAAGCTCTAAAGAAATATTTGCATTATTACGAACGCTGGGAAAATCACTCAAAATCATTACAATTGGAACAACAGACTATTGATCGATTACGTGATCGTATTAATGATAAAGTGATGAAGGGACGGGGTACTTGGATCGATTGGCAGTATCTGTTTAATGCTGCTGCTTTGTTGGCAAAATGTCGGTATACTCTTCAATATACGTATCCTTACGCTTACTTTATGGAGAGTGGATCCCGAAAGGATCTTTTTGAATATCAACAGGTGAGTACTTCACATTAACGATAATTCATCAATGCCTGTTTTCAGCTTTTTCGAAAAAATGTACTCATTTTATTTTGTACTAGCCAAAGTAAATATGAGGTAAAAAAATAAATTTTTGCCACACCGCTCTTAAAATAAGATACCAGAAAAGTATTGCTTGAATAGTGTAGGGTTATTCATATAATAAAATTGTATAAATATCTAAAATTTACACTGCATCCCCAAAAATTCGAAAGCATCCCCAAAATCTGGAATTTGGAGTTTAGAAATTAATTTTCCTTTATCTTATGAACAGTTTTTTTAAATAGTCTTACATAGTATGTACACATTCCCTATGTATTGATATTTATAAACAAATTTATTTTATTTCTTTAAGGCGCAACTTGAAGCAGAAATTGAGAATCTTTCATGGAAAATTGAACGCGCGGAAACAACAGACTTAGGCGATTTAGAAAATCAGATGGACATAGCGGAAAAGCGTCGGACAACGCTCCTCAAAGACTTCTTCCCCATTGATGTTTGAGTTCCAACAAATTGACTGCAGAAAAATAGCGAAATTAATATTAAACAAAGCATTCAAGTTATTGTTCTAAGCCCACATGCAATGGATGGACGGTTGCGCTATTTCAGGTCAAGAGGGCTATTAACAAGAATGGATATAATGCAATATAAACGCAATGCGCTAAACAATTTAGAATACATAAAAATTCAATTATACTTATAGACATATATTTAAAAGTAACGGAGATCTACCTAAATATAGTATTTAAACACTTGATTTAATATTACACATACACATATACATTCGGCGGGTTGAATTTTTTCGCTTAGCTTGGAGGTAGAAAGAAAATTAAAAAAAAAATTTATGTACTCAACATTTTGAGGTGTCTGATTAGATTTTTAAATAGAATAATTGATTTTATTAAAGGGGTTCTAGAATTTTAAAAGTCAGTGGAAAGTTGGAAGTTGAAAAAAAATGTATTAATTAAAAAATAAATTTAAATGCACTTTGAATTAGAAAAAGGAGGATAAAAAATGCATATTCGAAAACTTGTGTATTTTTTCTTCGATTTAAACTATAAAAAATGCTTCCATTATTTAAAAATGGAGTGGGACACTTAAAATGCTGAATAAACCTTTTTTTAATTTTCTTTTTTTTTTCATAAGAAAAAAATTCCTACCCCCATGCTAAGCATTTTAAAAAATTTCAACCCGCCCTGGCATACGTACACCCGTATAAAATATATACATACATGCATAAGACCATTGGGAATAGGCGAAAATTCAAGCAGTGTTAAAAGTAATGTAATTTAACTGCAGTAAAAAACTACTGAGAAAAGATATGAGTTTACAACTAAACATTTTTAGACTTTTGAGTGTTTTAAACTAGTATGAGAGTGAAATATTTCTTTCCGAAATATATCTCGTAGGACATCACCATGTTCAAAATACCAGTTGGAAAAAAACACTTGATTGACTAGTTAGTTAGTTATTATACTAGTTTTGAAGCAGTTTACAACTGCTGCAGGGTCATTACTAGGGATATTTCTATATCTATATGCTATACATATCTACATGTGCATGTATGTGTGTATGGTAAGAGTTTAAAAATAATTGTTCAGAACTAGGTTTTAAAATGATTACTAAAACAATAATAAAAAATAAAATAATTTGTAACTCAAACTTAGAACATAAGGTTGAACTGCTGAACAAATTACATCCTTGTTAGAAATTATGAAAATACATACGGCAATGTAAACTTAAGCAATTTTAGACCTGTTAGCTATGAATTAGCTTATCAAATTATGTATTTAACAAAGTAAAACCAAAAAATTGATAATCGTAATGAAAATCGATTCAATTATAGAGCACTTAAATCTTGTAACTGCTACCATCTGAATAGCTTCAAAATTTCGTTTGCGTACAAAAAACGTCTTTCAAAAATTAAGTTCCACATAAATATACCACTTTTCATGTAGTTCACTGATAAAACTATTCAGATGCGCGGCAGTGTGTATTTAAAGTGCATAATTTCTTTCTGAATGAAACGACACATACACGTTATATGGATTGTAATTATGAGTATATAATGGAATAGCTGTTACGTGACTTAAAAGTGATAAGTAATATGTACAGATATATATTATAGTACGAGATAATACGACAAAATATCTATGGCAGAGTGGAAGATCATCCTGTTCCGAAACATTTTTGAAAAATTTCCTATTGTAGAATTTAGTTGAAAAACGCTCTATCCCAGAACTCTTTGCAATAACGCCCAACGAGACAATTCAATACGTTTTTAGCTGAGATACAGCGTTTTTCAACCAAATTCTGAAATGCGTCGTTTAAAAAAAATATATTTTACATAGGGTGCTAGTTGATCTTTCCACGGAGCGAATTGTCGTCTCTCATTTGTAAATCACTCTCCCATTCTTCATACAGCGTGGAGAACGCATCATCTCAACCGAAAGTAATTAACACTGAATCACAATAAATCTATGTCTTCTCTTAGTTTTCTCGGAAGAATATTGGCTGCAATTAAAATTACTGAAGAGCATGCAGCATGCACACACCTCCGGTAAAAAGGGGTGACTGATCTTAATGCTGCTGGCGGATGAGTTTCTAGACGGGAGTGGGAATCGATTATCCACAAAAATTTTACCGATCTGAGTCTAAAAATTTGTTTGATCTTTTCCAAGTAAACTTTAAAGTTAGTCTGCCCGATAAAAACATTTTTCGGATAGAAAATTTATTTTTACCAAGTTTACTTGAAAATATGGCGAAAAAATTTATACAATTTCCTTTTTCTAATTTTTTTGCAAAGTCATCCGACGGATACGTTAATAGGTTCAAAAATATACCAAGCAACATCAGCCGCCAGTGTTTTAGATAGGCAACCATGTGCAATATCTCAATCAACATATGATTTATCGTATATTTTTAAATTGTGCGTGGAACAAATCAGGGTACACACCCAGGCCCACACCCAGTATTAGTTCTATTCTTAAGGGTGTCTTTTCACAAATTTCTTTTAAATTTTTGCAAAACCCTCTGGTGGAAATTATATCTGTTCATAGCAATTATTTATTTTTACACTAATTAAGAATTACACTGTTACTAATTACAATAAGGGGATTCATATAAACGTATGAAAGCCTCATAAAGCTTCTAAACTACATAAAGCTTGTTAACTTTACGAGACTTTTATATGCTTTTATGAATGCCCTGAATATAAATGTCATGCATGTAAACATACGAGTACAATGCTGCTAGTACTAGTATATAATACATACATATATACATAGTATGTACATACTGATATTAATCAAGCTTTAATTATTTTTTGTTTTTAATTTAATAAGTTTATTTTATATGTTCTTTTAATTGTACACTGTGTATAGGTATAGTTCCACTTACATATTTTGACTGAATAAGTAATATTATTGCATATGTAATTATAAGTGTAGATTAAGCTCGAACTCTATCGCAGTTATCGTATCTCGACCCAATACTAAAAAAAATTTTATATTTTGTAAGTTGGAATTGGTATTCAGGAAATTCATATAACCTTAAAAAAGCCCCGTAAATCATGAAAGCTCGTAAACTTGTATGTAATGACATATTTGTGAGACTTTTATAAGTATATGAATTCAATGATTGTATTCGACCACATTTTTAATTAAATTATATTGTAAATTTTAACGCATATTATTCCTACTATAATAATTACAAATAAACTAAAAGAATAAATTAATAAAACTTTAAAAAATTGTTTTCGCAAAAATTTTGATTTAATAACGTTTTATAAATGTACACTGATATAGAATCTACATAGACATTTTAACTTGCAGGCGAGCAGCCAGGGGTTATTATAAAAATAGTATAGGTTCAAAATATGTTTTATGAAATATATATCTAGTTCTATCTATAAAGCGATTCTTACAGATTGGTGAAACCTTACCAGTATCGGTATCTTCAACAGCAGTAGACAGACTTAATAGTCTAGCACTACTAAACGTCCACAGGGCGATAGAAGTGAATGTTGGCGATATTCTAAATTTAATGGCAGATAAAAAAGAAGATTGAACCTTGTTATATAAGTCAATGGGAAAAAATAATATAAATTCCCATTTACTGGTAGATATCTATATTGATCGACATTCTTAAGCCCCTGCGGGTTAGGGGTTTAGAATACACACTCCTTCGTGGAGTGTTTTTGTCGCTACAAAACCAAATCGACATTCTTAATTATGCTACTTTTGAGTGGCTCTATAAAATAATTTTGTTAAATTGTTGTGCCAGGAAACTAGTCAATGATACCGCAAAAGTACCAAGGTGATCCAGAAGAGTTCAGAAAAATATTCCGGAATGATACTGAAAAAAGTCTAGAAAATAATCCCGAATTTCGTTTCAGTCGGTTAAAGTGACTCTTGTTGTTGTTGTTGTTGTTGTAACGACAAAAACACTCCCCGAAGGTTTTGGGGAGTGCTGTCGAACTGACAGTCCTTGGCCGGATATGAATCCGGTACGCTCCGGTACTGCCCGACTGTCGTGGTAGCGATTTGGTATGACCAGTGGAACCTTCTAGGTCATGTCACCCCTCCTTCCGTAAGGAAGGATAAGATGGGTAATGAGAGGTGAGAGGCATCATTTCCGTAGATCAACCATCGAGTTGCGTCCTGTTGCGTTTCATATAACCAGTGTTGCCAGAACTTTTCAGCAATACAGCTAAATTCGAGGAAAAAAAAGCTAAAAAAAAAAAAAATTTTAGGGCTCAAACAGTTAAAAAAGGAAGCAATCTTTTCATATGTTTTATTCGTATTTTTATTCAAAAGTATATAAAAAAGTACTCCAATTTCCTAAAAAGAAAAAGTTTCTTGCAAAGATGCTTTTCATAAGAATACGCACTTTCGAGCATTGGAATTATAATGAACAATTCAAATCTGTACGATATTACGTCAAACTAAGGCTAAATATTTCTATTTACTATATAAATTTTTTGATATTTATATAAAAGGTACAACGAGTAAAATTTAAACTACAAATCACTGTATTATTCGATAAAAAGTCCCATTAAGTTATCAAGTGCGGCACATATTTAAAAGGAAATTTACTTTGGTGGTATACAATGCAAAACAACTATATATAATATAAAAGATAGCAATGTGAGATAATATATAATAAATACGTTTTAAAATATGTCAATATCACAATTTCCTTCACCATCCGCTGAATTAGCATAAATATTAGAACTGCTCATGAGTTGAATGAGAACTTTTCCCGCATGGGAAAAGCTAAGAACAGCTAAAAAAAAATTTGGAAAAAACTAAAAAAAAGCTAGCAGCTAAATTCCATTTTTTTGCATCTAAGCGGCAAAAAAGAAAGCTAGAACTAGCTGGAAAACAGCTAAAATGGCAACACCGCATATAACCAGCCTATAAGATCGAAATTAACCCGATTAAGGGGAACAGTATTTGACTCCATATAATCGATTTTTGAAGAAAATTATTCGAATTTTAGTGAATGTCATCAAGTACTCAAAATCCCTAACTCAATCGCGCCCCCTAAATTATCGGCTACGCTCAGAATCGACCCGTAAAATGACTTTATAGCGATTGTATCCAGAGGGTAAGGGGTTTGAATATCTCCGAGGTAGGTAGGCCTGTCGTAAGAGGCTACTGAAATCCCGATCGACCACGGGTGCGGTGTCAACGAAATCGCGCCCACTGGCGTCGGGAATAAACGAAGGATTATCGAATTACTTACAATATTGTGGCGATTATTCTCAAGCATGTACCATCTCTTACTCAACAACACTCCCACCACTAGTTAAACACAACTGAGATAACGATGGCTACGCTTATGCATGCAAGCGTGTAAATAGGAAGAGGAAGAGTGATGGCGCGAGTGTTTGCGAATACAATGCAAAGAGGAGATGACAATAAATAACACCGACCCTTCCAGAACACGAAAAGCGAACAACCAAGAAAGTTCTCAGTGCGTAGGCAAGCACCCTGTTGGACTATATAAGGCAGTGACCAAGCAAGGCAGGTTGATCAGTTTGTATTCAAGTATTGTACAGTGAACTACTTGCCCTGCGGGTTAGGGGTTTAGAATATGCCCGAGGTAGGCATACCGGTCGTAAGAGGCGACTAATATGCACAAAGGTAATGACGTGCAACTCGATGGTTGATCTACGGATATGATGCCTCTCACCTCTCATTACCCATCTCTCCTTCCTTACGGAAGGAGGGGTGACATGACCTAGAAGGTTCCACTGGTCATAAATCGCTACCACGACAGTCGGGCAGTACCGCAAGGGAGTACCGGAGCGTGCCGGATTCATATCCGGCCAAGGACTGTCAGTTCGACAGCACTCCCCAAAACCTTCGGGGAGTGTTTTTGTCGTTACAACAACAACAACAAAAACAACAACTGTGGAGTAACCAAACTCGGGCATTTGTATTGCGTTTATTACTAGTAAATAAAACTAGCTATTAGTTACAATATCTGTGCGTGTGTTTATTTGACTTTATAGTGATCGAACCCAGGATTGATAATCAAGGAATCATCGAATTCGTCACAATATGATAGCGCCATAATGGTTACCATACTATAGCCAATCCATTCAATTTTCTTAGGTATTTATTTTCTTGATGTTTTTCAGTTATCTGTTTATTGGTTTGGTAATTGTTTACGAACGGCACCGAGTGCGAAAACACGTCCAAAAATGTCGGGAGAGGTATCAAAAGACGCGGATCGGTCCCAGGAATCATAATTCAGATCCGGAGAATGTTGGACATATATTAGCACTCGGTGGCGGTCGTAAAAAATTACAATTGGTTTTTGTTGTTATAGAATATCGTAATACACTGCTGCACAAATTAATGTATGTTGATCAAAGTAGCTTTCCTTAAGGATTCGGCTTTCGAAACTTTTCTGCAGCTTAAAGCAATTTACTTAGCTACGCAGCATGCGAACCCGAGAGGAATAAATTGAGGATTAGTAAAACTGCGAAGTATCGCGATTTTCTCATATCTAAGGCAAATCGCTCTTTTACCAACTAGTAAAATATGTCAAATACCAGCGAATTCTTCTTTAGAAATCAGCTGTCAGAGGTTTGTCCTTTGTTGAGTGACGGAAAAATTGCCGCCGTTGTCACAGGTGAAGAAATAATTTGCATATTTCTATTTGTTTGATATAGTAATTAAGGTAAAATATGCTACAGTCAGCAGTGAAAATATTTATATCAATTTCGCACTAAACAGAGAAGTTTGTGGTTTGGTTGGTTGTTGGTGTGGCCGCGTTTTGTGGGCCATCTTGAGTATATATATGTATGCATTTTAGTCTACTCGGGTCGTGATAAACTAATATGAATTTTTATTTTATTTATCGCAGTTGATTTTGAGTTCCTTTTTCTCTACATATACCAATATGTCAGCAGTCGATGAGTTTGAGGATCCCACTGCTGCACCTACTTACAGTTGCAAACGATGCAAAAAGGTAAGTGTAACACTTGTGTATGATTTTTGACATTCACTGTAATACGTTTTATCTTTTTTAATATTAAAACAACATTTGCCATTTAGACCTTCACTTGCAAAAGAGACCAGCTATTGCATAAGAAAGAAGTACATTTCCAAGCTAAATCATCCTATGAATGCAAATTGTGCTCCAAGTACTTCTGTAATGGTGGCAATCTGGAACGCCATATGAAGGTTCATAACGATGTTCGTCCATTCGTTTGCAATATATGTGAAAAAGCGTTTGCACAGGCTGTAAACCTACAACGTCATTTTTCAGTGCACAATGGAGAGCGGCCATACCAATGCAATTTTTGTACCAAATCCTTTACCCAACAAAGTAATATGCATCGTCATCAACTAACTCATACTGGAGAAAAGCCGTTTCGTTGTAAGCGCTGCGGCCGCTATTTCTCACAGCGTGTAAATCTGAAGAAGCATATTATGGGTCATTTGAATGCGAAACCTTATTCTTGTACCATCTGTCAAAAGTCGTTTATTCAAGCAAGTAATTTCAAGAAACATTTGCAGTGCCACGTAAAAGACGGTGCAGAAATAGATGTAGAGGCTACAGTTGCTGGTGCCACTGCTGCAGCGCGGCAGTGTCTGGAGCTCGCATCTCAAGCTGTGTAAGTGAAATACTGTGCATATTGATGAAAGTGCAATGCAGCGAGTTCAACATTCTGAAAATAATCGTAAAAATCATAAGAAATATATCCAAATTATGGATTGATTTAAACAAGGAAATGTTCGTATTTCTTTTAAAATCTGCATAATTCCCAGAACGTCGGAAGAACTGTACTTTCATCAATTATGTATATAAAATTATTGAATGATTGTGTTTATGAAATATGTTCATATTTTTTTTTATATATTCTAGGGCATTTGAATGTGCTATATGTCGGAGCATTTACGATAATTTTGCTGATTTTGAAATGCATGAGAGTGCTTGCACAGGTGCGGTACAACCAAAGGTAGAAGTACTTGATACAAATGGTTCGGATGACATGTACTCTCCAATGAAATTTGAGGTTGCTCATTTGGATACTCATGAAATAATAATTGAGACCACGCGATAAGCCGATTAATTTACGTATATTTAATTAAATGACACCTAGAAATAAACATAAAAAAACTTTATCCTTCTTTAATATAAAAGTATTACCGGGTGACGTTCTCCTTTTCACTACCCCGAATTTTTTGTCCACATCACAGAGAAGTTGTACCATAGATCATATGTGCCACGGTTGAGCAGATGAACAGATGATTAGTATCATAGGGAGACATTTGGCATGCCAGGTTTCAGCCTGGATAGGTAAGAGTTTAGTCTGTTACAGTATCCAGAACGAAGTTGGGCCACAAGATTCTTGTCTCCTTAGGCAGTTCGCGTTCCTTATTGGCAACAGGTGGAGCTTGTGCCCGTGTATTACCGGGCGACGTTCTGCTTTTCACTAGCCCGTCTTTTTTGTCCACTTCATAGAGAAGTTTTACACATAGATCATTTGTGCTACGGCTTGACGTATTAGGAAAGCAGTTATTCTATAAGAGCATACCTAATGGTTTAATTATGAAAAGTTTCGTATGTACCACTGTGTCACCCTGCACTTTTACAAATACTGCCACAATTGCTTGGTGATAGAGGCACACTCTTGCATCAACTCACCTATCCCCTCTAACCTATCTCTCACCTATCCTGGTCTAACTATTAAATGTCTTTAATAAAGTCAAGATAAATAAAATCACTCACTTAGGGCACTCCATAGTTGCACTTTAAAATCTGGAAGACTTCATGCCCTACGCAGAAAGGTGTTCTGCACATAAATACCTTAGATCAAGCCCCCTATTTGGGATCGAACCCGGGTCATTTTATGGTTTTTTGCCAATAACTTTTAAATTACTAAAAATAATGGGTTTCCCCCTCCGGATTATGATTCCTGGGACCAAAACTAGTCTCTGGGTACCAACATCGACATTTTTAGTGCAGTTTTTACAGTTGACGGTGGATGTAAAGTATTACCCGAATTTTTAACTTTGTTTGCAAATATCTTGCAATTTCTAAAAATATTTGTCCTCCGGATCCAGTAGTGGAATTCATTTACTTCTATAACGACATTCGCAATCAACATTTTGTCGTAACGATATTGGTATTCACTAACCATTTTTTTATCGATAATCGTTTATTCTCGATCAGCTGTGTCGTTAAGTAAACAACACACAATTTGGGGTTGTTATCTGTGTCGTTAAATAAACAACACATAATTTCAAGTTTTTAGCGAAAATTAAAATAATATTATTAACAAAAAAATGGCATTTGAGTACTTAGGGTACGTTTTATAGCATATAGTTTTATGAGGAATCTTAACCCCGAATCGTTATAGCTAAGTTAGTGAATTTAGTTGTTTATCAATCATTTAAATTAACTTATTTGTTCTTTTAATATGATAAAATATTTTATTTAATAATTCTTATACAAAGAAATTCTATTAAATTCCAAGACAAAAATTGAAAGAATAAATTTTGACATTTTGTTGAAATATAAATCAAAAACCAAAATCACAAAACTTGATTATTTAAACAAATACAAAAGTACAAAATAAACAAGTTAAACAAAATTCCACCACAGTGAATAGCACAGTCGATACTGCAGACGACAAAATCGTTATTAAAAATCTCGAAAAATCGCATCGTTATAAGTTAGTGAATTCTACCACAGATTGTCATTCCTGGGACCGATACGCGTATCTATTGGTACTGGGTGGCGTTCGTAAGCAATTACCGAAACAGTTACAACATTTCACCTTCAGTATAAATATAAGGAGCAAAATTATTACTACTTTTATATGTGCACTTCTACGACAACGTGTTCTTGTAGGGTTAATTGTCCAGTTAATTTTAGAATATCAATGAGCACCCTGTTCTAGGTTATTAAACAGCTGCTTTTGACATTTGCTGATAAACAAATTGGTTGCAAATCCATTTTATTGAAGGTTTCTTTTTAATAAATATTAAATATTAATAGAAAAAATATGACGAAAGCAGAGAATGGTTCGAAACCAGATCTGAAAACAGGAAAAACCGAAAAGGAGCGCTCCAATAAACGCTCTCATAAAAGGGAAAAACAGAAGCCGCAAACAAAAGTAGGTACATATCTGGTAAAAGAATTTTTACATATTCATGTTCGTCTGTGTTTAATTTCAGATTGTTATTCGGCATTTGCCACCAACTATGACTGAGGATGAGTTTCTTAAACAAATCGATCCTTTGCCTGCACATGATTCTTACTATTTCGCTGCTGCTGATTGGTCATTAGGATATGACGCAACCTGCCGAGCGTATATAACAATGAAAAACTATGATGATGTATTCCTGTTTAGAGATCGGTTTGATGGCTACGTTTTTGTAGACTCAAAAGGCGCTGAGTACCCGGCTATTGTCGAATTTGCACCTTTTCAAGGTCTTGTGAAGAATAAATCACGCCGAGTTGACAATAAAGTGAATACAATTGAACAAGAGGCGCACTATCAGCAATTTATAGCCAAGCTGGAGGAAGAACGAGAAGCTGCTAAAAATGAGTGCAAATTAGAGTTTAGCTTGGATCGAAAAAAGGACGAAAAAATCACTTCAACCCCACTTCTACAGTATCTTGCCAATAAAAAGGAAAAACGACGGGAAGAGGCGAAAAGACGGCAAGAGGAAAAACGTCGTCAACGTGAGGAGGACAAAGAGAAGCGTAAACAGACACAAACGCAACAGCAAGTAACTAAAATTATTTCCAATCATGAAGTAGGCGGCGGTGGCGGCGGAGCTGCTGGTGCCGGTGGCAAAAGTAACAAATCTGCTGGCGGTAAGGAAAATTTTGCAGGTGAAAAAAATATCCAGACACAGCAACATGAGGAAGGAAAAAGCACACGTTCTCAGCGTAGAGCAGAACGCAATCAACGAAGACGTGAAGAATTTGAACGCAGGCGGCAGGAACGAGAGCAGCGCGATAAGGGAATTGAAGTTAAGACTAAAACAGAAAACGGAGCAGAAATAAAGGAAACTGAAAAGAAAACGAAAGACCAGCCCCAACAGGCAGATAAGGTCGATGATGGAAAACAACAGCCACGTGGAAAGCGCTATAGTGAACGCCGTGAACGTGATAGAAATCGCAATAGGAAGGATAAAGAAAAGGAAAATCAAAAAGATATTGTACCAGGGGAAGCTACTAAAATTGAAGACAAAACTGCAGAGGACAGTGAAGCTTCAACGCCTGTAACTGCGGCTGGAGCCGAGGCAATTGTCAGTGAATCTGTCATGAATTTCATACGAAGTGTAGCTACTGCAAAAGAATTTGTTCCCAAGCACAAACAGCAAGAAATGGAAGATCTACAGAAAAAATCGTCAGGTGAAGCCGTGACATCTGTAAATGAAGAAAAAGTTTCTGATATGAAATCATCAGTAGATGAACCAAAGAAGAGTGACTCGCAAGCTGAAAATGATACGCGCGTCCAAAAGCAAAGCAACGCTGATGAACAGCGCCGTATTAGAAATAAGGTATGCTTTTGAATATTTCACATTTAAAAATGTATGCAACTTTATTCTAAACTTTTGTTGCAATAATTTTCAGGATCGACCTTCGATTGCTATCTATCAACCAAAACCTAGATTGCGCATATCTGAAGAAAGAGATGCAAGTGCTTCTCGGCCTCAACTTAGTAAAAGCGATACACGCAGTAATCCCACTTCCGATTGCGAAAGTTTGAAAAAGGAAGAGACTCGTGGTAAAAAAGTTTCTCGTTACTCTGAACGAAGAGCAGAAAGACGCAATAATAGGGAGAAACATAAACAATGCACCGATATAGTAGAACCAGAGCCGAATCAACCACAATCAGAACAGAAAGAAAATTCAGTAAACGCTGTGGAACAGCCTAAAGCCAATGCAGATAAAAAAAATGAACTTTCGAATAATGATGTTGAAGGGACCGACAAGGATACATCAAATTTAAATAATAAGCAAACTTCTGAATAAAATAATAAATCCACCATTTATTTGTATGCCATTTAAGTTTTGTTTATTATTTCACCAGAGGTTAAACGACAAAAGCAATGATTGCAAATGCCGTTCATAGCCTGTACACAGCTGGATCAGATAGCTGCTTCATATATTTCCGGACGCGATCATTTTGATATTATTCATCCATTGTTGTTGTTGTTGTTATTAACGGTGCTACGCTCTGCCTAATGGGCACGATCACTCTGAAAATCGTCATCAAGCTCGTCTAACGGGAGTCCAAGGAAACGCGCAGTTTCAACAGGGTTGAACCAGAGTGATATTGATGTTAGCAGAGTAGGTTCAATTGAATAGGAAAAGAGATGTTTGGTATTATGAGGGGACATACCACATGCAGGGCACGTATTTGGTATGGTGGGGTTCAGTCTGGATATGTAAGAGTTTAACATGTTACAATATCCAGAACGACCCTAGTCTCCCTCGGAAGGACTAATCCTTTTTCTACCCAAACGGGGAGTAAAATTGACTTTTACCCCTATGAGTATGATACACAAATAAAAATTTACTTATGTATATTGAGTTATAGGCATGGAACAATAAATTAATTAATTAATTATACCATGGTTATAGCCAACTGTAGACTAAAGGGCCTAATCGCGGACTGCTCTCTCTTTTGATATTAGTCACACGATTTTTTGCAGGACTATTCATGCATTTCGCCTCATTTCAATAGGAGGATAGATTCATATGTGTATGAGTGCTGTAAATACGTGTATATTTGTTTAGGCGAATATAAGCACGTTGTTATGTTTATTGCCCACTGAAGTGTTGCTCTAGGCGAGTAAGCTACTTCAATGTCCAAGTTGTGGACACATGTAGTTTGATGGGACATCCAACCATGACTCCTTTGTGGGTCCTTAATTGAGTTATAAGTTTGTCAATTATGAGGCTTACATATCCAGTAGACGTATTAACATGGGAGCTGGTATCTACTCATAATCATATTCTAATACTGAATGATTAGTGGGTACGAACATATTCAAGTGCTTACATTTGGTTATAGGTATATGAAATTGTATGAATATACAGTGAAATTCCTCATAACCGGACACTCACGGTCGCAGTGTTTTTGTCCGGTTATGGGAGATGTCCGCTTATAGGGGATGAGGTCAAAAAATATATACTACACATATAAAATTCATTGTAGTTTATTTAAGAAATTTTTCGAAGTAAGGAATATTTAAATACTTTAGTATTACATATACATACATAAATATATCAATTAAATACATTGTACGAGTACAAGTCGTTACATTTCAATATCGACTAGTTTGATTGAAAAAGTTGGGTGATGCTTGTTTGTTTTAACATTGATTCCTTTAATTTAAAATTTTCATTTTCAAAGTGACTCTCGATATTTTTAACCTGCTGAAAAGCTACATAATCATTTTTTGCATATTGTTTCAAGCGCGCAACAAGTTTTAAAGCCTCATCATATGATGTTATGGGGTCACTTATTTCTTCTGAAGGTTCATCTTCTGAATCACTTAAGTCCATAGTATCATCTGGTTGGTCAAATTGAATTTCTATATTGTTGTCCTCAGTGAAAACATTTTGATCTATTTGGAGGAAACCTTCGAAATAATTTGCCAAATCTAGTCCTTCCTGAAGCCTAGCATAGACTGCCAGTGGAATGTCATCTTCGGGATCAAAATCTGAAGGATCCTCTAAAGTTTCCAAAAAGCCTGCTTTTCGGAAGCAGTTTCGGATTGTTGAGGCTTCCACTTTATCCCATGATGCTTTGCGGAAATACACAGCTTCCAGTACATTAATCGATTTTGAGAGCTCTGAGGCTGAACTTGTATCGCCAATTTTAGTTATCAAGTGTTTTAAAACTATGCTTCTATACAAAGTTTTAAAATTTTGGATTATACCTTGATCAAGGGTTGGCTAACTGCCGTTGTATTTGGTGGCAAGAAACAAATTTTTATGTTGGTCAATTCTAATTCCTTTGGATGAAAACCCGCGTTATCTAGAAACAAGATAATTTTTCGATTCTGGGCTTTCATTCTTCGATTGAACTGCTGCAGCCATTCGCTCATCACTTCTCGAGTCATCCATGCTTTTTTATTAGACTTCCAATCAACTGGAAGTTTTGCAATTGGAACATGTTTAAAGGATCGAGGACGGGCTGCTTTCCCTATAACCAAAAGCGGCTCCTTATCTCCAGCCATATTAGCACAGAACAAAATTGCGAGTCTTTCCTTTGATAGCTTACCTCCCACACATTTTTCGTATTTAAGAGCGAGGGTTTTGTTCAGCAAGGCGCGAAAGAAAAGCCCAGTTTTCTTGCAAATTTCCCTTTCAAAATGGGACCAGAAATCGGAATTTTTTGACTTCTAGCCTTAGCGAAAAAATCAAAACACATCCTGTCTATTTCCGAGCCGCCTTCTTTAAGGAAACTTCGCTTTTGGTGAATATTAGATCCAGACTCCCATTTAGAACGAATTTTTTCTTTATTTTTATTAATTTCAGCAGCCTTTTAAGGCAAAGGAAACGTGTACCTACAAGTTAAATTTTGGACTCACCATACTTTACCTTTTTGCAATTCCACGTACTGATAACTTTTCTCTTTCGAAAACATTAATAATTTCCATTTTCTCTTTAATAGGAAGTAGCTTCTTTTTCGGTGCCATATTATTACGAACTTTGAACGCAACAACTCGCATGCACTTGACAAACTGAATAGAAAACCACCTTTTACTTGACACGGACGGCTTGAATGTGTGCATACATGTTAAAAGCGGAATCCCCTATTTCATTTTTATAATGAACAACAAAGCTTGCTTGCGATGTTTTTGAATTTTGTCCGTTTATGAGAAATTTTTTCATGGAAATGGCTTGAAATACAGTGTCCGCGTCTGGTTATTAGAGCGTCCGTTTATTAGAATGATATTTGTATGAAAAAATTATTGAAAAACCTGTGTACACAAAATTTGTCCGGTTATTGGAGCTGTCCGGTTATAAGGACTGTCCGTCTTCGGGAATTTCACTGTATATGAATGTATGTATGAACAATTGAACCAGTGCAGAATTTAGGTAAAACAAAGCCGTGGGCCGTATATTCTTCCGATCGGTTTGTAAGACTATTAAGCGTATTTTAAGCTATTCCGATCTAATGGGGTATAGTGCAAATAAAAACTTTATGTCACCTTACAGCCCGACGTTTCGCCAAATTTCCTTGGCTTCTTCAAGGGCGACTATTAAAAAGGTGTATTAAGTCATTAAATAAAAATTATAAAAATTGAAAACTATTGGAATATAAATTGATACCATCTCATGTGGTAAGCTTGTCAAACTAAAAGTAAATAAACGATTACCATATTTCACTTGAAGTTTTTTTTACAAAACCTTTCCTAATGGCTAAAAGTATGATATCTATACATTTGGAAAGTAAAAAAAATTAATATAACGAGAACTGGGAAGTGGAGATAGAAAAATACGAAGATGACAATCTGTTCATAGTTTTCAAGTCAGAAAAGGTGTCAAAGTAGGACTCCGAATGTTCAACTTTGAGGAAATCGGTGGGCAACTACGCTGAATTGTATGTAGCGGTATATGTTGGGTTCTGTATAAAATTCACCAAAATCGAGTTGACTACAGTTTAACCGGCGAATATTGGTGATTTAGCCCTTATGGGTACACTTAGGTCTGGCCAGACCTATATCAAATTTAGCTTAATTTTTCTCACGGAAATTAAAAAGCCAGAACTTTGAGATCTTATGATATCCTCAACGTACATATTAGCTATCACTTTGAAAGAAAAAATTAAAAAACAAATTAATAATTTGGATTTTATTACAAATTTACTAACCTTATACCTTAACCGTACACTATAGGTCCAGCCAGACCTATATTGTTATGAGTGTGGAAATAATTGAAATTGTTACTTTTTATTCACCTCTACTTTAAAAACAACGGTAAAAATGCTAACGCAAATAAAAATTGCAACTGTTTCAAGAAAAATTCTGCCAGTTGCTTTTATGGTGTGACATAGTGTGGCCCCGAAATCGTTTTACTTTTTGTCTGTAAGTGTTTTCGTGTAAAGGTAAAACTAATAATGTCCGAAAATTTTGAATACTTGTCTGCCTCAATGCTAAACCGGTAAGTTGATATTTTATTACTTTTTTTATAACTATTATTTGAAACTTTACATGTGTTTATTCAGTATGTCAGAGGAGCAGCGAATAAATTCTTATAGCGCCTTGTAGATCATGCCACTGGTATAGATGGCGATGGATATGAGGAGATTGAAGATTTACCAAGGCTTAATGACAATGAAGATGAGGATTTTTTTGTTGATGATTATGCTTCTGATATCGAGGATGAAAACGTTCTTGAAGTGGGAAGCGATCCTGAAGACTCCGACGATGATGACAGAGGCGAACATGTTGAAGCTCCCATCCAAACAAATTTCTTTGGTGCTCCTGATGGCACTAAGTGGAGCAGGGTTCCTCCTCCATCAAGTCGTATGCGCAGCCACAATATTTTGAGAGAAGCTGGTGGAACTGTAAAAAGGACCTTGTCGTCCAATCCCCTGGATATATTTAAGGCATTAATAACTGAAGCAATGGTAGTTATCATTATGCGAGAGACAAATCGAAAAGCTTTAAAAGTGATTGAGAAGTTTAATCTGGAAAAAAACCCAAAAAACCAAAGCAATGGAAAATGGTTGACGAAAATGAGCTATACGCTTACATTGGAGTTTTGCTTGCTGCTGGATTGAATCACGCAAATATGCAGCACTACACACAGTTGTGGCGGTCAGATTCTCTTCCAATCTATAGAGCGGTTATGTCCATACAGCGGTTCAAATCTATAACTGCCTTTATAAGGTTTGACGATGAAAGAACACGTGCTTCACGTCAGGAGAATGATAAGGCTGTACCTATTCGTGACATTTGGACTATGCTCAATACACAATTGGAGCTGCTTTATAAGCCTACAGAAAACATAACTGTATGCCCCTGCGGGTGAGGGGTTTAGAATATGCCCGAGGTAGGCATACCGGTCGTAAGAGGCGACCAATATGCACAAAGGTAATGACGTGCAACTCGATGGTTGATCTACGGATTTGATGCCTCTCACCTCTCATTACCTACCTTATCCTTCCTTACGGAAGGAAGGGTGACATGACCTAGAAGGTTTCACTGGTCATAAATCGCTACCACGACAGTCGGGCAGTACCGCAAGGGAGTACCGGGTTCAAATCCGGCCAAGGACTGTCAATTCGACAACACTCCCCAAAACCTTCGGGGATTGTTTTTGTCGCTACCACAACAACAACATAACTGTAGATGAACAGTATTTTCCATTCACCTTGACAAGTGAATATCGCTTTTCTGGAAGAATTGTCATTGCTGATAATTTTTTTACCACATTGAATGGCGTCCATAAATTAAAAGATTTCGGACTAGCTTATGTTGGCACTCTACGTAGAAATAAAAAATATATCCCAAAGGAAATGTGGCCAAGTAACACCCGCCCTTTATTATTGTGACGAATTCGATAATTCCTTGATTATCAATCCTGGGTTCGATCACTATAAAGTCGAATAAACACACGCACAGATATTGTAAGTAATAGCTAGTTTTATTTACTAGTAATAAACGCAATACAAATTCCCGAGTTTGGTTACTCCACAGTAGTTCACTGTACAATACTTGAATACAAACTGATCAACCTGCCTTGCTTGGTCACCGCCTTATATAGTCCAACAGGGTGCTTGCCTACGCACCGAGAACTTTCTTGGTTGTTCGCTTTTCGTGTTCTGGAAGGGTCGGTCTTATTTATTAGCATCTCCTCTTTGCATCGTATTCGCAAACACTCGTGCCATCTCTCTTCCTCTTCCTAGTTACACGCTTGCATGCATAAGCGTAGCCATCGTTATCTCAGTTGTGTGTTAACTAGTGGTGGGAGTGTTATTGAGTTAGGGATGGTACATGCTTGAGAATAATCGCCACATTATCTACCGAATTTGGGTTTATCGAAAACGTTAGCCTCATATCATATGTCCCAAAAAAAAAATAAATGTGTTTGTTTATTATCTTCACTTCATCAAGACAATGCAACTAGCGGTCAACTGCAAAAACCTGATGCGATTCTTTTTTATAATAAAAATAAATGCGGAGTTGATGTAATGGATCAAATGTTAGGGAAATATACATGCAAACGGAGAAGTCAGCGGTGGCCACTGGCTTTTTTCTACAATATGCTAGATGTGGCTGCTTTGGCATCTTATGTTACAAAAAATCAAATAGAGAAAAGCAACGCAACTGATGCACGACGTCTCTTTCTGAATAATTTAGTAAAATCGCTAGTACATCGTCAAGTCGAAATTCGTATGAATAATCCCAATGTAATGAAACAGTTTACGTCACGATCGGCCATAGAAGCATTTTTCGGTAGCCTTATTGCACCTTACGTATGTGGACCAAGTACAAGTGGCGCAGGAAATCTAAAAAGATCGTGCAAAATATGTTATAGCAATGACAAATTGCAAAGAAAAACAAGATTTGTTTGTATAAACTGTTCAGATCCAAAATTAATAAAATGTAGTTTTAAAAGTCTGCGTGTTTGGTAAAATATAATAAAAAAAAAGCATAATATATAAACGAAAATTAAAACTTTTGTGTTTTTTTGCATGTTTTTATAAAATTTATATTACTTTCCATACAAACTCCATATAGGTCTGCCCAGACCTATGGTGTACGGTAGAAGGTATATGAAACTAGTATACCCATAAGGGTTAAACTCTACTTAGAAATCATATGGTATGCATTAGGCAGTCAACATTTGGCAAAATATTTAAAATAAAATTGCGATTTTTGTAAAATTGTTGTGCTAGGAGCTTCAATAAATAAATACAAATCAATAGTTAACTGTGGAATGTAAGTTAACTCGGACTATGTCACATTTCAATCAAAAGCACAATTTAAATGAATTGAAATTATAAATCCAGAATTGAACGTAGCTGCATTACTTTACTCCTATTCTAGCCACGTAGAAAGCAAAATTTCCTAACACAACTATATGAGCATCATCAAGGCATACAATTTGGTTGGCCTTGGATCAGTTCGGGATGAGTCGCAAAAGAGCATACGGCATGGGCTCAACATTTGTTTGAGCACGCTCTATGGAGAGACTAATTGTACCCCTTTATAGGACTACTATAGGACATATTCTCTCTCTAGCCAAAATGGGTACGGTTAGACATGTCTTTCAATACCTATGAACACGCCACGTAGATTACAACTCACTTATATTGAATTATAGTTCATAATAGACTGAATGAAATAATCGCCGATCACTTTCTTGAGATATTAGCTTCTGAAAATAGTCAGTATGCCAGAGTATTACATGAAATGCAAAAATATTTTACAACTAGGTGTATATTTCACCCGCATTTAGACTTCCTTACTTGTTAGTATATATTCTGGTGCAAGTCCACTTTTGAGATAGTCTACTGGATTAGCGCCTATTCAGCTTATTTTTTAATCCTGGCCTGTATGTCCCAGGTATAAAACTATTGTTGGTTGTATGTTAACATAGGAAATTATATGTCAGTAAACATTATTTGTTCGAAAGTGGTATACTTAAGAGAATGTATGCACAGCAATGTTCTGCACAATATTTACTACATACATAGGCACTACATCACTGCAGTCAAACCTACTAGTGGTATACTAGTTGGCACATACAGTCCAACCACTCGGAGTTCTGTCTTATTTCCATATTAGCAACTATAAAGATTTAACATGGCGATGGGCTACGATATATTAATATCAGCCATAATAGTCAGTATATGCGTCAGATTCATAACAACCATCATACTAGTCAGCATATGAATCGGAATAATACCAGTTACTGTACCACTTAATTGTAGGTTAGTTCAATCTGGGTTGAAAATACACGAAAATTGCAAAAACTATATTACAAACCGCTTTATTCAAAACTCAGCCATCAGATATAAAATATGTGCCCATAAATATGAATATTAGTTGAAGAATTGAAACAAATTTGAACACAAATATAGTCTCTGCTCATAGCAATTGTACCCTTGGTGGTATGTGTCTCTGCGCCATTTTCGCAACGGTTCCGTTGGAGATTCATTTTATTTCATTTATGAAAACTGCATTCCACAATCGCAATAAGTCAACCCTGAAAAATAACAACAATTGAATATATCTTTTGTATATTTGTTGAAATTATTTTCTTCAGAAAAAGGTTACTTTGATTATTCCAAAAATAAATGTTTTTACTTACACAACTGCTTTGTGGCTGCTGCGCCGCTATTGCAGTAGCGACGTCGCAAACTACTAAGCGTAATTTTGTTGACATGCATTTACGAACATGATCTGCAACTCAAATATACTATTTGAAGCTCGTAATTCTCAAAAAGATTGCGTTTTCACTATAAAAACTATATTTAATTAAATTAAATTAATCTTTAAAAACCCCGAATATTAGTTGAACAGAAAAGTAAAACGTAGGATGGCGTTGTTCACTGCACGATAGAGTTGGCAAATATTCGTGTACCTGTGATTTTGTCACAGCGACTGGAAGGTCACAGTAAATCGGAGCGACAGCTTCAAATTCAACGCCGTGACTGTGACAGCATCTGCTCCGTGCTACCGTTTCCAATCACGGTTGCCACTAAACGTAATTATAGCTCTCAGAAAATGCCTGCTCAAATATGAATATATACATATAATAGATTCATATAAGATTTGAGCTGCGACCAAGGCGAATTCAGTACAAGGTGGCATTATCCAATCAGCTAATAGCTACTTTTTTCTCGAATTTTGACACTACAACTTTCACCGCAGTACGATTTTAACATTAGACCCATTAATTACAAAAACAAAATACATAGAAAATGTGTGTCTGTATGTTTATAATTCGCCTTGCTTCCACCTTATGTTGAATTCGCCTTGGCCGCGACTAAGTATCTGTAGATGGCGCAGTCCCAATTTAAGATCTATTGCGAATATATGTGAAATGTTACTAGTAGACACAAATACGTGATGATTCAACGAATTGTGGTGCATACATCCCTAAGGCTATGAGATAATTTTGAATGAAGTTATTTCGCAAACAATTTGGGAATTTTAACAATAAATTATTAATAAACTGTTGACTTCCTCAAAAAACTGAGTTGTGAGGGCTTGAACACTCTAAGTGCGGGAAAAATTCCTTTTTCTAGTGGTAGGGTACTTCGGAAAAATTTTCCCAATTAATGTTTTAAGTACCTGGGTGACCGAGCCTTGCTCGGTATTTTTCGAATTTGTCGCATAATCTTAATTACCAAGAGCATAGATTTCCAAAATGGAACACTAACCACAAAAAGTCACTTAAGCCTGTTCGGTTAAACCGTTCCCGAGATAGTGGTCGATATCTGAAGGAATAAATAAAATGCGTTCAGGTGGAAACCCTACTTGAAAATAATTTTGTTGGTATACGGCCTAAAATACCTTTCATTTGTTACCCATATTCCCATATATTGCTTAATATTTAAAAAAAATTGTATTAGTTGGCAACCCTGTGAACCACCCCAAGTGGCAACACCAAAGTAGAAAATCTTAACCCATCTTCGGCCGCTAGGACCATAATCAAGAAAAATTTCAAATATCAAAAGATTCTGACCAGCCGTTTGCTTTTTGTGGACTGGTCGAAAAATCGACCGCTGGCCAAAACCCGTCAAGTATGTAAAAAAAATAAATTGCTTCATGACAAAAAATGTTGCTCTCAAACTTGAGTTATTTGTTTTTATTTCAAAAAAAACTGCTTCGTATTGAAATGTTATACATTCTTATACATATACATACATATTTTATAAACATTGATACATTTTTATGATATTCATCAAAGTATTTAGTATGTAAGTAAATATTGCATTTTTTGCAAGTAAAAATAGTATGTTTCTTGCATAATTTACAGCGCCGATGTTTTTTTTCAAGACTTTTTACTACAGAATGTATCCTTTCGTTGCTCCGAGGAAGGTTCGACGGCTGGTTTAAGTATCCGCCTTCATGTCCACGTCTGCCTTCTTCTTCATTGTCATAAATCAACAATTTTGTTGTGACTTCAGAACGAAAATTAATTTGCGAAAGTGGGGTTGTCTTTTGGATTTTTGCAATCATACAATGCAGCTTCCACGCATTGACCATGACGTTACAAGGAGGGTTTGTCCATAGTGGCCACCACCACTTCTTTCCTCGAATACAAATACGATAATTTGCTACAGCATTGTCATGCAGACACCCATACCCTTATTATACTCTTGAATAACTTATGGCTGCGATATAGTAATAGTTTTTTTTTTTGTTTACGGCAATATCTTTTAGCAGAAACAATTGGCTCCCCACTCGGGTTATTGCTTATTATATTGACAAGAGCATTGTCGTTCCACCGGACAGTCTATATTTCTTGATTACTATCGAGTACCTGCTCCGCGCTTTTCTTTTTTTTAAACATCTTAACGGTGGTTTTCCCATTCTATTTTCGCGTATAGTGCCAGTTGCAAAGAATCGACGTTCATTCAAAAGACACATGAGGGGATAAGAAGAAAAAAAATTATCGAAGAAAATAATGTGGCACTCAGGGTCAGATACGTTAGAAAGCAAATCTAAGACAGGTTGCGCGCCTAGACCTATATCCAGATTGTGAGGAGTTGCTGTGCCGCCGTAAAATGAGCTGGAATATAAATATCCACTTTCTGAGCATAAACACCACGACCTGAATCCAAACCTGATCGGCTTTCCTTTGATAAACATCTTGCAAGAGTGGCGATCAAAGTACGGAATCATCTGTTCGTCGATAGAAAGAATATGATTAAAGACTCCAAATTGCATAAATCTTTCGTTTAGAGCATCAGTAATAGGGCCAAACTTTGCAAATCGATCTGCTGTATTTAAATTGTTGTTATTTGAGAAATGAAGGAACTGTTTAATTTTTTTAAAGCGATTACGACTCATCGCTTGTTTCACTATCGGAATCCCCATGTCGGGTCGAACAGACCAATAATGATCAATGTGAGGCAAAGTATGGTACCCCGAAAGGTACAAAATACCAATAAATCTATGTATTTCTAATGGCGTGACGTCAATTGAAGTATTGTGTTGATTGGCATATTCATTTGTAAAAGTTGTAATCTCTTCAATAACTTTTTCATCAAAAAACAATGCAAATAGATCATAGGGAGATTTAGAGCCTGCAAAAAAGGAGATGAAATATACGTACCAAAATAATAGATAGTAATGTTGTTGACAAATTGAGACGGTTCTTACCAATTTGAGCAAAAATATCTTCCATTTTGTGACTTTCTACATTAATTGTCTTTCTTGTGTATTTAAAATTTCTAGGCTTTCGCCAAACCGGGAGACCAAAATCTGATTTTTTCTTAAATCCGCCTCATGCATTGGATGTTGATGGATTTTCTGCGTCACCCAGATCGTTACCTGCATTTGGAATATTCTCTGCTTCTGAGTATTGTAGCTCAACTGTGCCCGCTATTTCATTGAGGTAATCGTTATTGTCGTCGTTAATATTTATCAGGTCATCATCCAAGTCTTTTTCGTCCGTCATGCACTCCACATCAGGCGGTGGAATGTATACAATGTCGACCTCCTTTGCGTTCGATAGAGCTTGATCTTACTCATCGTCTGAAAATGGCTCATTTAAAATGGCCATAATTTCACTAATTTTTAATGATTTACGAACCGGCATTGTATTGGCCTATTGACCACACAATTTTAAAAAATGAACTGACCAAAATCAAAGCAAAACCATCCGGGGAATCCCCTTTTCAAACTTTAAGTAACGATGTATAGAGGGAGACAAATATATGATACAAAAGTATTGCAAAGTCACGGGAGTTGCCAGACTTTTACTAAAAAAGCAGAACTTTAAATAGAGCTAAACCAACATCTTATACATTTTCAGAATTCAGATGATACTAGTTTGCCTTTATACAATGAATAAAACGAATACTGCTTTGAATTTTTTTTAACCTACTTGACGATTTCTGGCCAGCGGTCGATTTTTCGAACACTGAAATTTACGTTCTTGGAAAAGTTAGAAAATTGGCAAATTAAAGTGGAAATTTTTTTATTCTTACAGGCTGATATTTTATCTTCCCAAGATGTTGGTGTTAATTACTTTTAACATTTGTCTTCTAATAATTTTTATTTAAACAAAAAACTGTTAAAAATATGTATATTTTCTTCCTATGACAAAAATTTGAATTCAAGCATTTTTTCAAAAATATCTATACTCACGGCGCCGCCGATATTCCAAGTTTACTAACCCTGTAAACGGATCAGAATATCAGCATTTAGTTTGAGAGATATGGACCTCTAAAATTGGTGGTCGAAAAATCGACCGTTGGCCGAAAATGGGTTAAAACAAAGGATACTACCCATATACCAAATTTCATCCAAATCGGTTAAGTCGTTCCTGAGATGGTAGTGGATATACAAATATACAACTATACAAATATACAAGAAAAACTCGTTTAAAGTTATAAGATTTACTGAAAAAAATTAATAAAACTTTCATCTATTTGTAACCATTTGGAGACAATGGGGCATATTCATAGTCAAATTTAAGTATGATTTGAATTTAGTTGCAGCTATTTGCCCCAATTTGGTATGGGATATCTATCGAAAAAGATTCATCTAAATTTAAGTCACACCAAAGAACATATAACAATACGAAGACCCAACAGCGAAAGCAAGTGGACGCTGTCAAATCGACGGTAGGTAATTCACCACTGTACCTGCGTGTAAATTGCTTGAATTCACTGTGTTTTAATTGTATACTTACACAAAAAATTATAGTTGGAGCTACAAAAACGTTTAATTGTCAATATTGAATAAAAAATAAAAGTGCTAGTAGCCTTAAAACTGGCAATTTAAACGCGAATTTCCCCAGTGGTGAATTACCTACCCGCGAATTGGTGGCTTACTGTTTCCCACTACTCGTCGCTTTGAACCTTCTTATAGTTATATGTTCATTGGTCATACTCAACTTTGCAAAAATATTTCAGGATACAAACGAAGATTTATAACTAAAACAAACGATAATAACAACCACTGCTGGTGGCTCTTCTTTTCAAGAGGCAGTCAAAGTCACGGATCAAAACAGCTGTGGCTGAGAAGTCACAGTCACAAATCACACTGTGTTGAATTCGATGATTCCTTGATTATCAAACCTGGGTTCAATTACTATAAGGTCAAATAAACACACACACAGATATTGTAACTAATAGATAGCTTTATTTACTAGTAATAAACGCAAAACAAATTTAAGAGTTTGGTAACTTTGCAGTAGTTCACTGAACAACACTTGAAAATAAACTGATCAACCTGCCTTGTTTGGTCACTGCCTTATATAGTCCGACAGGGTGCTTCCCCACGTGTCGAGAACCTTCTTGGTTGTTCGTTCTTCGTGTTCTCGAAGGGTCGGTGTTATCTATTGACATCTCCTCTTTGCCTTGTATTCGCACACACTCGCGCCATCACTCTTCCTCTTACTTGGTCCACGCTTGCATGCCTAAGCGTATCCATCGTTATCTCTGTTGTGTTTAACTAGTGGTGGCAGTGTTATTGAGTTAGCGATGGTACATGCTTGAGAAGAATCGCCGCAACACTGTTCTGCAAAAATCACGGGATCTGCCAACTCTATTGCACGATTGCTGCCGAATACTGAATTGTTTTCTTCTTCGCTCGTTACAAAATTTTTTTTTAGTATGTAATGCCAAACCAATCCACATAGCAACTCCCATTTGCTGACAGTCATTAAAGAGAGAGAGAATGCCTTTATATAATAAGAATTTTTCTTTAAACGAGAAGAAGTGACTCGTTGCGACGCATTGCGTTTTACATAAAGAGCCCGTAAGTATATATTTTACTTCATATACTTTATGCTTGTGTTGGGAAAAAAAATTCCTATATTGCTAAATCATTGATCATATTGAGGAAATTGTTTTTTGAGTGCTTAGCCTGGACTTGTCTGCATTTGAAAAAAACTTTTAACATCTCCCCTTCTTATCTTCCAGTTTTCCCTTCCTCTGGCCCAATCACTTTCCTCCTTCTCTTATTTAGTGGTCGTGGCACACCTCTCTAAATAATTTATTATAACTTACAACCAATTTGCTTTCTTTCCTTTGCAATTGGAGGCAAATCGGTTTCGAAGTTGTGCCATCTTCAGTGTCATTTTGTGTCCTTAAAATGTTTCACTATTAGTGTTAAAACCCCAGTTGGGTATATAATTTCCGCTTGCCAGCGAAATTAGACTTGCTCGTTACAAGTTCAAATGGTAGCAGATGACTGTTTGGGTTTTGTATGAAATGCACTTTTAGCCCAAAGTCGGAAATATTGCCGAAAGTGCGAAAATATAATAAATTCTTGATGGTAAATTACATACGCACTTGACCACAAAACCGAATACGCTTGCATGAAAGTTCTTTAAATCCTTGCCTTGACATTGGGTATGTGGACATTTATGTTCATATCTTTGTTAGTGAATGGGTGTATGTATGTATGCCCATATGTGCACAGCTGCAGGATATGCACCTGTCGCATTTTGCAACAATGTTTTGAATTTTAATTAAACAAACAAAATATTCTAAATTAGAAGCTAGTAATGAACACAGACATTTTGTCTGTAGGTAGTAACCGTATGGATATTAGTGTGCTTAACTTTTACTGTACGGCTTAGTGTCCGACCGAAGGTTCGGCCAAGCTTCGGTACTCGGACTATTATTGAAATTATTTAATATGCAAGTACCTATATCGATCATTTCGTTTGCAGTGTCATCACTTTCGATTACTTTCGTTCAGATTTTAATCAGCTGCTTTTTCTTGGTGTATCTCTAGAAAACGCAATATATTTTCATACTGCGAATAATACTTCTACACTTTGCGGTAATTCTTCTTGAAGTGTAAGTAGCCTCAATATTTAGAAATATATAAAAGTAATAGAATTGCATTTTGCTTTGAATTTATAGAAAAATCAGCGTTATTTGGAAGTTTTTCAACAGGCAAAAGTCAACTGCGATTTGCCACGTGTGCCAGAATAGTTTTTTAGCTTTAAGTACTGATTTTATGAATTTCATTTACATCGTTAAAATGTTATTAACATACAGACTGACCTTTTTTGTTTTTGTTTACAACTACGTATTTTTGTTGCCAAGAAACAATAAAAATGAATGGTTATGCAATAAATAAAATCACAAACATAATTTTTTTTTTATTTTCGTATTCGGCTTCGGTGTTCGGCCGAATATAAAATTCTAGCTTCGCTTGGACACTAGTACGAATATATGTATACATTAGACCATTTCAAATTCGTTTGCAAAATGCAATTTCCGATGTTCGGCACATTTAGAATCACTTTTATAGTTGTATAGTCTCAAATCTCATCAGTTGATTACAACTGGTATGGTTAGATTTCAAAATCACCCACCCCATATTGTAGCTTACGACCAAATTCTTTTTTGCAGGTTTTTGATGGTGTTAATAGCCGGATTTTTTGGTAAGTATTTTTCGACACATGAATAAAATAACAAAATGAAATTTTTTTTTCACAATTTGAAGTTTTCTTTATAAATCAAATTGTATTTTTTTTTAGTTATTGTTATTGTTTGTAACTACAAAAACCCTGTAAAAAACGTTGGAGCATCAGAGTACTCCAACACTTATCCTCATTCATATAAAAAAGGTGGTCCAATTTACATAGCGATGTCCGGTGATTGGATCACCTAATCCTATTCGGAGTACCATTTACTTTGCTTCTGAATAGTCTATAGAGCACCTACGTTGGAGTACTTTGAAAATGCTGCCAAAAGATTACTCTATAGAGTACTCTAGACAAAAGCGAGAACTGAGTATGTGTTCCTTTGAGGACCACCTACTCCCGCTCTCGCTTTGCTGTTGAATACTCTATAGAGTAATCCCATGGGAGTATTTTGAGAGTACTCTCACGTAGGTGGTCTATAGAGTATTCAAAAGCAAAGAAACGGAGTACTCCGAGATGGATTAGGTGATCCAATCACCGGACATTGCCATGTAAATTGGACCACCTTTTTTATATGAATGAGGATATGTGTTGGAGTACTCTGATACTCCTTTAGGAGTATTCTATGGAGTATGAAACGGAGTATTTCCGTTTTTTGCAGGGAAATACTCACAAATACAAAAATACAGAGTGACAGACCTTTGCCGGATATGAACCCGGTACACTCTGGTAGTCCCTTGCAGTACTTGCCCGACTGTCTCGAGAGCGATTTGGTATGACACGGGCAACCATCTAGATCATGTCACCCCTCCTTCCGTAAGAAGACAGAAGATGGGTTATGAGAGGTGAGAGGCATCATATCCGTAGATCAACCAACGAATCGCACGAGATTACCTTTGCGCATGGCCCCTGCGGGTTAGGGGCTTAGAATATGCCCGAGGTAGGCATACCGGTCGTAAGAGGCGACTAATATGCACAAAGGTAATGACGTGCAACTCGATGGTTGATCTACGGATATGATGCCTCTCACCTCTCATTACCCATCTCTCCTTCCTTACGGAAGGAGGGGTGACATGACCTAGAAGGTTCCACTGGTCATACCAAATCGCTACCACGACAGTCGGGCAGTACCGCAAGGGAGTACCGGAGCGTACCGGATTCATATCCGGCCAAGGACTGTCAGTTCGACAGCAACCCCCAAAACCTTCGGGGAGTGTTTTTGTCGTTACAACAACAACAACAACAACCTTTGCGCATTTTAGTCGACTCTTACGACCGGTATGCCTACCTTGGGCATATTTTTTTTATTTATTCTTTTCTTTGTTGTTGTTATTTGCAATTCAAACATTTTTTTAGGCAAGCAGAAAAAAATTTATCTAGCATCGAAACGACGAATAAAAAACAGCCAATATAAAATTACTCTTTAAAAAAAAAATTTATCATCTTATTATTGGTTAGATGAATGAAAAATAGGGAAACCCATTTTATAGAGCACTCAATTCGATATATTGGAATATTGGAGAAGATATTGTCTTAATTATCTTTGAGCAATGAGATTAATCATTTTTATATAAACCTGAAGTGAAAATGAAATGAAATGAAGGCGCTCCTATCTTTTCAGGTACCTCTATGTTTGCGTGCAAGTGTTGGAACCTTTCTTAAAATTTTGCTATACAATATTTCAAGCTTATTGCTTTATTGAAGATTAAGGGAAAACGCTTATAGTTTGCTTACAGATAACCTTAAAGGGGAAAGTTGCAACAAAAACAAATCAAAGTTTTTGAAGTCATGATATTTTAAACACTCAACTTACCTTCATCATTACATATTACCACTTATATGTAAATATATCTGTACATATGTTTATAGATAAGCTAACAACGTCTCACTTAAGCTGTTTCAGGTATTTAGCACCAACTTTTTTTAACCAAATAAAGGCAAGGTACGACATAAACTTTTAATGTTTTCACTTCACGGTAAAATATACAAATGCATAAGTAAGTATACATATATAAAGATGGGTGTGTATCACAAGACAGGCAGTGACAAAGTTTGACAATGAAGCCTCCTTGCTCAATTTGTGGGCAATATGCCATAAAACCTGTATGTGAAATAAAGCCATTATGACATTATTGCACTTTTGGTAATATGACGTGTGATGTTTATGTATCACATGACATATCAATGGCATCGGATAAACCAAACAGCATTTGACATTTCTTAAAAAAATCATTTAATAAAAAATGAAAATTTGGAATAAATAATCGCGCGTTCTTTTATTTCAAATTTTCGCCTGCGCCGCTTTTTTTAATAAATGCCAAATTGATAGGACTAAACATGTGACTTTTTCTAATTTAGTGTGCGATATGATTATGTATATGGCTTTATTTCACATTAAATATTTCACGTAGTAGAAATAATGCCATATTGATTAATATGGCCTGTGCCAGCGAACAACCTCCGCCAAGCCGAAGAAGGGGAGACGACCTCCCGGGTTGGCCATCACGAATTCGATAACTATCTGAGACAGCCTTGCCTCAAACTCCCCCACTTATCCTAGACGGGTTTGCCTCTGGTGGTGGTCGCAACGAGATTACTAAGAACAGTCTGTGCAGAAATTTTGCTCCTCTTAAAGGTGTTAGGTGCCTATTCGAGATACCTCCTCCTTTTACCAGCAGGGGATTTCTTAGCAGTGTTTAAATACGCCCGATACTCATCCACCACCGATGTAAAATAGATGCTGTCCACTACATCCTTTGGGATGGACGATACCGTTTGCCGTGTTCTTTTTATGCCTTTCAGGGCAGACAGAGCAGGCACTTTTGTTCCAGGGTTATTTACTAGAAGAATTTTAAGTTTTAAAAAGAAATCAAGCATCATACAGTTTATTCGTTCCATATTCTGTGAAGTCATTCCTTTAAGGCGTATCTGTCTACTCGTGTATTTTGTGATTATTCAAATTGAGTAATTTATTTGCATTTATGTACGTAGGATGACATACATACGTGAATGCGAAGCATTGTTATCTTTTCATACAATTACATTCAATTTTAGAGCGAAATTAAGATTGTTTCGATATCGTTATTCTTTCTTTGAACCGTATTTACTTACACATACATATGTAAACTCACACACAGTCCGCAGAACTAAAAAAAATATTCTGTTACAACTAGAGATGTGCGAGTAATAAATTATGCGAGCATCTGATTAATCAAAATTAACTAATCAAAAAATAATATGAATTGATTAATCAAGAAGATTAATTTCCTGATTAATCCCCATTAGATTAATCATAACCTGATTAATTTTATTATTTTGTGTTTGGCATAATGCACGGACTTCATTACTTACCATAAAACCATGTATAAGTATCCCATATGCTGGTAATCTTGAAATATATGCTGGGTTAATTTATCTAACTAGAGCGCTAATGATCATTAAATGAAATGTTTTTGATAACAGAGTATCAAAACCGGCTTAGCACTTTATTTTTGTTTACTTGTGCGGGCGGCTTAAAACAATGTGACTTTGCTAAGGAATGCGAGATTACGGTACAGCAATAGGATGATGTGTAATAAATAATAGGCTAGAGTTAGAAGCATTTAATTTTAAGTAATCAATTGTAAAGTTGGATTTGAAGAAGCGAGTCATATCGCCGTGAATAAAATACCAATAACAACACAATACTTAACTGGCGCCCAACTTCAAGGCTTGAAAGGACTAAGGACTCAATAATCTCTAAGGATCTGGCTGACTTGTATCAACATAAAAAATCCGACTATAAAGAGACGAAGAAGCCTAAAATTCTAAGGACCACACCTTCATTTATTAAAAAACTTGGATCTGGTTGACGTGTATCAACATAGAATACCAATAAAATAAGACGAGGAAGCTTGAAATTCGAAGGAGCCGACTGTACTACATTTATATTTACATATTAAAAAACTGTAAGTGCTCTTTCAAACTATTTTCAAGTGGTTTTTAGTAAATTCTATTATAAAAATATTAAATAAGAAGCAACATTCTGACAAGTGAATTTGACTAATTAACAAAAAAGTTTATAAAGGTTTTTTTGATTTAACCTGTTATTAAACTCCTAACTGCCAATCAAATATCTGAATAAATTAAAAAGGTGTATTGAATCTTGACATTCTGTTCTTTTAATGAAGTAAATTTTCAAACATTTTTTATTTTATTTTACAAGCATAGCTTGTATTTTCCGATTCGAATTTTCGGTGCTAGTTAATACTATAAAATTAAACTTAATTCTGAAGTGTCGCCTTTGTGAATTAATTCTGTCAAAGCAAATATATTCGAAATATACTTTGTTGAATATACTTATGAATCTGTATGCAAATTATTTTTTCCATTTCGAAGACAATAATTGACATGTTATTTTGAATGCATATTTAAAACGCTAGTGTATTGGTCTATAATTGATCTGTTCGCGGAGATTCCTAAGAAGCATTTCACGTAGTAGATTTTTTTCAAATTTTGGACTACAAGAAGACCTTTTTTCTCGACAAAATGTTCTTAAACAAAGACCAAGTGCTAGAAATCGTTAATGAAAGTAATGAGCGTATTAAACAGGAGTTAGTTGAACAGTTAGGTAGTTTAGCTCAAGCAATTGGTCGCCTCCAACCTCCAAGTGTTGAGTCGTACCAACCAGTTTCAATTAACCCGTTAGCCGCAGAACATAATGCAAGCCTAGACTTAATAAAATCCCTACCAGAATTCAAGGGTGATTCTATATCTTATCCAGCTTGGCGAAGTGCAGCAGTATTCGCCATGAATTATTATACAGAGGGATCAGAGAAGTACTATGTAGCCATGGGCATATTAAGAAATAGAATAGTTAGTTCGGCCAACTCTATCCTTGCCTCGTTCAATACCGTTCTAAATTTTAAAGCTATTCTAGCCAGGTTGGATCAGGAGTATTCAGATAAGAGGCCATTGTATGTTCTGGAAAATGAACTCAGTATCCTCAGACAGGGAAATTCATGTATTGATGACTTCTACAGCAAAGTGGAAAAACAACTTTCTCTTATAATAAATAAACATATTATGAGCCACACTGGTAGGAATGATAAATTGCAGCTTTGAATGAACGAGCCAGGGAAAATGCTCTACGTGTTTTTATATCAGGATTACATCGCCCAATGTGCGATATTCTCTTTTCCGCTAGACCTAAAGACCTACCTAATGCCCTTGCCATTGCTCAGGAGCTACAAACCAACCATAGGCGAATGCAGTTCGCGGAAACCTTTGCGGTAGGTAACACGTTTCGACCAAATAGGTCAGCATTAATGCCTCAGCGCCAAGTCATGGATCATAGTAACCCATTGTTCCCCCGCATCAATCACAGTACCGTAACCAGGCCAGCTCCCATGGAAGTCGACAATGGTACAAGTTTCTATAAGCAGAGGACTAACCCTCACGCAACATCAAATGCCCAAATATATAGGTAAGCCACAGCTCTTAAATTCCGATTTGCCAGTAGCGTTCAAACGTTCCCATGAACAATTACATTCGGGTCGCTCACCATTTCAAAAAATTCAAAAGGTTAATTTTATGCCAGAAGAAACAAGTGTTTTTTTGAACGACGAAAAATATAAAGACTGCACTGATAGCTTTTATTACGAAACTGATTATTTAAACGAGTATGGAAATAACTATATTCCTAATAATGATCAAAACGTTAGTGATGAAAATACCGGTGAGGAGATTAATCATTTAAACTGGTATCGCTCCTGCCGTTTATTACAAAAAAAGACAAAAACGACCAGGAGCGGAGAATTCTGATAGATACAGGCACGTCCAAAAATTACATCAAGGACCTCCCTTTTATTCAAGGTATTAAACCCTTGGATAAACCTTTTAAATTGTCGTCAATAAACGGACAAAATATAATTAACCGCCTAAAAATGCATAATCAACATTTTAGATAATACCTCTACGTTTTTCTTGCTTTCGAATCTAAAAACGTTCGATGGTATCATAGGGTATGATTTCCTAAAAAACATTGATGCGAAAATTGATACTGGTAAGGGGTATTTATTTTACCGAAAGGGTAAAGTTAAATTACAATACTTATCGTGTAATCAGGTTAATTCAATTGCAATAGAAGAAGAGTCTGTGCCTCCATTAGTTCAAACGAGATTTCGTAAAATTATAGAAAAGAACAATGACGCTTTCGCTGATCCTAATAGGGCGTTGCCATATAATACCACTGTAAAAGCCAAAATTCGAAGAGCTATTAATGACCCGATCTATAGTAAAAGTTATCCGTACCCGATTTCTGTGGCCCCATTCATCAATAACGAAGTACAAAATTTACTCAGAGATGGTATTATTAGGGAATCGTGTTCGCCATACAATTCTCCGGTTCACGTAGTTAGCAAAAAAGGTTTTGATGAAGATGGTAAACCTAAATTAAGGATGGTGATAGACTTCAGGAAATTGAACGAGAAAACAATCGCAGATCGATACCCCATACCGGATACAACTGTAATCTTGGCCAACTTAGGTAGATCCAAATTTTTTACAACATTAGACCTTAAGTCAGGGTTTCATCAAATTTTATTAAGTGACAGACAGAAAACGGCGTTCCATATAAATAATGGAAAATACGAATTTTGTAGGCTGCCTTTTGCTCTAAAAAACGCACCAAGTATTTTTCAGAGGGCCATTGATGATATTTTACGCCAGGAAATAGGAAAATACTGCCATGTTTATGTCGATGACATAATTATATATTCCCAAGACGAAGAGTCACATTTACATCACATCGATTGTATACTTCAGAAACTCGAAAAAGCCGGAATGAGAGTGTCTGTCGAAAAATCGAGATTCTTCAAAACTGAAGTGGAATTTTTGGGATTCCTTGTATCTGAGAAAGGCATTAAAACTTGTCCAGATAAGATCTACGACATCATAAACTATGAACAACCAAGAACTCTTCGAGCACTACGTTCATTTCTTGGTTTATCTGGGTATTACCGCCGTTTTGTGAAAGATTATGCTGCCATTGTAGAACCATTGACAGTTTATCTTCGAGCTGAAAATGGACAAGTGGGTGCCAAAAGCTCCAAAAATGTTAGAATAGATTTTGACCCAGATGCCCTATGCGCATTCGAAAAATTAAAAAAAATATTAGCCTCCGAAGACGTGCTTCTCCAATATCCTGACTACCAAAAACCCTTTGAGCTTACCAGGGATGCTTCCTCTACTGCCTTAGGCGCAGTTTTATCGCAAAATGGGCGACCTATAACGATGATATCGCGAACACTTTCTGCTAGTGAACAAAATTATGCCACCAACGAACGGGAGCTCTTAGCAATTGTATGGGCATTGAAGAAACTTCGTCACTACTTGTACGGAATTAAGGACGTCCATATTTTCACTGACCACCAACCGCTGATATTTGCTATGTCTGAAAAGAATCCCAATTCCAAGATGAAGAGGTGGAGATCATTTGTGGAGGAATTTTCTCCTACTTTTCATTTCAGACCCGGAAAAGACAATAAGGTAGCTGACGCACTTTCGCGACAGTTTGCCTACACTTTGAATGATAACGCCTCTAACGAAACCGTGCACAGCGAAGAATCTTCTACCAATACAATTAAAACGGTTAACTGTCCAGTCAATCAATTTAAAACTCAGCTTGTGCTCTCAAAGTCTACCTCATTTAGTAAATGCACCAAAATACTGTTCCAAAAATATATTCGCTACACAATAACATTCACCACTATTGAAGATCTTTTACAATGTTTAAAAGGCGTCATAAATACAAACGCCATGAATACAATCCATTGCGATCTTCCAACCCTAGCAGAAATACAAAATACATTAGTATCGGCCTTTCCTGGTACTAAATTTCTCCATACCGAAATCATGGTCATAGATTTACCTAATAAAAATGATCAGTTGGAAGTGATAGCAACAGAGCATAATCGAGCTCATCGTGGCTTACACGAAAATTTTCGCCAAATTTTCAGTAACTATTTTTTTCCAAACATAAAAAAATTATTGAAAACAATGATTGCTAACTGCAAGATATGCTTGGAAAATAAATACCAACGTCAACCACCTGATCCGGTAATTGGTAAATCTCCTATTCCAAACCTTCCAGGAGAAATTCTCCATTTAGACATTTTTATAACTGGTAAGCAACTTTTCTTGACGTGTGTAGACAAATTTTCTAAATTTGCTATCGTAAAGCCAATTGCTTCAAGGACAACAGTAGATGTTAAGAATGCTTTATTAGAAATTTTGTTAGTATTTAGTAACACAAATACCATCGTTTCTGATAACGAGAAGGCGTTTCAATCTAATACCATTAAATCGTTACTTAGGGATAATTTCGGAATAGATCAATTTTTTGTACCCACCCTTCATAGTGAAAGTAATGGTCAGGTGGAAAGGTTTCATTCCACATTATTGGAAATATCACGATGCATAAGAGAGCAACAGAAACTGGATGATGTAATTGAATTGGTACTTTTAGCAGCATATAAATATAATTATAGCATACACTCGGTAACCAAAGCGAGGCCAACCGATGTCTTTCACAATTTCTCGGAAGAAAAACTAACTGAGATAAGAAAACGGTTACATAAAACTCAGGAGAAAGCTTTGCATAGGAATAATAAAGATTAAACATTGAAAACTTATAATCCTGGAGAAAAGGTTTTTTTGAGGCGAAATAAAAGGCTTGGGAATAAATTCGATAAGGTCTTCGTGGAAAAAGTAATCGAAAAAGATCTTGGCACCACGGTTTTGATTAATGGAAAGAAAATTCACAAAAGCAATCTCCGTTAAGCGCAATTTCTATATTTTTTATCATATGTAAGCACCATAAAGTAAAGAAAAAAAACCACTTCTTAATGATTTGAAACATCACATTATTTTTCGTAAAACATATAAATACGTACATATTTACATAGCATAACTCTATTGAAAATTAAACACATAATTTCCATTCTAAATATTCTAAGTCTAAAACATTGATATCGATAGAATTTAAGCCTTTAATTTGAATCATTATGCTTACATGCTCTGAAAGAAAAAGGTATCAGCACACCTAACGAACCGAGGACGTCTCGCACTTAAGATGGGGAGTAGTTAACATAGCAGATAGTCTCCCATATGCTGCTAATCTTGAAATATATGCTGGGTTAATTTATCTAACTAGAGCGCTAATGAGCATTAAATGAAATGTTTTTGATAACAGAGTATCAAAACCGGCTTAGCACTTTATTTTTGTTTACTTGTGCGGGCGGCTTAAAACAATGTGACTTTGCTAAGGAATGCGAGATTACGGTACAGCAATAGGATGATGTGTAATAAATAATAGGCTAGAGTTAGAAGCATTTAATTTTAAGTAATCAATTGTAAAGTTGGATTTGAAGAAGCGAGTCATATCGCCGTGAATAAAATACCAATAACAACACAATACTTAACTTATATGTAGACAGCATCAACACAATTTAAAGGAGTAAATGGGACGGTCCCATTAAGCAATTAAGCAGATATCTAACTCAGCCAACACAGAAAAGAAAAAATCAAATTTAACAATTATTCTTTGATTTGAAACTCTTTGAAACAAATTTTTCATAGCATGTACAGGGTGGCGCAAAAGTAATCCTCCTATCAGAAAATGCTGTAAATTTTGCGATTGGCCCCTAAAGTCAGTTCTGTTTTGACATTTGTGTAGTAAACACATGCGAAATACACGTTAATAAACAATGTTACGCTACACTGCTCCAGAACGCGGAATATTGCTGACTATTTATTTGACCAATAATCGGTCGGGGCCAAACGGTTCTGTGAATGGTGAGCGCTACAGAGCAATGATCAACGAGTTCTTTTTGCCGCAACTTGATGAATTGGGATTGGAAAACATGTGGTTCCAACAAGACGGTGCAACAGCACACACTGCACCTGCCACAACCGATATGCTGAACATCGGAAGCTTACTTTTGCGCCACCTTGTATTTACGTACATATGTACATTAGACTGCCAACTATTTTTTGTCAATATTTTTGAAAATTTATTGAAATTATTTTTTACAATGACGAAAAAAATACTGGGAAAGCCCTTAATAATTATTTGAAGAGGTCTACAATTTCTAGTATAGATAATAATGATCTCATTTTTGGTTGACGTTAAAAAAATTTAGTATAAAATTAAATTCCCTTCAAAAGAGGTCAGCAACAGGCGAGCTGTTTCTGGGTATAAAATAATTAAACATCGATATGTTTTTTTGACTTTACGTTTTTGCTTTGTATTTTTGCTAATAACTAATTAATCATACTTTATTTCGATTAACGATTTCATCAATCAGAATAAAATCAATTTAATTAATTAATCGGGAAACTTATTAATTATAAATTGATCAGAAATATTTTATTGCAATGAATTTAATTAAAAAACGGAATAAAATTGTGATATTGAAAGTATTTTTATTTAAATGCAAATAGACATTTAAACAGAATTATATTTAGAGAATATCCCATCCTTTTAAAAAATTTATTCAAAGCTCAGAAATTTATTTAAATTTAAAATGTACCATGTATGAAAATATCGGTACAGTGATTGATTTTAATCGCTTTGCTACGGAAAGGCCCCTCAAAAGTGCCATTTTCATTATTAGAGATTATTTCAAAATTCTGTATAAAGTGACTTCTTCGAAAGCTATTTTGTATTGAAGTGAAAGAAAAAATTAAATTTTTGTTTTTTTGTCGAAGAGAAGCTCGAACCCAATCTACTCTTAGGTATATGGCACCAAATTTGTATTATCATACATCGTCTAACATTATTATTTTATCAATATTAGCATTAAAAACCTGCCTATTCTTTACTATATGAAAACGTACTTCACTGATTTTGCAACAGCACAACCACAAAGCTGGCGGATTTGGTAACGACACATATATTTTATCTGAAAAATTGAATTACCTTGAAACTTGATATATACAAAAATTAAAAAAAGCTATAGGTTTGAAGTTAAAGTTTTTTAAAAAGTTAGAAAACGCCATTTTCGTATTAATCAAAAATTCCGAATTTTACATATCCTATCGAAAACCACTGTTCACCCTATTAAACAACCTCTAGCGCCCTAACAACCTGTCATATAATGCTTTCCAATTGGACGATGAGTTTAAGAATTATTTGTTAATGCATTTAAAAAATCTAACACATTTTCTATCAACATCGCCAGCAACACTAAGGGCCGCTTTCATAAAAGCCGGTAACTGTTAACCGGAGTTTAATTGACGTATTTTGTAAGGTTGGTTGTCAAATTAATCGCCGATTAGGCTTAACCGGCCTTTATGAAAATGGCTCTAAATAACACTTAGGCCCGGTTTTTCAGTACAAGTTTAACTCAATTTGTCAGCTAAACTAAGCTTAAACTTGTTACGCAGTTTTTCAGTCAACTTCAAACGAAGTTTAAACGTAGTTTAAGCGGGCAATTTGGCAGGGTTAAACTCTAGTTAACCTGTCAGCTGTTTGCATATTTGATGGTTTTGGTTGTGAAACAATAAACTGAACGCAATTAAAAAAGGACGATATTTTTATATTTCATTAAATACTGGATATATCATCTGACGAAAATGATTATAGTGATGCAGAAATTTGCGAAATCCTAACTATTACAATACTGAGGAGAAGCAATGGCGTTGAATATGTAAACAAATATTATCTGTTGCCGTATTTAGATAAAAAAAACCAATGTTGCCGTATAAAAAGCAAATCTTAAAAGCGGCCTTAAACTCTCACTGAAAAACCGCTCTGCAGTTTAGCTGGAGTTTAAATTTATGCCGAGTTTAAGCAAACTTAGTTTCAACTGAGCTTAACCAAGGTCTGAAAAACCGGGCCTTAAAAACAGTAATTCTTTCCCATTTATTTTTAGGTGATATTGGAGATGGTTCGATTGCAAATAATACACATCCAACCCATTTGCAAGTTGGTTCATTAATATAAAAGTTATAGTAAATTTAGCAAGTGTTAATTTTTTATGCAGCATCAGTTATTTTTTTTATTTCAGATCCAAACGAAAAAATTGGTTTGAACTTTTTAACCACATTTTCAACTAAGCCCTGTGGATTTGCAAACAAAGTTGATATATTGTGCAGCTTAATGTATTTTTCATATGAACGTTTTTAACTATTGATCCTTTTGAAATTAGTGAAGGGGTTGCACATGTCAACTGTACGGTTGAATTCGGCCACAATAAAATATTACAACAACATATGTATGTATCCTAAGTATATACTATATTCAACATAAGTGGGTAAGTAGGTATACAAATGAATAACAAATTTAAAAGAAATTGTTCATCAATATTCAATTGCGAACTTTGATTTGGGATAAACTGTTGCAAACCTGACAGGTTTTATCAGTTATTGACGCTTGCCTCAAGTCAAAGCAGAGATACATATCAAATACTTTCTTCAGAAGAAGCGCAACTCAAGAATTGTAACATTTGAAGTTATGTGTTAAAATTTTTCAGAGTTCTTATATCAGTTTATGTCTGTTAAAAACTGAAGTTTTTTTTAAGGGTAAACATCTTTGGGCTCCGTAGGGGCTGCCCAGAAAAGTTACTCGTACGCTCTACTTAAGTGGGTGTGTGTGTATTCGAGTGCTTTGATGATTGTTATTATCAGTGTGACCAGGTGTTAGGAAAAAAAGAAGCTAAATCGGCAAAAAAAAAAGGTTAGAAAAGGCTAAAATTGAAAAAAAAGAAGCTAAAAAAATGTCAGAAACTTTTTTACGAAGTCCATTTCAAATTTTTTATTTTAGTTTAAACTATTTGTATATAAGGCTGTAGACATAACTTATAAGAACTATTCTTGTTTCAACACATATCAGGCACATTTTCCTTGACTAGGAATTTTTTCAAAGAAATACATACTATAGAAAAGTCACTACAAACTAATTAATTTTATAATATTTTCTTCGTCTGATGAATCAGAAGAGCTTGAAGATGCGTACAAAGTTTGGGTATGTATCATAGAGATGAGATCATGGTAATTTCAAAATTAGTGCAACATGAGTTAAGCATTTTAATTTGTAATCTGTTCCTTAACTCAGTTTTTAAAATGTTCATGGCACTAAAAATTCCTTCAACCTCCGCATTACTGAAGAGTAATACCAAAAAGTTAAATACGAATTCGTCCAGTTCTAAAAAAGAGTTCGTTTAATGAATTTTTATGTTCTTGGACTTCCGCCCAAAATTCTACGGCAGAGGTCACACTTGTCCACTGTACGGTTATTAGCTTTCGCCACTGCAGCTGATTCACTGCTACTTGACTTGGAGAATACCTAAAATTTTCTTTTTGAAAGTGAGAAAATACATCCGGCTTTGTAACTTTCAAAGAATTATCAACTGAAAAAAAAGTTCTTTTGTAAAGAGTTCATATTATCAGGTAGGCAATGTCGCAATTGGGTTATCAACTCCATTTAAAATAGGTGACAATTTTACGAATAATTTTCTGTATTTCGTCATCAATACTACCTTCATTCAACTTTAAATTTACATATTCCTCGAAGTTGTATAAAAAATATGGTATTGGTACCAGAAAAGGTTTCGAGTAAAAAAAGAATAGAAAAAAGCCACGAAGCTAAAACCAAAATTATGAGGCTAAAGGACAAAAAAAAGGCTAAATATAGACTCGAAAAGGCTAACCTGGTCACACTGGTTATTATTCGGTAATCGTGCCTAAACACGATGAATGCTTTCAATGGCAAAAGTCGCAGGCAACTGCATTTATCATAAATATGCAGCAGCGGTGCACTAAAGAGCTTCGCATTTGAAATCATAGTATATGTCTACTAGTAGCGCAACCCTGCTATCAAACGAACTAGTTGCAAACTACTTTACAACTAGTGTATGCACCAAGCCCACCAGTCAGCCAACTGTCATATTTCCATATAAGCAACTAGTATTTTTAATATGGCGATGTCCTACGAGATGTCAATTATCAGATTTCGACCAGAACATACCAGTCATTTACTACTAATGAAATACTATTTTGTATATAGTGGAAATATACTAGTATCATACTCGTCGTAAAATACCAGTTTCATAGTAGTTCAAAATAGAAGGAAATGTACTAGTAAGATTGCAGTCTAATCATACCAGTATCATACTAGTTCGAAAAAGATAAAAGATTACTAGTCCAAATGTGGACCAAAACCTCTAATTTTTCATCATTTTCGCTGTGAAAAACCCCGATTTGGGATTGCAAAACATAAACTATATCTTTGAAATATTTCATAAGCTATTTGCGAATCACAATAGTATGCAATGCGAATGAAATAAACGAAAGAAATAATTACAGCATACAAAAATATAGTGTATATACAAATTTCATACAAATTTCGAGTGTCTGGAAACTAAAACAAAAGTGTCAGGAAACTGAATGTTACTGTCCGGAAACTAGAGCAAATCGAACTTTTTTGAGTTTTTACTTTAATAATATTAACCACATTATATTTTTAAATTATACAGACGCCATATTATTAAGCAATATTTATGCTATTATAAACAGTATATCTTTTCGCGGTAGCGTTTATAGTGAGAAAATTAGTCGAAGTCAAAGTTGAGGAAAACGTTAAGTGTCCGGAAACTGGTGCGTTTACCCTATGTGTCTACGGTTGTCTTTGTGGCATTGCATTACCCAAAGACATAGACCATACCATACCATAGTATACGATTTGTGAATAAAATAGTTGACACAGGGTGACCCTGCAAAACATAATAAAATAAAATTCTTCATACCACTTAACCAATTACATTATTTTTATAAGGGAACCCTGTTACATTTCATTTTATCTAAAATCTTTGTTTACTATGACTATGATAGAAAAACATTAAGTGTAACATAAAATAAAATAAATAAGAATAAAATAAAACTAAATAAAATAAAAAAGAAAGGATGGGTAAAAAAGAAAAGGGAAAGGTAAGGAAATGAAAGGAGGGGAAAAGGAAGGAAAGGAAATGAAAATTAAGGAAGGGAAAGAAAGGGGGAGGGGGAAAGAAAGGAAAGTAAAGGGAAGGAAAAGAAAGGAAATCCAAGAAAGGAAAGGAAAGGACAAGAAAGGAAAGGAAAGGGAGGGAAAGAATCAGCAATAAAATATGATACAATAAAATAAGTTAAAAAAGACTGTTGAAGGAAAAAAAAGGCAAAATGCAATAAAAATATATTAAGGTAAAGGAACATCATAGAATAACTAAAATAGAATTAAGTTTTGTGATTGAAATTGAGCCCCTGGCAAGGTCTAATTTAAATAAATTTATATACAGGATACACATGTTTGCACATCAAACTCCACTTGGTACTAACGACTTTTTTGTATCATTTGCTTTTGAAAAATTTTATTTAGATTAGATAAACCATTGTCCTACAAGTATGTGTCTTTTAAGAAATTAATAATCTTAAGATAACCCTTTTTTGAGCTCAGCGTGGCATATAGTTAGTACATGAATTCGCTTTTACAAAAAACTCATATGTATATATCTGGATTTCAATGTACTTTGACCTTGACGAAAACCAGATATTGATTTCGAAGACAAATTGTGCACCTCTGACAAACATCCTTGCTGTTTGAATAGAATTGTTTACATTTAAAATAATATTCAATCGCGCACTTCTCTGACTAAAACTAGTAAAAGTGTCAAAAACTAAAATTTTGTTAAGAGCGAGAGAGTAACACTAGAAAGTATGGGATTGATTTCTAGTAAAAATGTAACCTCTGTCAATTTCAACATAAATGTCAAATTTTATTTACAAATGACGGAAAATTAAATCACTTCGAAACGGAATAACAGAAAACATTAGGAACGCAATCCCAGTGAGAAATGGAACAGTAAAAATGAATAGGAAAAAGTAGTGTTTCTATTGTTCTGGTATTCTTATGGTTAACATTGCACTAGATAAATTTTCTGTAACCTCTCATTTATAGTCATGAATACTTTAAAAAATTCGTCCGACTAAAACTTGCAACTTTTGCCTCAGAAAGGATCTTATTTCACATCTTTTGCGTGCTCTTAGTAGTTTAGGGTATTGTGTTCCACCTGTATTGAACAGCTAATCAAATCGACTTCCTTTTTGTCCTATATAAATGTAATGTGTAACACATGTGTTCTTTAACAATTTAGTAACCTCAATTGATACAGTATTTATGTATTTCAACTTCAACCTTTCAAAGTGCCATTTAAATTATCGATTATTCAACCCAACCTGAACTCAACATTTTTTTCTTGTAATTCTATCTCGTTCGACATTCGTGCCAAGATTTGACTTGCATTATGCGCTGCTTCTCTTTATTGCAGAAATGTTGCAAATCGTACCAAAAGCCACTTTAATTCCGCTTAAAGCAATTTCTCACATTGACATTGATAAATCGAGTAATTGAATGAAGAAAAAAGATATTCTCTTAGTGTAAACGAAAGCAACGCTGAATGAAAGTGTTAGCTGAGCTTTTAGTGATAAATACATTTGCTCGCATTTCACCGCTAATACCGAATTTATAAGAAAAGTCTTATAACAAAAACGGAAATGGATTACAATCATAAAATACTGCTGCGTTTAATGGCAGAATATGTGCAAAAATGTGAAATTCTGTTTTATTTATATAAAATTTTGCATCTTAATTCAATAAAAATCGCATTTCTAGATATATTTCTCAAAACAAAGCTACTGACCAGGGCTTTGCTATCTGTCCTTGTTAAATGGGGGATCTCCACGGCTTCGGAGCTATAGTCGGAAAGTTGTTTCGATCAATCAGGCAAGTGAGTAATATTGTAGAATGACTTATATTCGCATAGAAGCATATGAGAGAAAGAGCGAGAGAAGATCATACGTCCATGAATGAATCTGGTAGGATTGTCATTCGCCTTCAAGGATCTCATATAAACGTTTAGAAGGTTCGGGTAGAAGAAGCAGCTACAGTGTACGACAAAACTAAAGCAGCAAATCACTGTAGGTCTTGTTTTTCCTTAAATGTGTTTTAATAACCATAAAATCGGGTAAACGTGAGCCACAACAACCACGACGATATATTTTGAAACATTTCAAACAATTGTTCTTTTATTTAGCCGTTAAACGAGGTTGGATGATCTGTAGAAGTTTAAAAGTTTTGCAGGAAATAATTATGTCATGGTACTTCGCGAAAGAATTTTACTCAAAATTAATCAAAGGAAATCAGGAAATTATATTTCAAAATTTTTTAACATTTTTCATAACCTTTTTAAGAGTACTACAAAGGTTTTCCATTCAACTGGCTCCCTTGGCACTATGCAGGGAGGTGCTAGTGCACGAAAAACACCGAATATTAACATTAAGTCTCTATTAATGCAGTTAAAACACTGTTTCATTATTTGGAAAAATTTATTTGAGCTTAGAATTGTTAACATATTTCCAAAAATAAAATTTAATTAAATTAAGTTTTCACTTAAGTTTTAAATCTAAACAACAATAAATTGAAAATTGGTTTAGGTAATTGAAAAAATTGGAATTTATTGCAAAAATGTTTAAAAAATTGGTTAATAAACCTATGAATGGTTTAATATTCAAGCCCAAATTTTCAGCCGTGTACTTAGTTTTACTATACTTTTCGATCGGTGAAACACGGTTGAGACAGTGTAGGGGTTTGTAGACGTTTCTCCGGTCATGGAGTGAGTCCAATTCATACAGTTAAACCTCTTGAGGGAAAGTAATGCCATTAAGGTGGATCTACCAGGAAGACATTCTACCGAAACGTATATCGATTTGCTTCAAAAATAGTTTAGGGCTAATAATGTTGAAGTATTGTCATGCCCCGTGATATTTAATCGTACATTTTTTTGGATGCGGTAATAAACTATTTTTATTTATTCAAATTTATAACACCTAGTATGTATTCGCTCTCAATAAAAAGGACCAAACATTATGGAACTTGTACTAACAATTTTTTGAGTAAAATGCGTTAAAGGAATTTCAGTGCTTAAGTTTTGTCGCACACTGTATGTAGCATCCCTGCAAAAAATCCTGGGACTGTTCTTCAAAGAGAGTGATCCGGGATCAATACCTTTCGTCTACAGTCGGGTAGAATTGATCACAACTACTCCAATATGGGCATTGTTGGGATAAGTCGATTTTAATTTGTGTAGCCTACTTTAAGGTATTGAAAGTAAACTTGTCCGACCGTACCCGTAGGGGAACAAAGGAAATCTGCCCGACACCACCCGTTTGGGCATGAAAGGGAACAATTAGTCTCTTCATAGGACATGCTCAAACCAAGGGGATCACTCCAACCCATACAAAGAGATCAAAACTGGGGATGCTATTAGCCAGATAAGAGTTTTTGTAGGGTATTTATATATCTTATAGTTCTTCTAGAATTTAAAACGTTTAAGATTTACTCGTAGTCTGTTCTCTAAACTTTATGGACATCGTAAAGTGCGAAGACTATAAATGAGCTCAAGGCCAAGAATAATCATTTTTATTTTTTTATGAAAATTATTATTGTTTTCATTTCAATAATTAGTTTTAATTAATTACTTAACGTTTTTATTAGAATAAGAAAGGACAATTTAGAGACAACCACCATAGCTTTTCTTATAGATCCATTTCGGAAGCTCCTAAACTTCTGCACGCTCTGCTAACCATTAAGCTAACGGAACGCTACTATTTGTGTCAGCTTTCTTTAAAAATTTGAATTCTCAGAGTGCTTTAGTTGTGAAACGCATTTTATGTCGTACATGTAAAATACTCCTTTGTCATATATCAGGATTTACTGTCTATTTGGCTGTGTCACAATAAGTTAAACTGTTGATGGCATGTTGACATTTGGACTCATATCGCTACTCCAAATATTAGAATGAAATCCACTTTATTGCTTATCATTCTGTTGCCACACTTTTCGACGTCACATCGCCATATCACAGCAAACAACCTTATATACTTGTATTTTATAAGCAATCTAAGGAGCAAAATACTTGGAAAACACTGCTATAACATTTACAAATCTCATTAAAATAAGCGCTTTATAAACGCCACGCGCCGATTGCTATAGACCACAAAATTAAGATTGAAAAATATTATTTTCGAGACACTTAATAAGAGGTTTTGTGAACGTCTTAGGGATGCGTTTCATTGCATTCATTGCTACTGCTTGATTCATAGTTTTTTTATTAAATAATAAAACATCTTTCTGCTCACCTTTTTTAAATAATTAAATAATCACTTTTAAGATATCAAAACTAGAATGAGATATACAAATTTGTTGCCTTATTTATGTAAGCCCATTTTCAGCTTAGTTTAAAAAGCTTGTCTATTAGATAATCGTACCTTATTTTAGGCTTGATTTGCAAATAGATAACCAAATGGTTTGCTGGGACTCCTTCCATCTAGATGGTTGTGGTGCTGACTGTAGAGGTTACACGTTAAATAAGTATTAATGTAAATTAGGTTGGTCCTTGACATTTCCCGGAAAGCTTTGGACCGCTCTATTCTCATCTGCAAAGAAATGCTTTTTTATAAGGTTAAATTAATTAATTAAAATGGATATTTTTCATTCACGAGGCCAGAGCTGAAGAAGCTTTGGCTGCCATGTACTTCTAACGAGGACTTTTGGCAGTTGTATTAAAGACACATAATTAAAGGGCTTGTCGCATTCCGTCTATGCACATGATGTTACTGGCCAATTCTCGAGACCCTTATATTTCTCTGCTTAAAACACTGAATACTGCATGTCTGCCTTAAAACGGAAGAGCGTGCAACTGATGGATTCACTAAAACTCAAAATTTGAACTTTAAATGTACTTTTGAAGTTTTTTATTTAAATCAAACCACATTTGTATTGTGAACATCTGTAATCATCAAATCTTTAAAAGAACTTGCGGCAATTACACGGTTCGCCAACTTCATGTTTTTAAGCTTTTTGAACTTTATACAACTTTTTTCACTGCAGTAAGTAAGCGCCAACTCATCTAATAACTTTATCATTTCTTTTTTCTGCAGCAAAACAATTCAACTTGGATCGTCGTGTGACTGCAATGAAGTTTTTTTTTTTCATTTTATACCCAGCTGTCCTATCAAAAAGGGCATGATGAGTTCTTAGGATGAATTGAGAGATCAATAGAGCAAAGTCAAACCCACCGCCTATGCCACCGATAGCTTCAATGACCATTGGAATATTTCCATAGTATTTGACAGAATATTTGAAGAAAATGGCCAATGGAAATGGAAATTAGATAATTCAGTACTTATACAGCAATAACGATTAAACTTGGTTAGTACTATTCAATTGCAGTGACTTTTTGAATAACGAATAATTTTTCGGCTAAAAAGCCTTTTATTTTTCAACATGATCTCCTTTTAGTACATTTAGTTTTCTTCGTTTACCTAGAAACCAGCATTATCATAAATCACTCTTGCAAGCAAATGGTACTTCGGACTGAGTTCAACGAATTAAAACCCAGCGAGTTCGTTGGCTAGGCCGTGTTGTGCAGATAAATAAAGATGCTCCGGCCCAAAAAGTATTCTTATCGGCACTTCCTGGTGAAAGCATAGGAAGAGGGAGACTGCCACTCCGATGGAAAGAGCAAGTGGAGAGCGATTTTGCGATCCCGTGGTGTTTCCAATTGGCACAAGCTATTAGAGAGAAGAAATGACTTGCGCGCTATGTTGGACGGCCCAAATCGTTTAGACGATTAAGCGCCATTTAAAGAAGAAAAAAGGAACAAATTTAAGTATAAAGAGGTCTCAAGAATGTCGAAAAGTGGCCTGCTGAACCCTGCTGCGAAAAAAAACCGTTCCGCTTCTGGCACTAGTCCGACAATCGGGAACGAGTTGCTTCACTTCTAGTCTTTTTAACTGCTAATCTGTTTTTCAAAGTACTATAATTGAAATTGACACCTATTGTGAGGGAAAGAAAGAAATTCATAACGAGAGGTTTACTCTATTTCAAAAAGCTTGTCAGTATAAATTCATCTAAATCGGCAGTGTAAAGCCTTCGGCACAGGCGAAGACAGTGCTCTCCTTACTAATTTAATATTAAAAAATGTTTGGATTGTCTGCTTATTCATAAGCATTATGTAATTTTTTGTATTTTTTAGTTAGAGCATTTTAAGTTTTACAAGAAAACTTATACTCTTTAAACTAGCATTTGGGCGCAAAAAAGTGTAACAATTTTTTAAAACCTTCCTTCTTTCCGGTTTTCATCCTTTGAACTTAAGTATTTTCCGTTTCTACTTAACTTTCGCTTTAACTTATGCTACAATTTCCTATAATTGCAGAGCGAGGCTCGTATTGTTGTTGGTGTTGATGGCAGACATACCTATCGGATACACGGCAAAAATTTGAGCTTAAATTTAAAACCATTTGTCGGTTTAAGCAATTTTTTAAACATTTTTGTAATAAATTCCAAACCCTTCAATTACCTACACCAATTTTGAATTTATTGTGGTTTAGCTTTAAAACTGAACTGAAAAAATACGTCTAAAACTTTTAGAATTTTTTTCATTTATTTCTGAAGGTTTGTTCAAGTCAATGAATTTCTCTCATTACAATTTCGTGTGCGCCGTAGCTCAGTGGGTAAATTAGACGACTCTGATTTTTTTTATATTTTTTTAATTGTTAATACATTTCTGGTTTAAAATTAAAACCTTTTTCTTCACTCTCATTTTCTCGAAAACTGGTATAATTTAAATTTTAAACGAAATTTGGTTTGGACATATATGTAGCCCACAACAGTTTAAAATGTAGGCTCAAATTTTTAACCGTGTATCATACTTTGCACGAAATGAATGCGATTTTTGCGGAATCATTGAAAGATATTATTGCGGGTACGGGTACATTAACACATAAAAAACATCGGAATGCCACGCCGTTATCGCTTTTGCAGGAATTTTAAATTATTAAGTAAGCTGAGTGGAAGTCAATTAGGACGATTCATAAAGTTATTGAATTTGAAGTGGGAGTGGCGTTAGTACGAGTATAGGTTCCTCCTGACGGTGTGTTCAGGCGCGCAGCCACGGGGGCGATTGTGGATGGTTAAAACCCCCAACGCAACTGACTCGATTACTAATAACACACGACATTAATTGGCTGTGCGATCATCGCACAGAAACAATTTCATTGTTGGCGACGCCAAGCGTTATAATCTGTCTTAATTGCGTGCTCCACATGTTTAACAATTTTTAATTATTTGGGGATGTCTTTTCTAGATACTAATAGTTTAACATAAAGTCCCCTTAATCGGTATCTGTATGCTTGGTCCTTCAATTGGAGTGGTGGTCGGTCTCCCTATTCCTCTGCTTCCACCGGCGGGTGCCGATAAGAGTACCTTCTGGGCCGGAGCACCTCCATTCATTCGCAAAAAAATTGCCTCCTAGCCAACGAAGTCTGCCTAAGCCACCATAAAATAGTTCTGTTAAATTGTTGTGCTGGGGAAATAGTCAAATAAATAGAAATACAAAAAATTTGATTCCTGGCTGCGCCCCTGGGAGTGATTGTTTAACAAGATCGAAAGTGGGTACATATATACATACATATGTACTGCCCAAATGGGAACGACCAGTTAGCCTGTTTTGTTTGTTTAAGGATATTTGAGCGTTACCTACATCATCTACAAAACAGTACAATGGGGCTGGAAAGTCTTTTTAAATAAAAAAAGAATTTGACTTTTCCTGCCATTATGACATCTGCTTACAAATCATGCTACCTCAGTGGGGGACAGATTTTGTCCTGATTTCTGAAGGATTTTTCCCAATAAATTTTAGCAGAAAAAAATAATTCGTTGCTGAATACGAAAAAAGCCCGCCCAGTGTTTTTACTCCGACAAAAGATGCATAAAAAGAGTTTGGAAGCGGCATAAGTTTTATCGGCTAAACAGCTTGAAACAATACATTAATCAACTGTTCTTGCACTTTAGAATTGTCTTTATCACATCAAAACAGACAGATTATAGTGGCCGATTACTAGATCAAATAAAAGTCAGCAAGATGGCCCTTTAAAGACGATTCTATATTGATATCCGTAGTCACATTGGTCTAAACCCAATTATCGTGCAAAAATTTCTTCCGTACGATTTACTGCGACCTTGGCTGACTTTGTTCAACAATGTTCCAGCGACTTTATTCGCCCTCAGTTATAATAATAAATCTTGTTGAAAATGTTTGGATATGTACACAGACGAAATATTAAAATCAGCTGGACAATAACCAAATGTACAAATATCAAGTTTTTAATCTGTTGAGTAATCCGGAGAATGGTGAATATTTTAAAGTGTCCCTATCTTACACGGTGCGCCTGAAATGATTCTTACTTCGAAGTGGGAGTACAGTAGGTTTGGTTTTACTTTATAAAAATATATGCTAAATGAAATGATGTCACGCAAAAACAAAAATCATCGCCAGAGGAAATTAAAAGTACATAGGGGATGTCGTTGATTTTTGGAAATTTTTTTCTTCTTAAGGTGACTCTGTTTTATTTAAAAAAAAAAGGGGGGGAAAAATTCGGTTTTAGATCAGTTTTGTAGGCGAGTTTGGTGAAAAAAAGACTCGAAAACCGCATTCTGTTAATGGGGTTGAATTAAGAAAAGCTTGCAAATTATGACTTCGATTTGAATAGGTATATATTTTTGACAGCAGTTAGGCACCCTACGAAGATTCCAAAAAATTCCATCATGAGTATTGATCATGCCGCCAGATTAAATTAACTTAAAGTTGAAATAAGGGTTAATATAGAAAAAAAAATATTATAAAAAATTAAATATTATTATTATAAAGATTCTAAAATTCATTTTCTTCATTAACAATTATTTTTTACTCTTTCTTTGAATTTATCTTTAAAGTATGCTTGTAACCTATATTTATTTTTTACTTTCGAACTAGATTTACCATTACGCGTGTTTTTAGTTGTTTAAGCTTTGATTAATTTTTATCTGGCGATCCGAATCAAGTGAAGTTTCACTTCTCACATAGCAAATTATTATATTGTCATCGGTTCTTAAAAGGGTTGAAACATTTTAATTAAATTGCCCGTACAAAGTAATTCAAATTCGATTCGAAAAGAGTAAGTTACATTCAAATAAAATATAGTTAATATTTTGGGAAAACATGAACATCGAGTTCTCTGTGTGATTTTAAAACAAATTGGTCTTACGGCCCCAGGGTGCAACGCCCACTCTACGATTTGTGTGAACTATTATAAAGTTAAACTTTACGTAAACATTTTAATTAAGTTGAACAAGTCGTTGAAAAATAAAACCAGCATCTTACTCGTACGTGAGTCAGAAAGTGTTAATTATCCAGCGTAACATGTTTGATTAATTAAAATGCAACACCCTAAGTTGACACCAAAAAGGACGTGCTCACCTAGTTCCAAAATAAACAACTTCCGCTATAGATATGTACTTGGATAAGTTTTTGGGTCGTGTTTACACTGAAAGTAAAATAATTAAATCGCCAATTATGTAAATATGCAACAGCAAGTGGAAAACGTGCGAGCTTGGTTCAAAGTTGGTTAAATCGTTTAAGAATATGTTTGTTGTTTTTACGTTTTAACTGTTTGTTAGTCACAAAATATGAATTATTTCTTTCCATATCAATAAACACTATCATCAGAGACAGACATACATATATTTACTAATAGGTAAGCTGAAAAGTTTTCAATTGTTACTTTATTTCGGTCTATAAAGTACAAAATTTCTTACAGACCAGTTAAAAATAAGTAAGGAAGTCTAAGTTCGGGTGGAAACGAACATTATATACCTAGTAGTGATCCATTATGGCAACCAATTTACGCATGTCTATTTTAATACTTTTCAGTTCGTATTATAAAACCAGCTGATTGTTTTCAATAAAAACACTTCTGTACTGAGTTTTGAGTATTTAATTAATTTATTTGTATATAAATAGCTTCCCTACCAAACACTGCTAACCATATTTTCCCAAAATACCAATATATGCACATTTTATGTTAGAAACATTTCTCAGATATTCTAAACAGCAGTTGCTTTTAAAAATTAATTTATGTTTGTCGAATTTATTCGAAAAACTATAATATCGAATAAAAATCAAAAAAGATATATAACTTCCCTATTGAAGTGGGGTATTAACTACGTGCCCGGATATTTTGCTGTGTGCAATCCGATTTGCCTAATTTTTGCAAGAGTATACTACACACTATTGAGAAGCAGCTGACAAACTTTCACTGAAACATCTAGTTGATCTTACAAGCAATTTGAAAATAGCAGAACTTTTGTGCTGAACAGTGAGCGGTGCCACGCCTAATTCCCTAAAATCCCCAAAATTTTTTTGTGGTCGAGTTTTGCTTAAAAAGCTTATTATGAGTGCAAGGCTTTATTGATATAGCTTGAGTAATTTTAAATTTTACACACAAATATTTCGGAATTATGGTAAAAAACTGGGCGTGGCCTCAACCGATTTCACCAATTTTTACAATAAATAGTTATCTTTATATATTCAACATTTTCGTCAAATTTCGTTTCAACAAATGATTTTTGCCGGAGTTATGCATAAAAAGTTTTGTGGAATAATCCACTCTACAAGGGGCGGGGCCACGCCTATTTTCGAAAATTTATAGTTTACGAATTTCTTCGTTCACGGACACTTTGAAAGTGAAATGGAAATAATATAAAGCTTTTTTACGCAAAGTTATAGCCTATTAAATATATCTTTTGAAAATATTTTATATAAAAGTGGGCGTGGACCTTAACCATTTTCGCCCATTTTTTTCTGGAACATTCCTTGCACACCTGGAAACCTGCATGCTGAATTTCGTTTCGATATCTTGAACAGTTTTTGAGTAATGATTAATATTATTTCTAAATTTTACTTAATCAAAAGTGGGCGGCGCAACACCCATTTTCAAAAATTTTTCGAAAAATATATTTTCTGCCTTAATGTTAATGTACAAACCAAATTTTATCTTTATAGGTGTATAATATACTGAATAATCACGTTTTTTGATTTTCGAAAATATTCTATATACAAAAAGTGGGCTTGGCGATTTCGCCGATTTTAAATAGCACTTGGAGATGAGGGCCAAGGAACCTGCATACCAAATTTCATTAAGATATATCAAAGTTTAATCAAGTTATCGTGTTCACAGACGAACGGACATGGCTTGAGTATTTAATATATACTCGTATATATGAATATCTATCTCGATTCGTTTATGCCGTTACCTACTACCTTGTGTGCGTAGCACTACTGCACTGTTAAAAATTTGAGCCTAAATTTTAAACCATTCGTCCTACACCAATTTTGAATTTATTGCGAATTAGATTTAAAACTGAACTGAAAAAAACGTCTAAAATTTTTAAAATTTCTTTTCATTTATTTCTGAAAGCTTTTTCAAGTCGTTGAATTTTTGTCGTAGCTCAGTGGGTAGAGCAGACGACTCTGATGCGGGAGCGTCGGTTCGAGTCCTGCCAACTAATACAAATGTTTTTTAATTGGTAATACATTTCTGGTTTAAAATTTAAACTCTTTTCTGCACGGTAATTTTCTCGAAAACTGGGACAATTTATATTCTAAACCAAATTTTGTTTGGACATACATATATGTAGCCCAGAAAAGTTTAAAATTTAGGTAAACATTTTTAGCCGTGTTTTTTATAGGCGTCCAATGTCCTCAACCTATCTTTATGAAATTTTCACAGTATATACTTGGGTTCACTTGTTACAGCATAGGCTATACATATATAGTTTCGGAAAAGTGGGCGGTGTCATGTCCCCAGGCCACATGAAATTTCAATTCGTTATAATTCTGGTTTAAATTCATGATATGATTGGATATACATATGTCTCCTTTTGTCAAGATTTACATAATTTTGGAAAAGTGGGCAGTACCACGCCCACATATTTTTGGTGTTTTGTGTATGATTCATTAATGTCCAAAGTTTATTGTCGATCTTTGTGAAACGATACAGGCCAAATATAGTTTTTGGAAAAGCCCTCACGTTATATAAAGTTGCAATTCGGCATAGCTAGGAGTTTATTTGGTCAAGTCAATGATATTTTATATATAGATATGTGTTCTATGTATCAAAAAAATCTTGGGAAAATTAAGCGGTACTAAGACCAAATAAAAGTTAATTCGCTATATCTTCGAAACTATGTACATATCAGTACCAGCAGAGGAAAAGGGGAAGCAGTAAAAAGAAAAAGGAGGACATAGGGATAAATGAAGAGGGATGAGAGCACAATTTGTACTTTTTTGAGAAAATCATTGTATTATTGTAAAAAACGCCATCAATAAAGAAAAAAAAATATGTAAGCAAGACAACGTCTGCCGGCTGTGCTAGTATGTTTATAAGACGATAGACATTTACGTCTAATTTCAACAAAAAAAAAATTTGTAGTTCTGATGACCACTTAGGGTTGCCACCTTATCCTATTATTATATTTACTTTTTTGCATATCCGTTTTAATCTCGAAATTGACTTCCCACAAAGCTATCCGAGGTATCAAAGGAGAGGTCTTTCATGATAAATTTCAACAAAAATAGTTCTGCGTGATTTTTATTAATCCCATTATATTTATACTTTTGTATATGCGCTTTTTTGTCTAAAACGAAAGCTATTTGAATACATATGTAAATGGCTTATTCTGAAAATTGTGAAACCAATATTTTCGATGGATTCATATACGCAAACCCATTAAAATTGACCTCCACCAATCGCGAATACAAAAACACTTTTATATCTTTGACAATCTCTTGTCAGAGTCAATTGTGTGAACGACAACTGGCAATGGACGGCATGTGGCATGGACAGGCATTTACTTCGTAGACAATAACTCAGAATATTTCCAGAGAACTGGCTGCAATAAATTTATCGTTAAGCAATTGATTAACACAGCTGCAGTTGTGAAGTTTTGCAAACCACAAAGCAAATTGGTTGAACAGATTGAACGTCATGTGGTTTATTGTATCCTTAAACTGCTATAACAATTGAGTGAATGGCCAAGAGTGAACTTTTGAATGGTGACATATACATATATATGTATGTAGTAAGTGTGACAAGATACACAAAAACGATTTCATATACATAAAATGGGTGTTTGAGTCAATTGCTTTTAAATCCTCTTGCTAAATTGAATTCTCACAGGCTTTGGAGATCTGTAAGCTCTTTAAACCTTACAACACTGTAACAGACCGCGGTTTGTCTATAAAAGATGTCGACCCAAAAGGAATATATTGGGGGAGTGGTGAGGCAATTCATATAATAAATAAATAAGATATTATTTATTTAAATAAATTGTCTGTAAGTTTGTACGCTCAGCACTCAAACTCTGCCTCCAATAATTGAAAGGAATTTTCACTCATCTTTTTATCTATCTAGTATAAAGTACAGTACCTGGGCGAACGAGCTTTGCTCGGCATTTTCATAGGTTGCCATATAATTTAGATTACTTTAGATACACATCATTCTGGTTGTTTGTATGTATAATTTTATTAACCAGTAGTGGAGCTTTTCAAAAAGAGATTTTAAAAACATATCTTGATACTAGAAAGATGTTCAATATTATTCTTTACTGGCAACAAAGTGTGAATATACATGATAACTCCTTTTTTAACAGAAAGTTTTCCCCATATTTTCGAAGTCTTTACAAGATTTCTTGGTGAGCTGTGTGGTTAGCGACTGTCGCTACTGTCGCTACTGTCGCTACTGTCCAAATAATCGAGAAATAATAGGGTCACATGTATATATTTTTCGGTTAGTGGTCCATATATCAGTCAACATTCTTTGATTTCTTTTTTATTTTTCAAGATAGAATAATACATAACTTTTTATATTTAATACATATGAAATCTAAGCCAACACTTCCTTTCATACCATGTTTCATAGGTAGAGAATTGAAAACATGAGTTCGAGATCCTTTAAATAGCATCTGATATAGCGCTCTGGCGGCAATAAAGAAGTCGCGAATATTTAAAAATTTGGTAATAAAAATAAGTTATTCAGTTAGGAAGAGGTTACTATCTTGTTTTTATATACAAAAACGTTGGAACTTCAAAATATGTTTATAGCTAGAGTTTCGAAAAATTGTGAAATACGTATTTTTGCTCAATCGTTCTGAGTCATATGACAAAAATTTATTAAAATACATGCCCTTCAAACAAATTTTACGTGGCTCACTTCACAAATTTTCTTCTTCTTCTTTAAATGGTCATCTAATCGCCTGGGCGATTTTGACCGTCCAACATAGCTCGCCAGTCGTTTCTTCGTTGTGCCAACTGGCGCCAATTGGAAACACCGCGGGATCGCAAATCGGTCTCACTAATTTTCACTCTTTTAAAATAACGGTACACAGATGGTGAGTCTGGACCTCCTTTGCCCGGCCAAGTAATTGATGTGTCCTCCCAAATTCTGGGAAGAGTCTGTTCCTAAGGCATGCACACATACACACAGCATCACCTCTCGCCTGATATTTTCTGTTGCCGGTGGCTTCTGTTGGAATACCGCAAGAGAATAAAATTACTTCTGTTTGGGTCCCAGTTTACTGCATTGAATGTATATTAAGTAATATATCTAATAAATTCGTAAAATTATTTATTAAAACAGCGCTCACCTGCAAATAATATCGATAACAACGAATATATTACCACTTAACTCGCGATTCTTCGTATGCGTAGTTAACTTATGAGTAGCAATTTTTTATTGAAATATTGGGCAGGGATTTCAAATTTATTGCGCTGTCAAAGATCAGTAATTTAAATAAATTAAACACCATTCACTTACAAACATACAAACTTATGCAAATTCGTGTGTTTTAAATTGCCTTCTCACGCACGCATCAAAAACCGAGAGCTAATAGTCTGTGCACTTGGCAGAAAAACTCAAACTGCATATAAATGAGGAAGTCAGTCGATTACTTATTTGATGTGAATAATCGTTGAAACTCTATTAAAAATTAAGTTGATAAAGTTATGTTAAAATAGGGGGACAAATTGGATGTATTAAAGTTGGCTTGGTGCTAAATAAAACAAATCAATTAAAAGAATTAAGGTGTAAGCAAACCTTATGTTCTCAGCTGTGAGATTTCGCAACAAATCTGGAGTTATTTTTACCTTGCGGACACTATTATATGGTTTGGCAATTTAATGTAAGTACTGGAATCGCGTCATCTATTTTCATGAAAGTGGCTATACACATAAGGGGAAAAATTATTGCGAGCTCAAACTTGGGGGGCGCCACGCCCCCTAAAAATTAACTTTTACATCTTCAAGTTTGGTTTTTATTTTTGCAAAAATTTTAATTATGTAATAATTTTGTTTTCAGAGATATCGCCTTACAAAATTTACTGAGACCTCCTTTTGATACTATTAAACCAATTTCGCAACTTTTTACAAAATTTTTTTCCCGTTATACGTGAAATATGTGCACCAAATTTTGTTAAGATACGTCAACTTCTTTTTGAGCTATTTATACCGAAACATTAGCATAAGCTTAGTAAAAAAAGGGGCAGTGACACGCCTTTTTTTTGTAAAATTAATATTTTTGAAATTTACACTTTGGAAGTATAATAGAATTGGAATCACTTTTTTGTAGGCTTATTGCCTATTAATTTAGTTTATAATCCTTTATATAACAGTGGGCGCGGTTCTTGATCGATTTTTTTGGCACTTTTCACGTTAAACAGGGTAATCTTTGCAGAAGTTTCTTACCATATCTTAAGCAATTTTTTGATTTCCAAACAAAAATACTTATAGGATTGACTTGATAAAAAGATGGGCTGTGCAACTCCCATTTAAAAAATTTACAAAACAAATTAATTGTATAAAACACTAGTAAACCCGTTCTCGCTTCGTTGCGTCTTAGAACTTATAATTCACTGAGTCCGATTTTAATCATTATATCTGCCACACATACCAGATAAGATATGGAACTTAATTACATCGCTTATTGAAGCCTTTACCTTTCGTTTGATACCCATATTGTACTAAACACATTTTGCGTCAGCTTGGTCAACATATCGGTCGATATCTCCTATATTTTAAATTTTAAGTTAAACGTCTAGTAATATAACGGTAAAAGTTCCATTCAATTCCATTCATCAGTTTTTGAGTGATGCGCTATCAAACATACAGACAGACGAACAAAAATTCTAAAAATGGTTAATTTGACTTCTACTGGCTCGATGATGATCCCTCCTATCGATTTTTCTTAAATATCTGCAATGTACGACATCGACAAGTTACAATTTTATTATATATAGAGATAAGAAATTTAAAAAATATAGGTGTGTTATGTACTGAATCTTTTTTTGTTTTCCAAAATATTCGATATATAAGAAGTGGGGTGGCTGTCATCCGATTTCGCCTATTTTAAATAACCATGAGGGATAAGCACCAAGGAACCTTATACCTAATCTAAACTATATATCTCGATTCACTTATGCGGAAATGAAATTAAGTGCAAACTGATTGACGAGTGATCCGCCCACAGAAATCCTCACAGTGCGAGAAGTTTTTATTGCAATAAACGAAGAAGTCCGATTTATAGAGCGTAATTAGGAGTTTGAGGATTAAACTGAGCTTTACGCCCTCAGCAGGAGTATGCTGTGTAGCAACAGTAATACTTTTACTAATTTAATTTTTAATATCTTAATTCTTTCAACAGTAATAAAAATGTGAGCGCGTCTCGAACCAGATCTGTTAAATTTGATTAGTAATAAGTAATCAATAATTAATTAGACGGCGTTTTTTGATTAAATTTGGAAAACATAAAAAAAGAAAAGTTGTTTTGATTACTTTTGATTAGTTTAGATTTTTTTGCTGATTATTTTTAATTTTTTTTTCAGTATTGTTGTAGAAGCACATCAATAAAGAAAGATCAAAAATAATCAAAAAAAAATACAAAAAAATTCAAAAAAAGTACAAATAATCAAAAGTAATCAAAACAACTTTTTTTTTTAAATTTTTTAACAATAGTAAAAAATCACGTTTTTTGATTATTTTTTTATTTATTTGAAAAATATTTATTATAAATTGAACATAATGGTAATCAATGTTTAAATGGATTCTTTCTGAAAATAAATAATCAAACCAGTAATCATTATTTAACAGGTCTGCTCGCAACCTATACCACCTATTTTTAACAAATTTTCAAGCCATTGGGAAGAAAGAGAATTCACAAACTATTGTTATGATAAGCCAATTTTTATTCGAGCTAAGGTAGCAAAAAATTTATGGAAAGTTTATATAAAAAGAGGGTAGACTACGCTCAAGTTCTAGAATAATAATTTTTATGAAAATTATTATTATAGTTTTTATTTTTTTAATAATTTAATTTGTTATAAAAAGTTTTTAATTGAACAGAAAAAGAAAATTTAGTGACAAAGGCCATAACTTTTCCTATATATTAATTTTGGAAGCTCCTAGACTTCTTCATCATGGCACGCTCTGTTAACCATTAGGTTATGGAGTATTCGCCATTCTCTAACAGTTTAGTTTGAAAAAAAAGAAAAAAATTGTTTTAGAAAATATTTAACCTGTCAATGTATCACAAATAATTGGAATTTTAATATATTTTATTATATAAACAAATCTCACTATAAACTTGAAATTGATGTGAGAACACTGAGCTTTTGTGATAGAAAGTATTAGATTAAAAAAAAAATCAAATACTACATGGATAAATACATAGCTTCTCGTTAGTTGATAGAAATGTTGATGTTACTTTAGATAACATAATCAATAAAAAAAATTAAAATGTTCAAAAACATTGCGCATCAAAAAAAAAAAGAAAGTCATTTCCTTAATAAATCACAAAATGTCGGGAATGGCATCCCTAGTCATTAGTAAATTAGAGCAAAATACGTAGTAACATCAACTCAATCTCTAGTCAATTTTGAAGATAGATTAATCAAATGTTACTTATTCTAGTGCTATACCTCAATTAGGAAATGAGACACAACTGTTGTCCTATAATGCTGTGCGAATATTAGGAAAATAAATAAATTAGATTCTTATTGGTGTATGAAATGTCTATCAAGCGCTAAGACTTAATATAGCGTAACTACAAGTTGTAACTCAACAATTTCTTTATACGAATACGTTTTTGATACGATAACGCTCTGCTTCCTTCTTTTTAGTAGCTCCTAAGCCAATTTGCGGGATGATAAAAGACGGATGATGCAGGGTCACATGAGAATTTCTGAGAATAAAAGGCTTCTGGACAGCCAGTTCTGCCACTTCCACTACGTTCGTTGAGGCAGCAGTCAGAAACTGTGAATAGTTGTATTAGGTTTTGTTATCATCAATTTCAGTATGGCAGGCCATTTATTTGTGTCCATTCAACAATTGTTCATTGCATCAAAAACGAACTTAGTATGAGCTTACAGTCGGATGTCTACTGTAATTAGAAGGAGAGTTCAACTAAAAATGTTGACATGAATCAGGTTCGGACAAATTGCGTATATATCCTTTTGCTTCTAAGTAGTCGACATGATTGCATGTATGTATGTCATTTGTGAGAATAAATAAGGCATCAAAAAAAACTTTCTTATGACATAATTAAGCTCACCTAGATTTGATAGAAATCGTCACACCTGAGCCATGGCAGCCACGTCATTGCTGAAAGTTACCAATTTGAAGCTGTGAGGGACTTCTTATGTTTGGGCGACAGCGTTAACAGCGTAAATATTAAAAAGTAAGAAATACACTGTCCTCTGTGCTCATGCGTATAACATAACCCTGCCAGCGACAAAGAGGGTTGGCTTGAAGCCTTCTACACCCACTACAGAAGGTCAGAATTCAACTGTCTTCCGAATAACTTGCAGTAATCTGTATGTGAACAATGTCTGCTAGAGAAATCTACAACTATTAGACCTATTAGCACCAATGCATTTGGGGGATGGTAGGATGATCTCAATCAATTGCGTGGAAAATCAGCTAGCCAAACTACAGAGATTGATTACTGTGTGCTACACCTACCGCCCCTTTCCGCCTTCATATGTAGTTGGGTTCTTAAGGACATTAAGGGGATTCTTTAATGTTGATTATATGAGGCTTACCATTGGCTTAATCGCAACTCTGTGTGTCACCCGCTGGGGTGGCCGGTGAAGACAATAGTGACGAACTTCACTTTTCGCTTGGACGGTTGTGAAGATAACCTGGAACGGCAGGAGTTTACGTATCTGCAGTGACAGCAAGCTGCAATAAAGGCGTTGACAAGCCACCTAGTTACTTCAAAACTGGTTCGGAAACATAAACTGCGGCTTAATCATGTTTTAATATATAACACGCTTAATTTACCCTAAAAGAGGAAGAACGTAATTTATTCAAGAAGACGAGCCTTACTGTGTCACAACTTCGATCTCGGTAAGAGTGCTTGAACGGCGGTGTCAACTATGTAATACTAACTACTGCTTCAGTTGGTGCTAGGTTTTAACCTCTCTCAAAAACTTTTTTTTTGGTTTCTTTTATTAATTTGTTTCTTTTCCTACAGCTTATTAGAGCTGACGTCGGGAACCTTTATGCTATATGGCAGTACCTTCAGTGATTTTAAATGTTTGAATGAATTGCTTTAATACTCTGAAGGAATCGATTCCCCTCATTCAACAATTAGAAACGTTTGATAAGCTTTGTCATCACTTCAGCTTCCGTGGTAATGAACTCTCAAATGAGTTGATGCTGCTATAACCGCACTAACAAATACATTTTTGGACTAAATTAATTTCCATTGAAATCGGAAAACATTTCGTCAATCAACCGCATGAAACTCTTTTTTAGACTCCTTTATGTTCGTATTCGTTCTTACTAGTTCCTCACATCAAATCATTGTAATTAAGAATAAAATAAAGCAAAATGCGAAAAACCATAACAAAGTGAGTCTCGAGTGAGAATAAATAGCTGGAAAATGCATGCTGATGGTATTAACTTGGTCAGACGAAAGGTAATCAAATCTGTGTGTAATCTTAATTGACGTAATCTAATTTGATGAGTTTACTACACGGCCAAAAATTTTGTGTCTAAATTTAATACTTATTTAGGGTACAAATATGTCCAAACCAAATTTGGTTTAGAATTTAAATTTTGCCAGTTTTCGAGAAAATTAGCGTGAGCAAAAGAGTTTAAATTTAAAACCAGATATGTCTTAACAATTAAAAAACATAAAAAACATTTGTATCCGTTGGCAGGATTTGAACCGACGCTCCCGCATTAGAGTCGTCTGCTCTACCCACTGAGCTACGGCGCACACAAAATTGTTATGACTTGAAAAAACCTCTAGAAATATATGAAAAAAAAAAATTTTTTTTTACGTTTTTTTCGGTTCAGTTTTAAATCTAAACCGCAAGAAAGGTTTGCAATTTTTTATAAAAAAGTTTAAAAAATTGCTTAAACCGACGAATGTTTTAAAATTTAAACTCAAATTTTTAGCCGTGTAAGAATTGGCACACAAATATTTGGAATTTTCAAAATGGTTTTAATTAATTACTCTTGCTTGAGTGCACACATTCCTAAGATTAATTACAAACAAGTAAGGAAGTCTAAGTCGCGGTGAAACCGAACATTATATACTCGGTACGGATCTATTACATGCACATTTTGCGTTTGAAAGATTTCCCAAATATTGGAAATAGAGCAGCAGCTTTCAAAAATTAATAAATTTTTGTTAAATTAAGTCGAAAAACGAAAATATCGAATGAAAATCAAGAAAGATATATTACTTCCCTCTTACAGTGGGGTATTAACTACTTGCCGGGATATTTTGCTTGTGTGTCATCCGATTTTTGGCCCAAGTACGAGTATGTTACATACTATTGAGAAGCAACTGATTAATTTTCATTGAAATATCTAGTTGAAATTACAAGCAATCGTCTTTGAAAATAGCAGAATTTTTATGCTGAAAGTGGGCGGCGACACGCCTACTTCCCCAAAGTAAACAAAATTTTTCAGAACTATATAAGAAACTAGGCGTGGCCCTGTTTCGCCCATTTTTACAATAAACAGTTACCTTTTTATATTCAAGATGTTCGCCAAATTTCATTTCGACAAATCAATTTTTGCTGAAGTTATGGCATACAAAGTTTTGTGGAATAATCCACTATAAAAGGGGCGGGGCCTTACTCATTTTCGAAAATTTATATTTTTCGAATGTCTTCTTTCACGGACACTTTGAACGTGAAATAGAAAAGACATAAAGCTATTTCACACAAAGTTGTTGCCTATTAAATATATCTATGATCCCTTTCAAAATCTTTCGTTTCGCCAATTATTTCCTGGAACATTTCTTGTATTCATGGATCTGTGTACTGAATTTCGTTGCGACATCTTGACATCTTTTTTGTGGTATGATTAATAATATTTCTTTATTTATTTTTTGGCTTAATGTTAATATGCACACCAAATTTTATCCTGATAGGTGTATTATGTACTGAATGACCTTTTTTTTGTATTTTCGAAAATATTCTATAAATAAAAAGTGGCAGTGGCTATAATCCGGTTTCGCCCATTTTAAATAGCGCTCGAAGATGAGTGTCAAGGAACCTGCACACCAAATTTCTTTAAGATATCTTAAACCGTACTAGTGTTCGCGGACGGATGGACAGACGGACATGGTTTGATCGATTCCCTGAACATTTTGATACACATAAGTCAATATCTATCTCGATTCGTTTATGCCGTTACATACTACAGGGTGTTTTTTTTATAGGTTTGGTTTTTGGATAGAGATAAAAGTGGCATTTTGTGGTCAAATCTGGCAACTCTAATGTCATTTATGTTCAGTTTGGTTTGCCATTTCATCATGAACAGGTTGACAAAAGAACAACGCTTGCAAATCGTGAAAATTTATTTCGAAAATAATGGTTCAGTTCGCGAAGTTTACCGTGAGCTCCGTCCATTTTATGGTCGACATAATCGTCCATCAGAGCAATTAATTCGGTTAACCATGGATCGTTTTCGCACTACGTTTACTCTATGTGATAATACGCATCCGCAGAGACGTCGAACAGTGCGCACCGAAGAAACAATTGCCGCTGTAGAGCAAAGTGTTGAAGAGGACCCGAATGAATCGATTCGCCACCGTGCACAGCAATTGGAGCTTTGTCCATCAACTTTATGGAAGATTTTGCGCAAAGATCTTGGCTTGCGACCTTACAAGATCCAGCTTGTGCAAGAATTAAAGCCGCGAGACCATGCAATGCGTCGTGATTTTGGTGTATGGGCCGAAAATGAGATTGATTTCGATGCTGATTTTCATCGCAAAATTTTGTTCAGTGATGAGGCTCATTTTTGGTTGAATGGCTACGTCAACAAGCAAAATTGCCGCATTTGGAGTGAAGAGAATCCACATGAGACCCTTGAAACGCCATTACATCCACAAAGACTGACTGTTTGGTGTGCTCTATGGGCTGGTGGAGTCATTGGGCCATACTTCTTCCGCAATAATGCTGGAGAGGCAGCTACCGTTAATGGAGACCGGTATAGAGCCATGATAACCGACTATTTTGTTCCCGAATTGGATGGCATGAATGTGGATGAGTTGTGGTTCCAACAAGACGGCGCTACATGCCACACAGCGCACGTCACAATCGATTTATTGAAGGAAACATTCGATGAGCGCATAATTTCGCGGAATGGACCTGTCAATTGGCCACCAAGGTCGTGTGATTTGACACCATTGGATTATTTTCTTTGGGGATATGTGAAGTCGCTCGTCTACACCAACAAACCAGAAACGTTAGGGGAATTGGAAGCCAACATTCGTGGCGTTATTGCCGACATACGGCCCCATATGCTCGAAAAAGTGGTTGAAAATTGGACCTGTAGAATTGGCTTTATTCGAGCCAGCCGCGGCGGCCACATGCCCGAAATCATATTTAAACATTAATGGCATAAAATTATCCTTCCAATAAAGCCAAATTGATGGACCTTAAAACGATTTTCTTGTGTTTTATTTCAATTCGAAGTTCTATACCCCCAAAAAAACACCCTTTACCTTTAGGCGAATGAAGTTACCTTGTGTACGTAGCACTACTATGTGAAAAAATTGCCAAATGAAGAGAAAATGCTTTATAAAAAAAATAATTAGAAATTTGGTGGGTGAAAGTTTAGATTTTCTTAAATTCGTAATCCTTGTGCTTAATGGTTACTGGTTACACATGCTTGCGGAGGCGGCATCACACCTCATAATGAGTTGAAAAAATAAAAATAAAAATTATGTTGCATTGCAATCCTTATAACAATAATGAGAGAACCTGAGCGATATTTTTATGTTTCATAACTCTGCGTATTATTATAATTTTCCCGCGCAAATAAAAGAACGTTTTCATATACTTTTTCTCAATTAGTTCATTCAAGCTGTGTTGTCGTGTTTTTTCGTCGCTCTTGCCTATAATAAATTTCCTAGAAAAACTTTCATAGTCTTGTATGCTAGAGACTAATACAGGTGTATAATCAATAAACTGGGCCTAGTAGTCTATAATTAACTAATTGGATGTGCCTAGTATCTTGAATAAATTACAAAACTGTCATAGAAAAGAAATTTTTTACTATTTAGAACTACATATTAAAGTATTCTGACAACAGCAAAGAAGGTATATTGAACAAATGTATTCATTCGTGCTGAACGCGTTCCGAGGCCTCAGGTGGCCAAGCTAATTTTTGTGAGTTAGTTTCAAAGTTTCTGTATAAAAAAGAAGTGTATTAGACTGACTGAAAAAACACTTTTTTTCGATATTGAACAAAAATCACATCAACATACGCGTTAGTTCTTCCAGATCTTCTCGTTCGATTTTCTTTTGAGTAATGTTGATCTATGAGGATAACCTTATTCCAAAATGCTTTGTTTTCGCTGCCGATTCCACTTGTGATTTAGAACTGTTTCATTGATAAATTGTACCATTTAATTTTGCACCATTTTTAACATTATCTATTTATTCTTGTATATTTTTGGGTTTAAATTTATATTTAGTGTTTGGCTTAGTAATAAATAACTTTATAATTGCTTTGTTTATAAACTTGGTCAAACAGTTTAAAGGCAACATTGTTTTGATTTTACAGCGCTTTCGTTTGGTGAAACAAAAATGATATTTTAAGGACGAACAACTAGATTAACTGACGAAACTATATGAAAACGACTTCAGAGGCTAAAGGACATGAGCAGAGAATATAGCGCTTCTCAAGACTAAAATTTTGCCACAACAGTTTTAAAAATCAGTAGTCAAATAACAAAGTTAGAAAAAAAGCATTTGGGCTGATTTGGTTAGGATAAATAAAAAAAAAATTTTTGGCAAACCTTCTCAACATAAGCTTTAAATATAGGGGTGGAGTATTGCTAATTTATATGGAGACGACCCAGTCTAATGTACATATGTACATCTGTAGGTACTCCCACGCGTCACATTTCAACTTTAATATTAAAATTTCTTTATTATTGTCAATGTATGACGCTAAAAAAATTCTTACACTTTAAAAAAAGTAGAGCATAATCGACGGTTGAGTTGAAGATACTTTTCAAAAACGCCCTGTTTACCAATTCGATTCAAAAAAACTTTATCTAAGTTGAAAATTTATTGAAATTTCGTTCAGATAGGACGTTTTTGAAACTTATTTCTATAGAGGGCATTCTTCAAACGAATTTTGAAAAATCGCGTTATTGAAAAAATTCTTAAGCGCCTTTCAAACAAATTCTCAGTTAGGGCGTTCTCAAAATAAAATTTGAAATAGGTGATCTTCCGCTCAGCCGTCGAATATATGACAAAAACCAAATTCGGTTTAAAATTTAAACTAGGAAAGTTTACAAGAAAATAAGTGTGATGGTAATAAAAAACAAGTAAGGAAAGCGTTGGTTTCGGCTTTGCAGAAGGCTTTAATCTTCCATGAATACGCATCACGGTTTTAAGCGTCCGATCCTTACTTACAATTAGTACAAACTCTGCAAAACTGCTAGTTTAAAGATAAATAGCCCAAACTCCATTTATCGGAACAATCGATTATATGGGAGCTATATGTTATGTAGCTCCCATTTGGCTGATTTTCACTACACACATTACATTACATTATAACGTGTACCAAACTTGCAAAATTTTACGTTCCTAGCTTTTTAATTGCAATAGTTATAGCCCAAACCAAATTTATCGGAACAATCGATTGTATGGGAGCTATGCGTTGTATTAGTCCGATCTTGCTGGTTCCCCCAAATAATTAATATATTACAAAATGGCGGCCCTATACCAAATTTTATCGAGATATCTCTAAAACTGAGGGACTATTTTGCGTTCAAACAGACAGACAGACAGACGAGCATGGCTATATCGATTTAGCTCATCGCCCTGATCATCTTGGTATACTTATTAGTGGGTCTATCTCTTCTTCTTCTCATACTTACAAACATTGGACCAAAGTTGTAATACCATTTCATGTGCAGGAAAGGTATAAGAAAGAAATTGTCCGTAATATTAACGAAATAAGTTCAATTTGCTGTGGTAATTTCATATTACCATCTATTTAGATTCTTAAGAAACTTTTTGGACACTTCCACCGAACACCAAAACATCTTAATAGCTTCTAGATGATTTCATTTCGAAAAAAAATTATGTCATTACCACACTAAAATAGGGACATTACACATACTTCGTATTGTGTCATTAAACTATTTAGAGCATCAAATCTAAGCATTTGTGATTTCTACGAGATTAAGTTTAATATTACTGAAAACTTTTATCTTGGTTTAATATTCGACATTTAACTGCAATTTTAATAGAACTGCTTTTTTATGCACTTTTCCTTTGAAGCGTAAACTGCAAGGACATAAATTAAAACGTTTGACCGTTATCCAAACTTACTAACTTCGTTTGCATTTTATTGGACTTTTGTTACCACCCACTTGAATGCATCTCGCATTAAGTACGCAGACAGATGTAAACATTTTTTTATGACCTCAAAAATTGTTGAGATGTTGTAAAGCAAAAGTCACTTCAAATATGAGCGTGGTTGTATGAGGGTGTACATTTTTAATACGAAACATAACCTTTTTAACCTATAATAGAAATTCGAAGCCTTGGTGCTGGATTTGTGGTCTGAAAGAGACTGCTCCGCCGAGAACTATAGCCTCGTTTCATGGTTAAACCAAAGAAAGTGCGCACAGTAGCGAAAGGAAAGTTTGTCATTGGTACATATACAAACAGATGAAAACTTAAACCAGTAGGCTAGTCCTTCTTCCATTCACTAAGAACCTGATACAAAAACTTGTACATGTGCAATGCGACTCTTTCTCCCAAAGGAAGAACGGTGCAGGCGGAACAAGCGCTGTAAGTGAACTCTATGGTAATGTGAAGAGAGAAGAGATAAAAGTAACGTGAGGTCGAAATAGCCAAACGAGGGCTGACAGGAATAATGCGCGAAAACTGTAACAAAACCTCTTGCGGATGACGAAAGGTTGCGAGACTATGACGAAGTTATGAACAGGACCGCAGAGAGCCGAACCGGGCCCCTGGAACAGTTCGCGTTTACGGGCCCCCCTAAAAAATAAACGCAACCCAGTAAAAAAATTAACATAACATGTATTTTTTAATTCAAATTGTCAGTTTTATTTCATATAAAATAATATTTACTGATGCACCTAAATGAAATGTTAGATTTCATTGTTTGATTTGCTTACATTAACTTTTTCTAGTTACATTTTAGGAGCTTGAATCAGCCAAGGAAAACCTTCCGTATATCACTGAAAAAAAGGCAGAGAAATTTGTATGATTATGTATTTCACATACGAAGCTTGGTATTGTGTTTTCACATGAAAAATGTTGCAAATTGCATAAAAACTATTTAAAATCACATTTTCAATATTTAGAATGAAAATGTATTCCTGGCATCGTTTCCCATCATATTGAGTTCTTTTTACGCCTTGAAAACGTTTTTAGTACGTTTGTAGTACGTTTTTTCAAAACGTAGTATCCTTGGCAACATTTTTCCCCAACAAAACTTACACATGCACAAAATATATCCCCATTTACTTCAACAGTAACACTTTCCAAAACACAGAACTTTGCAAGAGCGCAATTTTAAGATTTCAACAGACACATTGTTTCGAGACATTAAAGTTTGAAGTTGAGTACTTATTGTAATTTCTGGGTAGTAGGGTTATTGCCCGGCCATAAACAAAACTATACAAATATGAGTATACGAGGTGTGCTCAAAAAGTATCGCGAATTTTGTGTTTTTTCAAAAATTATTTATTTATTCATGAATATCTATTTTGTCCCCTTCAAAGTAATCCCCATGAGATATTATACACTTGTGCCAACGGTTTTTCCAATCTTCGAAGCACTTCAAAAAATCATTTTTTTGTATCTTGTTCAGCTCCTCCTTCGATGCCGTCTTTATCTCGTCAAGAGAAGCGTAACGTCGTCCTTTCATGGGCCTCTTCAGTTTAGGGAACAAGAAAAAGTCACAGGGGGCCAGATCTGGGAAATACGGTGGCAGCGGCATCATTAGTGTGTTGTTTTTGGCCAAAAAGTCGCGCACAAGCAACGATGCGTGAGCAGGGGCGTTATCGTGGTGCAAAAGCGAATTTTTGTTCTTCTTTGCACATCTTCTCGGCCTTCTGAGAACATTTTGCACCATCGATAAACGTTGATTCGGTCCAAGGTAGCTTCTCCGTATGCCACAGTCAACATTCGGAATGCATCCGCGCACTTAATTTCGTTTTTCACACAAAATTTGATACAGGTTCTTTGATCCATTTTTTTGAATAGGTAAAAATCGAAGACGATCCAAAGCACGTGCAAGCAAAGCAGGTGTCAAGAATTAACTGAACATTCAAAATGGCCGAGCTTGTCGGCATAAGTGAGAGACATGAGTACCAACATAACGCCACAAAAATTCGAATATACGTAACCAGCAAAAATTCAAAATTCGCGATACTTTTTGAACACGCCTCGTAACTAAAATTATATATTGGGCGCGTAAAGCTAGAAATTAATTATTACCTCAAGCGCTAATTTTCCAAGAGTCATCAAGAATTTTTCACACAATATAGATCATGATTATTTGGCAAAATTTTTTTTTTTTTTGTATTTAACTGTAAAATCGTGATTTTTGAGTTATGACACTCTCGAAGTAAATGGGTGATGCATTAATTTTTTCATTTCATTTACCTTTAAATTTTATAAATCTGTGCTGTGTATGTTTTTAGAAGGCCCGTAAAGAATTACAACCGAAATTACATTCATACGTTAAAAAATTGACCAATAATTGCACCACTGACGATTTACGCCAAACTGACCTATGTAAGCTTATCCACGGCATACTCATAAGTTTCCACTAATTTGGGCTTCGCAAAATCAGTCAAGTGTACTATTTTTTTCAAATTAACGCTCTAGCTTGTTATCAACCTTTATTTACAGATGGCGCTGGCTTTTACAAAAATGAAAAAGCAATACGACCAAACCGATAGTATTTGATTAGATGCTTTTGATTTTAGTTTAGTGATTTGGTTAAGTTAAACGCTTAAATTTTAAAACAATTGTTTGTAGCAACAAAATATATATGTATGTATCTTTGAAATCCTGGTTAGAGTACTGTCAATACTGATTTGCCTTGCCGGGCCCCCAAAAACCTTCCGAGCCTCAGGGCAATTGTCCTGGCTGCCCCCCGATTTTCAAATATTTTACATTTGTCTGTGAGCTCGCCTTATCTCTGATTTCTGTAAACAAAAATCACTTCAAATAAAACATGAAAACAGTCGTTCTTATTCCGCGTTGATTAAAGGCAAAATCTGTTCAATAAGTGTTGGTGTTTGAATAAATAAAAAAATCCATAGAAGGCAATGTGTACCAAGGTTATGTGTAAGTGCCTTCCTACCCACCACTTTCAATATTTCATTCGTCTCGAACATATTGCCCTAAATGAGTTTCATGTGACATTCCTTATAAATACTTTACATTTACCGATCTCATTAGGCACAATATTTATCTGTAGGATCTGGAGTACGTATAAATACCTTGTACAGCCAGTATAATTTAAGTCCTAACTTTCATATGTAGATATATTTACTATACTAATAAAATCTGTTATTCACAGACGTTTAAAATTTGTATTTTATTTTACCGTCTAGTTTCCTTGATGTTGCAGTAGCAGTAGTTTGCTCTGATTAGTCGGTGCATGCATTAATGGAGTGGAGCATGATGGGAAAAATAACATAATTCCTTGCTTCACTTTTCTTTCCTTTATTTTTCGTTTTCTTCATATATTTTCCTTGCCATGACTCTCTTAACCATTTTTATTTATGTTTCCCTTCCTTTCCGATTCTTTCTTTTCTCTTTGTTTCCTCTCTTTTACTTTCCCTTTTTATCTTGGTCTGCAGTTAATTTCTTTATTTTTATACCTTTCATGAACATGAAATGGTATATTAACTTTGGCCCGATGTTTGTAACATTTAGAAATATAAGAGATAGACCCACCATTAAGTATACCAAATTGATCAGGACGATGAACTGAGTTCATACAGCCATGTCCGTCTGCCCGTCCGTCCGTCTGTTTGAACGCAAACTAGTCCCTCAATTTTTGAGATATTTCGATGAAGTTTGGCACACGGATGTATTTTTGTATTATATTAGACATTTGTCGGATCCGGTATAATCGGGTCACTATAGCATATATCTCCCATACAACCGATCGTTCAAATAAGAGGATTATGACCATTTCAGCCTCATTTTTAAAGATTAAAACTTGAAACTCGGTGAGATATTTTCTTATGGATAGCAAAAGATTTCGTAAAAAAATCACCAAGATCGGAGCTATATATAGTATATATCCCATACAACCGACCGTTCAGATAAGAGGATTATGGCCATTTATCCCTCATTTTGGAAGATTAAAACTTGAAACTTGGTGAGATATTTGCATACAGATAATAAAAAATTTGGTAAAAAAATCGCTAAGATCGGAGCTGTATATAGTATATATCCCATACAACCGATCGTTCAGATAAGAGGATTATTACTATTTCGCCCTCATTTTAAAAGATTAAAACTTGAAACTTGGTGAGATATTTTCTTATGGATAGTTAAAGGTTTCGTAAAAAAGTCAGCAAGATCGGAGCTATATATAGTATATATCCGATACAACCGATCGTTCAGATAAGAGGATTATGGCCATTTATCCCTCATTTTGGAAGATTAAGACTTGAAACTTATTGAGATATTTGCTTACACATAATAAAGAATTTAGTAAAAAAAGCGCTAAGATCGGAGCTATATATAGTATATATCCCATACAACCGATCGTTCAGATAAGAGAATTATGCCAATTCTCCCTCTTTTTAAAAGATTAAAACTTGAAACTTGGTGAGATATTTTTTTATGGATAGTAAAAGATTTTGTAAAAAAGTCAGCAAGATCGGAGCTATATATAGTATATATCCCATACAACGGATCGTTCAGATAAGAGGATTATGGCCATTTCTCCCTCATTTTAAAAGATTAAAACTTGAAGCTTGCTGAGATATTTTCTTATGGATAGTAAAAGATTTCGTAAAAAAATCACCAAGATCGGAGCTCTATATAGTATATATCCCATACAACCGATCGTTCATGCTGACAAAGTTTTAGAGAACTTTAAACAATGCGTATTTAAGTTAGCACGTATTCATGAAAGGTATAAAGCCTTCGGCACAACCGAAGACAGCGCCGTCCTTACTTGTTTTTTTTATTTTTTTTATTTGTTTATTTTATTTTATATTATTTTCTTTTTCTACCTTTCATGAACATGAAGAAGAAGAGATAGACCGACTAATAAGTATACCGAAGTGATCAGGGCGATGAGCTGAGTCGGCTTAGCGTTGTCTGTCTGTTTGAACTCAAACTAGTCCCTCAGTTTTTGAGATATTTTGATAAAATTTGCTAAGGGGCTGCCATTTTGTAAAACATTAATCGTTTGTCGGAACGAGCACGATCGGACCAATACAACGCATATCTCCCATACAATCGATTGTTTCGATAAATGGGGTTTGGGCTATGTATCTTTGAATTAACAGTTTTGCAGAGTTTGTACTAATTGTGAATAAGGATAGGACACTTAAAACCGTGCTGCGTATTCATGAAAGGTATAAAGTCCTCGGCACAGTTTATTTTTATTTTAATTTAATTTAATTTAATCTAACTTATTTTCTTTTCTTTTATTTTATTTTATTTTAATTTAGTTTATTTTATTTTATTTTACTTTATTGTATTTTATTTTATTTTCTTAATTTTATTTTATTTTGTTTTATTTTATTTCATTTCACTTCTCTTTCACTTCCTTTTCTTATCTTATTTTTTTTTATATTGTTTTAATTTATTTTATTTTATTTTGTTTTATTTTATTTAATTTTATTTTATTTTATTTAATTTAATTTTATTTTATTTTATATACCAACAATTATATTGAATTGTGGTTTTTACGTCCTGAACATTCGCAAAGTACAATGACTATAAACGAGCTCAAAACCAAAAATAACAATCTTTCTTTTTATTTATGAGAATTATTGTTTTTTTTTGCTATGGTAAATGTGAATAGGAACTAGCGCTTTTTTAGCGTAATGGTTAGCAGAGCGTGCCAAAATTTCTCTGATGAAGAAATCTAGCAGCTTCCGAAATGGGTCTATAAGAAAAGCTATGGCGGGTTGCTCTAAAATTTTCCTATTCTATTCTCATAAAAACTTTTAATAATTAATTTAAAATAATTATTAAAAAAAAGTAAAAACAATAATAATTTTCATAAATAAAAAGAACAATTTTTATTATTGGCCTTGATCTCGTTTATAGTCATGTTACTTATTTTATTTTATTTTATTTAACTAATCTTTAATTCCATAAATTTTTAATATTTAATCGTTCATCCTATTATCCATTTTATTTCCCATATCATGCTCTTGATTACACCTTCCTTCACGTCTAACTTGTTTTTTTATAATTCCTTCATTTTTTAGATAAGATGTATGAAACGAATAAACACAAAAACATGAGAAAATGTCCAGACGCCAGATGGAACAACTGGTTCTACCATTCCGTCTCCCTTCCACGAGCCCTTTCAGTCGTATTTGCGTGATTGAGTAACAAACTTTCTTGTTTATAATATCATTTCCATCCATCCACGTAAAGTTGAGCTCATGTTTTCTTTGCCAAAAAAGATTGTTTTTAATTTGATTGATTGCTCCAGCTGCTTACTGGCCGTCATAATTTATTGTGTTACTAATAGACAATGGGAGAAAATAAATATGTAGAAAAGAGTGCCACCCAAGTGGGTTTAATTAGGTTTTGCTTAAGCACGTGTTTGAAGTCAATTGCATTCCATTGGACTGCTACAGATATGAAAATAGCTTGAAGGACAATGCTCCAAGCACTCCTCATATTTATGTAGGATCAAAAAGCGCTGCCGGAAACTTTCATGCCCAAAGATAGGACGGCCGACGTGGTGTGGTGGTAGTGTTTCTGGCCTACGACACCGAAGGTCCAAAGTTGGATTCCTGGGGCAGGTAAGATCAAAATTGGTTTGAAAAAGGTTTTTTCACAAGGGGGTGGCCCTCGGCAGTGGTTTGGCAAACTCTCCGAGTGTCTTTCTGCTATGGAAGGCTTCTCAGTATAAATGCATCTCCTTTGTAGATGCTGTTCGGAGTCGGCAAAAATCTGTGGATCCCGCCAGTTTGTAGAAAAAAAGGCGTGAGTATCAAGTACTCGTGGAGTTTAGTTAAATTTGACCTCTCTCAGTGAATAAATTTCAAGCACAAAACTTTATTTTATTTTAGTTATTAGCTACTTCTTTCTTGGCCTTCTTTCCCTTCTCTTCTAAGCTGTTCCTTTACTTTAATATATTTTTATTTTATTTGCTTTTCTCTTCTTTCAACAGCCCCTATTTTAAATTTATTTTATTATATTTTATTGTTTCATTTTCTTGCTTCCTTTCCCTTCATTTCCTTTACTTCCCTTTTCCTTCCTTTCCCTTCATTTAATTTATTTTCCGTTATCATAGTTCCTTTTAACTAATTTAATTTAATTTAATTTTGTTTTGTTTTATTTTTATTTTTATTTTTACTTATTTTATTTTATTATTATTTAATTTATATCATTTTATTTTGTTTTATATTGGTTAATTTTTTTTTCATTTAATTCCATAAGTATAACCACAAAGATTACACAACAAAAACAAATCTTGACTATTCTAATACAAAATAACTTTAACATGAATAATCACTTATTTTGTTTTTGTAAACACTGTGTATATTTGTGATAAACGCAGTTGCCTTCGCCTTATACCGATTTGTAGCATTCATCGTGTTTAGTCACAATTACCGAATAATAACAATCAGCAAAGCACTTGTATACACACGCACCCACATAACCAGAGCGTCACATACATACATACCCTGTGACGAGCTCAGTAACTAGTGAGAACAATTTCTGGTTCAGGCCTAGATATAAAGTGGCTAATAAAAACTAGTTCGAAACCGGCAGTTGCGTATTCATTACAGGCATTTGAATTCGTATTTGGAAAAATGCTTTGTTCTTATATATTCTTTAAAGAAATGCTTGAATTTAAAACCATAAATAAAAAAAAAATTTATCAGTTGGTAGGATTCGAACCGACGCGTCCCGCATCAAAGTCGAGTGCTCTGCCACGGCGCACTCATCAGTAATCTGAGAAAAGTATACATTTATATACATTATGAATGAATGATTTAAAGTTTTAGCTTAAATTGCTAGTAGCGCATGAACTAACCGGCATGGTGTGGCAGTAGTGTTGCTGGATTACCCCGTCGGCAGTCATTTGGCAAATTCTCTGAGTGTATTTCTACCATGGAAGGCGGCTCCTTCTGAAAATATTTTTTTTAATTTTTAAGTAACCACATCCAAACTGCAGAATTTGCAAATGGTTCAGAACTAGAGCAATAGTAGCAATAAACGAACTACATCCAAACTGTTGAATTTTTAACTAGTTCGGAACTGTCGAAAAGCTAATGCAGCGGGGAACAATTTCCACCGCTTAGGACATCGCCATGTTAAATTCGCCAGTTGATTACATATAAAAGAGATTGAAGGGGAACTAGTAGGGGTTCGGAACGCACTAGAAGCGCACCAGTTCAGAACTAGAAATTTTCCTCACAGGGTATCAGCAAAGCAGTCAAACAAGATTCTATACACGCATACTAAGCCAAGTTTCACTTACAACTCAGCTATGCACAGAAACAACATCAACAACAAGGCACAGACAGAGACGCAGGCAGATCTTACGCGTAATTTCGCTGCCCCGCCGAGCCCTAAGATGTTTACACGTCAAAAACCAAATCGGCACACCACAAATTGGAACAGAAGCTCAGCGGAAAATTCTCTTAGGGGGTTTATGATGCTATACCTATTGTATATGGCCCCATACAAGCAGAAAACGTTTCAACACCTGGATAGTTTTGGATCTTTGAACTCAAATTAATTTCTACGAATCGCTAAAATAGCAACGTGTTGTATTTCATTTATTACTATTATATTTTGTTTTTCTATCATATTTATATTATAATTATTATTGCTGACTTAACATTTTCAACAAAGCAACTCTTCGTGCTCTCTCTCTCAAAACTCAAGCAAGCACAGCGTAACCCTAGTATGAATACGGGTTTTGGAATTTGCAATGGTCTCTATTTTAAACTGATTTTTTGCATTTAATGTGAGAGATGCCAACACATCTTTTGCAGACCTATCGGTACATATATATTGAACTACATTTATAGTTTCCTGCAAAACAACTATATGCAATTATTTTTTTTATTCAATAGTTTGGCCGTTTCAAAGTAAAAATGAGATCAGTGAAAATAATCTAAACTGGCAATAATATACCATTAAAAGTAATATTAAGGTCTGAAAGTTCTACAGCATTTTTTGTCGTCATTCTGATATTTTTTGCTCCCAGTCTAATGTATGTATGTTGTATCCATATACGATAATCGTATGTGTAATGCACTCTAAAGTTTCAACATTTTTATCGTTGTTGGGTGCACAAAATATATGCGAACGACTTTGTGGCAGCTGTGCCATGCAGCACATCAGGTATTCTACTGCAAATGCGATTACACTTCATTAGCGAAATGAAATGCAAACATTCTCTTCGATAATCAGCAATTAAAGAACATTCCGCAAGGTTTGAATAAACGAACTCAGAACATTTTTGCTGATTGCTCATTTATGTACGGAGCTCGCAACAACCACCTAATTATTAGTTGTTACAACTTAGCAACATTAAGTTGAAAATCTATATATGTAACTGTAAAATGTGTCGCCAAGATTTGAGTGTTAATACATACATACTTGAGCATTTAATTTTAATCAACGGGTGCGAGTATTTAAGGAATTAGACCCATTGAGTCAGCTTTAAAGTCTGACCTAAGCGCAGTTGCTCCACTGCTATGATTAAGATACTTGTCGATATAAGAATGAGTTTTGACAATGGTGACCTAACCCTTCGTTGCCTCTTAGATTTTTCCAAAGCATTCGACTGCGTTAGTCATAGTCTTCTATGTGAAAAGCTCAAATGCTACTTTGGATTTTTTGATAGCTCTGTTAAACTTATGGCCAGCTGCCTAGCAAAAAGAACCCAAAAAGTAGACTGCAAAGGTTCTGCATCCTCATCATGTATTATTTCATCTGGTGTGCCGCAAGGTTTTGTGCTTGGTCCTCTTCTATTCAGTCTTTTTGTCAACGATGCGTTCTCTTTATGTCAGTTTGTAAACGTCCATGCTTACGCTGATGACATTCAACTGTATTTGTCTAGCCGTGTTGGCCTTGTTGATAATTTGTATTTTAGAATAAATAGCAACTTGTCTGCAATACAGTTAGTAACAGTATTGTGTATGTCGAAGATATTCCCAAGCTATTCATTGGTAACAGTGCTCTCTCGTTTACTGAAAAGATAAAAACCCAGGCTTTTTGATAAATTCTAAGTTGAGCTGTGTCGACCATGTGAATAAAATTGTGAGTAATGTACATTCTGTTTTGCGTAGGTTGAGAATGTCTTCATCGTATACGACTTTAGAAACAAGGAAAAAAACTAGCCATCCAACTGATTGTACCACATATAACTTACTCAGAGCTCGTTTATAGCCAACTTGATGCTGCTTCGAATCACAAAATTTAGGTTGCTTTTAATAACATAACGCGTTATGTATATAGTCTAAGAAGATACGAGCACATCTCTTCTTGGAAACGCAAGGTCCTAGCATGCACTATTTTTGAGTATATTGTGGCTCGAAACTGTATATTTATGCTTAAACTCATTGAATTCAAAGCACCGCACTATCTCTAACTACAATTTTCATGGTCTAGTAGGCACCGCAGTTTGATAATCCCAGATACGTATACTTGGCATCCTTTAAACTATTTTTCATAAATGCTGTCAGGCTCTAGAACTCCATTCCTGATTCTATTAAGAGTGACTTGAGTAGGAAAAATTACAAAAGGTTGATTTATGAATACTTCAGTTCTGTGTGATAAATGTGGTTTCAACTGCATATTTCTTTTCTTTTCTTCTCTTTTCATCTAATAAAAATATCCTCTTGTTAGACGCAGAATAATATTAATTATTTTAAAATTTATTATTAGTATTTAACTCTGTAATCAATTAAAAACTGATGATGTGCTTTAAAAGACTATGTCTTACAGTCACAACCACCTTACCAAATAAACTAATAAATTTGAACCAAGTCAGTGGAATATTTTAGTCATTTTAGGAACATTCATTCATATACTGGTCTTTTTCGACGACTGTATTCTGAAAAGCGTGTTCCCGCTCTCACGGAAAATACTAATGCTGTTGATTCTGCTGAAATCTAGCAGGATGCGAACAGTCATCCTCATACTTGAACGTCTACAATAGACCTTAGAAGACCCAAGTGCCTTATCAAAAAATCCCTGTGGATTTCACAAATCAAAGGTCAGGATCGATGCATGCAGCTTTGTAAAGCTATGCACGACGGCATTACAAAGATCAATCTTCCGCGAAGCGCACAAATATTCAGTTATTCTGAAGGGATATTGCTCAATGGTAGAATGCACATGGTGATTTTAGGCAGCATTAGAGGGCGATGCTTCTGTCCAAAGCCGTCGTTTTTAGGGAGGAACGAACACCGTGCATTTATTGTTATTATACAACTTTGGAATACGTTATTATTATGTCAATACTTATGGCACAGCACTGTTACAACTGAACACTTGGCTCACACGAGGCACTACGTACCATACAACGACAACTCCAGTAGAAATATTTATCTAAATTCTCTCAGTTCTTTTAGGTCAAAAAAACATCTAACAAGGTAATATATATATATGAAGTGATATAAATCCATGAAAAAGATAGGATAGTGTCATGAAATCTTAGGTAAAAACCATAAATAGTTCTGTCGAAGTATTCAGCTCATCTCAAAGGCCTTTCTTGATAGGTAACACTCTTCCGAACGTTCACACATGCAGCTTAAGAAACTGTATATATTCAGATTTCTCTGAAGTTATGGTTTGCAGGGTGGGTCTCAAAGTTTGTAGTAAGGACGAATAAATTTTCTTTCTAAAATTCAGCGATCCTTTACAACATATTCCTTTCTAAAATTCAGCGATCTTTAGGGTTCACTACATATTTCTTAAAACTAACAATCATATTCATAAAAATTAAATGGGTTCATAAAGTTTTTTAAAATTACATTTCCATAAAAATTTTTCAAATATTAGAGCTTTATAAACTTCATAACTTATTTTTTGGTTGAGGTAATATTTTTGAATATTTGCATCTTCTTGATTGCGTTAATTGAATTAAATGAGCCTTCCTCGTAACTAAAAACCAATTGTAGATCTACCGAACCCATTAATATCACATATACTCGTATTGTCTTATAGAGGTCAACATTATAACGCCATTATGTGCATCAACTACGCTTAGCATAAATTCATTTTAACCGGATATTGCAAGTGCAGGCACAAACAGCTGTTATCTCATACATACAAACACGATATGAACTTACATATACCTGTGGTGAAGAGAAAAGCAGCCAAACTACAGCTAGGAAGAAAGTGAGGTAATACCAATACAAAACTCATATCTCAGATCATTTTCATACACACCTGTTAAATAATGATTACTAATCGTAATGATTACCGGTTTGATTATTTATTTTCTTGAGAATCCATTTAATGATTGATTACCATTACTTTCAATTTCTAATGATTATTTTCCAATTAATCCAAAACTTTAATTAAACATTAATTAATTAAAAATAATTATTAAAAAATAAAAACAATAATAATTTTCATAGATAAAAAAGAAAAATTATTATTATTGGCCTTGAGCTGGTACTTTAAAAAACAACCGTTTTTGATTATTTTTGATTTTCTTTAATTTTAATTTTTATTTTTTCTAATCGTAATCAATTAATAATTGCCTTTTCTTGAAAAACAATTAAAATAATCATTACCAATTAAAATGGTCATCTAATTAATTTATCACTAATTACTAATCAAATTTAACAGGTCTGTATAGTGGAAACCTTTATTATGGCTTTAGATAGCATAGAACTTTTTTTATTTAACAGTACATAAAAATATTTTAATTTGCACTTTATCTACCATATCTACTAACATAGAAAAACTAAATAAAGAACCATGTAATAAGGCCAAAATGTAATAGGCTTTCTTTCTTTGTGTCAGTTAAGCCTTTCTACAGGGTCATTTGCAGGTGACTCTCTGCTCTGGAGCATGTATATTATACGTACTATGTATGTGTGTCTAGTATGTGCTAAAGAAAATAATTAAAAAATATTGTTAAGCAAAAATTCAAGTCATGTGTTCCAAAAGTATTAACTCTCTAATTAGACATTCTGACAAGAACATTGAACATGAGCATCAAACTTGCAAATATGCAGATGAGCCTAAGTAAAACGGTGATGTAATTTTGTTGTTGCATGGTTGTGGAAAACTTGTTTATTCGCCTGCTTGGGCATATTTCTATGTATAGCAGTTATATTATGTTACCCATCATACGCCATGTAAGGTTCAGTATGAACTTGAGCTTGGAAAGAAGCGTCATATGAGCTGAACAATCTACACAATCCGCTTGGATGTCTGTTGCTTATGTGACATGTGAGCAAAGATTTCACATAGTTAATGTATGAAATTCATATAATCATTAGATCTACTACAAACACTTGTATCTGTTGCATCAGATAGACGCATTTACACTCTTCATAAACTATGACCATAACTGAGGACTTTTATTTAGTGATGTAAGACCTCAGATATTAAGAGAAGCGGTTCGAAAAATAGCTCTTAGTCTTGACCACGTCGAACTTATGTTTTTTTCAAAAAAAAAAAAAAAAAAAAAGCATGGAGTTAATACCCAATAAGCAATAAACGTTTACTATAAGCTTACGATAAACTTACTTTAGCAAGCTTTTCGTTTGGAAAACGTTTACTATAATCATTGTTAAACGTTTGGAAAAAATTGTCGAATCAACGCAAGTGATGCCTTTTTAAACAATTGGAAATGAGGTTTGGAAAACAATATTTAATTAACGTTTTATTCAACGTACAGTAAGGGTTTGTTGAAAACTGATTGATAAAACTCCAATTTAGGCAACGACGGTGAAAACTGGTCAGTAGCCTAACGTATATGTACTAGACCTTTGTACCGAAGGTTGCTGGTTCGAATCCCGACAATTTCCTCAACTTTTCTTATTAAATAAATTATTATAATTATTTTAAAATATGTTTTATAGTTAATTAAGTTCCATTTATTACTTGTTTTACAATTTAAGTATAATAAAAAAAATTAAAAAAAAATATTCGACTCGAGCTTTTTTACCAATTCGTGGCGTGCTGCCTCCAATTGTTTATACAAATTGGCGGGAGCTACTCCGAAAGGCATCTGCAAATCAGATGAATTTTAGCTAAGAAGCCTTCCGTGGCAGAAATACCCTCGAACCCCGTTTTGAAAAACCTTTTTCAAACCACTTTTGATGTTACCTGTCGCAGGACTCGAACCTTGGGATTTCGGTGTGGTAGGCCAGCAAAAAAAGCTACCATACAATTGTGAAAACATATTTAAACGATTGTGAAATTTTTAGTTACAAACTCGTTTGGAAAACATTAATTTCAACGTTTGGAAAATATTGTTTAATAAACTAGCTTACTTCATTGTTTATTGGGTAGTTTGTGATAACGAAATATTTGTGCTGGTGTATTAAAAAAAAATTTTTTCCCTTTCTATTGAGTTATAAACTTTTTATAATAAATTAAATTAATAATAAAAAAACATTACTAATTTCATGGTCATGGAGACTATAAAAACTTTTTTTTTTCAAAAAGTTTAAAATTTAAATTTTTTTATTGAAGTTAAACATTCTAGCCACTGTTTATGCAACTTAATTATAGTCTTGCTCAATTTACTTACTGTTTATGGTCATACTAGCAATATATGAAAAGAGTCAGTTTGTTTCGATTTTAGTTACTTCAATTCGGTATTTGAAAATACGAGGTAGAGTCTTTGTTTAATTTATTACTTAAAACCTTCCTAAATATATAACGCAAGCTACCTCTCATGCATTTTTCAGGTGTAAGACAGGTCGCATTATTTGTCTCTTTGGTCCGTGCTTTTGAGTTTTAGTGTAGTTGTACCCATTTTTTGTTTCTTCTTCTTAAAGTTCACGACACTGTCCTTTTTTGTTGTCATCAGTTCTGTTCATCACTATTATTGCCACGTGATGATAAAGTCAAATAAAATAGATATTCTACAATATGTACATATGTATGTATGTATGTATGTCTACATTTAAGTATATAACAATGAAACTTTCCATTATGCCAATAATCTTCTCTCTCAAAATTTCCTGGTATAAAAATATGAAACCTAAAGAAGGTTGCACAGCTCAATGGCTTTGAAGTTAAAAGGTTTCAGCGGAAGCATTACAAATTTCTCAAATTTTTTCTTCAACCAAACGCCGGAAGTGTATGTGTAACACAATGAAGGATGTATGCTTCAGTATATACTTTAAATCATATTTTAGCTGCTTTTTGAGTATAATATTATACTTAGTTGGAAATTTTAAGAACTTCACCCAATTAAAACAAATACTTTACTATTGAACCTTTAAGGTGACATTGAACAAATGACCAAGGTTCAAGTGCCAGGACAATTAAAAACAAAATGGTTTAGAGACAGGTTTTTCAACCTCCGGATGGCAGATCTTCTACTGTTTTTTTATACCTTACATGAACATGAAATGTTGTTATAACTTTGGTCCGATGTTTGTAAGTATGAGAAGAAGAAGAGATAAACCCACCAATAAGTATACCGAAATGATGTTGTTGTTGTTGTTGTGGTAACGACAAAAACACTCCCCGAAGGTTTTGGGGAGTGTTGTCGAATTAACAGTTCTTGGCCAGATTTGAACCCGGTACTCCCTTGCGGTACTGCCCGACTGTCGTGGAAGCGATTTATGACCAGTGAAACCTTCTAGGTCATGTCACCCCTCCTTCCGTAAGGAAGGATATGATGGGTAATGAGAGGTGTGAGGCATCGAGTTGCACGTCATTACGCATATTAGTCGCCTCTTACGACCGGTATGCCTACCTCGGGCATATTCTAAACCCCTAACCCGAAATGATCAGGGTGATGAGCTGAGTCGATTTAGCCATGTCCGTCTATCCGTCCGTCTGTCCATCTGTCTGTTTGACCGCAAACTAGTCCCTCAGTTTTAAAGATATCTCGATGAAATATACATTTTCAAAAAAAAAAGCGTGGCTCCATTTATAGTGTATTATTCGCGTAATTTTATCAATATATATCAAAATTGTGAATATATACCCAATTTTGAAAATTTTTAAGATGATTCTCATTGGTATATAGAATAAAAAAGAAATAAATAATTGGCGCTATATATACCTCTTGAGGAAATTAAGGCCGAACTTTTCTACCAATTTGTGGTGTGCTGCTTCTAATTTTTTCTACAAATTGCACGGACCTACAGTTTTTTGCCGATTCCGAAAGCTTTCTACAAAGCAAATGGATTTTGGTTGAGAAGCCTTCCATGGCAGAAATACACTCGGAGAGTTTGCCAAACCACTGCCGAGGGGCGACCCAGTTTTGAAAAAAAACGTTTCCAAACCACGTTTGATATTACCTGTACTAGGGCCGCCTATGTAGCATATTCATCCTAAAAATTAAGCAAGTCACATATCCAATAACCAAAAAACCAACAAAATAGCCGGTCAAGTACGTGTTACCTACTGCCAAATGGAACTTACATATCTTTCTGCTATTTCTTTATGCTAGTGTGAAAATATAGTAGTCGTAGTTTCCCATAATAGATTACTACCACACAGTGGCGTAGCCAGGGGGAGTTGGGGGGGGATAGATCCCTCCCCCTTCGTCAATCAACTTCTATTTTTTTACTTTTGATTGAATAACACAATACCCTTTGATGTTTCTGATTTATAATTTTCTTATTTTAACTAGACTAATGACAAAGTGCATTTTTATGAATATATCGGTTAGTAGAATATTAAGCCTATATACTATACTATATACTATATACTATAATTTTTAGACCTTCTACGAAATTCCCTAGGCTTTCAAGACGATAAAACCGGTTTCGAGATATGCGTACACATTGCTTTTGGTAGTAATAAAATAACAGATTGAAATAATATCGTAATTTTCGAGGTCTGATATTGCTGAGCTAAAACTCGACTCCCTTATCTCTCGTCTTTAGAAATTCGAATGCAGGCGGTCTGAAAATACTAGAGTAGGAAAGCTCATTAATTTAATCAGAGCACACAACGGCGGGAAAATAGATAGCGATGTTGCTACTTTGTTCAAAACCTAGGAAAATTTAACCATGTTTTATCAAAATTCCACACTTGTTAATCCCAATTTTTATAAAAAACTTGGATATGCAGTTTTATTACCTATTAATTTTAGTATTTATAACAAAGTGCCAGGGTGAAGTTGGCAAAAAATAGTGCCAATCATGGGCATTTATGGTATCAGTTTTGTTGTGCGAAAGGCTCAAAATTTAAAAATTTCAACATTTTCTCTATTATAAAATTCTTAGTTTAACATTAAAAACTTTTTTTTTTAAATAATAAACGCAGTCTTAGCATCTTTGTTAACACAATTCTGCCTTTGCCTAATAAACTTCAACAAATAAAAATAGACTTAGCTTGTAGTGGACTTCGCAAAAGACTTAGTACTGGAGTTACGACGTATTCGTTCCGACGAACATGACTTTGAAAAATTGTTCAGAACTTGTGACTTGTGGACATTGAAATCAAATAGAACCGATTCAAATTTAGTAAAAGTCTGCAAACATGTAACCTAGATTTTATTGCAAGATTTCTGTTTTTTTATCTATTTATGTATTGATCATAAAATAATGGAAATAGATAGTCGATTCACTCAACATGAAACTATCGTAAGAGATTTCGCTTCGGGTTTTCAACAAACCACAGGGAAGAAAATGGCATAAATTTATTTAAGTTCCTGAATTTTATGAACTACTTGTTCAAAGCCAAAATATACGTCATTTCATAACTTATACAAATCGCTACAAATTTTTGCAATTCTCCCGTTTCCACTGCTACAGTACCATAGCTCGCCACTCATTACGTCTTTCTGCCAATTAGCGCCAATTGGGGTCACAAATCGGTCTCCCTCTTCCTCTGCTATCACCGATAGGTGCCGATAACAATACCTTCTGGGCCGGAACATCTTCATTCATTCGCACAACATGGTCTAGCCAACGAAGCCTCTCAGTTTTAATTCGTTGGACTATGTCGTTGTATGCATATGTATCTTGCATCTCGTCATTAAATCGTCTAAGGTACTCGCCAACGCGTAAAGGTTCGTAAATCTTTCGAAGAACTATTCTTTCGAATATTCCCAGAGCCGCCTCATCAGCTGTTGTCAGTGTCCCAGCTTCTACACCATAAACTAAGGCGGGTACTATAAGTGACTTATTTATTTTCGTTCTTCGAGAGGGGGCTTAGCACTGGTTTTCGTGAGTGATTCTAGGTTGGATGTCTAGGCTGACGTTATTGTTGGTTTCAATGCTGGTTCCCAGATAACAAAAAAAACTCTAAAGAGGTTAAAAACTTATCTACGTGTCTCTAACGGAGAAGTAATTAAAATATTGATATGTACATTATGCCTTACAATTGTGGAATATCCTACCTTGTTTATCCCTTCTCTTTATACAGGGTGTTTTTTTTACAGGTTTGTTTTTTGAATAGAGATAGAACTGGCATTTTGTGGTCAAATCTGGCAACTCTAATGTCATTTATGTTCAGTTTGGTTTGCCATTTCATCATGAACAGGTTGACAAAAGAACAACGCTTGCAAATCGTGCAAATTTATTTCGAAAATAATGGTTCAGTTCGCGAAGTTTACCGTGAGCTCCGTCCATTTTATGGTCGACATAATCGTCCATCAGAGCAATTAATTCGGTTAACCATGGATCGTTTTCGCACTACGTTTACTCTATGTGATAATACGCATCCGCAGAGACGTCGAACAGTGCGCACCGAAGAAACAATTGCCGCTGTAGAGCAAAGTGTTGAAGAGGACCCGAATGAATCGATTCGCCACCGTGCACAGCAATTGGAGCTTTGTCCATCAACTTTATGGAAGATTTTGCGCAAAGATCTTGGCTTGCGACCTTACAAGATCCAGCTTGTGCAAGAATTAAAGCCGCGAGACCATGCAATGCGTCGTGATTTTGGTGTATGGGCCGAAAATGAGATTGATTTCGATGCTGATTTTCATCGCAAAATTTTGTTCAGTGATGAGGCTCATTTTTGGTTGAATGGCTACGTCAACAAGCAAAATTGCCGCATTTGGAGTGAAGAGAATCCACATGAGACCCTTGAAACGCCATTACATCCACAAAAACTGACTGTTTGGTGTGCTCTATGGGCTGGTGGAGTCATTGGGCCATACTTCTTCCGCAATAATGCTGGAGAGGCAGCTACCGTTAATGGAGACCGGTATAGAGCCATGATAACCGACTATTTTGTTCCCGAATTGGATGGCATGAATGTGGATGAGTTGTGGTTCCAACAAGACGGCGCTACATGCCACACAGCGCACGTCACAATCGATTTATTGAAGGAAACATTCGATGAGCGCATAATTTCGCGGAATGGACCTGTCAATTGGCCACCAAGGTCGTGTGATTTGACACCATTGGATTATTTTCTTTGGGGATATGTGAAGTCGCTCGTCTACACCAACAAACCAGAAACGTTAGGGGAATTGGAAGCCAACATTCGTGGCGTTATTGCCGACATACGGCCCCATATGCTCGAAAAAGTGGTTGAAAATTGGACCTGTAGAATTGGCTTTATTCGAGCCAGCCGCGGCGGCCACATGCCCGAAATCATATTTAAACATTAATGGCATAAAATTATCCTTCCAATAAAGCCAAATTGATGGACCTTAAAACGATTTTCTTGTGTTTTATTTCAATTCGAAGTTCTATACCCCTAAAAAAACACCCTTTACAAGAAGATTAAAACTCGATTTATAAGTAATAATATTTTGTTGGGGACTTCTGTATTTACCTTAATACAAGGTTATGAAAGCAATTTCTTTTATATGAACACGGCTAAAGATTTGAGCCTAAATATTAAACCATTCATCGGCTTAAGCAATTTTTTGAACGTTTTTGTAATAAATTCCAAACCTACACCAATTTTCAATTTATTGTGGTTTAGATTTAAAACTGAACTGAAAAAAACGTTGAATTTTTCTCATTACAGTTTTGTGTGCGCCGTAGCTCAGTGGGTAGCGCAGACGAGTCTGAGCGGGGTACGTGGGTTTGAATCCTGCCAACTGACACAAATGCTTTTCATGTTTTTTGAATTGTTAAGACATTTCTGCTTTAAAATTTAAACTCTTTTCTTCAAGGCCATTTTCTCGAAAGCTGGTACAATTTAAATTTATGTTACCAAGAAAAGTTTCAAAATTAGGTTAAAATTTTTAGCCGTGAAAGAAAACACTTTAGCTCTTCGGAAAAAAATTGCCAAAAATCAGCCAAATGTGTCACGACCTTAAGATTGACACATTGCCGTATTCAAATTTAATGAACTACAAAACTGCATACTCCAAAAAATTCAAGAAGTTCTGATAAAATGTAAGACTTTAATAAAATTGCTTCGAATTTTTGCGAATTTTGTGTACATTTTTAAAACAAAATTTATTGTGTGTGTGTAAAATTTCAGGTTTCGATGAAAATTTTTTTTCATCCAGGGGTCCGAGGGTATTTCTGCCATGGAAGGCTTCTGAGCAAAACTTCATCTGCTTTGCTTTGCAGATGCCGTCCGGAGTCGGCAAAAAACAGTAACTCCTGCCAATTTCTATAAAAAATTGGAAGCAGCACGCCACAAATTTGTAAAAAACGCCGAGTATTAAAAAAAATTTTATTTTATTGAACTTGAATTGTAAAAAAAAGTAATAAATGGAACTGAAATAACTATAAAACATTTTTTAAGATAGCTTTTGTTGTTGGTTTTATGGTCTGTTCATTTTTACATATTTTTGTAAGTTTAACGAGCTCAAGACCAGTTGATAATAATTCTTAGTTAATCATTATTATTTTTGATTTGAGGAAAAAATTTAAAGCAACAAACATATACAGGCTATAGTTGTAGAACTATTTCGAAAACAGCCACGATTTCTCGTCAGACTAGTTCGTATAGTTTTGCTATTTCAGAGGATCTTGTGGAGAATCGAACCCACTCACTCTGATAATTATAATAACTTATTTAATAAAAAAAGTTGAGGAAATTGCCGGGATTGGAACCAGCTACCTTCGGAGCAAAGGTCTAGCACATACATGTTTACCAAGAGTTTTGTCAATCAGTTTTCAACAAACCCTTACTGTACGTTGAATAAAACGTTAATTAAAAATTGTTTTCCAAACCTCAATCGCAATTATTTAAAAAGGGATCACTTTCGTTGATTCGACAATTTTTTCCAAACATTTAGCAATGATTATAGTAAACGCTTTCCAAACGAAAAGCTTGCTAAAGTAAGTTTATCGTAAGCTTAAAGTAAAAGTCTTTTGCTTATTGGGTAGCTTTCATTTGTGTTTGAGCTCAGTAATGTGTATTCACTATTTTTGTTACGAATCTTTTTTGTAGTAGAACACTATCGGGGAATTGGCGACCTCTTTTAAAAAAAAAAACTTTTTCGAACCATTTTATATTGCCTATTACAAATACTAAGTACTGTCTTCCACCTCATTAAAATCACCAATGTCAGGGTAACGCTTCGGTTGGCACAAATTTTGCATGCGAAAGCTCAGTTTTTATTGAAATGATTTATATTACCATATTAGGAAAATGCAAACAATGATTCAAATAAATTTTTGCAGTTGATAGCATGTTCGTCATTCTCTTGTTATCTGATTCAACAAAATTGGTATAAAATTGATGAGATTTTGCGACCACAAATATTCAAAAAATAAAACAGAAGAGCAGAAAGTCGCTTTTATAACTTTTCCTTCTGTTCAATCAGAATATACGTTTTTCGCTGCGATGATAATGATCTGTTTGCATAGCGCATGGACGCGAATGACTCGACTTTTGCTATAAAACCAATAATAAAATACATTACATGTTTGCATGTCTTTATTTACGAAAATTTGATTGTTTGTTATTTTGTTAGATTTTTGCGTGATATTTACTTTTAACCTTTGACGCCACATTTTCACATTTTGTTAACCAAAAGTATCAGATTCCAAAAAAATACCTCATCAAGCAGAATATGCAGAACGAGAATCAACATTCGTTTCTATTTTTCTTTTTATATCCAAGAACCAGTCGGATCTATTGGTTTTCCTTTGCTCTTTGAACTCCATCCAGTTGCTGACTACTGTTGGTCTATCCGCACGTTTTCGTAATATTTACGTAAATATATTTATACATGGATACCCCGCAGTCATCACTCAAACTAGTCAGTATTTATTATAGTTCTTCAACTAGAATTATTCATACCAGTTAACAGTGGGTTAACGATGCCAAGATGATGGGTACATACCTCGGATGCAAGTTTTTTGATGTTTAAAAGTAACAGCATTTCCGGGATCTGAGTTTAAAATCACGGATATTCGGAATTAGTCGTGGACTCAGTTATTCGCATTATCCTTGAGTTTGGGTTGAAATGGGTTCAGAAATTGTTTGAGAAACTATCTGACCTTAAAATATGTAATAAATAATGAAACTATTTCAATATTAATAAAAAAGGAGAAATAAAATAAAATAAAACAAAATAAAAGAAAATAAAATAATATAAAATAAAGTAAAATAAAATAAAATAGAATAAAATAAAATAAAGTTATTGCTTTTTTGTACCAACAATTTTTGTTGATTTACGGTCCTTACATTTTCAAGTATTCATGAAACGAGCTCAAGGCGAAGAAATGGATCTATAAGAAACGCAATGACGGTTGTCTTTAAAAATTTTTCCTACTCTATTCAATTAAACATCTTTTAATAATTAATTAAAAAGTGATTATTAACAAAAAAACCATTAATAATTTTCATAAAAATTAAAATGTGAACAATTATTATTCTTGGCCTTGAGCTCGTTTCATGAATACTTTAAAATAAAATAAAACTGTCTAAGCTTTATGGAAGGCGAGTAGTTTTTTTGAGTTAATGTTTGTATATTATTTTATTATTTGTTCAGAGAGTAGAACATGTTGCATAGGGGACAACCTTTGAGTAATATTATTTGTTCTATATAGAACGGGGTGCGCGAGGCACCTTAACACCTTGTACGTATTAATTGGGGGCCAGCATTGTTGGCTCTGAGGCATTGCGCGGGATTCACATTCTCGTTGTGAAAAACCCCCGATTGGGGATTGCAAAGCATAAACTATATATTTGGAATATTTCATAAGCTGATTGCGAATTGCATGCAATGCAAATGAAATAAACGAAAGAAATGACTTCTGCTTACATCGCTTAAACATACTCCCCCCTTAGACGGCTTAGTCGTCTAGTGAGATTCATAAGTCGCCGGTTCGAATCCGGCTCGAGGGACCATATATATTTAAGGGCACTGCACTTATGCACTTTTCACTCCACTCACCTCGGCACGGAACTCGCTCAATAAAAGGAAAAGACGAAATTGATTTACTTTGAAATGTTAGCACTAATTCTTTATTTGGCTCAGCCTCTAAGTGTCCGTCTTGCTCAAAAGTTTTCGAATTGTGTTTTTTTGTTTACAGGTGTGTGTGTTTGGTGTTGACAAATTATGCGTGCGTGACTCCGTAAGTGTGGGTGTGTGATGTGGTGAATGTGGGCGGCAGGGTTGCACCCGTGAGTGTTCTGGCTAATCTAGCCAAAAACAAAATAAAATAGAATGAAATAAAATTAAAAAAAATAAAATAAAATAAAATAAAAAAAAAATTTAAAATAAAATAAAACAAAATAAAATAAAACAAAACAAAGTAATATAAAATGAAATAAAACAAAACAAAATAAAATAAAATAAAACAAAGTAATATAAAATAAAATAAAATAACATAAGATAAATTTAAATAATATAATTGAAATGAAATAAGAGAAAACAAAATAAAATAAAATAAAACAAAGTAATATAAAATAAATAACATAAGGTAAGATAAAATATAATTAAATAATATAAATGAAATGAAATAAAATAAAACAAAATGAAATAAAATTAAGAAAATAAAAATAAAATAAAATGAAAAATAAAATGAGATGAAATAAAATAAAATAAAATAAAATAAAATAAAATAAAAAAGAGTAAAATCAAATAAAATGAAATTAAAAATAGGGTAAATTAAAAAAAAAAATGTAAATTGTATTATCAAATGAAATAAAAAGAAAGTGAAAAGAAAAAAGAGACAAGAGGAAAGAAAACTATGAAATAGAGAAAAAAATAAATGCAAAAAGAAAACTTATTACTTAATGCTAAGCAAAGAACAGGTTAGAAAGAGAAGAAAGGCAAGAAAAGAAAACGACTAAAGCAAATTATAGAACGGGACCGGAAAAGAAAGGTGAAGCAGAGGAACAGCAAAGTTGAAAGCGACAAGTGATGTTTCGCAGAATAAGAAAGAAGTAGAAATAAGATAGAAGTAGAAATAAGATAGAAGTAGAAATAAGATAGAAGTTCGAGAAGACTAGTCCACAACTAGTAGTCTAGACTGCAGGGTACATAAATTGCTAGATACACATGGGCGTGTGCAACTAGGGTGTAATTTTGATAATCATTTTTGTCTGTTCGTTTTATGGGTTTCGTTTAAGTTAACACAAAAACAAGTAAGGAAGTCTAAGTTCGGGTGGAACCAAACATTATATACCTAGTAGTGATCTATTATGTCTACCCAATTTACGCAGGTCTATTTTAATACCTTCAGTTCGTATTTGCGTTCAAATAGACAGACGGACAGACAGATAGACGTATCAGGAGACGGACATGCCTACACCGACTCAGCTCATCCTTCTGATCATTTCAGTATACGTACAAACATTTCATGTTCATAAAAGATATACAACTTCGCTTTTGCAGTGGGCTATTAACTACGTGCCCGAATATTTCGCTGAGAAGCAGCTGACCAATTTTCATTGAAATATCAAAATCGAATTATAAGCGATCGCCTTTGAAAATAGCAGACATTTTATGCTGAAAAGTGGGCGGCGCCACGCCTACTTCTTCGAAAATAAAAAAAATTTTTTGCGGCCGAGTTTTTCTTAAAAATCTTATTATGTGTGCAAAATCTAATTGATACAACTTGCTTAGTTGTAGAAATATCGCTCTTTAAATTTTACAAAAAAAATTTTCAGAACTATGTTAAAAAACTGGGCGTGGACATTAACCAATTTCGCCCAATTTTACAGCAAACAGTTACCTTTATATATAGAACATTATCACCAAATTTCGTTTCCACAAATAAATTTTTGGCGGAGTTATGGCATGAAAAGTTTTGTGGAATAGTCCAGTTTTTGGATTTCTTTGTTTACGGAAACTTTAAAACTGAAATATAAATGAAGTAAAGCTATTTTACGCAAAGTTATTGCCTATTTAATATATCTACGATCCTCTTCAAAATCGTTCATATAAAAGTGGGCGTAGACCTTAACCGATCCCGCCCATTTTTTCCTGGAACATACCTTGCATACCTGCAAACCTGCGTGCTGAATTTCGTTTCGATATCTTGAACGGTTTCTGATTTATGATTAATATTATTTCTTAATTTGACTTAATCAAAAGTGGGCGGTGCCACGCCCATTTTCAAAAATTTCTTGACAAATTTATTTTATGGCTCAATCTCAATGTATTCACCAAATTTTATCCTTATAGGTGTATTATGTACTGAGTAATCACTTTTTTTGTGTTTTCGAAAATATTATATGTATAAAAAGTGGGCGTGGCTATCATCCGATTTCACCCATTTTAAATAGCACTCGGAGATGAGTGCCAAGGAACCCGCATCCCAAATTTCATTAAGATATCTCAAAATTTACTCAAGTTATCGTATTCACAGACGGACGGACGGACGGACGGACATGGCTTAATCAATTTCTCTTTTCGTCCTGAACATTTTGATATATATAAGTCAATATCTATCTCGATCCGTTAATGCCGTTACGCACTGCCGTTACGCGACTAAAGTTAATATACCTTGTGTGCGAAGCACTACTAGGTATAATAATGATAAAAAGCCTTCTAATTTCTGAAGCAAAGAAAACAACAATATACGCGTGTTGTTTTTCTTGTTTAAAGGATTTGCTTAAGCGTCAGTTAAGAGCAACAATTACACATTCTCAATTTCACTTTTATGTATGTATGTATGTAACCGTCTTGTTGTACCAACCCAACATTTTCCTTTCCCTCCCATTTTTTTGTTGGATGTTCAATTTCCTTTTATTTCACTAACTCTTGAGTATTGAAGCTGTATTCATTTTAATCTTAACTTTATCCTTAGATGTACTCCTTACACATGACAAACGAAAGACGAGTATAGTTAGGTGATATTGGGTTACAGCTGCCCAGCTTAGGGGGGTATCTCACTTGGGCACGTGTTTGGCCATTGTGATACCATACTTAAGGTATAATAGCTTACAATTCTGTAACAAAACTCTGCATAGCAACAACAAAGGCAGCCTTCGATACTGAATAATTGCTCCAGAGATTCATTGAAATCGATATATTTACCTATTGTACTTGCGAAACTGAACAACTGAGCATTTCGCCTTTTGATACCTCTACCTCATGGAATCCAACTGGGCAGTGCCCTGTCAGCACTCCCATCAACCCTGTAGCGCCATGAGGTAGTAATCAAGCAAGGCATTATGATCTGCTTATTTTCAAGTGTTCTACAGCGAACTCACTCGTGAATTTGTTTTGCGCTTATTACTATCAAATAAAACCAGCTATTTGTAAGCAGTATTGCCGCGATTGTTTATTTAACGTTATAGCAATCGAACCAAGAAGAAATAATCGAAGAATCATTAAATTCGTCACACTTCTGATAGGAACGGTTATAGTGTTAAATATGTTTGCAAATGCTAAATTAAAAGCTAAAGTTAAATATTTCATGAAATGAGGATTCTTGGAGGCTCTTCTAACAGCAATTGAACAAGTTTTTCTCTACAAAATGCCCACATGTGGATAGTATCGATATATTAATAATTTCCATCCGTGACGACTATCGGTAGTTTTACACCCCCAACGCATGAATCTAGTTGGAAACGTTTATCTACTCGCATGCTTATTCATAATTTTAATAAGCATGCTACTTATAGCTCAATAGGTTATTTCAGTTTTGCTTTTGATATATTTGGTCATTAGCAAATATTCTATTTAAAGAAGGCTTGAATTACACAACCCAAGAAAATAAAACAACTGCAGACTCAGGATCGCTTTCCGCTATGGTAATGTTTCGCAGTGTTATAGGTACACGGCAAAAATTTTGAGCCTAAATTTTAAACTTTTCTGGGCTACATATATGACCAAACCAAATTTGGTTTAGAATTTAAATTGTGCCAGTTTTCGAGAAAATTAGAGTGAAGAAAAGAGTTTCAAGTTTAAACCAATTAACAACAATTAAAAAACATAAAAAACATTTGTATCTGTTGGCAGGATTCGAGCCGACGCTCCCCGCATCAGAGTCATCTGCTCTACCCACTGAGCTACGCAGCACACAAAATCGTGATGAAAAAAATTCATTGACTTGAAAAAACCTTCAGAAATAAATTAAACCAGTTTTAGACGTTTTTTTCAGTTCAGTTTTAATTGGAATTTATTACAAAAACGTTTAAAAAACTGTTAAACCGACGAATGATTTAAAATTTAAGCTAAAATTTTTAGGCGTGTACGAGTCAGCAAAGAGTTTTCCCAATAAGTAAAATACGTTTACTATAAGCTTACGATAAACTTACTTTGGCAAGCTTTTCATTTGAAAACCGTTTACTATAATCATTGCTAAATTTTTGGAAAAAATTGTAAGTGATGCCTTTTTAAACAATTGGAAATGAGGTTTGGAAAACAATATTTAATTAACGTTGTATTCAACGTACAATAAGGGTTTGTTGTAAACTGATTGATAAAACTCCAATTTAGGCAACGACGGTGAAAACTGGCCAGTAGCCTAATGAATATGTACTAAACCTTTGCTTCGAAGGTTGCTGGTTCGAATCCCGACAATTCTTATTATTAAATAAATTATTATAATTATTTTAAAATATGCTTTAAAGTTATTTCAGTGTCATTTACTACTTTTTTTACAATTCAAATACAATAACAAAAATTAAACAAAAATCGGTGCGTGCCTTTTTACCAATTTGTGGCGTGCTGCTTCTAATTTTTTTTACAAATTCGCGGGAGCTACTGTTTTTTGACGACTGCGAAAGGCATCCGCAAAGCAAAGCAAATGAATTTTTGCTAAGAAGCCATGAAAGGCAGAAATACCTTCGGATCCCGTTTTGAAAAGCCTTTTCCAAACCACTTTTAATTTTACCTGTCGCAGGACTCGAACCTTGGGCTTTCGGTGTTGTAGGCCGGCAACACTACCGCTACACCACCTTCACGTCGCCCATAAAGTTCATATAAATCAATTAGGTAAATTATTTAGCATTCTTTTTAAAAACTGCCTGACTTATCCCCTCGCAGAAAGTTCACCTCAAGTTAATTCCCCAAAGCTACCATACAATTGTGAAAACATATTTAAACGATTGTGAAATTTTTTAGTTACAAACTCGTTTGGAAAACATTGATTTCAACGTTTAGAAAATATTGTCTAATAAACTAGCTTACCTCATTGTTTACTCGTATTGGGTTGATACGTTGGAATATAAATGATGATGACTGTTTTCTGTAAACCAAAAAAAAATATTTTTATACCTTTCATGAACATAAAGTAAGTGTGAGAAGAAGAAGAGATGGACTCACCAATAATTTCACCGAAAAGAGCGATGAGATAAGTCGATTTAGCCATCTCCGTCTGTCCGTCCGTCTCTCCGTCTGTCTGTTTGAACGCAAACTAGTCCCTCAGTTTAAGAGATATCTTGATAAAATTTGGTGTGGGGCCGCCATTTTGTAATATATTAATCATTTGTCGGAACCAAGAAGATCTGGCCAATATAACGAATAGCTGCCATACAAACGATTGTTCCTATAAATGGTGTTTGAGCTATAACTTTTGAAATTTTATAGCAAGGAACACAAAATTTGGCAACTACAGTACTTATTACATGGTAATGTGTGTAGTGAAAATCATCAAGATTGGACCAACATATAGCCTCCATACAACACATTTCTAATTTCTTTATTCCGATTAAACTTCCAAAGGATTAACCATAAGTTATTCGTTCGCCAGAGTGTTTGAAATTTATAGAAGTTTTTGTTTCACTGTCCGTTTTGTAATCTACATGTACATGTACATGCTTGTTGCTGCTGTTCCACTTGTGTTGATGTGTGTAATGAATAATTGATCAATTAAAAAGAAAATTATTCATCCGGAAGTTGCGGGAGGGTGTTCACTATAGAATTGAAAAGCAACACTGTCCAGAATTTCTATTTGTTTACAGATGTCGTCTTTTTAGAATTCAGCACATAACTGTTCTTGGTATGGTCTCAACGTTTGTTCATCTGTTATGACCAAGGTGGAAATAAGAGCAAGAGAAGAAATGTAACTAGTTTGGGTAACCAATTTATTGTTGTTATAAGATATTCATGGTAAGAGTAAATGCCACTACTTGGGTGACATTTTTCAAGATTTTTCGTATAATTTAGTTTCTTCTAGATGCTTATCAGTAAATAGCATACTAAGTGGCAACACAAAAGTATGCGAGCTTGAAATGCATGAAATTACCTGTATACAAAAGTTCATCAATGGGTGAAGTTTTTGTTCAAGACAGGGGGCAACCGTGTAAAACATTCTAAGTGCCAATACTTACGTGAGAGAGCTTCGAGTGTAGCCATTAAGTTACATACAAAATTTCATTGAAATGTGTCAAGTAAACACCTTCCCAAATCCAATAGGTGGCAATCCTATAAGGACGACAATCGTCTCGTATACGAGGTGAATTCGCTAAACTAGGTTCTATCGAGGGTATTTTCTTGTTATTTGTGGTATAAAGGTTTTATTGTTAAACTAAGCTCCACGAGAATGATATCGTGTCGAATTCGAGGCAGTTTCGCGAAAAATACTTGAATCGCCAAAGAGCTAATAGCCGATGACATTATGACACGTCACCTAAAAATGCACTAACCGCTAATGACACACACCCTTCTGCTGGCAAGAACAATGGGCACAAAACGTTTGGATGAGGTGTTATCTGAGACTATCCCAAAAGCCGAACTACGAAATATCTCACTTTAACCCTTTTGTAGCTCCAAAACGAGACATTTGCCCAAAAAATCTTTTCAAAAATAGCTTTTGTATGTTTTTTGGCGTAGACGGTTTCTATTACTCACATAAATTGAAAAAGTCACACTTTTTACACAAATTTGGAAAATTACTACTAAATTATGAATTATTCGTATTTGGGGCACTAGTAACAACACCCTGTATTTGTACAGGGTGGCTGATGAATTTTGCTACATTAAGAAACTCAAATAATTTTTTTTTCGATGTATGGAATTCATTTTTCTTTTATTCATGTTAAAGCTCATTAAATTTTATTAAATATAGCTTAATTAGTTTTAAAAATAATGGAATTTAAATGCCCCCCCTGCTCGTCGATGCATGTGCGGCATCTTACCAAAAAGTTGTTCATTACTGCTTGGAGAGTTGAGACAGGAATAGCCGCAATTGTTTCTCGAATGGATTGCCTTAGTTCATTCAAATTTGTTGGTTTTGCTTTGAAGACTTCCTGTTTGCAATAACCCCACAAGAAAAAGTCAGGTGCAGTAAGGTCAGGCGACCTGGGTGGTCAACGGAATGTGGAGTTTCTGGATATCAGCTTATTGGGAAATTTTCGTCGCAATTCTGTCATAACAGGTTGGGCTATATGAGGAGCTGCACCATCTTGCTGAAACCACACAGAGTTGAAAGAAATTCTCATTCGGCGTAATTCTGGATAGAAAAACTCTCTCAACATGCTCAAGTAACGGTCTCCAGTAACCGTAACGGTGTGACCGTTTTCTTCGAAGAAGTAGGGCCCGACAATGCAACGTGATGAAACTGCACACCACACTGTGACACGAAGTGGATGCAATTCCGTCTCATGGAGTATCTGTGGGTTGGAAGCACTCCATATTCGAAAATTTTGTTTGTTTATGTTGCCGTTTAAATCGAAATGGGCCTCGTCAGACATGAAAAGACAGTTCAACATGTTTCCATCCTCTTCCACCATTTGAAGCATCTTCTGGCAAAATTCCAAGCGAATCGGCAAGTCTGCAGCGTTCAGTTTGTTGGCCATTTGAATTTTATATGGGAATAAGTCCAAATCTTTGTGCATAATTGACTGTAATGACTGTCTGCTTACACCCATTTGAGCAGATAAGCTTCTTGTCGAAACACGTGGATTGTTTTGTATGGCAGCAGCTACAGCAGCGATTGTTTCCTCCGTTCGAACTGAAGGGTTTCGATGGTAAGGTCTTCTGTTGACTGTCCCATGCTCGGCAAAATTGTTTACAAGTCTTATTATGCTCCATCTGCTCGGAGGATTGCCGCCAAACGTGCGTCTATACTCTCTTTGAACCGAAACTACGGACTCCAGTGCGTGATAGCGGCGGACAATCCAAATTCTTGTTTCAGTGTCCCAGTTATCCATTTTTGTTAAATGTAAAAGTCAATCTGCAAAATAAAAAAAAAATTAACCAGATTCATTAAATAGAAAAAAAGTTATTTAATTTTTTTTTGGTAGCGGCTTTCATCAGCCACCCTGTATTCAAAAAAAAAAAATATCTCTTGTGGATTTTTATATGCTGAACACGAATCCGTGGTTAAAACTTTCCCATAATGTCTCCTTCCTGACATTAGTTGATTCTCAGATTATTTACAGAACAAGGTTCAGAAAACATTATCTGATATAAGAAAAACTTGTGGCATGCAATTATTTTATACAATTTGGCCGAAATCGGAAAATTAGTTTTTTTGCACATTTTTGAAATCCTATATGAATTAACGGTGATGTGCCACAAACTTTTACATATTAGAAAATATCGTATGGTCCCTACCCCTTAAATGGTAAGAAAACCTATTTGTTACCACCTAAAAATAATATCTTCATTTATTACCACCTTACTTCACCTTCACCTCACCATTTTTTCTTTCTTATATCAGATAATGTTTTCTGAAACTTGTTTTATAAATACGCTGAGAATCAAATAATGGGAGTGCTTCCAGAACATGGGGGACTTGTTCAAATTATACCATGTTTGGGGTCTCAAAACATTTTTTTTCAGGAAGGAGACTTGATGTGAAATTTTTGACCACGGATTCGTGTTTAGCATCACAAAATCCTTACAAATTAACTTTTTTTTTTTTGCATACAAATAAAAGGTGCTGTAACGAGTGCCCCAAATACGAATAATTAATTTCATTTAGAAGTAGTTTTGGAATTTTTTTTAAAAAGTGTGACTTTTGTAAATTTATGTGTGTAATAGAAACCGCCTAAACCAACAAACATACAAAAGCTATTTTGAAAAAATTTTTTGGTCAAATGTATCGTTTTGGAGCTCCAAAAGGGTTAAAGTGAGATATTTCGAGAAAACGAGCTGCCGCGATTTTACTGAAAACACAACACCGCATTCACACTTTTTGTGCCCATTTTTGTTGAACTTATTCTTTCCAGCAGAGCGGTGTGGATAGGACTTACCTGTAATTCGGATTCGCCGATCTATTACTGCGAAGTAGTATCGCTACGATATTGTGATGAGAGAAAGCGAGTTGGCCAGCTGATTTAGAAAACTCCGAAATTTGCCACAAGTAAAAACAATTAAATATTTTGGAATTTAATTTTTCAGTGCACATTTATTTCTTTGTTATATTATAAACATATACATACATATATTATGAAGGTACACATGATTCCATTCAAGCTAATATATACACAGTTACTTATATAAATATATCTACATATATACGCTATCTAATTATTGCATTATTTAAACTAAATTTAAAAAGAAAATGTAGTTAAACTTATTGCACCAAATCCCGTTTCCTTAGGTAGTTAGCCACTTAAAATAGTCTTAGCAATTATGAGTAACAAGGAGTATGACAACAGTACTATTAATTTCGATGGCAGATAATCGCTTTTATTTTACTTCATTTAAAATATTTTAATTTCCGATTTCAGATTTCCAGTTATTTGATAAGTGATTGTGGTTTTTGAACGATGTAAACATTTTTTAAATTTATTTGTGGCGATTTTTCTTCTACAAAATGTATTACCCTCGTGTAACCTACTGAAATTCAACTCTTGACCTAGGTAACCTGGTGGTCTGCAAAAAGTCTAAAAGGTGAATTCTGTAACTAGTATCTAGTCACTAATAGAGACATTTTGTGGTCAATTTCAATTTTGATACAATTTGGTATTCAGTAAGCTGTCTCACATCTCTAGTCTCAAGGAAATAGTCATTAATTTCATTTCATTTTCATTTCATTCATTGAAAAATATTAGCACAATAAGATCCATGATCTTTCATAGTACAACAAAATTTAAATGTAAACAATGGTAACAACAAAAATATTGCATTGCAACGACAAATAAAAAATAAAAGTAAAGTAAATAAAACTAGAAGTTATGATAAATAAATTTTAATAATAACACAGTGGATATACTCGTATACATTGGCTTGAAGGCAGGTATTATCTTATGGATAGCGAAACTAAAGGACATACTTATAACTAACTGAAGTACATATAAAGAACGTTCTTAAAATTGCTTTTACTCAGACTGCCGAGAGTAGATACTGGAATAGAGTACCATATACGAATAGCATTGATGAAGAATAGGCGTGAAGATGCCAAGTAGTTGTTGGTTGGTATGATTAAATCATTAGTTCGAGCAGACCTGGGGAAAACCAGTTTCTCACATAAGTAGCTGGGCTCTTTATATATCATGAGTCGGTAAAGAAAAATACAGTTTCTAGCTTTGAAGTAGTCCGAAATTTGATATCCTAATAAGCGCGATCTCCAATCAGATATATGGTCGTACTTAGCTAGCCCAAACAAATAACGTGTAACGTGGTTAAAGACCACATCAATTTTGTGCGCTGACTGAGAACTCATTTTATTATACACAAGCTCAGAGTAGCTAATGATTGGCATAATTAGTTGTATAGCTAGTTTTCTTCTAATATTGATGGGTGTGTAAATTGCAGACATACGCAAGTTTCTTAGAATATAAACTTTACGGATCACCGAGTTAACATGATCATGACAGGTTAGGGATGAGTTAATTATGAACCCAAGGTTGGTTACCTTGGATACGAGTTTTAAAGGCTTATTGGCAATGTATAAAGGTGGAATATTTAAGAAACTTATCATTTTTTTCAGCTATGGGTAGCACATATGACTTATCGCTATTAAGACATAAGTCATTCTTCATCGCCCAGTCATAGATGGATGCTAAGTCATTATTTAACTTCGAACAGATTTCACTTGTCTCTTCGTGGTTTCCGGATAAGTATAAATGGACACCATCAGCATAGGCGTGCATTTGCACATGTTTACAGACATAAAATATATAATATATGAACATACTAAATAGTAGCGGACCCAGTATCGATCCTTGGGGAACCCCAGAAAGTAGTGGTTTTAGACTAGAAGTTTCGGAGCCAATTTTGACACGTTGAGATCTACCCGTTAAATAACTCCGCATAAGACGCGTTGCGGAGTCACCAAAACCAAATAAATTTTTTAATTTCATGCAAAGCAAGTCACAATTCACAGAGTCAAAGGCTTTCGAGAAGTCAAGTAAACATAATAAACTAAGTTGGTGTTTGTCAAAACGTACTCTAACGTCGTCTAAAATTTTTAAGACAGCCGTAGAGCAGCTGCGCTTTGCTCTGAAGCCTGACTGATAAGTGGACAACAGCTCAAATGTATCAATATGATCATGAATTTACTCGGACAACAACATCTCGAAGACTTTTGTGAGAGTGCAGGTAAAATGCTAATTGGTCGAAATTCACTGGGAGTGTTGGAAGACTTGGTTTTCGCGATGGGTCGCACAGTGGCAATTTTCCACATATCAGGGAAGCATGAGGTTGTAATACTGTGATTAAGGACATGTGAGAGAGTAGGTAGAATGTAGGGTGCTATTATTTTTACAAATTTTATCGGTATCATATCCTCTCCAATGGCGTTGGACCCTATCTTACTGATGGCAGCTGGTTCTAGGCAGGTCACAAACAGTAAAATATTGGGTTAAAAATTTAAGAAATTAAAAAAATAATAAATTTTAAGTGTAGAAACATTTATATATTTAAAAAAATAATATTTTTGTAAGTTTAACGAGCTCAAGACCAGTTGATAATAATTCCTGGTTAATTATTATTCTTTTTTGATTAGAGGAAAAATTGAATGCAACAAAATCAGAAACTAATAATAATTAGCCAAGAATTATTATCAACTGGTCTTGAGCTCGTTAAACTTACAAGAATATGTAAAAATGAACAGATCGTAAAACCAAAAACAAAAAAAAAAATAATATTTAACTAACAAAAAATAAAAATTACAAATTGTCCGCGATCCTAGGCCCGAACCTGCGTCGCTCACTTTGTACTGGAGAAATTTACTACCTGGGCTATCGCGATATCTATATATCCACTGTCAATTGCTGGACTTGATATGTATGCAAGTGTGTTTGATTTTGTCTTACAGAATACCGAAATCATCTGAAGTCACAAAAATTGTCTCTAATGAAAATTCTCAAATTGAGTGACTTGAGATGAGACAGGTTTACATAATACAGCTATAATAATGTAAATTTGGTGCATAATCAAATAATTTATATGGTCGTTTCACATGACATGGCGTCTTCTTCTTCCTCATCCACACCTTATGTCAAACTAACATATCTTTGTTTTTTGTTCCCTCTCACATGTGCATTTTGACATAAGAATTCACCGACGTCAAACGGTAATTTCGTGTTGTTGCCCGATTGCGGCGACCATATAGATTATTGGATCATGATTTGGTGAAGTGAAGAAATAAACCTGAGAGAGAGAGAGCTGAGAAAAACCAACAGTTTTTTTGAGAAAAGAAACCGCCATCAAAGAGGTAGCCATACACACATACACATATAAACTCGGGCATCGCAGTAAAGCAATATTCATCGAACACTAATTAAATAAGTCCAACATATTTTATATTAAACAACTCAAAGGCGGCTAACTCCGAGCTGTACTCTTTATTGAATTAAATTTTATTATTTTTTCCTAAAAGGATTAATCGCTTTCTCATTGGTAGTACGCTCGAGTTGCGTGACCGAACTTTTCTAGTTAAAATATTGAAGTGTAATACATTCTTTTACTGAGCTACATACATATATATTTACACAGTTTGTAAATAATTTGAAATGAATACAGATTTTAACATTGTGTAGATTTCCCAATAAAGTTTGGCATTTATTCAATCTAAAATTTTCATCCGGAATGTGCTGCGAATCTTCTAATCAAACTACAAAGGACTGTTGAAATGGGGTTAAAAGAAGTTTCCCTAGCCCTCTATACACATACCTTTTATGTAGATAATGGGTAATATAAAATTAATTAAATATATTGAGTGAAAAAAGCTTGGGATGGAAATTGCTTGGAGATTTTAAGAACGGTGGTGTCATATTGGGATGATAAGCTTACTTACAAATTATTTCAAATCCCATTCCACCATGGCCAACCATATTTATTTGCTATCCGTCACTTGTCAAAAGCTCACTTTATTGACCCATTATGCTCAATCACACGCCTGGGGTGTACGAGGTGTGTTCAAAAAGTATCGCGAATTTTGTGTTTTTTCAAATATTATTTATTTATTCATGAATATCTATTTTGTCCCCTTCAAAGTAATCCCCATGAGATATTATACACTTGTGCCAACGGTTTTGCCAATCTTCGAAGCACTTCAAAAAATAATTTTTTTGTATCTTGTTCAGCTCCTCCTTCGATGCCGTCTTTATCTCGTCAAGAGAAGCGTAACGGCGTCCTTTCATGGGCCTCTTCAGTTTAGGGAACAAGAAAAAGTCACAGGGGGCCAGATCTGGGGAATACGGTGGCTGCGGCATCATTAGTGTGTTGTTTTTGGCCAAAAAGTCGCGCACAAGCAACGATGCGTGAGCAGGGGCGTTATCGTGGTGCAAAAGCCAATTTTTGTTCTTCTTTGCACATCTTCTCGGCCTTCTGAGAACATTTTGTACCACCGATAAACGTTGCTTCGGTCCAAGGTAGCTTCTCCGTATGGCACAGTCAACATTCGGAATGCATCCGCGCACTTAATTTCGTTTTTCACACAAAATTTGATACAGGTTCTTTGATCCATTTTTTTGAATAGGTAAAAATCGAAGACGATCCAAAACACGTGCAAGCAAAGCAGCTGTCAACAATTAACTGAACATTCAAAATGGCCGAGCTTGTCGGCATAAGTGAGAGACATGAGTACCAACATAACGCCACAAAAAATTCGAAATTCGAATATACGTAACCAGCGAAAATTCAAAATTCGCGATACGTTTTGAACACACCTCGTATGTACATGACGGACCGAGTGCTTGAGATAGAATAGTAAAACGGCTGATGGTCATTGTTGTTGGGAGCGAACTAAAATTATAAGGTGATCAGTGAATGCCATGTTTACCACGCAAGCTGAAGATCAACCACCTTTTTTGTTAAACTACGTTTAAACAAATTGTATTTTGATTGTTGTTGGAGCAAAGCTCGAATTTTTTTTTATGTGTGTTTGTATTTGATTATTGAGCTCTACGTATTTTATAAAGCCCCGGATGGATCCAGTTTAAGAAAATAATGTTTAAAAGGGGAAATACAGCCAAAGATATCAGCTCTCGGCTCTCTTACAAAACAAGTTGTTGTGCTAAAACGATTTGAGCAGACATGTAAGTTTTGAGTACGTCCCCTGTTTGTAATTTCAGTAGATGTATTCTATTCATTTTCTGTGACCATAGCTAGAGTTCGCACCCTAAACAGTAAAGTCCTCAGCTATGTTACCAACTCTACCAAATATGTTTGAAAGTTGGCCTTCTTTTTATTAATAGTCTCATAAGAAAACTTTAGTTGTTAGCTAGCCTACTTCTGGAATGGAACGAAAATTCATTTACCAATGACATGCGGCTGACTTTAAATTTCTCCCTTGGTAATGTCTATTTTATCTCTTATTTTTAGGGAAATATAGCATTCGCAGGTCAAGTGCAACCTTTTCAAATGAAGTGAAACCTTTTTCAAATAAAATATGTATATAAGTATAAAAGTATTAAACCATTTAATAAATATAGTGGCTATTAATTTAATAGAGTTCTAAAACACTAGAAAGGGCGATATATTACGATCTAAAAATTGTTTCATTTGACTTGAAAAAAGTTTCACTTCGTTTGAAAAAAATGTCTCATTTGATTTGATACCATAAACTTAACCATATCTATTGCAAACGACTATTTGTGCTTAACCTAAAAAATATGGAAATTTCAAGAAAAGCGGAAACGTCAAGTAATAACTCACTACATCAAAACGCATGGAGTGTTTGTCTTTTTTGTGGTCCCTGGGTTTTATGGAGATTATCCACCATGCCCTTTTTGTATCCATTGTTTGTGGCGATGGTATATATTGTGTTCAGTTCTCTCCTGTATACATCAACTTTCATCAACAAAGCAAAATAAATCAGAGAGTTTAGCTCTTTAGCTTAAGCGTATTTTATAAACATTAATTGTTAAGAAAAAACGATTGTGAAGGCACAAAAAAAAAAAATCTATATGTACTCCTATGCCATTCTGCGGACCACTGCTGAGTTATGGTAATGGTATGAGGATTAATATGTTGGTTGTCTTATATATGGAAAAAATAAATTTGGTAGATATTTTTATGGTATGGTATAGATGATGATTTCTAAATTACTTCTATATTCCAACTCGTTTTATCAAATTGCAAAATATTTTTCTAAATAATCTCAAGAGAATATTAAAACATTACAAGCTATATTATTATAATTAAAATAATGACGTAAAAAGTGTTTGTTGAGCTCAAGGGCTTGTTTTTAAATTGAGATCATCATCGGGAAGTGTGGACAAAAACAACATTTAGATAAAAAAAGTACAAATGCACCCTATACATAATACCACTTTCACAATTGAGTATGTTTTACGGACTAACAAGATAAGCGAAACAATAATAGGTATAAGTCAAATAAATTAAAATATAAACAATTTAAAACACCGTAAGAATAAACCAAAATATGTAAAAACAACCATAATGACCGATAGCAAATATCTTAAAAGTACCGAACGAAGTAAACGAGCTCAAGGCCAATAATAATCATTTTTCTTTATTTTATTTATGAAAATTATTGTTTTTATTTTTTAATAACTAGTTTTAATGAATTATTAAAAGTTTTTATTGGAATAGAATAGGAAAATTTTTAGAGACAACCGCCATAGCTTTTTTTATAGATCCATTTCGGAAGCTGGTAAGCTTCTTCATCAGAAAAATTTTGGCACACTGTGTTAACCATTAAGACGCCAAATACGGGTTAGGGGTTTAGAATATGCCCGAGGTAGGCATACCGGTCGTAAGAGGCGACTAATATGCACAAAGGTAATGACGTGCAACTCGATGGTTGATCTACGGATATGATGCCTCTCACCTCTCATTACCCATCTTATCCTTCCTTACGGAAGAAGGGGTGACATGACCTAGAAGGGTTCGCTGGTCATAAATCGCTACCACGACAGTCGGGCAGTACCGCAAGGGAGTACCGGAGCGTACCGGGTTCAAATCCGGCAAAGGACTGTTAATTCGACAACACTCCCCAAAACCTTCGGGGAGTGTTTTGCCGTTACCACAACAACAACAACAACGCCAAATACACCGCACAAATTTACTTACGCCAATGACTGATTTGCACAAGGATTTGTGTGATGTATGTCGTGGTTGTGCTATTTGCGCAGAGAACTGTGCTAAAATCAAAAGAATTTAGATTTTTACGCTTGCTTTCGGTACCATAAATTTGTGTCGGGAAAGAGGTATCATCTCTTATTTAAGAAAAAAAAGCAAAAAGTAAAGCCGCACTTTTTTAATACAATTAGAGCACATGTTTCTTTTCCTGCGCTAGCTCAGAAATAAATTTTGTGCAGTCTTTTTGTGTTGTGTATGACAAAATTCTGATTTGGGCCAATTTATAACTTGGGGACTTGTGCAAGGATTTTGTGTGGTGTATTTGGCGCTTAAGCTAACAGAGCGCTGGTTTTTGTGTCAGCTAAAATCCTAGTTCTATTCACATTTACCATAACACTGAGTATGCACCGCCTACCTCATAATGGATTTTTGTTAGTTTGTGTGTACTTTTTCATTTTGTTTACACAGTCCGATATTCGTACTCATCGGTTTTGTTTATTTTGTATACCAACAATTCAATCGAATTGAAAAAGCTAAAGTTTTGCAATTGATTAATGAAAAAAATTTGTCAACTGCACGTGGAAGAATTACTGACACCTGTGCCCATGAAAGAGGCATTCAAGATGAGTCATCTTGGAGGTTACTCGCACAGTTTTTGCTGGAAAATATGAATAAAGCATTACAGTTATCAAGTCGTTATCTCTCAAAAGGTGCATTTAAACTTGCTTTGTTTCTAAATAATTAATAATTACACATTTAATAATATTCCTAGCCAATTGTGACTTTTCTGTTACATACATACAAGTGTTTATTTACATAATTATTTGTATATATGTATTTATGTGTGCATTTATCATACATAGAGGAGCTGTTAAAAGATAATTACAACATTTATGTACATCTATGAGTGCCTAGATTTTTTATAAAAAAGGTATTGGTCCTTATGATAAATTCGTTAGTTTACAGCTTAGTTTCCATTTTCATTGTACGTTCTTCAGTCCAGCCTTGAAGTATAACTTTGGCAAACAAATGTTAGGGAAGCAATGAATTTGTTGGATTTAGAGTTGAACATTCAAAATCGATTACACACAATTTTCTTCCAGGCTTTGCTGTAAAAAGTAAAAAAAAAAAAAATAAAAAAAAGGTTAGGTCAAAAATAAAATTTTGTTTGGCAAAAGTAATGAGACATCTTTTAAAAACTTTAATACAGTAAAATGTAACGCATTTCTGTTTCTCTATTGCTCTGTAGGTAAGTACGAAATAGATTTGTATCGATATATGCTATACCGAAAGAGTTAACGAAACTTAGAAAAACCATACTTTTTGTATTAGAACGAGTAACACTTTCCTGGAAACGGTTCTAGAGAAAACAAAGGAAACTGTAACGAACCGTTCGGGTATAGGAACAGAACTCTTAAGGAATCAACTGGTACATTTGAGCAGTTATTTGAGACGGGTTCTTTTAAGTACTTTGATCAATTTTTTAACAAAAAACTCTTTAGATATATATATTATAATAAAACTCAAGAAAATCGGTCTGTACATTGAATATTTCATTGAAAAAATTACTGAAGGTGATGTAGGGAACGTTGTAGAGCGCATCTAAGCCACTTTTAGAATTTTTGTCTGGTTGTCTGTTTGAACACAGGGATATCGGAAACTAGGAAATGAATTTTTATGAAACTTTCACTGCTGGACAGCCTGTAGTTTAGGACGTGTACAAAACTGTTTTACCAAAATCGCATGATAACAAAAAAAATATACCTATTTAAACACTTTACCTAAAGAAAAACTTTTCATTTCAAATATATTTATATGGAGCAAATTGCACTTAGTTTCTCAAAAAAAAAATATTAAAGCGTGCCTCTGTAAAATTTTTGTTTACTTTTATGTAAGTTTGCCCTCAAACATTCTCGGAGTGCTCATAACTTAGGATTCCGATATGAATCCTACATATACGAAAAATATGAGCCTCAGAAATAAGATCATATCGTCTTATCAGGAGTCTTTTATGATTCTCTCTCTCTATGGCGCGATATACAACAGGTATATCATCATAAACCTCCTAAGAGATTTTTGCGCCAAGCTTCTCTTCCAATTTGTGGTGTGCCGATTTGAATTTTCCCTACAAATTGGTGGGACCTACAGTTTTTGCCGACTCCGAACGGCATCTACAAAGCAGACGATTTTCTTGCTGAGAAGCCTGTCATGGCAGAAATACACTCGGAGAGTTTGCCAAACCACTGCCGAGGGGCGACCCCGTTTTGAAAAAACTTTTTTCAAATCACTTTTGATGTTACCTGTACCAGGGCTCGAACCATGGACTTTCGGTGTGGTAGGCCGGCAACACTACCTTCACACCACGGCGGCCGCCCATGATTCCGATGTGATGAAAATTATGAGCACTATACGGAGAGTGTTCATTTAACAGACCAAATTTGGAGCAGATATTGTTTGTTTAAAAAAAAAAAAATGTTTTGGATAAAAAAATTTGAATATTACATGTCGTTGGCTGTTCCTGACATATGTACAAGGTGGCGCAAAAGTAATCCTCCTATCAGAAAATGCTATAAATTTTGCGATTGGCCCCTAAAGTCAGTTCTGTTTTGACATTTGTGTAGTAAACACATGCGAAATACACGTTAATAAACAATGTTACGCTACACTGCTCCAGAACGCGGAATATTGCTGACTATTTATTTGACCAATAATCGGTCGGGGCCAAACGGTTACTGTGAATGGTGAGCGCTACAGAGCAATGATCAACGAGTTATTTTTGCCGCAACTTGATGAATTGGGATTGGAAAACATGTGGTTCCAACAAGACGGTTCAACAGCACACACTGCACGTGCCACAACCGATATGCTGAACATCGGAAGCTTAGTTTTGCGCCACCTTGTATATACACTTTCGTGGACGCCAAGTCACCTTCAAGAGTGTGTACCATATACTTGCAACTGTATCGATATACCGTATCAATGTATTGGTGGTTTTCAGTGTAATTGTCTTTTTTTTAAACACATGGGAAATATACACATACGAATCTTCCAAGGGTTTTCTCCCAAATATCTTTTAAAAATATTTTGCTAAACGTAGCCTCAAAAAACATAAGCCAATCCACATGGCTGAATTTCAATTCCAAAAATTATGTTTTAAGGGCTCAAAAGGGGGCTATAAAGCACTCGCAAAACCTTCGTATAGGAGTCATTTTGGAGTCATTTTGGAGTCCAACATGATACAAGAAGATGTCATATATGACTACTGTTCAAGTTCATATGATATATGAAATTCGGCTCATATCGGACGACCATCGCAAAAAGGGAAATACCCTCATTTCGGATTCATAAATGTGGTCATAAAGAGCGTAATCGCTCCAATTTTGGACTCCTTTCCAACTCATTTATGACTCCTATGGTTTGGTGGGTTCAACTAAATTGAAAATCAATTTCGAACATATGTATGTAGATACAGTGGAGTACAAAAAATTTAAGAATTTAATATTTTTGAATTTATCCGTCTATCTACACGAGCGACGCAGAGTACGCTGCTAGTCCTTTAATAAAGTAAACTATTTAATAAAAAATAAATAATTTTATTAATTATTTTATTAATTATTTTATTAAATTTTAATAATAAAAATAATAAATTTAAACTAATTGGAAAAATATGTTAATGCTCAAACTTTTGATTTTTTGCAAAAATACTTCAAGCGCTCCTTTTTCACAAAACTTTGAAAATGTCTCACAAAACTTTACAGGATAAAAATTTAATAATTTCAAGTGAGAAGAATTTGTGGTACAACGAAAAATGCATAGAATTATGAATGAAAAGTCATCAGCAGTTACTTTACAGTCACAGTTTTGAAATGCAAGTAACGTTACTAGTATTGTTTCTATATCTGGGGGGTGTATACAGTTTTCGCACGTTAATAGCTTCGTTTCTGTACAGAAACGATTCGTTACTCGGGAAGCGTTACAGGTTGCGTTTCCATACCCAGTGTTTTGTATCAACATAATAAAAGTTCCGGTACTTTTGTTACCTAGAGTTTCGTTACTCTTCTGTTACTCATTGGGAAGTGCTCCAATCATTCCTTTTCTAATAATGTTTCAATGTTTCTATGTTTCTCGGTATAATAACAGCAGAATAGAATTTTCGTTTCTATACAAGGTATGGTGAGATGGCTCTGCTTTGAAACATAATTATTAGAAAGCATTTTTCAATAATAAGTACTGAAATATTGGAATTCTGAAGCTCTCACCAAAATGACTACTGAAGATTTGCAAATGTATTGGGCATGGCGATGAGAGGATAAAGATATAAAGTTCCATATATTAAACCTATCAGCATCAGAAAGGAAATCGAGAAAATAATATTGATTCTTACGATGACTGGAATTGGAAAAGGGACTCAGCAGGGTCTAAATATGAAAACCAAAACCTTACAGATTTTACTAGGCATAAATAAAAGTCCGTAGAAGTTATAATCGCCAAATTAAGGAGAGAAGTTTCTTTTGCCATCAAATTCCAATTTCCTAAAAAATCTAAACTAAAAATGATTGAACACTAAATGTTAATCAGCATTCGACATTCTGAAAAATAATATTAATACAATTTTCCAAAAAAAAAAAAAAGAATGATTTTTTTAAGATTGTTAAAAAAATAAAAAAAGTGGGTTTGATTACATTTGATTATTTTGGATTTTTTTTGATTGCTTTTGATTTTTTTCAGTATAGTAGTGGATATAAATATACATACACATCAACAATACTGAAAAACATCAAAAAAAATAAAAAAAAAATAATTAAAAGTAATAAAAACAACTTTTTTTGATCATTTTTGATTTTGTTTAATTTTTTCTATTCGTAATCAAATAATAATTGCCTTTTCTTGATAAACAATCAAAATAATCATTACCAATAAAAAAAAACCGTCTAATTAATTGATTACTACTTACTAATGAAATTTAACAGGTCTGGTTATAATTACAAAACCAAAATGCATCGAAATTATCTCATTATTTAAATACGTAATGAATGCAATTTTTCTTATCGACATCCCGGAAACAGCAGAGGGAGAGGGGGTGCTTCTGATTGCATAAAATAAGTCTTGCCGTCGGTGTTTTTAATATCTTCTGTTTAAATTGTCCAGAACTTTTTAAGTTTTTAAAAACAAATTAAAGGAATTTGCAAAGAAAGTTACTCTCATATCCCCTCTATCGCTGCTAACAAGAGGGGTATACCTCAACAAGGCTAAAATGTACATCTTCCATTTTGCACTAGTGTCAAAATGATCATAAGCATTTTTCTAAAACCAATCTTACCAAACATGTAAGATTGTGCTTCACTTAAGAGCTTTTATAGTTTATTGAAGTACAGGACACTTTCTTTTGTATTTTTCTCACCATCAGAAGCAGAGATGTGACATCGTTTAGGGGCACATTCTCATCCAAAGTGCAAACATATATAGCTTGCAAACTTTAAATCCCTGAAAAATATGCTGTTAGTACTGTCAGTACTGTCAGCACAGGACGGGACCAACAAAAGTTCCTTCAATTAAATAGCTAGGAACGTAAAATTTTGCAGCTTTTGCACCTCATATATATATAACATGTCTACTGAAAATCGTTATGGGGGACCAATATAGCACACATCTCCCATAGAAGCGATTTTTACAATGAACGGGCTATGGATCGCTCAATTAACAATGGGACGTCAAATTCCGCACACTTTGTACTGATCTAAAATAATGATCTAAAATAACAATGAGAGTATTATTATGCCTTCAGCACAGCCGAAGACAGCGCTCCCCTTACTCGTCATTTGCTAGATAAATTGCTAGATAAATTTTTTCTGCTTGCCTAAAATAAGTTTGAATTGATAGAAAAAAAAAGAGAGCGGAAAAATCAGAGGAGCTCATAATTTTGGTTGCTATCTCGCAAACAACAAAAGAAATTTCGGGGCTAGCACCAATTTATCGGAAATCATCTCTTGTATTACCTACTCGTCTGCTTCAACCTACCCCAAAGCAACTACCCCATAATTGGAAGGGAAAAATACCATGTTTGGCATCTCCTCATCCACTTGGAAATACTAAGGAATTAGGTTCAACATTAAAATCCGGAGAGTTATCCGGCAGGTACATACGTTGGCTCTAAGGGAGCTTGACTTCTAACGTAGAATTTCAACCTGTATCTACCTATCAATAACGAAATATAGAAACAGGATAGCTTAATACGCCTACTCAAACCAACTTAGTCCTTGTTTTTATTGAAAACACCCAATACGCACTGAACCTGGGCCTATCCAATTAGGAACGCTTAAAAAGAAGGTGCCACAGTGTGGTGACCTTAATCTCTACATGTAATAAAATTGCTACAGGTCGATGTTTGTACATTGCAGATATTTAAGAAAAATTTATGGCAGCGATATTTTTTGAGTCAATAGAATCCAAAGCAACAGTTTTCAGAATTTGTGTCTGTCTGTCGGTCTCTTAGTCTGTATGTTAGGACGCGTATCACTCAAAAACTGCTGAATAGAGTTAAATGAAGCTTTTACCGTTGCATTACTAGATGTATACCTTAACATTAAATATACATCCCTCATTTCGATAACTCAACCGGTTACGAAGTTTTCGACTAAAATGTGAACCAGGGCGACCCCTGTGTTAGCACAACATGGGTCTCAAACGAAAGGGGCTTATGAATGCTGTAATTAGCGATGGAATCAAGTTCCATATATTAACTGGTTTCGGAGATATAATGCTTAAAATCCAACTCATTCTATTATAAATTATCAAACGCAGCGAAGCGTGGCCGTTTTCCATATAACCAAGTCGAAACTGCCTTCAGTGCGACTGTTCCATGATAGCAACAGGTACCAAAGTTTGAGCTGAAAAGTAAACGGTTATATCCCCACTTCCGAGCTTTTCACTTAGGCTAGGTTAACAAAAGATACACCCCAGCCAACATCGGCACTTTCAAGTATAATTAAACGAGCTCTGTGTAAGCGCTACTATGACGTAACACAAAGTTTCCTAAGCTCGGTTACAGGCCATCGATGGCATCCTTAAAAATACTGTATATTATTCTGTCAACTCCTGTGAAATCAGCGCACACTTTTTCTCTTATAATTTAAGAGTTACCATTAAGTGAACCTTTGTCAGTACCCTCGTGCACAACTTATTTGCATTTGCATATTTACTCTGTTGCTAGCGCAATAACTAACTCCGAGTTTCACTGACACAGAAGTTCCCATGGAATACACCTCCAACACAATAACCAATGCGAGACTGTGGGGATGTGTGCAAATGTGCAGAGGAAAATTGCAAAAATGCAAATTCAACGGGGCCAATAAACGCACCATAAATTGCTTGAGGTTCATAGTCCACGCTTCCAATAAACAAAAACAAATAAAAACAAGTAAGGAAAGGGCTGTATTCGACTGTGCCGAAGACTTTATACCTTTCATGAATACGCATCACGGTTTAAAGTGTCCGATCCTTACTCACAATTAGTAAAAACTCTGCAAAACTCATAATTTAGAGATACATAGCCCAAACCCCATTTATCGGAACAATCGATTGTATGGGAGCTATATGTTATGTAGGTCCGATCTGGCTGATTTTAACTACACACATTACATGTATAATAAGTACCAAACTTGCAAAACTTTACGTTCCTAGCTTTTTAATTGCAAAATTTATAGCCCAAAACCCATTTATCGAGACTATCGATTATATGGGAGCTATATGTTATGTAGGTCCGATCTGGCTGATTTTCACTACACACATTACATGTATAATAAGTACCAAACCTGCAAAACTTTATGTTCCTAGCTTTTTAATTGCAAAATTTATAGCCCAAAACCCATTTATCGAAACTATCGATTGTATGGGAGCTATATGTAATGCTGATCCGATGTGGCTGATTTTCACACATTACATGTATAATAAGTACCAAATTTTCAAAGTTTTAGGTACCTAGCTTTTTAATTGCAAAATGTATAGCCCAAACCCCATTTATCGAAACTATCGATTGTGTGGGAGCTATGCGTTGTATTGCTCCGATCTTGCTGATTCCGACAATGATTATTAAATTTCATCAAGATACCTCAAAAACTGAGGGACTAGTTTGTGTACAAACACACAGGCGGACAGACGGACATGGCTAAATGGACTCAGCTCATCGCCCTTATTATTTCAGTTTACTTATTGGTGGGTCTATCTCTTCTTCTTCTCATACTTACAAACATCGGACCAAAGTTATAATACCATTTCATGTTCATGAAAGGTATAATAAAAATAAAAAGAGTAATAAAACGCACCTTCATAAGGGGGCTAATCGCTCGTGGCATAACGGTCAACGCCGTGACAGTCGGCATCATGTGCAGAGCACCATTCGAGCCACGTTGCATCGCTATAGCAGCACTCGCATTCACATTCACGGAGAGATTCTGGTAGCGGCCCAACAAGGTGGTGGTGGTAGACGATGACACGCAGGATTCGCGCTTTCCTTTGCCATAGTATGCTGTGAGTGGTCTGCAAGGAACAAAGCAAAACAAACGAAAAACAAACATTAAGCGATGGCAAATGAAAAACTAAAATTGAGAAACGAAAAAAAATAAATGTAAAAACAAAACAACAAAAATGAAAACGATAACACAACAAACTTTAATTATTATTGTTATTTTTGTTTGTGTTTTAAGTTGTTTGGGAAATTCGTGAGCAACTATACATTTATCAGAAACTATTTGAAAATGCTGAAAATGAACTTACCGCGTGCTTTCCGTTCTCGGTGAGCAATCTTTTGAGAAACTTTTTGTTGTATATCTGCAAAGCGCAAAATAAAGAAGACAAAACATTTAATTAAACGCTCAAGATGAAGAATATTGATGGTAGATTGGGGAAAGTTTGTATAAATAATTTTTTATGTACACTTCTGTTCACAATAATAGTAGTGAACTTTTTACTTTCAACCTTACCGGCCGAAGAAGCTCCTACCCAGCAAACAATAAGAAAAATAATTTGGCCCAATCATAATAACATAGCGAACTTCAATTGGATATCGTTCGACGAAATAAGAATAGGCTGTGATATTAATAATTTTAATTTAAAATATATCGGATTCCGGCACAAGTTCAGAGCAGTTAAAACTTTGAAAAATTTATATCAAAATTTTAATATTTTTGGGCGGAATTATTAGAAAATTTTTTCATAAAAGACGTCCGGTATTTTTAGCCATTTTGGACCCCCCCCCCCTGCCTGTCCAATTTCCAAAGGACGTCCGAATCTAGACGTGACCCCCCCTACTTTTACATATTTAAAATAAAGATATAACAATTTTTATATAATCTTTTAATTATTATATATTTTTTGTTGTAAGAATGGTATCCATTTGCTTTTTAATCTAATTCATTTATTTTTTCATTCAGGCAATTAAAAATTATAATTTCTTTATTTATGAAGAAAATAACATCAAATATTTGTGAAAAACATATTTTCACCCTATTATGAACTCTTTTAGAGAAATCTAATTTTACAACTGAAACTTAATCTGTAGGAATGAAATGATTCAGAAGCCAGTCTTCCAAAATATCGATTTCTGGCATACCAGAAGTCTCCTCCACTATACGAAATAAAAATCCATGCTGCGTTGAATTTGAAACTATACCAACACTAATAGCTTGGAAAAAAAGCTCCGACGTCCGATGAGTCTCGGACCCACCCTCCCCCCCAATGGGCGAAATTCGTTCGGGTTCTCTGACCCGCCCCTAGCACCGGACTTATTTTATTGAAGCCCCCGTATTGAATTTAGTACCTCAAAATTTTATCTGAATTTTTAGAATTTTTTTTTGTCAAGAATGTTGGGTATTTTTACATACCACATACATTTTTCTTCATGCGTTGTAGGGAAGAAATCACTCAACACTCTTGACAAAAAAAATTCTCAAAATTCAGCCCAATTTTTGAGCAAGTTTTAACTTGCACAATAATGCACTAAAATTGATTGGTCTACAAAACTGCGTACTTTTCTAAAAATTCTGTAAAAAACATGGAAGAATTTGTGGGCCATTTATTAAAGCTTAAATAACTTTTCTGAACTTTGTGTAAATTTTGAAATTTACTTTTATGTGGTTTCTGTTGCGGAATCCGCTATATTTTAAATTAAAAATAATTAACATCACAGCCTATTCTTATTTCGTCGAACGATATCAATTTTAATTTTACTACTATTATATCGAACACAGTTGTACGTTTGTTAGTTGCGTGCAGCTATTTAGCATTCAACTTATGGTTCAAGGAGACGTTTGTACTAGGAAATATCAATTACTGAATGTTGGCAAAAATTAATGCATCACTTGTTCCTTTTTTGTCATATTGGAGTACTTTTGACGGTTACTTACTCCATTTCTCGCTTTGCTTTTGAGTACTCAATGGCAAGATTGATTTGGAGGTGACGCAAAAAAATGGATTACTCCGAAATGGATTAAGTGATCCTCTTCTATGACAGCGCAATGTAAATGGTACCACATTTTTTATTTTAAAGAGGATTACTTTTGGAGTACTCTTATATCATATTTGTCCACGCTTTTTCTTTTTTTCCTAAGTTCCTTACAAGCTAATTGATATCATGCGATGTTTTGAATTGTTCTTTTTATTATTCGATGCTCGATGTATTCATTGCTCTTTGATTGAACAGTAGAACAAGTGAATGAAGTAAGCGTCCTAGTTCACTTTTGAAACGAGAACTAATTCGTTCGATCATTTAATTGAACGAAATCGCCTAACTCTAGTCTGCATAATTTTGGTTTGTTTTCCATACAAATACCATAATTATGCGTTGGGGTTGGTAAAAATTTGTGATTGCATGGAATCAGAGTTTCACCACGCCCTGCAAAAAAAGTGATTAGTCCAGGATGCATCCGGGATGACTCGCAACGGAGGATGCGACAAATGCCAGTTGTGGGTGGAACTGTTCATATTTGGTTGAGCATGTCCTATGGGTAGACCAATTGTACCACTACTAATCCATATGCTACCCAAACGGGTACTTGTAACTCCTATAAGTATGCTAAAAAAACTAAAATTTACTTACACCCCTATGAGTATGCTACACAATTCAAAATTCATTTATGTACGAGTATATTGCATTATAGCCAAGTGTAGACTAGAGGGATTAGTCCCAGATCACTCTCTTTAGAGATTAGTCACACGATTGTTTGCAGGGGTTAGCCATGGTTGGTACACGGCTAAAAATTTGAATTTTGAAAAATTTTAAATAATTCGCCGGTTTAAGCAATTTTTTAAACTTTTTTGTAATAAATTTCAAACCTTTCAATTACTTACACCAATTTACAATTTATTGCGGCTTGGAATTAAAACGGCATTGAAAAAAACGTCAGAAATTTTTTTAGTTTTTTTTTTAAATTTATTTTGAAGGGGGTTTCAACTACAGGGTGGCTGATGAAAGCCGCTACCAAAAAAAAATTAAATAACTTTTTTTCTATTTAATGAATCTGGTAAATTTTTTTTTATTTTGCAGATTGACTTTTACATTTAACAAAAATGGATAACTGGGCCACTGAAACAAGAATTTTGATTGTCCGCCGCTATCACGCACTGGAGTCCGTAGTTTCGGTTCAAAGAGAGTATAGGCGCACGTTTGGCGGCAATCCTCCGAGCAGATGGACCATAATAAGACTTGTAAACAATTTTGCCGAGCATGGGACAGTCAACAGAAGACCTTACCACCGAAACCCTTCAGTTCGAACGGAGGAAACAATCGCTGCTGTAGCTGCTGCCATACAAAACAATCCACGTGTTTCGACAAGAAGCTTATCTGCTCAAATGGGTGTAAGCAGACAGTCATTACAGTCAATTATGCACAAAGATTTGGACTTATTCCCATATAAAATTCAAATGGCCAACAAACTGAACGCTGCAGACTTGCAGATTCGCTTGGAATTTTGCCAGAAGATGCTTCAAATGGTGGAAGAGGATGGAAACATGTTGAACTGTCTTTTCATGTCTGACGAGGCCCATTTCGATTTAAACGGCAACATAAACAAACAAAATTGTCGAATATGGAGTGCTTCCAACCCACAGATACTCCATGAGACGGAATTGCATCCACTTCGTGTCACAGTGTGGTGTGCAGTTTCATCACGCTGCATTGTCGGGCCCTACTTCGAAGAAAACGGTCGCACCGTTACGGTTACTGGAGACCGTTCCTTGAGCATGTTGAGAGAGTTTTTCTATCCAGAATTACGCCGAATGAGAATTTCTTTCAACTCTGTGTGGTTTCAGCAAGATGGTGCAGCTCCTTATATAGCCCAACCTGTTATGACAGAATTGCGACGAAAATTTCCCAATAAGCTGATATCCAGAAACTCCACATTCCGTTGGCCACCCAGGTCGCCTGACCTTACTGCACCTGACTTTTTCTTGTGGGGTTATTGCAAACAGGAAGTCTTCAAAGCAAAACCAACAAATTTGAATGAACTAAGGCAATCCATTCGAGAAACAATTGCGCCTATTCCTGTCTCAACTCTCCAAGCAGTAATGAACAGCTTTTTGGTAAGATGCCGCACATGCATCGACGAGCAGGGGGGGCATTTAAATTCCATTATTTTTAAAACTAATTAAGCTATATTAAATAAAATTTAATGAGCTTTAACATGAATAAAAGAAAAATGAATTCCATACACTGAAAAAAAAATTATTTGAGTTTCTTAGTGTAGCAAAATTCATCAGCCACCCTGTACATAACAACCCTGCATAGAAAGAGATTAGACTAGGATGAATTCTGGATGAGTCGCAAATGAGCATGCGACCAATGCCAGTTTTGATAAGTGGAAGTGATCTCTTTTGTTTAAGCATTCCCTATGAAGAGACTAATAATTATTATTACGCTGTCGGTCGCCAGATAGTCTGTTTGTTCATCTTATACTAAACCTCATAATGTAAGAGATTATATTTAGGGCGCCGATGAGTTGATTGATATCAATATGTTCTCATCTGCAGAGATTGTGAAAGATCAAATTATAGAACATGAATACTTACTTTTCATAGTCTGCTTGTCAGAATTGTTGTGACAAAGGATTTTTCTCATTCGCGTATTTGTCCCAGTATTGGTCCCACTCAACCTCCGTTTCTTACTGTCAAACCTCCAATGGGTTGCGCCGAGTGACGCTAATACGCAGTGTGCCACCACATTTACCACCAGAACACACTTACCATGCATATCTGCACATGCATATGTACGCAGCAATATATTACTTACAAGAATAAAAGTCTAACTACAAACGACTGTGACAATACGCAATGGAGGCCATTATATTTTCCATAGCATAGTGGTGTATTTGATGTTTTCCCACAACAGCATGAGATCATGACTCTTTGATCCCAAATGACTCAAAGTTAGGTCATTTCTATTACAAGAATGTCAATCCCATAAGTACACATGCACATACGTTTCTTAGTATGTTCGAGAATGGGAAAGACATAGCAGCAGTCAAAAAGCTGGTTTAGTTGTCATTAAGTTCGAGTAGCACTTGCTTGGGGATTTTGCTTAGCTGTAACTGTAAAAACATTCGTTACTTTTTCTTGTCCATGAAACAGCAGGTAACTATCAAATGCTCTCACATTCGCAAACATTAACCACAGCCACGCACAAATACTGAATTATCCCTGAAAAAAATGCGACTAGTCTAGGTTGAATCCGGGAAGAGTCGCAGAGGAGCATTCGACCAATGCCAGTTTTGATTTGTCTGTATGGGTTGAAGTGAGTGTACATTTTCAAGTATTCATGAAACTCAAGGCCAAGAATAATAATTTTTCACTTGAATTTTTATGAAAATTATTATTGTTTTTATTTATTAATAATCATTTTAATTAATTATTAAAAGTTTTTTGATTGAATAGAGTAGAAAATACCTTTTTTTTGAGCATGCCCTTTTAGTAGACTAATTAGTCTCTTTTATGCCTGAAAGCGTAGTGCCGGACAGATCCCCTTTGTTCTCCTACGGGTTTGAACGGACAAGTTTACCTTGAGCACAAGTGTCAAAGGCAAATCATTGTTTACCAATATACAAGGTGGCGCAAAAGTAAGCTTCCGATGTTCAGCATATCGGTTGTGGCACGTGCAGTGTGTGCTGTTGCACCGTCTTGTTGGAACCACATGTTTTCCAATCCCAATTCATCAAGTTGCGGCAAAAAGAACTCGTTGATCATTGCTCTGTAGCGCTCACCATTCACAGTAACCGTTTGGCTCCGACCGATTATTGGTCAAATAGTCAGCAATATTCCGCGTTCTGGAGCAGTGTAGCGTAACATTGTTTATTAACGTGTATTTCGCATGTGTTTACTACACAAATGTCAAAACAGAACTGACTTTAGGGGCCAATCGCGAAATTTATAGCATTTTCTGATAGGAGGATTACTTTTGCGCCACCCTGTAGAATATAAATATCAGGTGACCAAGTCTCTTTAGAAGTTTAACGTCTATGCCTTGAAACGGTACACAATGACTACTATCATGAGTTCCTTTGGTATAGATTTTCGATAAACTGTCAAGCAAGATAGAAAAGTACGTTTTATCTCAGAAATGTATTTCCGCATAATCCAAAGTCTACTCAGTTGGATAAAAAATATAGAAAAGACCGAAAATTATTTCCCAGCAAACCAATGAGCTCTTCTGGATTTTTCTATGAAGCTGGTAATTCATAAAAGAAGTATCAAACTTATGCTTAAATAGTAATTTTTGAATGATATTTTGAGCTCATTAAGGGATCTTAAGCCAGAGCATAAGATATTTATGTCAAACTATTTTTTTTTATTTATCTTTTTCGTTTATTTGTAAAAATTTTTTTTTTTTGATTCAGAACAACTCATATTAGAACTCAGATTTAAAAGCCCTCCGACGCTGGTTTTGCTGGGTGCTTAGTATAACATTTAGATTAGTGCGGCCGAGATCCTCAAAAAAGTAGACAATTCAAATTTTTTTCGCCAGTCTAACTAAAGCCCGCATATTGGTAAGTTTTCCGTGAAGTTGCAAAAGTTTATTTTTATTATTGACAGCGCAGTCAAGTGCAGCACTTTGTTGGTTCAGTGCAAAGTGCATTTGTGGCAATTATTGCACACTTAAAAACAATTACACTAAATACATAAAATATATGCTTGTAGAGTCAACTGAACCTGGACAAGTAGAATCACAGGGCGAGATCCTACAAACAAATCTATATACATAGGTACTCGACTCTTTACTTGTACGAGTGCTTTTTTTTTATCGCTAAAAACAACAACACCGTATTTGGTTGGGCTACCAAGGGGAATTCTCCTTTTTGATGACGCATGACATGTCAAGCTTTGGAAAATTAAATATAACTTAAGAGTACTAAGATGAGTTGCTGTCTGTACTATCGTAACATTACTTTGGTCTGCTTAGTCGCTGTGTAAATCACGGATACGGATTACATAGTCTTATACCAAGTTAGTCCAGTACATTGACCTGGACGCCTTAGTATTGTGTAGCTGAGTATTTGCCCTATACAGCTAAGGTATGGGTTCGAACCAAAACATGAACAGCGAAATAATCCAAGTGATCATCCAGCTACTTATTTAACATAGTGGCTGCATACCCCTTCCTTTGTTGAGAAAATGGGTGTCGATAGGAACACCACTGGGAGGAAGCGTCGTTCTTTATTTGTCCTACCCAGTCACGCCGTTGGTACTTAATTTGCACCACCATATTAAGATCATTAGCATCAGACTTGTTAAATAATGATTACTAATCGTAATGATTACCGGTTTAAATAATTATTTTCTTGCGAATCCATTTAATGATTGATTACCATTACTTTCAATTTTTAATGATTGTTTTCCAACTAATTAAAAAAATTACCAGAAAAATCATGATTTTTTACGATTACTAAAAAAATCAAAAAAAAAAAGAAATAATCAAAAAAAGTTGTTTTGATTACTTTTGATTATTCTCGATTTATTTCAATTATTTTTGATTGTTTTCAGTATTGTTGTAGAAGCACATAAATATACACATCAACAATACTAAAAAAATCAAAAATATTCAAAAGTAATCAAACAACTTTTTTTGATAATTTTATATTTAATTTTTTATTTATTTTTTTCTTATAATAATCAATTAATAATTGCCTTTTTTCGAAAAATAATTAAAATAATCATTACCAATTAAAAAAAACCGTATAATTAATTGATTAATAATTACTAATAAAACTTAACAGGTCTGATTAGCATATGCCAGCAATGGCACTCTATTGTACTAGATTGTGCGGATCACATTGTGTGAATCCTTGTTAGGTTCCGATTGTAATGCTCAATGGAATAAAGGTTTAAGCATTGCAGGGAAGTCAGAGATAGCAGCCTTCCTTATCAATGATATGCCGATCACTACCGAAGTCGTTACTGAGAATAAAAAATGTGTATGTAATTTTAATTTTGAGGCTTACAGACGTGGCAATGCTTCCCAGAATTTAAGTACACTAAATAAAATTAATAAATGTTTATTTATAAAAATAAAGGAAGGGAGTCCTTTCAAAAATGAAGTTTAACTGGGCCAATTGTCCTCAAAATCCCTGCAAAAAAATCGTGCCACTGATATTTAAGCAGCGTGATCCGCCATGAATATCTTTCGGCTACAGTAGCCTATAATTGGATACGTCAATTTTAATTTATGTAGCTTACATATAGGTGTTGAAAGTAAAAGGGACGGAATACTTTTAGGCACTTGTTGCTTTCCATACAAATTTTAAAAATATGTGGAATCAGAGTTTCATCACTGTTAGCCATGGTTGGTAGGGTACCCTGCAAAAACGATACGGGTAAAATGATTAGTCAATTTACCCGGAGCTATACTCAAAGTTTCCGTATTTCTCTCATCACTTTTTTAAGAGCATCGTTAGACGTTTTGACTGTTTCTTTCCTCACGTTCTGTGTGTGTGGTTTTACATCTCGCTCTTTCTCATTTATTGTTTGACCTAAGATAAATAAATAGCTGCACTGCTCACACCGGTGTCACAGCTACTAGTCATTTGAATGTTATATAACACGAAGAATTACCGCAATTTTTCCGACATGAATACGTTTTGAAGTTTCAGTCATTCGATTTTTGCAGGGTATATTATAATCTGCATTAAAGCACATTTTGAAGTGATAAAGACATTGTGACTGAATGTGTTGTGTCACGTTTGTTTGTTAGTAATATTTACATAAAGCTCAAAGCATTGGTGCGTTATCGGCAACCTTATGAATCAGCTGATTCCACCAACAATATGAGAAACAATATAAAAATATATTAAAGTTTGAAACTTTTAATCTAGTTCAAACTTTGTGACATAACACCTTCATCCATGTATGTATGCCGACAGAGAATTAAGTTAATTGCAATTGTTATTAATATTATGTTTGAATAAGCAAACATATACTAATCACCTTCAGGCTCACCTTCTGCTTTGACTCAGTTGAATATTTCTCTCGTCCCGCCATGTAGATATGTGGTGACGCAATGTGTTCCGCACTTCCGAGTTTAGAAAACAATAGAACAATGATACAGCAAATCCCTATGAAAGAATGACAAAAGCAAACTATATTAGATAAGCTATCATAAATACAATGGAAATATGTATGGATATTGTACTCTTACACACACATATGCGCATAAATAGAAAATTCAATATAAAAGGCAACAAGCACATAGGAATAGCTTCATTATACCTGGCTGTGCTTAGCATACAAGGTTGTAATGAGTTTTAGCGCCTAACTGTGGTTTGTAGCAGCTTGAATAGTTCTAGTGAGACACATACTTCCATATGCCTCGACTTACCAACAGCAGCAAAGAAATTGCTTGCACAATTCGATGGGGAATTTTGTGACAAATGAACGATAGAAGAACATTTATCGATAGCTGTTACCATTACCGAAAAAAGGGGGAAAATTTACTTTAAACGTTTGCAACAAAGTATGCTCTGCATGTTTCTTGTTTATTTTTTCAACATTTCATTCTTATTAGTAGTAGACTTAGATAAGCCAAAAAGACGGATGGTCTGGAAAACTTCCACAAAAAAACCTATCTCGATTATAATTGGGCACTGCTCGAACATAGTTGAGGGTTCTGCGTGTGTTTGATTGCCATAAAAGCTTACAACTGATCATATAGTTTTCATACAAAAACACATTTATGATTATGAAACATTTCGCTTACCTGCGTACTAAGCAGCAAGGCTCGCACTATAGCGAACATATTACTCATAACGCCTCTCTCACTGGGACCGGCTAAAACCACCAAATATGTGATGCCAAAAAGCGGAATGAGAACTAACAAAGCCTTAGCAGCTTTACGATATTGCCGCGTTTCGACTGTGTTGGCTGATCGAAGTTTTGTTATTAACACCTGAAAATAAGTATTACAGAGGAATTGAGAATTAAAATATTAAGCTCTACTTAAGTTGTATGGTTTAAAAAAGGTTTCGTAAATAAAATTAGGTCGCGAGTGTTACAAACAAGTCCAATCTCTACATATAATAAAATGGTAACAAGTCGATGTCTGTACATTGCAGATACTCAAGAAAAATTGATAGGAGGGATTATTATTGAGCCAAGAGAATCCAAATCAACTGTTTTTAGAATTTTTATTTGTATGCATATATGTATGTTTGGGTGCGCATCACTCAAAAATTGTTTAATGAAATTGAAGGTAACCTTCACCGTAGCTTTAATAGACGTCTAGCTTACAATTTAAGATACCCCTTGTTCGATAACTCGACCGGTTTCGAAGTTTTCGAAAGATGCTAATGAGTGCTGCAATAAGCGATGTGTGTATAAAAAAATCAAAGAAAAACATAGATTTATTCCAGATGCAAGATAACCATTCACAATAGTTCTTAATAACAATAAAATAGTATCTTAAATAAATATCCATCAAAAAGTTGTTAGTTTTATGTTATGCTCTTAGAATCCACCGGCTATGAGGGCTAGGATTTGTCCTTCGAAATGGTGAACATATTCCGGCCCATTAAAGGTGTCTATCGACACCCGCAAGTGATGGCTAAGGAAAGAGTAGGCTCGCAATTCGCTGGGAAGGTTAAGCTGAGGAGTTCTTAAGCTCCCTTTTTGTGTGTAGTTGTAGCCAGTTATCACTAAAAATTCAAATCTTAATTGAACATTTTGGTACACCCGCGAGGAGTTGTGCAATCTATTCCTATCGATTGCTTATGGAACATATTTTTGCATCTCTAGTCATAACAACATAAAAAAGTCAAACAATAAATGAAAGTGTTATTATCAAAAGCAGTTGCCTATTGTACACTTACCCACATAATTCGTAATAGAAATATCAAATTCATAATCAGCACCGCACACACCGGTCCCTGAAATATCCAATCCACATAAGTTTCCTGCATCCAAGGGCAACCAATATCGAACTGTCAAAGTTTTATAAAAATTGGTTGAAATGGAAAATAAAGTAAAATGGAACATATTAATATTGTTAAGTCGTAAGAATTGATTCCATGTGACTATAAAATATATGTATATGCATAGACAATCGTAAACTTCATACCTTTTCAACATCGTACGATATCGTGAATCCTTTGGCAAAGCCCCAAATCACAACGAACGCTGCTGGCCCACCTGTGATGACATAAAAATATTTAAACTTTACTTTTTTAATGTTATTGGAAACGTAGGCATATATGTAGATACACTTGTGTTCAATATAATAGTATTGAAATTAAATTAGATATCGTTCGACGAAATAAAAAAAAAAGCTGCGTTTTTAATAATTTTCTTGTAAAATATAGCAAATTCCATAACAGAAACCATAAAAAATAATTTCAAAGTTTCACAAAGTTCAGGAAAGTTAATTAAACTTTTAAAAATTTACATAAAAATTTTTTTTCCATACAAAATTAATTTTACTTCATGCGTTGTATGGAAGAAATCCTTCAACACCCCAGACGAAAAAAATTCTGAAAATTGAGGCAAGTTTTTGGGCGAGTTCTAACTTACACAATGTTATACTAAAATTGATTGGTCTACAAAAACGCGTACTCAAAAATTTTCTAGAAATTCTGCAAACGATGGCCATTTTATATAGTTTAATTAACATTCCTGTTTAGGTTTGAAATTCTAATACAAAAGAAATCTATAATTTTTTATTTCGTTTTTATTTATTTTTGAAAGATTTTTGAAGTCATTGGATTTTTCTCACAACATTACGTGCTCCGTAGCTCAGTGGCGAACTCCTACTACTATTTTTATACCTTTCATGAACATGAAATAGTAATATAACTTTGGTCCGATGTTTGTAAGTATGAGAAGAAGAAAAAATAGACCCACCAATAAGTATACCGAAATGATCAGGGCGATGAGCTGAGTCGATAAAGTCAAGTCCGTCTCTTCGTCCGTCTGTTTGTCTATCTGTTTGCACGCTAACTAGTCGCTCAGTTTTAGAGTTATCCGGCTGAAATTTGGTATAGGACCGCCGTTTTTTAATATATTAATCACCCTGGAAAGCCCTTAAATCATTTTGGAAGGTCAACATTGTTTAGACGATTAAACAAACATCAATTAAGGGCTGTTAACCTATATACTTGTATATATGTATGTATGTATTATTTGGCCAGAGAGTAGGATTGGGTCAGCGTTGCACAAATCCTATCACCGGTGCGGAGATTTTTTATGCTCTCACACCGATGAGCGCACACGTACAAGGCAAGCGCTCTCTATGCACTGCGAGAAGAAGGTATGTTTTGTAATTAGTTGCTTGACGACTGTTGACAACGAAACATCGCTAATGCATGTATGCGCTGCTTATAAGCATAAAAAAGGTTCAACATTGAATGGGAAGACAAATATTGAAACTTTTTGGTAATTCTGAAGGTTTAATTTGCCAATACATAGCAATACGCAATAGCGAATATTAGGTCAAACGGCATTATTTTAGAAATCATTCCAGTTACGAAACTGTAACCGGCAGTCATAGAGAAACCCTGATTTGTCAGTTAAAAAAACCATATATACCTATATAGTATATACCTATTTAAATAAAACATTAAGTGCGAAAAATAATTTGTTTATTATCACATTGTTAATGAACTTTAAAATTAAAAATTTTTGAAATAAAGGCTTAGAAGACAATTAAATTTTCATTTAAAAATTTTAAGTAAATTAACAAAGTGATAATAAACAAATTATTTTTACAAATGAATATTTTATTTAAATAGGTATATATTTTTTAAAATTAATCCTGAAAGTTTCATAAATTTATCTATAACGGTTTATTTATAATCCATTTTTGAATAAAAAGTACCAAAAAGTTTCTTAAAAAAAAATTTTTATTGATATTAATATCAAAATTTTTTGAAAATGCTTTGGGAATAAATTTTTTATATTAACTACTTATGATATATTATGTCACAATAATTTTGGATATATAATTCAACTAACGTGAACTCAATCGATTTGCAAAAATTTAGTTGGCTAAATTTTTCGGGTGTACACGAGAGTTCTCTCATATTCTAACACTAGCGCAAAATGTCATTGTATGCGTGTGAGCATCACTGGATTGGGTCAACTGCAGTAAACTGCCAAACTGGTTAGTAAACATCCTAATTCACTAACAATGTGACCAGGTATAAGAAAAGAAAACAGGCTAAATCGGCAAAAAAAGGTTAGAAAAGCCTAAAATTAATAAAAAAGGAGATAAGAAAAGTCAAAAATTTTTTTACGAAACCCATTTAAAAATTTTTATTTTAGTTTTACTAATTTGTATATAAAGCTGTAGACATAACTTCAAGGTTCTATTCTTGTTTCAACACATATCAGGCACATTTTTCTTGACTAGGAATTTTTTCAAAGTAACATGTAAAGGGTGTTTTTTTAGGGGTATAGAACTTCGAATTGAAATAAAACACAAGAAAATCGTTTTAAGGTCCATCAATTTGGCTTTATTGGAAGGATAATTTTATGCCATTAATGTTTAAATATGATTTCGGGCATGTGGCCGCCGCGGCTGGCTCGAATAAAGCCAATTCTACAGGTCCAATTTTCAACCACTTTTTCGAGCATATGGGGCCGTATGTCGGCAATAACGCCACGAATGTTGGCTTCCAATTCCCCTAACGTTTCTGGTTTGTTGGTGTAGACGAGCGACTTCACATATCCCCAAAGAAAATAATCCAATGGTGTCAAATCACACGACCTTGGTGGCCAATTGACAGGTCCATTCCGCGAAATTATGCGCTCATCGAATGTTTCCTTCAATAAATCGATTGCGACGTGCGCTGTGTGGCATGTAGCGCCGTCTTGTTGGAACCACAACTCATCCACATTCATGCCATCCAATTCGGGAACAAAATAGTCGGTTATCATGGCTCTATACCGGTCTCCATTAACGGTAGCTGCCTCTCCAGCATTATTGCGGAAGAAGTATGGCCCAATGACTCCACCAGCCCATAGAGCACACCAAACAGTCAGTTTTTGTGGATGTAATGGCGTTTCAAGGGTCTCATGTGGATTCTCTTCACTCCAAATGCGGCAATTTTGCTTGTTGACGTAGCCATTCAACCAAAAATGAGCCTCATCACTGAACAAAATTTTGCGATGAAAATCAGCATCGAAATCAACCTCATTTTCGGCCCATACACCAAAATCACGACGCATTGCATGGTCTCGCGGCCTTAATTCTTGCACAAGCTGGATCTTGTAAGGTCGCAAGCCAAGATCTTTGCGCAAAATCTTCCATAAAGTTGATGGACAAAGCTCCAATTGCTGTGCACGGTGGCGAATCGATTCATTCGGGTCCTCTTCAACACTTTGCTCTACAGCGGCAATTGTTTCTTCGGTGCGCACTGTTCGACGTCTCTGCGGATGCGTATTATCACATAGAGTAAACGTAGTGCGAAAACGATCCATGGTTAACCGAATTAATTGCTTTGATGGACGATTATGTCGACCATAAAATGGACGGAGCTCACGGTAAACTTCGCGAACTGAACCATTATTTTCGAAATAAATTTGCACGATTTGCAAGCGTTGTTCTTTTGTCAACCTGTTCATGATGAAATGGCAAACCAAACTGAACATAAATGACATTAGAGTTGCCAGATTTGACCACAAAATGCCAGTTTTATCTCTATTCGAAAAACAAACCTGTAAAAAAACACCCTGTACTATAGAACAATCACTACAAACAAATTGATTTTATTATATTTTCTCCGTCTGATGAATCACAAGAGCTTGAGTCTTCGTACAAAGTTTGGGTATTTATCATAGAGATGAGATCATGGTAATTTCGAAATTAGTGCAACATTTGGATTAGCATTTTAACAAACATCTAATATTAAGCAGCGGGTTAAGCATTTTAATTTTTAATCTGTTCCTTAACTCAGTTTTTAAAATGTTCATGGCACTAAAAATTTCTGCTAACTCCGCATTACTGAAGAGTAATACCAAAAAGTTAAATACGAATTCGACCGGTTCTAAAAAAGGAGGTTCGTTTAATGAATTTTTATGTTCTCGGACTTCCGCCCAAAATTCTACGGTAGAGGTCACACTTGTCCACTATACGGTTATTAGCTTTCGCCACTGTAGCCCAATCAATGCTACTTGACTTGGAGAATACCTAGACTTTTCTTTTTGAAAGTGAGAAAAGACATCCGGCTTTGTAACTTTCCATAAATTATCAACTAAAAAAAATGTTTGTATTGTAAAGAGTTCATATTATCAGGTAGGCGATGTCGGAATTAGGTTATCAACTCCATTAAAAAAAGTTGGCAATTTTTACGAATAATATTCTGAATTTCGTCATCAATACTACCTTTATTCATCTCGAGGTTGTATGAAAAATATGGTATTGCTACCAGAAAAGGTTTGGAGTAAAAAAGAATAGAAAAAAGCCACGAAGCTTAAACCAAAACTATGAGGCTAAAGGACAAAAAAAAAGGCAAAATCTAGCCTCGAAAAGGCTGACCTGGTCATACTGTTTATTAACTAGAACTTCGTGGGCTTAAGTTGAAGTTATTGGTGCGTTTGTCGCATCCCTGTAGTCGTATCCATGATCCAATAATACAGGTCGTGTTAGTAGACCGGCTGATTTTTAATTTTGGCTCGAATTTTGACATTACAGTCATTTCTCAGTACGATTTTGACGTTAAACTCACAAATTACAAAAACAAAATACATGGAAAGGTTTTGTATGTTTGTCGAGCTGCTACCACCTGTTGTAGTTGGATCATGGTCGTATCCTTAACGTAAGCGAAAAACCAACATCCAATTAGTCGGTAAGGTTACGTTACGGGTAGCGAATTATGATGTAGCACCAATAATCGATTGCATTGTTTCTTATAAGATTGATCGAATCAGCTGTTTTATAAGGTTACCGATAACGCACCAATAGCTTCAGCTTTATTCAAACCAGTTTGAGAGATTGCAACGTTTCCGCTATCATAAGCAGCAACAATTGTCGATACATGCATGGTTCAATAATACAAGGTGGTGCAAAAGTAAGCTTCCGATGTTCAGCATATCGGTTGTGGCACGTGCAGTGTGTGCTGTTGCACCGTCTTGTTGGAACCACATGTTTTCCAATCCCAATTCATCAAGTTGCGGCAAAAAGAACTCGTTGATCATTGCTCTGTAGCGCTCACCATTCACAGTAACCGTTTGGCCCCGACCGATTATTGGTCAAATAAATAGTCAGCAATATTCCGCGTTCTGGAGCAGTGTAGCGTATCATTGTTTATTAACGTGTATTTCGCATGTGTTTACTACACAAATGTTAAAACAGAACTGACTTTAGGGGCCAATCGCAAAATTTATAGCATTTTCTGATAGGAGGATTACTTTTGCGCCACCCTGTATATGGTTGACGCAATCGGCCAACAACACGAAATTAGAGTTTGACGTCGTTTAATCCTTATGTCAAAATGCACATGTGAGAGGGAACGCGCAATAACGATCCGCCTATTTTCTAAACCTTCCACCTATAACACATACACATAAATCACATAATTTTTTAAAATGTTATCACAAAGCACTCGTTAAATAACAATTCACCGCGAATTTTTATTGAAAATAAATAAAACACGAAGCGAACTCAATAGCTTTTCCATGACCTCTAAACAAAGAATGTAAACAGAAAACAAAGATATGATAGTTCGCGATAAGGTGTAGATGAGGAAGAAGAAGATGCTATGTCATCTGCGTCAACCCAAGGCGAATTTATACCAGGTGATATCACAGCGAATTTGTTGCTGCATAAACACACCTACTGCATGTGTTTTGTTTTTCCTTTGGCGGCTTCTCCTGTCAAATTGCATAGCATTTTTTTTATTTTGACAGAAGAAGCCACTGCTCATATGTTCTTATGAGATCACCTGTAAGTGAATTCGCCTTGCGTCAACCATATAAATCATTGAACCATGGATACATGCATACACGAGCGAAAAAGAAAACAATTCAGTATTCGGGCCGCTATCGGTTAGTTACCAATTTTCTATTCAACTAATATTCTGAGTTTTTAAATATTCATTTAAATTAATTAAATTTAAAACTTTCTGTTAAATAATAGTTGTGATAGTAAAATTATAATGCTTTTGAGAATTTCGTTCTTCAAATAGTACATTTGGGTTGTACATAGATCTTGTACGTACGTGTATGTCAACAAAATCACCCTTATTCTTTGCGATGTCGCTACTGCAATAGCGGCGCAGCAGCGAAGCAACAACGAGTAAGAAATGTTCAAATGAAACCACGAAGAAAAGTGAAAACGAAAAGATCATTTGTAAAATCAATTGTGTAAGTAAATAATATTTCTTTTTGGAATAATCAAAGTAACCTTCTTCTGAAGAAAAAGTTTTCAACATTATAAATATTGAATTGTTGTTATTTTTCAGGGCTGACTAGTTGTGATTGTGAAATGCAGTTTTCATAAATAATTTAATAGTGAATCTCCAACGGAATTGTTTAGAAGCTGCAACAACGAAAATGGCGAGCAGACACACATACGATAACAAGGTGGCTAAAATAGCATTTTTAAAAAAATTTAGTTGCTAAAGGCTTGTACATTATGTACTAGAATAAGCGAGCTACCTCCATGGTAATTTGAAAAGAACCTCTAACTTCTAATTTTCACCATAAAGAGCTAATCTTTCTTGAAAGATTATTTTACAAGTATGTATTAGATTCTATCTGATATTGATATTTACATAAATTTAAAAATTTTCCACAAAATGTTTTAAGAAAGTTTAAAGATTTATGCGTGTGAAAGAAATCAATTATAAAATTCGTTAAAAAAGAACTATCATGAAAAAAGAAGAAAATTACTTTTTATAAATGTTTTTCAATGTAAAATTACTATGAAAGCGACTATATTTTTATTGAAATTTGTTTCTATTGTTCAATATAGTGAAGCAATATTTATTTCGATAGACACATATTTAATATCTGATGACTGAGTTTTCAATAAAGTGGTTTGTAATTTAATTTTGAAATTTTCTGGTATTTTTAAACCAAAAATGAACTAACCTACTAAGAAGTGGTAATGCAGTTGGTTTGATACTGATGCATAGGCCGATTAGTACGACACATGGTATGATACTGGTGTATGTACTGAATAGTATGTCAACTGGTATATTGCTGATGCAGAGGCTGACTAGTATGCCAATTGGTATTGTTCTGATACAGAAGTGGACAATTGCGATCTCGTAGGACATCGCCATGTTAAAAATACCAGTTGCTAATATGGAAAAATTACAGAACTCGAACTAGTTGAGCCGGTTTGGTAATCGAGTAAAATTAGTAAAATTGCCTGCAGGGACATTTTGGATAGAAACAAGTTATTATTTTTATTTGAATTACTTATTCAGAGCAGAACGGGTGATGTAGGGCACCTTTTATTTAATCTTTATGAAATAAATGAAAGAAATTACGACAGTTTATGTCGCTTTGTTAAAAGTTTTTCAGAGTTTAAGGCATAGACTGGAAAACACCCAAACTTTATTACTGCAACTAAAGCTTTTCAAATAAATAAATAATGTTATATTAGAATTTTCGATTTTGTTTTAATTGCCTTTAAAAAACTTGAATAAGAATTGTTGAGGAAAGCAATGCTGCACTTGGTTGCCCATGCGTAGTTTTGTTAATTTGCCAATTACCTTAAACAGCTTTTTTAGACTTCCTTTTGAACTTATCAAATTTACGGGAGCCCGCAGCAAAATTGCAAATTCAACTTCGAGTAAAGTGTTTACTTTTAAGTGGTTGCCACCCAGTTAAGTATTTAATAGAAGACATGCTTGAATAAATATATATGTATGCTTACTTGGAGGAGTAACATTCATGTTTATTCTTATATTCTGCTTCCTTTGCATTATTTTAATTTGATTTATGCTACAATGACTAGCTGAAAGCTTTTATCTGTCTTTCACATTCAGAAAATGTTAGAATGTAGAAAAATATATACACACATACACATAAATATCTTAATACATTTATGTACGTATTCATATGTATATTAATTTTTGTTCATTTATCATAAAACAAAAGAAAATGTATGCAAGATAGTGTGACAACGATTATGGCGCCAGGGGAATGCCTCTCCAAACTATATTGCCTATGATTGACATTAAACAATGTGACATGTACAACCACACACACATATAGCTGTGTTCACAATAATAGTAGGAAAGAATTCTATAACAGAAACCACATAAAAATAAATTTCAAAGTTTACACAAAGTTCAGAAAAGTTAATGAAAGTTGGAAAAATTTACATCAAAATTTCAATATTTTTGGGTACGTTTATAGTTCAATTTTAGCATAATAATTTAACAACAAGTTAAAAAGACGTCAAATTTATTTATTTTTTTCTCGAGGATATTGAGTATTTTCTTTCATACATCGCAAGCACGAAAGTGAAAGTGAAAACACCCAACATTCTCGACAAAAGAAGTCTAAAAATTCAGGGGAAATTTCGGGGTTCTTCTAACTTGCACGTTACGGTGCTAAAATTGAATGGGCTTTGGTTTCGTTCCTCAACATTTAATTTGGTTTAAAAAAACACATTTTTTTCATCTTATTAAATAGGTCCGATTTTATAGAATTTAGTCCTGCGGACATCATAGATTTTCTCCAATATAATAATAAATCTGTGGCAATGAGGGGGAAAAAAGAAATTTTTTTGAGTTTTTTACCAGAGCGCTTAGAAAGTTAAAATTTTAGTGCAAATGTATTTAATTGAAATCATACCTGTTAAATAATGATTACTGATCGTAATGATTACCGGTTTGATTAATTATTTTCTTGAGAATCCATTTAATGATTGATTAACAATTGCTTTACATTTTTAATGACTATTTTTCAATTATCATGATTTTTTATGATTATTAAAAATATATAAAAAAAATGTTTTGATTACACAAATCTATAATTACATAACTTTTTTACGGCTTTTGATAAAAATTGTCGATTTTATGGAAAAAAAAAAATATATCTTAATCAGACCTGTTACATTTGATTAGTAATTAGTAATCAATTAATCAGACGGCTTTTTTAATTGGTAATGATTATTTTAATCGTTTTTCAAAAAAAGGCAGTTATTAATTGATTAATTTTAGAAAAAAAAAAATTCTGGTTCAAAATGTAAACTCTTTTCTTCACGCTCATTTTCTCGGAAACTGGCACAATTTAAATTCTAAACCAAATTTGGTTTGGACATATAAAGGGTGTTTTTTTAGGGGTATAGAACTTCGAATTGAAATAAAACACAAGAAAATCGTTTTAAGGTCCATCAATTTGGCTTTATTGGAAGGATAATTTTATGCCATTAATGTTTAAATATGATTTCGGGCATGTGGCCGCCGCGGCTGGCTCGAATAAAGCCAATTCTACAGGTCCAATTTTCAACCACTTTTTCGAGCATATGGGGCCGTATGTCGGCAATAACGCCACGAATGTTGGCTTCCAATTCCCCTAACGTTTCTGGTTTGTTGGTGTAGACGAGCGACTTCACATATCCCCAAAGAAAATAATCCAATGGTGTCAAATCACACGACCTTGGTGGCCAATTGACAGGTCCATTCCGCGAAATTATGCGCTCATCGAATGTTTCCTTCAATAAATCGATTGCGACGTGCGCTGTGTGGCATGTAGCGCCGTCTTGTTGGAACCACAACTCATCCACATTCATGCCATCCAATTCGGGAACAAAATAGTCGGTTATCATGGCTCTATACCGGTCTCCATTAACGGTAGCTGCCTCTCCAGCATTATTGCGGAAGAAGTATGGCCCAATGACTCCACCAGCCCATAGAGCACACCAAACAGTCAGTTTTTGTGGATGTAATGGCGTTTCAAGGGTCTCATGTGGATTCTCTTCACTCCAAATGCGGCAATTTTGCTTGTTGACGTAGCCATTCAACCAAAAATGAGCCTCATCACTGAACAAAATTTTGCGATGAAAATCAGCATCGAAATCAATCTCATTTTCGGCCCAAACACCAAAATCACGACGCATTGCATGGTCTCGCGGCTTTAATTCTTGCACAAGCTGGATCTTGTAAGGTCGCAAGCCAAGATCTTTGCGCAAAATCTTCCATAAAGTTGATGGACAAAGCTCCAATTGCTGTGCACGGTGGCGAATCGATTCATTCGGGTCCTCTTCAACACTTTGCTCTACAGCGGCAATTGTTTCTTCGGTGCGCACTGTTCGACGTCTCTGCGGATGCGTATTATCACATAGAGTAAACGTAGTGCGAAAACGATCCATGGTTAACCGAATTAATTGCTTTGATGGACGATTATGTCGACCATAAAATGGACGGAGCTCACGGTAAACTTCGCGAACTGAACCATTATTTTCGAAATAAATTTGCACGATTTGCAAGCGTTGTTCTTTTGTCAACCTGTTCATGATGAAATGGCAAACCAAACTGAACATAAATGACATTAGAGTTGCCAGATTTGACCACAAAATGCCAGTTTTATCTCTATTCGAAAACCAAACCTGTAAAAAAAACACCCTGTATGTAGCCCAGTAAAGTTTAAAATTTAGGTTAAAATTTTTAACCGTGTAGAGATTTATGTACGGAGAACAAAATGCTGGTCTCATTTTCGTCCAATCTTTACTTTCTCGCTTATTGCCACAGATATATTTTTCATCCCATGTATGGATACAATTTAGCCAAAATAAATTCTAAAAGTTAACACATTTTTTATTAAAAAAGTTTTAAATATTTTTTTTAATACTTCTATTCAGCCGATTCTATAGATATGTATCTATTCGTCATGAAAATTTCATCGAATTCGATCTTCGGCTTTTTGAGAAATTGGCATTGCTTAATAGCGGTTTGACCTTGATATCAATATAATCAAAACGGAAAATAATTTTTGGCGAAAAACCAAAAAAGTACAGTCAATCGATCGAAAACTGGGAACGTGGTCTATAGTTCTCGGCAGTTCTCTTTGATTTAATCGATAGCGCTTAATTTTCCTGGCACGCATCGTTAGAAGAGATTTATTTACATTTCCGCGTGCTCCTCACAATAAGGTTGAAACTCATCACCTGAATGTCCAAAGTCACTGAATTGAGATATGTTGAATTCCTATTTATATGGCAACTCTGATATCCATTTTTTTTTTATTGAAACAAGCTAAAATATCGAGTTGTTGGGACCATTGCATATAAAACTGCTCGGAATGAAGCGACTCTGGCCATTAGAAAAGCTAAATGGTGGTATTGTAGGCATAAACTTGATGCAGCGCTTCCATCCAGAGACTTCTGTCGGAACCTTAAACATTTAAATGTTCATGGGAAGATATCGCCAGACTGTGAATTGAGCCCTGATTTGCTTCGTAAGCATTTTACTAGTGCAGCTAGTGGCTTGACTTCCCTTTCAAATTATGAGTGCATTCGGGCCAATTTACGGCTGTCAGTGAAAATGATGTGTTGAATGCCTTGGATCTTGGGTACTATCACTCATATCATTAATCACTGCTTCACAACTTCATGTTTTCCTCCAGAGCGGAAAAGAGCAATTATACGTCCAATACCAAAAAAAAAGGACCAAGTCCAAGGTCACTGAAAGGACTGTTCAAGTCGTTCGTCTTACCTATTAGTAACAGTGTGATTAATGTTAACGATATCCCCAAACCATAAGCCTTTTTTTACTGATAAACAGGGTAAAACCGTAAAATTTTTGCACAGCTTGTACTTTTTGTAAACAAAGATTGGACACTGATATGATGAAGAGTTTCCGTGAAAGGTATAAAGCCTTCGCACAGCCTAAGGCAGCGCTTGCCTTACTTGTTAAAATGACATTCCCGTAAAAATTTGTAGTTATATAAGCTTTACAAAATTTTTATCTTTATATGAATATGATAGTTAAATCTTTGATATAAGCCCTAAACAAAACCCTGTGGGGGAAGAACGCTAGCTTTTAGTCGTCTAGTGCTCATTCGAAAAACTTTATCTAAATTTTTTTTTAAGCACTTGAATTTCGGATAAAAATACTTGACTTTAAAAATTGTTGTATTGTGGAGTTTTTAATAGTTAATAAAAGGTTTACCTGCCACTTTTGAAAAAAAAACACAAAATTTATCGGTTCCTAGTAATTTGTTCAAAAAAAATTGTATTTTTTATTAAAATAACATGGAAAAGATTAGTTGCAAAAACCATATTTAAGCGCATCATATGGAACTACTTTCATCTGAATACCCGCTTAGCATAATTTCACTCATTGTATTGAGATGGGATGAAAGTCTTTAACACTATACTAAGAAAAATGGCTATTAAGTATTATCGAAACCATATGCACGTCTCAGCTATAAATATGTACAATAGTGATGTTGCGAACCTGCGATCCCAGAATGTTAGCACTTTCGACTGATTAAGAACTTTGCTGCGGACTATTTTCATCCGCAGTTGCCCCGCACTGGCTAGGACTCGTTTAGAGTACCTAAACAAGTGTTTGTTTATTCATTAGTTTAGCGGAGTTAGGCTCTGCTGAAATAGGAGGCATTCTGCTCTATATTAAGCGGATAGGATGGTTCTACTTCCTGAATGGCTAAAGGAGGATGGGACTTAGTGGTATCACAATGGCATCTTCGGCCTAAGTGTGCCTCTCGGCAGTGCAGAGAACCGGCAACCTTAATTTAACTTAACCTAACCTTGCAGGTGCCAGTTGAAGTCGGCAAAAAACATGTATGCAGGTCCGTCAAATTTGTAGGAATAATTAGAAGTAGCACATCTCAGAAAGCTCAGCCTTAATCTCCTCGGAAGTATATCGTGCCAAATTAGTTTTGTCGGTATTATTCATGACTGAAGCACAGTTGAGCCATGGTATTATTTAACTTTGTTCATTACTCCATTGTACCTATTTCGTAACATACCATTGTGAATTATTTTGATCCCTATTTCATTATCTATTATAGCATTTTTTTGCTATTATAAAAGCAAGTAAGTAATAAAATCTTTAATTTTTCGAAGAAAGGGCATTGAAGCCAAATATTATTAAATCGACGTGTTTTATTTCTTTTAATGTGTATTCAACATTTGTTATTATTATAAAATTGAGATAATTCATTGCCTTATACAGCTGAAGTTGTAAAATTTTGAAGCAATCTTAGATTTTGTCATACTTTCAGTGAGTTTTGCATAGTTTTGAAAAATGGGCGGCCACCCGAAAGAAAACAAGTAAAAAAGTTTAAGTTCGGTTGATTTTCTTGGTCTGACAGCGATGAAGAAATCACCAATATTTAAAAATTTACGAATAATTTTCACATTTTTTTCACATTTTTTCACAAAAAAGCAAATACAATTGCTCGGATATTCGATAAAATTTTTGCTGAAACCAAATTTCACAAGAATTTGAACTTCAAAGTCGAACTGTTCGGTAACCGAACACTAATGGAATATTCGACGCACACTAGTGTATATCCATTTAACACTGGCCCAATGTTCTCATTTATATCGAAAGTTGTTATGCGGCACTTACTGCCTTTGGTGTGGAACTTCTCACATACGAGTATATATAGTATATGAAATATCGACTTACCCCAACCGATGAAAGCGTATATGTTGAAACGTATGTTATCACCAGAGAATGTCTTCACTACCAGCATGTACAAATAAAGTCCTGTAATGAAGCGCAGAAAAAAACAAATGAGGCGAAAATGGAAATCTTACTTCGTTCGTTAAATTGCTTTTTATATGGAAATGTGAGTATGGTACACTAGTGGACGGTTTTGTGTATTTGCATTTATACAAGAAAACATAAAAATAAATAAAATAAAATCTTCTGTTCCGTTAAAATATGTGTTTCTTATAAAATACGGATTTCGTTTGATTACAACATGTGAACGGATATTTGTAAGGTATTTAGTTGTATGAAACATTCTTATTTTGTTGTACTTTTTGCTGGGCCTCTCTGAGCCATTCACAATCAAAGGAAGCTTTAGACAAGGCAAGCGATTCATATAACTTCATGCTGCAGAATATTACTCATATGCCTATTGTTGAAACTGATAGCGGACAGTGAGTGAAGATGCCAAAACTGCTGCATGGAAGTCGAGCGGATCTGGAGGAGAAAATAGGGAATACTATGTGACTAGACAGACCAACTTGAATAAAACTCTATTGCTATATTAGAAATTTGTGAAGAAAAAACCGTCTTGATATCAACTCTGAATGGAGTTAATTTTAAGTTGAGAAATTCTGACACGTCATTTAAAAAATTACTACCCTAAATATAACAGTGAAGGCACGAAGAAAGTTACTTTGGAAATAGGAACTAAAAGTCTCCATTAATGGTAAGTACAACAGTGACCAAGCTTTGCTGCGCATTTTTCGAAGATGCCATATAATTTTGTTTGTTGTAGATACTCATAGGTAAAGTCATTTTGGCCATAGTTATAAATAGTGTTACTTAGCAACTATGTGTATTAATTAATGTTTTCGAGATAGTAGCATATATGACAAAAAAAATATATTGGGATAAGTTGGCAACTCTAGTTGCTAACTCTACCTGGAAATATTTCGGTTGGAGTACGGCGTAAATACCTTTCGTTTGATCCCCATATTCCGATATCTCACTAAATTTTTGAAAACTTCAAATATATAATCGCAGATATGTTAAAAAATATATATTAGGTGGCAACCCAATATGGTAACACTACCTTAAAATATTTTTGTTCAAACACGACAATAAATACCATTCGTTTGATACCCATATTGGCAAATCTCATTTCATTATAAAAAAATCAGATAGGTGGCAACCCCACAAAAGCATCCTGAGTGGTAATACCTGCGTAAAAATTATTAGAATCTAGTACACTACCTACGTATTACATTTCATCGAAATCGCTTAAGCTGTATTGATATACAAGTATACAAGAATAGTGGGTATAAAGTTATAAGATAATGAGTTAAAAATAAACTTTTTAAATTTATTTGGCCTGACGACCAGCCTGCGTGCACAAATTTATTGCGACTATGAAACTGTTTTTCATCGATACCTCGCTCAATGGATCAATTTTGATAGTGAGTTCACCGACTCTAATCTTAACAACGGATTTGTTTCCTCTCAACAACGGTGACTCGCTGCTGGATCAAGCTTGTATCTGTATGAATAGTTACTCATCATAAGGATCCTTACATCTTCTTGCGTCGTAGGTGCTACCTGGCAGCATAGTTAAGCTATGAAAGACACACCCCTATAATATTGCCCAATTTCTATTGGTCATATCTCTGCACGATAAAATGCTTTCTGCTTGTCTAAAACGGGCCTTCAAACCGCTGTCCTCAAAGTTATCCATTTGCTGATGCTGCAACATTTCGTAGTAAGTTCTATAACGAACATCCTCAATCTGATCCGTGTCCCCTTATTATTCCTCATTTCTTAACCAAAATTATTAAAAATACTTCCTATTATAATCGCTGCCCGACAATAAACGCTTATTACCAAAGCGCTTCTATTTCTTCAATTCACGACTTTAACTTTGGCTGAAACTATCTTCGCCAAGAGTTAGTACATAAATAATCCTCCGGTAAATTTCCTGGATGGACTCTAATTCCCGTCTATTGCAGAGAAAAAATTTGATTTAACTCGACGGATCTGTGCTACTTTGGCACAACTTCGCTCAGACTACAGTAATACACTAAAGCTTTACTTATCCAGATTGCGCTCTGACACATACACTCCATTCACTCTATGTGAAGAGTTTTGGTCAACAGTACGGCTCTGGTCCCATTCACTTAATGCAATACTCCAAGTTTATTTGTAGGGCATTCAACAGGGTCCCTGTTTACTGGCGTCATTGTAGGACTATCGCAGTTGGGATTAGAAATTGTGGATTTCATCCTGGTGCTAGTCTGATCTTTTGTGGACTACTTTCTTTCTGACAAATTTTATGTTTCATTACAGGGAAATAACTTCATGGACATGTTTATTTATGTGCGAAACGAAATTGACTGGTAGATAGTTCGTCGTTTTTGGAAGTATAGTTCCCACCAAAATATTTTTTTACTTTTAGTATCCAAACGTTTTTCTATTTTCTGTTTTCTAGGCAAACAAGCGAATTGAGATATTTGTTCCCGCTGTTATTATTATTTATGTATGTATGTATTATCGTTCATGTTTGTTAATCATATTTGTTAAAGCAGTATTTGTTGCTTCCATAAACAAACAATTGCAAGATTTTGATATTCTTCCATTAATTTGGTTGAGTGAGCAATGGGAATTGAACCATATTGGTTGCCATTGTGTAAAAGAACACAATTATGGATTCGTTTACAGCTGTTTATGAAGAGATACCATTAATTTGGTTGGTATTCTGGAAGACCCATTTGAAGAAGAGGACAACAAAGGACAACATAATTTTCCGAATTAAAAAATGGCAGCAAGTCTTGCTCTCTTGTACTGTAGAAAGCCATACCTGCCGTCAAAAAGTTGTTTCTTTTAATCTAAAAGGCAACACCTCACAAGATTCTTTAACCAATTCAAAACCCCTTATTAAATCGTTTGGGTCTACCTTGGTAAAAGGCTTTGTCTCTGTAGATGCTATTTCCAGGTAGAGTTAGCACCATATCACTATCGCTAGACACTTCACTATAGGATAGTTCACGGGTAGAACAAAATGTTGGAAAAGGTGCTTCGTCTGTATGTGGTAAAGGTCTTTCATTCTATTAAAAGTCTGGATAAATACTTTTTTTTTAACATTAACACGACGCATATCGACACAGCAGAAATCAGTCATCGAAGTGATTTTTTTGTTCTCTCCATTGCATAAAAACATCGATGGGTTTTCACAGAATAGAAAACCATCTAAACAAACGATTAATACATTCGCTGTTCAATATTAATCGAGATAGCTCCGCATTAATGCGTTTACCAAGTTTATGCAATTTAAAATTTGTGTATATAAATTTTGGCCAAGAGCAGTGCGGATATGTCTAGATACTTTTCGCCGAAGAGGGAATTGAACTCCAACTCCAAACATCAGTTCACAGCCTTTGGCACTTTATTCGTATATCTACTAACTTTCTACGAACAAAAGTCTAAATTCTACAATTACTTTTCTTAAAGAAGCACAGACCTTTAAAAGCAGCGTGCACATATTATAAGAAAAACCACACACCGATAAACGATAAATTTCTCCAATCGGATCATTTGCTAGTAGCTACAATGTGGCGCAAAAGTAAGCTTCCGATGTTCAGCATATCGGTTGTGGCACGTGCAGTGTGTGCTGTTGCACCGTCTTGTTGGAACCACATGTTTTCCAATCCCAATTCATCAAGTTGCGGCAAAAAGAACTCGTTGATCATTGCTCTGTAGCGCTCACCATTCACAGTAACCGTTTGGCCCCGACCGATTATTGGTCAAATAAATAGTCAGCAATATTCCGCGTTCTGGAGCAGTGTAGCATAACATTGTTTATTAACGTATATTTCGCATGTGTTTACTACACAAATGTCAAAACAGAACTGACTTTAGGGGCCAATCGCAAAATGTATAGCATTTTCTGATAGGAGGATGACTTTTGCGCCACCCTGTAGTAGAAATTGCAAACAAATTATTAATCGATGAATGTATCAAACGATTCGTTGCCAGTGGTGTAGTAACTACAGGCTTTTTCATACTAACTCCCAACATTTATTGTTATTAAGCAGATGAGGGAAGTGAAGCAATCTTGATGAAGCTCGGTTGCTGGTTTATATAATAAAATTCTAGTTTTCTAACTCGACCTTGCAATGTCTTAAAAACCATAAACGCCGATTTTGAAGCACTTCAATCTAAGGCCATGGCTGATTGAAATAGCACAAAACGTTTGCAAGTTTATATAGAAGAACGTGAGAATTACAGAGATGTATTTGAATATTTAAAAAATTAAGTATTGTAGTGAAATTTTATACAACCCCTGAACTTCTCAACAGAGAAAAGTTAAACGACCTGTTTTGATGAAGTTTGTGAAGTAAGCGTCTCCAAGATCTTGAAATTTAAAGTGAAGGGGTCTATGACAATCAACCTGTAAGTTTGCCAAATTTTAATGATACAGATTTATTAGAAAATGGTTTACAATTTGTTTATCTATATAAAAAATACATATCTCCCAAAGTTTCCCAAGGAAATTCTCAGTTTTCGATCCTCTTTTAAACACGAAATGGAGACGTCATCTTCTACAAGAGAACTTAATATTTTAAAAAGAATCATTATAAAATAAGAAAGAATTATTTTATATATTCCAACTTTGCTGAAGTATGCTCTGTATTTCTGTTATTTCTCAATGTCCTAGTGCCGAGCAATCATCATTTCAAAACTGAAAATGGTAAAAATGTATTTAAAAACTCTTTGGGGTAAGAAACGTTAATCAACTTGATTATTTTGTCCATCGAAATTTTTCTGGCCAGAAATTTCAGCTATAATGATGTTTTTTAAAGCAAAATTAATTGTTTGATAGCCTTCTGGCTATTAATCTGCTTCGGCTTCCGGGAGATTTTGGTGCGGTTTTTAAAAACGTACTATTTTAACCAACATCCTTCATTTCTTTCATAGAAATGTAACATCATCCCGCCTTCGCCCGTTGTAATGAACTAACATTTTGTGAAGTGCGAATAAGTTTAACTCAATATCAAATGATTCCTTTTAGGTTTTGTTTGCATATTCATTTCTTAAAAGATGTATTACTGGAGTCAAAGCTATATTATATAGGTTATAATTTGATTACTTTATTAACTAATCAAAAAATGAATCCACTAACGCTATTTGTTTGATTAATCTTACCATCCCTAAAAGTGAACTAAAGACAGAATATTTTTTATTTTGTAAACTATAACATTTCTAATGTGCATTATTGTCAGAAACCCTAAATATAATACATGGTGTACTAATTTGTGTAATAACAACACAATTGCTAAAAGAATTTTTTTTTATTTTGAATGTACAACTAAAACAAAAAAAAAGTTGAAGAACAAAAGCAAATCCGGAAATAATAGATAATATATTCTAAGCGTAATGAAAAGGTTCTAATTTTTTATTTGTAGTACCTGTGTATCTAAGGACCAGGGGGCCAGCCATACTAATGTCACAAAAAGAAAACAAATATTTTGTGAGATCAACAAAATAAAATGTTTTCCAATTATAAAGCCTTATCAAGGTCGGAGGTAAACCGATGGGGGAGTGGAAGATCACCATCAAAATATTTTTATAAAATGTCCTATGTCAGAATTAGTTTTAAGAATACCTTATCTCAGACAACAATTTGTTTTGAAGCATTTCAATGCAAAAATGCACTCAGAGTGTTACCAACTATTGCCGTGGGCCGGACTATGTTCTTTGAGTTTGGAAACTGATACATATATTTCGGTATATGTTTTGACAGTCAAATATTAAATAAAATAAATAAATAAATGGAGCTATATACCTCCGAGGAGATTAAGGCCGAGCTTCTCTACCAATTTGTGGTGTGCTGTTTCTAACTTTGTCCTACAAATTGACGGGACCTACAGCTTTTTTGCCAACTCCGAAAGCCCTCTACAAAGCAGATGGATTTTTGATGAGAAGCTTTCCATGGCAGAAATACGCTCGGAGAGTTTGCCAAACCGCTGCCGAGGGGTGACCCCGTTTTGGAAGAAACTTTTTCAAACCACTTTTGATGTTCCATGTCCCAGCACTCGAACCTTGAACCTTCGGTGTGGTAGGCCAGCAGCACTACCGCTACACCACGGCGGCCTCAGTCAAACCTTACAAAATGTTAAATATATTTTTACTAGGATTTTAACAATTAAACCCATTTTTAGCGCCCCACTAAAATTTTAAATCCGAACCTGCTAATGCGTCTTAATTCGAAAAAGGATTGATGTGTCAGATGTGTTTTGTTTTCAAGCAGAGTTTCCTCTAAGTTTCAGAAAGAGTGCAGCAGTTTCCTGTATTGATTAATGCGTTTAGGAAGTGAACTAAGGGAGTAAGCCAAAGAATACGAATCGAATGTTGATTAACTGTGGCGAGCCTTAAATGTTTAAATGTTGACCAAACCTTTTCATATTTCGCGCAACTTATTTTCGAAGTAAAGTGAACTACATACATATATACATATTTGCTATTACCAAGAGGAAATGCAAAAACCTGAAGCCAAATCAATAACCCAAATATGTTCACCATGTATTTATTAGCTCCTTGTAACTACAAATAGAAATTTATGAATTTATTTAACAGAAAAACCTTCGTCATAACACAATAGTAACCGCATCAAAAAAAGCCGGGTGTTAGTTTTTCTATTAACAACCACATTACAAGGGTTAACTTTTACAATTTAAGTTTTTCGATTTTTACTGAGTCGGGATCCCAGTATTTGTTTATTCGTTATTTTCCAAAGTATAGCTTGAATTTTTTGCGAAACCATCTAACTTTAAAATAACTAACAAATAGTTGAATTTTTAGAGTTCTTTTGCAATCAAATATATAAATCCGGAATTATGTAAATTAACGGAGGGACATTGAAAAATTGTTTGACAAAAATTTTGATGTTTGTAGTAAGGACAGACCTGTTAAATTTGATAAGTAATTAGTAATCAATTAGGTAAACGGCTTTTTAATTGGTGATGATTATTTTAATTATTTTTCAAGAAAAGGCAATTATTAATTGATTACGATTAGAAAAGGTCAAATATAGTCAAAAAAAAAAAAATAAAAAATCAGAAGTAATCAAAACAACTTTTTTTTGATTATTTTTGATTTTTTCGAATCGTAATCAATTGACTTTTGATTTTTTTCAGTATTGTTGATTTGTATATATATGTGCTTCTACAACAATACTGACAAAAAAAAAAAAAAAAAAAAATTATTTAAAATTTTTTTTTGGAAAGAAACTAATTAATCAAACCGGCAATCATTGCGATTAGTAATCATTATTTAACAGGTCTGAGTAAGGACCATTATTTGTAAAATTCGTTGTGACAGACATTTCAAATGAATCACCTTGATTTTTCCACAATTTTTGTGAAGAAAATTTTTATTTATCAGGCCTAAACCTTTCAAATTAAGACTTTCTAATGTTTAAAATCCGTTTTAACGCAGTTTTGACAGATGTAACTTTAACGCCCTAATTCTAGTGTGGTAACAATATTCGTTTTACCGGAAAATAAATAGTGTAAAAAATTTTACACCCTTTTGGTATTGTGCCGGCTTAAATGTCGTAACCACCTATTTTGGTGGTTACGTCGCCTAACCGCTAAAAATTGTACGTGTTTTGTAAATATTTTTGTGGACAGAAAATACCGCAAATTTTGTACACATACTAGTTTACAAGAATTTATAAACAATATAAGCTCTTTTTTACACGAAGTTTCGTTCGCGTTTGCATTTTATTCTCTATTGCGCATTGTTTGTTTTGGACAGCGTTGCCATGTACGCTAGACTCGCGATTAAATGAACTGCATTGCCAGCGGTTACGATTTTCGGTTAGATAATCTTCCAGTTACAAAATTACCGGTTCCGCACGGAATTGACCCGTAAGTAGCAAAATCAAGATTTAGTATTCAAAAATCCCTTGCAGAATATATGAAATTCCGAAAATCCCATTATTTGTTTTCAAAAATCTTGGACATAGAAAAGCATGCTATCCCAGGCGTGACATTCCTATTTCATGCAGAATTACAAATTTTAAATTTTAATTAGCAAACTTACCTTCGACCAGCATCCAGAAGAAATTAGTCAGCGTGAAGAAATGGAAAAGCGTCACCAATACCACACAGCCACCCAAGCCTGTACGTATTGAAATCTATTGTGAATACATAAATAAAGGGCATGGTAAAATGACTGCAAATAATGTGGGTTTTCAAACACCCATTTACACGTACTAATATGAGCGTATGCATAGATGCTTAGTTGTATGTAATAGGGTAATCCACTGGGCTCACATTATCAGCACATAATTTTAGAGAAGGGTGTGTACCTTTCCATGACCTATTTGGGAGTACAAAATGCCCTTCCTCTGACCCTTGCTATAATAAACTAATTATAGCCAGCAAATGTGGTTCCTTTAGCAATGCATGCCCTGAACCTGAGTCATATGCAAAGTGCAAAACCAGTAAGAGCGGTGAGCTAAAGTAAGTACTTTGATCTTGCAGAAAACATTTCAAGAAGGCCAACAGCCATGAGTCATTCTCTAGCATTCCTCTAACATCATAATAGTCTTCAGAGGGCTGCACCATATTATAGAACCGGTCTCCAAACGGATTGGTGAGGAGATAAAGTCGTATTGCAGGTTGATGATGCTGTTACTACTCACAAATTGTAAGTTACAACAAACTGTGCCTTTTGATGTGGTAGCCATCTAGACAGCTTATTATAAAGAGATACCGAATAAAGACAATCCGACCCAGAAGGTGTTCTTTTCATAAATAGTCAGAACTTAATTCATTCGTAAGGCGCCGTTGCCATAACGGGAAGGACAATACATTTTCCGGCGAAGTTTTCTGTCGAATAATCCAATATTTCATAATCTTTTGACAACGTTCAGAAAATACCGCAAATTTTGTACACATACTAGTTCAAAAGAATTAATAAGCAATATAAGCACTTTTTTACACGAAGTTTCGTTCGCGTTTGCATTTTATTCTCTATTGCGCATTGTTTGTTTTTGACAGCGTTGCCATGTACGCTAGAATCGCGGTTACATGAACTGCATTGCCAATGGTTACGATTTTCGGTTAGATAATCTTCCAAGTACAAAATTACCGGTTACGCACAGAATTGACCCGTAAATAATACCTTTGGCCAACATTATTTAGTTATGGTATTTTTCTAACAGAACTTTGACCTGGTTAGTCGTTAACTCCAGTCATAGAAAATAATTCGTTAGGCTTATGGAGGGCTTCTCAGCAAAACTTTATGCTTTGCAGATGGTTCCGGATCGGCAAAAAACGTTTAAGTCTTGCGAATTTGCAGGAAAAACTGAGAGCAGCACACTATAAATTGTTAGAGAAGCACGGCCTTAATCTCCTCGGAGCTATATATCAATAATATAATATTATAATTATACTTTTTTTTATTTTGTAATAGATTGTACCTCTACGGGCTAGTTCTGCTGATTGCAGTTACTAAGAAAAGGGTCTTTAAAATTGCGAACATTTATAAACCTCGATGGCTGTTACCAGAAGTCGGAAGCTTTCCTGGGATTTTCCAGCTCTGGACACTCCAGTATTCTACCAAACTTTGAAATTGTAGTTAGTTATAACAAGTTTGAGCTTTTCAGGACTAGTTTGAGCGTCCTAAGTACATTTAAGTCATACATATAACACCTATATTTTTCTGATTCTCACTTGTATGCATGTACAGGGTGGCGCAAAGTCATCCTCCTATCAGAAAATGCTATAAATTTTGCGATTGGCCCCTAAAGTCAGTTCTGTTTTGACATTTGTGTAGTAAACACATGCGAAATACACGTTAATAAACAATGTTACGCTACACTGCTCCAGAACGCGGAATATTGCTGACTATTTATTTGACCAATAATCGGTCGGGGCCAAACGGTTACTGTGAATGGTGAGCGCCACAGAGCAATGATCAACGAGTTATTTTTGCCGCAACTTGATGAATTGGTTCCAACAAGACAGTGCAACAGCACACACTGCACGTGCCACAACCGATATGCTGAACATCGGAAGCTTACTTTTGCGCCACCTTGTATAAACGTATTAATTTCTAATTTGATTGGTATACTTACATGCACGGATAGAGTGAGTATCCATAAAAGCGCCGACATTATATATGTGAAGAATAAATTGGCGTGAATTGAATTGCGCAAACATCGTAATTCTCTGCTTTCGTTTTCCATTTCATTGAAATTATTATCAAATACACGTGGTGTTATTGAGCGTATTGACAGTGAGAAGGAAATAAAACACATTAAAAAAGCGTTGACAGAAATATTTAGAAATCAATAATAAAATCAGCCACGATATTGAAGTGGAGGCTGATAGCATTGTCAATGTGTGAGAAGTAACTCAAAACAGGGACAAAAATAAAAGTTATGAAATATTGAGTTTTTTTCCGACAAAGAGAGAAGTCAAACACCGTAAATACTATAAAAGGTTGAATAACCCAGTCAATTTAAATAATCCAGTCAGTTGTTTGCACACACGGATCATGCATTCCATATGAATGAAAAAGTATGTAAACTGCATAACTTTCAAGTTGAGAATATATTTGTTAACAGTTAAAGTTTGCGTGTTGAATGAGTTATGTGTATGCTTGAGGAATGCATGCTGTGGCAGTGAAAAGTCATGTAATTCGAAAAAATGCACCTTACTGAATGTTTTCTACGTACATACATAGTTGAATGCTCTTTGCTTTTTCTTTATTGTCTCTAAAAATTTATTCATATTTATGAAAAAAAGTGTATGTGTCTACGGAAATATTCCATATTTTGATGGATTCCCTGGACAAACCTTATAACACTATTTTAGTCCTTAAGTGTAACTAATTGGGTGACGATGGCTCAACTTTGAACCATCGACCCAAATAGAATACATATAGACAATTTAACACACGGCCAAGCGTTTGGAACTCAGCATGATTTACCCGCATGGGTAAGATGGATCAAAGTGCGTAAGATATGTGAAGGCTTTAAAGGCCCCTTTTGTTCTTATTTTGATGGTTCTAAGTGGTGCAAAATATCTTCATTTGGCTCCTGTTAAATATACTACATATAAATACAAACATTATTGATGTGTGGAGAACCCATGCTATTTCTGCATCAGGACATAGGCGTTTCCAGCTCACGCTTGAGGAAGAAAACTCGTTTGGACAAACATTTTTTTTTCGTAAATATGTGAAGTGGGGATGATGGTCTTCATGTGACTTCCAGGGGGTTTTTCATATCTTCGTCTAGCGGTACAACAATAACATACTCATGGCATTTAGCATTCCTATACAAGAAACACGCATTTGTCTTTTCCTATACTATTTTATCGGAAGCAATTAAAAGCTTATAACATTGAAGAAAATTTCATAAAAGTTTATTTATTTCAGGTTAAGGTGAATTACATCTTTTAGACAGAAATTAAACAAATTGGTCAAATAAGCATATTTACATTTGTTTGTTTTGCTTATCTGGTCTACTGTATACTGTGGTTACGACAACTCAATTTTTGTTCGGGTTAGGACACTTAAAGTTTTGTGAAATAATCCACCTAAAAAGGGACAGGGTTGTTTTTGAAAAATCAGTATATCTGGGCTGATTGAGGTTACTTAGGTAGATTTAATTATTGTGATTTTTTAGTAAGCCTGTGATCCAGTGAACCTGTTAACTAAACTTAGGAAAATTGGCACATTCATGCGTCTGGCAAGAGGGCCATTGTGTACCATACTGATACACAATGAAGAGGGCGACTATATATAATCGCAGCAAGCAACGCTGCTGCCGTAGAAAGACAAAGAAGCAACACTTTTTTTAACGTAAGTAGTATTCAAATTGTGTGTAAATAGCGTTTGTATGTATACGGAGATTATAAAATCCTTGTCATTTTGTACTCAGAAAAAATTTACTGTACTATAGAAAAAATGTATTCCTAAAATATGTACTCCCCAAAGCACTTAATTTTGCCTTGAAGGAATAAAAATATGATACAAAGACTTTACAACCTAGAACCAAAAAGCCGCAGAAAATCTGTCCTTAAACAAAGACATCGATGGTTCTCGGTTAATGCTAACCGGCAATTCATTTGACAGAAATCGTGCGGTCATCTGTCAAATAAAGGACCGGCTAGCGCTAAAATGAGACGGTGAAAACGGAACTTAATGTATAGGACCGCTTGCTTGGAAGTTAGGCACAAAACTCAGTTAAAAGAAAAGTGATTTTTCACATGCATGTGCTATGGAAAACTTTTCGAATTCGGCAATGAGTACGGATGTTATTATTTAGAGCGCAAAACTTTACAAGCTAAGCAAAGACCAAATGTTTTTGGATCTGTCTAATGTTTATATGTATATGTATACGAAATTGTCTAAAAGAAAAATTGCCACAACAAAGTGAAAAGTTTTGAAAGTTTATTAATTTTAATTTAATTTTCTTGTTTCTTTTTCCATATAAAATGTACTAAATAAAAGGAAATGTACTAAACAATGTTTAAAAGTTTTTAATAAAATTGAAAAGTTTTAAGTCACTAAAAAGTTGAGTTTCACCATCATTCTCTCGTTCGACTGTCACAGACACTTTTTCATTATTATTATTTTATTAGTTTAACTAAAGGTCGGAGACCTGAATATTTTATTTAATTTTTCTCCTATTTTATTGAGATCTACTTCAATACAGCAATCGATATGAAAAAGTGGGAATTGATTTCCGTATTTTCCCGTAATATATCGACTTAGGTAGGTTAAGGATTTCGACTACTGTTCAGAACCAAACAACAACCATGCAATATTTCGTCGAAGGTTTCCTGGAGCTGGCGCATAGAACGAAACAACTTAAAAATTTTCAAGCTTGTGATCCGATTTTATTTTGAATTCAAATTTTACCATGTCTTCTAAGCGGCTGCGAATTTTTGGTCCATTTATGTAAAGATAGTTTTTGATGTGTAAACATCTTTGAGCTCGGTAGGCGCTGTACAGAAAAGTTACGCGTCGCTTCCTGTAAGCGTGCCTGTGCTGCTGCTTGTAACCGTAAAATAAAATAACATAAAATAAAAAAAAAAAAATAAAATGAAATAAAACAAGTAAGGAAAGGGCTGTCTTCGACTGTGTCGGAGACTTTATACCTTTCATGAATACGCAGCACGGTTTGAAGTGTCCGATGCTTACTCACAATTAGTAAAAACTCTGCAAAACTGATCATTTAAAGATACATAGCCCAAACCCCATTTATCGAAACAATCGATTGTATGGGAGCTATATGTTATGTAGGTCCGATCTGGCTGATTTTCACTACACACGTTAGATACATAATAAGTACCAAACCTGCAATACTTTACGTTCATAGCTTTTGAATTGCAAAATTTATAGGCCAAAACCCATTTATCGAAACTATCGATTGTATCCGATCTATGCGTTGTATTGCTCCGATCTTGCTGATTCCGACAAATGATTAATCTCATGCAAAATGGCGGCTCCATACCAGATTTCATCAAGATATCTCAAAACCTGAGGGACTAGTTTACGTACAAGCAGACAGACGGACAGACAGACTTGGCTAGATCGACTCAGCTCATCGCCCTGATCATTTCGGTATACTTATTGGTGGGCCTATCTCTTCTTCTTCTCATACTTACAAACATCGGACCAAAGTTATAATACCATTTCATGTTCATGAAAGTTATAATAAAATAAAATAAAATAAAGCTCGTTTCATGAATACTTGAAAATGTACAGGCCGTAAATCAACAAAAATTGTTGGTACAAAATAGCAATAACAAAACTGAGAGCACGCGGAAAGGAAGTTCTGTTGATAAAACAGATCTGTCAAAAAATCCATCATGATCACACTACTAACTGTCAAATGGCGGAAGTGGTTCATGCATATGGTAAAGAAGAACAGAACTAGGAGCTTAGATGACATCAAAAGCAGCGTATTTCTGCTGATGAAGAAGCTTAGCAGCTTCCGAAATGGATCTATAAGAAAAGCTATGGCGATTGTCTCTAAACATTTTTCCTACTCTATTCAATTAAAAAACTTTTATTAATTAATTAAAAATGATTATTAAAAAAATAAAAACAATAATAATTTTCATAAAAATTCAAAAAGTGAAAAATTATTATTCTTGGCCTTGAGCTCGTTTCATGAATACTTGAAATTGTACAGGCCATAAATCAACAAAAATTGTTCGTATAAAAAAGCAATAATAAAATAAAATAAAATAAATATAAAATTAAGTTAAATAAAATAAATTAAAATAAAATAAAATAAAATAAAATAAAAATAAATATAAATGTAGGTAAAATAAAATAAATATAAATGTAGGTAAAATAAAATAAATATAAATGTAGGTAAAATAAAATAAAATAAATAAAAATAAAAAAGAAAATAAAACAAAATAAAATAAAACAAAATAAAATAAAATAAAATAAAATAAAATAAAATAAAATAAAATAAAATAAAATCAAATAAAATTAAATTAGTTAAATGGAACTATGATAACGGGAAGGAAAGGAAAGAAAGGGAAAGGAAAGAGTAAAATATAATACAGCGAAATAAGCTAAAAATGAAGACTAGAGAGAAAAGCAAATAAAATAAAAATATATTTAAGTAAAGTAACAGCATAAAAGAGAAGGGAAAGAAGGCCAAGAAAGAGTAATTAATAAATAAAATAAAATAAAGCTTTATGGTTCAAGCACTGGGCGAGGTCTAATTAAATTAAATTTATGTGCAGGATACACATGTTTACACATCAAACTCCACGAGTACTTTTGTACTCACGATTTTTTTTTGTAAAGCTTTTTCAACATACAGCTGTGCTCAATATAATAGTAGTGAAATAAAATAAGCTACGATTTTAATAACTTTCATTTAAAATATAGCGAATTCCGTAGAAGAAGCGAATTCAACAGCAGAAACCAGTAAAAATAATTTTTAAAGTTTACACAAAGTTCAGGAAAGTTAATTAAACTTTAAAAAATGACCATCAATATCTTCAAATTTCCTTTTTATGTGTTTTATGAAATTCGCTATATTTTAAATGAAAATTATTAAAACGCAGCTTCTTTTTATTTCTTCGAACGATATCCAATTAATTTTTCACTACTATTATATTGAACACAACTGTATGTTAAATTTATGATTTCATTCAATTATGTAGGTGAAACACATTATCTTCTTCTTTCTTTAAAGGGTCATCTAACCGCCTGGGCGATTTTGATTGTCCAACATAGCTCGCCAGTCGTTTCTTCGTTGCGCCAACTGGCGCCAATTGGAAACACCGCGGGATCGCAAATCGGTCTCCACTTGGCCCTTCCATCGGAGTGGTGGTCTCCCTCTTGCTCTGCTTTCACCGGCGGGTGCAGATAAGAATGCCTTCTGGGCTGGAGCGTCTTCGCTCATTCGCACAACGTGGCCTAGCCAGCGAAGCCGCTGTGTTTTAATTCGCTGAACTATGGCGGCGAATACTTCCAGAGCCGCCTCATCAGATGTTGTTAGTGTTCACGCTTCTGCACCATATAGCAGGACGGGTGCGATGAGTGACTTATAGAGTGTTATTTTCGTTTGTCGAGAGAGGACTTTACTTTTCAATTGCCTACTCAGTCCAAAGTAGCATTTGTTTGCAAGGGTAATTCCTTGTCGGATTTCTAGGCTAAAATTATTGTTGATGTTAATGCTGGTTCCCAGGTAAACGAAGTAATTTACTATTTCGAAATTATTCCTGCCAACAGTGGCGTGGTTGGCAAGGCGCGAAAGCGCTGACTCTTTGCATGATGACAGAAGGTACTTCGTTTTGCCCTCATTCACCACCAATCCCATTTTCTCCGCTTCTTTTTCCAATGTGGAGTAAGCAGAAGTTATGGCGCGGTTGTTAAGGCCAATGATATCAATATCGTCAGCATATGCCAACAGTTGCACGCTTTTATAAAATCTTGTTCCAGCGCGGTTAAGTTCTGCAGCTTGTATTATTTTCTCCAGCATTAAATTAAAGAAATCGCAAGATAGGGGGTCACCCTGTCTGAAACCTCGTTTAGTTTCGAACGGCTTGGAGAGGTCCTTTCCCAATTCTGACCGAGCTGGCGGTGTTGCTCAAGGTCATTTTGCATAGCCGTATAAGTTTTTGCGGGGAAACCAAATTCAGACATAGCGGCATATAAGCAGCTCCTTTTCGTGCTATCGAAAGCGGCTTTAAAATCAACAAAGAGATGATGTGTGTCGATTATTTTCTCACGGGGTTTTTGCAAGATTTGGCGTATTGTAAAAATCTGGTCAATGGTAGATTTATCAGGTCTGAAGCCACACTCATAAGGTCCAATCAGTCCGTTCACATCAGGCTTCAGTATTTCGCACAATACGCTTGATAGGACCTTATATGCGATATTCAAAAGGCTGATTCCGCGATAGTTGGCGCAGTTTGCAGGATCGCCCTTCTTGTAGATTGGACAGTGAATACTTAGATTCCAATCTTCAGGCATGCATTCATCCGACCATATTCTGCATAGAAGCTGAAGCATGCGCCTTACCAGCTCCTCGTCTCCGTGTTTGAATAGCTCAGCATGCAAACCATCAGCGCCAGCTGCTTTATTGTTTTCCAATCGCGATATTGCTTTTCGCACCGCATTATGTTCGGGTTGGGGAACGTCAATTCCATCATCTTCGATTGTGGGCTCGGGTTAGGCATCTTCTCTCGTTTCTTCTCAGTTTCTCCGTTTAAAAGGGCAGAGAAGTGATCCCTCCATATTCTGAGTGCTCTCTGAACATCGGTCACCAGGTCGCCGTTCTTATTCTTACAGAAGTTTGCCCCGAATTTTCGGGCGTTATTCCCGTTGGAGAGCATCTCAAGCTCCTTTATTTCACGCTTTTCTGACTCTTTTTTTTTCTCCGGGAAAAACCGCCTCGCTTTCCTCTTCAACTCGCGGTAGTGTTCACACGCACTCCTCGTTGCATTCGATCTCAGCGTTGCCTTGTAGGCGTCGTCCTTTCTTTTCGTTGCAGCGCGGCACTCTTCATCATCATAACAGTTGTTTCTTCGCGTTCGCCGGAATCCAATTACTTCTTCGGCTGCGGTACGGAGTGCTCCTGAGATATGAACCCACTGCTCATGCATTCCACTAGGTTGAATTGTGCTCTCGGAGAGCAGGTGTGAGAGTCGAGTTGCGAAATCTTTGGCTGTCCGTTGCGATTGCAGCTTTTCGACGTCCAGCTTTCCCTGCGGTTTTGTTGCGCCTGTTTTGTCGTACAGAGGCGGGTACGAATATTGGCTGCAACTAGGTAGTGATCAGAGTCGATGTTAGGTCCTCGTATTGTGCTAAGATCTGAAACGCTGGAAGCATGCCTTCCGTCTATCACAAAGTGGTCGATCTGGTTGCGTGTTTTTCGATCGGGGGACAGCCATGTAGCCTGATGGATCGGCACCGGCGAAGTCGATTAGCCTAAATCCCACACATTATACGGTATTAAAATTAAATCCATCGTCGGTACGGAATATATTGAATTAATGGATTTTCTAAATATGAACTGCTTTGATCTGAAACAGGTGCAACGCTTAACCACGTATATGACAAATATTTTGAAAAGGGTTGGCAATCATGTTAGGACTTAAAATTAATTCAACACGTTAGTAAGGCAATATTTTGCAAAAAGGCTTTCAACCCAAAAGGTGTGCTTGAATGAATTATTCACTTTAATATTATTGAAAACTTACTAAGTTTCTCAGTTGGCAGATAAGCGTTTAAATGGTTTGTGTAGTCAAAAAGAGCAAGTAGCCACTTCTTCGTTTTGCTAACGGACATAAACAGAAAACACTTAGGGTCGTTGTCTCAATATCCGGTTCACGCTAACCAATACTTTGTTTGATAGATAACCGAGGAACTTCTGTCAATTAAACTATCGATAAGCGATAACAGGACATTGAGAAAACGACCCTTAGAGCTATAAAAATCATTCTACACTGGGGAACATTAAAAGTTACAGCCAAAAATACGAGTCAATGCCATTCATAAAAATGTTCGTTGCTGTTTAAATAGATATTTCTGTGATTAGTTTCAAACTTAAAGAGGATATTAATTTTGGAAGCACAGACTGTTTTGTTTTTAGTAAGGTTTTGAGGAATCAAAATTATAGGCATTATAGTACAGTCGTTGGTATAAGAAACTATTTAACCTGTTCGGGGGGTAAAGGAATTTCAATATACAATAATTGAACAATATTGCTGGCAGGGCACCACACTGCTCCAACTTTTGTTTGATCCTCCTACATCTAGAAGCATTGTTAACATCTGTAGATTCGAGGCCACCGGTTTTTACTCTAGGTTTGTTGGTTTGTGTTAAGATTTCTTTGTTCATATTCATACATACGAAGTTGATTCGTAAATTAATTAAGCAAAAAAATCAGCGAAGCTTAATATATCAAAACAAAGAAGTAAGGAAGTCTAAGTTCGGGCGGAACTGAACATTATATACCAAGTAGTGATCTATTATGGCATACCAATTCACGCAGGTCTATTTTAATACTTTTCAGTTCGTATTGTGGCGATTATTATCAAGCATGTACCATCCCTAACTCAATAACACTCCCACCACTAGTTAAACACAACAGAGATAACGATGGCTACTCTTAAGCGTGCAAGCGTGTAACTAGGAAGAGGAAGAGAAATGGCGCGAGTGTTTGCGAATACGGTGCAAAGAGGAGATGCCAATAAAAAAACACCGACCCTTCCAGAATACGAAGAGCGAACAACCTAGAAACTTCTAGGTGCGTGGGGTAGATACCTGTCGGACTATATAAGGCATTGACCAAGGAAGGCAGGTTGATCAGTTTATTTTCAAGTGTTGTTCAGTGAACTACTGTGAAGTAGCCAAACTCTTAAATTTGTATTGCGTTTATTACTAGTAAATAAAACTATATATTAGTTGCAATATCTGTGTGTGTGTTTATTTGACTTTATAGTGATCGAACCCAGGATTGATAATCAAGGAATCATCGTATTCGTCACAGTATTATAAAGCCAGCTGATTGTTTTCAATAAAAACACTTCTGTTGTCAGTTCTGAGTGCTAAACTAATTTATTTGTATATAAATAGGTTCCCTACCAACCGCTGTTTATAACATTTTTAAAAAATTCCAATACATGCACATTTTATGTTTGAAAAATTTGCGTTCAAATAGACAGACGGACGGAGAGACGGACATTGCTAAATCGACTCAGCTCATCGTCTTTATTATTTCAGTTTACTTATTGATTGAACCATCACTTCTTCTTCTCATACTTACATACGTTTAATGTTTGTGAAAGGTATGAAAATCAAAAAAGATATATAACTTCCCTGGATATTTTACTTGTGTGTTATCCGCTTTGCCTAATTTTTGGCAGGAGTATACTACATACTATTGAGAAGCAGGTTAGCAGTTTTGATTGCAATATCTAGTTCAAACTAAAAGCAATCGTCTTTGAAAATAGCAGAATTTTTATGCTGAAAAGTGGGCGGCGCCACGCCTACTTCCCCAAAATCCACAAAATTTGTTTGCGTTCGAGGTTTGCTTAAAAAGCTAATTATGTGTGCAAGATCTTATTGGTATAGATTGCATGGTTATAGAAGTATCGCGTTTTACATTTTACAAACAAATTTTTCAGAACTATTTTGAAAAACTGGGCGTGGCTGTTGACCGATTTCGCCCGTTTTTACAACAAACATTTACCTTTATATATTTAACATTTTCGCCAATATCGTTTCCATAAATCAGTTTTTGCCAGAGTTATGGCATAAAAAGTTTTGTGGAATAATCCACTATAAAATCGGCGGGCACGCGCATTTTCAAAAATTTATATTTTTCGACTTTCCTCGTTCACTGACACTTTCAAAGTGAAATAGAAATGAGATAAAGCTTTGTAAGCAAAGTTATTGCCCATTAAATATATCTATGATCCTTTTCAAAATCTTTCATATAAAAGTGGGCGTGGCCCTTAACCGATTTCACCCATTTTTCCCGGAACATTCCTTGTATTAATATAAATATGTGTGCCAAATTTCGATTTGATATCTTGAACGGTTTTTGAATTATGATTAGTATTATTTCTAAATTTGACTTAATCAAAAGTGGGCGGTGCCACACCCATTTTAAAAAAATTCTTGAAGAATTTATTTTATGCCTTAACGTTAATGTACAAACCAAATTTTATCCTTATAAGTGTATTATGTACTGAATAATCACTTTTTCTATTTTCGAAAATATTTCATATGCAAAAAGTGGGCGTGGCTATATCCGATTTCGCCCATTTTAAATAGCGCTCGGAGATAAGTGGCAGAGAACCTGCATACCAAATTTCATTGAGATATCTCAAAATTTACTCAAGTTATCGTGTTAACAGACTGACGGACGGACGGACATGGCTTAATCAATTTCTCTTTTCGTCCTGAACATTTTGATATACATAAGTCTATATCTATCTCGATCCGTTTATGCCGTTACATACTATCCTTAGGCGAATGAAGTTAATATACCTTATGTGCGTAGCACTACTAGGTATAAAAATCACCGAATCTCAGCTTGATTGACAATGAAATCAAAACCAAATCTAATGTCGAGCCAGCATTTAGCTTCTTCTTTAGTACTTTCACTGCATGTCTGTAATGTACTCACTTGAAATATGCGAAGACGATAATGGCCAACGTCAGCGACACCAAGCTGATGGTATAGCCGATGTAGTAAATAAATGTTGGCAACTCCACTATGGGTTCGAATTCAGGTACTGTTGAGGGCGCGGGCAGGTGCATGCACAAGTCATAATTTGTATACTTCTCCCATGTACCATTCGTATGACAGTAACGAGTCGCATTCTCTAAGGGGAAAAACAAAAAGGAAACAATTTACAAACAATTGGAAAAGTGGTTTTGAGGGACAGTTTGCTATGCGAATTTCATCAAATCCTTCCTCCACCACTTTAAACTTATAACTACAGAGCATATCTTGAATTAAGCTTACTATGTAGAACAAAATAGTAATTTTTCCTTAGTAGTAGTAGTTTCCTTAAATTTAGCTATCAACAATGACCTACGTGAAGAATGTCTGATCCCGTTATTAGGAAACTTTGTTCTCAATAAAATGTGAAATTCCATCGAATCAAGCAGTGCGGGTTAATCTTGACATAAGTAAAATATTTTTGTTTTCAATTTAATTAAACGCCAAAATGTTTTAACTAATGCAAAGAAATCTTAGTGAAACCACAAGCTAAATCACCACAAAGCAATCTGGTGTCTGTTGTGGCGCTTGCTGTTGTTCGTTGAGATCTCGTGTGTGTTCTAAATATTCGTATATTTCTGCAAGTATGCTTCTTGTAATGCTGGTGCCATCATAACATGGCTAACCAACTATGATACACCATCGCTCTTTATGCCACTCGTCACCATCACTTTGGCTAAAATATTGCAAAAGCATAAAGTGTGCATCCGCTTTGACATTAATTTGTGGCACAAAGCAACTGTAGGTTTCCGCAGCACAAGACATGAATGAACACATATAAAATATATACATTAGGGTGCCCCATAAATTTTTTTTTTTACCAAAATGATACAGTTTGTTATGCTGGAAGACTTCTTTCAAAATTTCTCCTTTATCCTGTTTTGTAAAGTCTATTTTTTCAATATTTCGGAAACTACTGTAGTTAAAAGAATAATCTTCGGTACTTTCACTAATCGTAATGATTACCGGTTTGATTAACTATTCTCTGAGACTCCATTTAATCATTGATTACCAATTACTTAAAATTTTTAATGATTATTTTTCAATTAATTAAAAAAATAAACAAAAATATTATGATTTTTTACGATTATTAAAAAAAATCAAAAAAACAAAAGTAGTTTTGATTACTTTTGATTGTTTTTGATAGTTTTTGATTTCTTCAGCATTGTAAAAGCACATACAATAATAGAAAATAAAAAATAATCAAATATAATCAAAAGTAACTTAAAACTACTTTTTTTTGATTATTTTTGGATTTTTCGAATCAATGAATAATGGTCTCTTCTTGAAAAACAATTAAAATAATCATTACCAATTAAAAAAAAAACGTCTAATTAATTGATTACTAATTACTAATCAAATTTAAAAGGTCTGCTTAGCGGTATAAAAAAATTTTATTTTTAATTTGAGAAAATTTTCGATTTTTCAACATCGAAAAAATTAAAGTTTACGATTATAATTGTGGATTGAAATTTTTTTGTTTTATACCTCTGAATTATCTAAAGATATACCGAAATTTTGGAAGGGTGTTTTCGGTTTTTTCAACAATTTTTTTTTACTTAATCGGAAACTATTGGAGTTAAAAAAATTAACAAAAAAAGTATTTTGAAAAAAAAAAAATTTAATTTCTAATTTTAAAAAGTTTATAATTTTTCGAAATCGAAAAAAGTAAATTTCGGCAGTCAATTTTGGACTACAATTTTTTTGTATTATACGTCTGGTATATCTTAAGATATTCTGAAATATTAAGGATGTTTTTTGTTTTTTGTTTCTTGAATTTTTCATCCTTGACCAAAATTTTTTTACAAATTATTTTATATTTCTAGTCGAGTTCAATTATGTAGTTAAACAATAAATTACTAAAATTTTATTACTTAATTTACTTAAAAACTATGAAACTGTATATTAAAAATGAGTGATTTTTAAAACAAAATTTATAGTTGTTGTATTAGACCTTGACACTTGTTTTTACTCAAGCTTTGTTAGAATAATTTTATTAAGGCCAAAATTTGTGAAAATCTCAGAAAACGACTGTATTTACACTTATGTCCGTCACTGTATATAAAAGTCAGCATAGGTCTAGAAACAGTGCACTTAATTTGTACTTACGCGAGCTGTCATACTGAATGCCCTGAAACTCATCCAGGCACGGTAGTCCAGCTAAAGTGCCGCGTGGCGTACGCGGCCAACAAAGGATCGAATCGAAATGGGTGAGACAGTAGGCGCTATCATTGCCGTAGGTCGTTGTATCCAAATGCTCCTGCAGTAAGCACATCAACTCAGCGCTTTCATTAATTGCGTCGAGGTTGTCGTATGTTTCAAGTACTGGCGTGTCTGTACCATCAACGTCTGTTTTGACAGTAGATATGTTGAGCGGATTCATTGCAGCCATTTTGTTATTCAAGGAGTCGGCAATTACTCTACTTGTACTCGCACTATTTTGCTTCTCCTGCTGCTGCGCTTGCTTCTGCTGCTGCTAATGTTGCATATGTTGCTGATATTATTATTTTTGCTACAGGGCTTTGTGTTATTGTTGTTCTTGTTTTAGTTTTAGTCGTTGCCAGTGGCTTGTATGGTACTCTTGTTATGTTGTTGTCTTTGGTATCGACACTGATGATTGAGTCGTTGCGGCGGTGTTTCATCGTTGTAGTTGAGTTCTTGAATTATGTTGCTGAAGTCAGTGAGGACCTGCAAAGGACAAATGAAGAATGGTTTAACAGTTTAGCTGTTGTTTAAAGTTTAAAAGTTTTAAATTTTTCACATTGTTTTGAAAAGTTTGCTAAAATGTGGTAGAGTTCTCTAGAAAGAAGGTGTGGCAGGCTAATTCTAATAATTGACGGTCCATTTTGCAATGCAATGAATGATGTGATCTAGCTGTATCGCGAAAACAACAACATGGGATCTAGCACGAGGGGCTGATTTCTTAGTGGGTGGAACGAGAAAGAGAAGTGTGAGATTCGTTTGAGTAGCCTTAACAAGACTTTGGGGTGTGCTGCGGAAATGAAAATATTTTGGAACGCTAAGGTTCCGACTGTTGTGTGGCCGAGTTGAAAGGACCATAAGAAACGCTGTATTTGTTCTCAAATTAATATTCCTAATAGTTAATGTAAGGTTCCATCTAGGTTAAGTGTAAAATTATTATCTTCGAAAAAAGATTTAAAGTAGAATTGGGAGACAAAATACACCGCACCCACACAATTGTGTGGTACAGAGACGGCTCGAAAACACCAGAGGGAATTAACGGCGGCATATTCGGTGCCAGAGCTGAAATTTCAGCACCTCTGGGATTTTATCCGAGTATCTTTCAAGCGGATGCATACACTATATACAAATGTGTCGAGCTAAATATGCAATATGGATATAGCAATGAGAGGATCACTATACTTCGTGATAGTCAATCTGCACTCATCATCAGCATAGTGCGAGGTAAAATTAGTTCTTATCCGCGAGTGCGCAGAAAAGTTAAATCACCCTGTAACCTACAATAGTATGTTGTTAGCATGAATTCCAGGTCACATAGTATTCGAGTGTAACGAGCGGGCAGATAGGCTAGCTAGACATGAAGCGAGCACAAGGGCCTGAGCAAATTCTGCCAGTGGGGCCTCACACAATTAGGGAATTTTTGAGAAGTGTAGAGGAGGAGAAAAGGGAGGTCTATTGGAGCAACATGTCACGCATGCGGCAATCAAAACTGTTCCTGGGGGGATACAACACCTGCCGCCACAGAGCGATAATAGGCCTCTCCAAGGTTAACGTAGTATTCTTACAGGTCATTGCAGACTCAACAGCCACTTGCACAAACTGTGTATATGGGCAGAAGACACATGCTGATTCTGTCACACAATGGCGGAGGCTGCGGAGCACATCCTTTTAACATGCGACGCAATCGCAAGGAAAAGGGCAAAATTCCTGAGATCCCCATGGCCAGAGCACAAACCCTTCCTGACCCTTCCTGAGGGAGGTCGACTTGGATGAGTTGGGGTGAGGATACGAGGGCACAATAGCCCTATTGGTCCCAGGACTTTTCTCGAAACAAGTTCCTATTGTGAGAGTGTAAAGACGACGATCTCCAGTAAATAAAGGAATATCTCCTTATTTACTACCATGAGACAATACATAACACACTCTTTTGATGGAGGGGGGAAGTGTACCGTCAAGTCACAGTCAGAAACGATGGTCATAAAAAGTGGATTATTAATTTTTGATCTTCCGTCCGAAGAACACCGTTATCAGATCCAAATCACCACGCAAAGCTTAAACACAAAGTCGTCTTCATAGGGAAACTGACGTCACTAAGACTCAACTTAAATTTGTATACTCTAATACGTTCAACTCTAACCTATCTAAACACCTATTACATACCACTCTGCATAACACAATGCAACTTTTGAAACTTTTAGCAAATTCTAACCCAGTTAAATCTACAAATTGTCAAGAACTCCTGGGGAGTGGGCGAAATATAATTACCATAAAAATTATCCATGAGCACACTTGGCATGTAACTTTTAAAGGTTTGAAAACGTGAAGCCGCCCAACTGTAGAACTAATGAGTCCACGAATCCTAATACCATACCATAAAATTCCTAATATGGCAACTTTTTTTAGGACTGACCAGCGATCAAAACAGCTAGAAGTTCGTCAGAAGTCAAGACAAACTGGCGTCCGCTCCGATATCCGCCAAAGAAATGTTTAGGACAAGCATATTCTCGATGAGTAGTAGATCCATTAGTGTAATAAATAGCTATTAAGCTGGTGGATTTCTAATTCCTCAGAATAGAAGAATATTGAGAAACATCTTTAAATCTCCATCTGTTTTTCTGATTTCCATTATAACTGTGCATATTGAAATGTGTTAGCTGCTTGAATTGCGAATTGAAGCGTAATATTGCAAATCGCTATAACACCAACAATAACAACACAGAACTTGTACTGTTTTAAACTACACAGACAGTAAAAAGCATGAATAAAAATTTGCAAGTGTTGTAATAGAGACAAAGAAACCCAAACATAGAATTTATTGGAAGTGCGATGCCGAGCTCTGATGGAGTGACTGTGCTAGCTGAAACTTGTGGTTGATGGAATTGAATAACGACGAAAGGGAATTGCATTGCTCGGTTACTGGTTGATTGTTTCGCAGTTATTGTTCTTTCAAGCGATAAAAGCTTTTTATCAATTTGGGTGTTCGTTAGGGTAGAACGTATTTCAGTAAATTTTTTTTTTAAATATCCCGGAAATTACCTTCCGCATTTTACAAAGATTCGTTTTTTATAAAATTTTTCTTTTCACATGTTCTTGAAAATTCATTAACTTCAACTATCTTATTTGTGATTTCGCTGTTATTTCCATCTCTAGATGAAAACCAAAATACCATGTTTCCCCCTGCCTAGTCATCATTTTCCATACTAAGCATCGTCTTCAATTTATTCAAACGGAAGTCCTAGGAACATTGCGTTCTTATCCGGATTTTATGGTGCGTTCTTCCAACAGTAACATGCTAAGATGAGCATATAAAGTAGCGATATCCTTGAATAGCGCATAGTTTAAGAGCTTCGCTTGCAGGCTAAGGGGTTAGTCGAGTAATCGTAATCGTTCGACCAGACTGTTACAAATCGGAATGATTACCGGTTTGATTAATTACTTTCTTGAGAACCCATTTAATGATTGATTACCAATTACTTTAAATTTTTAATGATTACTTTCCAATTAATTAAAAAAGTAATCAATAATTTTTTTCCATTATTAAAAAAAAAATAAAAGATTATTATGATGATTATTTTTGATTCCTTTCAGTATTGTTGTAGAAGCACATAGATATACATATTAACAATACTGAAAAAAATTAAAAATAATCAAAAAACAAAATCAAAAATATTCAAAAATAATCAAAAGTAATCAAAACTACTTCTTCTTCGTGATTATTTTCGATTATTTTTTACTATTTTTGATTTGTTTTTTTGATCATTCAATTAATAATTGCCTTTTCTTGAAAATCAATTAAAATAATGATTACCAATTAAAAAGGCCGTTTAATTAATTGATTACTAATTACTAATAAAATTTAACAGGTCTGCGGTAGACTAATTGAATATATTTTATCAAGTGAAATGTTTTGAAACTTTTCCAACCTCTCTTATATTCCCGTTCATATGATGTTATATTTATTATAATTTTGCGCTAAATTTGTAGCACACTTTAAGGCCGACTATCTTCCCGGAATTGTAGCACTAATAGTCAGGGAGCATACCAGTATACAAAAGGACTTTCCTGGCTCGTAGTGAACTAGTCTGGAAAGGCCTAAACTTTTCCAGTAACACCGACTGCTCAAATGCCTAGAGTTTGAAAAATCCAAGTTGGACTGAACTTATGACGAACCTTAGTTTTCCAGAGTTGGTAGTAAATTGGAGAACCGTTTGAAATACCTTAACATAAAAATTAGAAAAAAATATACTCGAGAGTCTAATGTGTAGACAAATTTAATTTGTTATTCAAATACAACATTTTGCCTATATTGCGTGGAAACGTCTTTTGCGCACGACACACCTACAAAAGACTAACACCTAGTAAAGACTAATTTCTAGGTCGACACGAATTTTTTGATTTCGGTAATATTAGAGCTTTTGATAAATTAACTAAAAAACCTGATCACGTTTCGCTGCGTCTTATTAAGACCTTTCGTTTGATGCCCATATTCTGGTTCACATACTGGTTGATAGGAGTGTAGGGTTATATACTTGCGTTATATATTACTTTATTAATTTTTGAAAATATTTTTGGTTCACTGTTGATAAATGTTAATTTTCAAAATGAAAATATTGGATTGAATTTTTGTTCTTTCAAAAATAAAAATTTTCTTTGTATAAGAAAATAAAATATTTGTTTATTAAATATAAATGTATATAAACGACATAAGGAGGTAGCTCAAATTTTAAGTTATTCTATTTAATGAAACTGTTTTTGAGTGATGCGCCGAAACATATAGACAGACAAAAATTCTAAAAACTGTTGCTTTGGATCTCTTGGATCAATAATGATTACTCCTGTAAATTTTTTCTGGAATATCTGCAATGTATAGAGATCGACTTGTTACAGTTTTATTACATTTAGAGATTGTGACGCGCCACAAATTTTCTTATCCGATAAAGTTTTGATAATTTTACTGTATAAATAAGATGGGAATTAAATTATGAATATGCACATTAGACAGGGGGCCACTTTCAAATTATAACTATTTAGGGGTTTCAGACCGTTTTTCTCAGGAGCGAGATGTGAAATTTCTGACCTCAGATTCGTGTTCATTTGTAATAGAAACTAGTACTTTCAGCCCCCCTTCGCTGCGTCTCAGAACTTATATTAGACTGAGTCCGATTTTGATCATTATATCCCATATCAGAAAGGATATGGAACTTAATAACATCGCTAATCGCAGCACTCATTTTCACCTTTCGTTTGATACCCATATGTACTAAACACATTTTGGGTCACCTTGGTCTACATAGTGGTTGATATCTTCGAAAGTGGTTCAGATATAGGAAATATGATATCTAAAATTTTAAGTTGAACGCCTAGTAATATTAAGGTGAAAGCTCCATTCAATTCCATTCAGCAGCTTTTGAGTGATGCGCGACCAAACATACAGACAGATAGACAAAAATTCTAAAAACTGTTTGGCTTCTATTGGCTTAATCTCTCCTACCAATTTTTCCTGAATATTTAAAATGTTTAGACAATGACCTGTTACAATTTTATTATTTGTAGAGATACAGCTCGTTGTAACTTGTGTCTGAAATATGAATGAATTATTTAGTTTAGTAGTAGTTTAGCAATTTAAAAAAAAAATTTTTTGTCACATGTCATACATGTAAGTAATAGAAACCGTCGAGCTTTAGGACGATTAAATTGAGATGGTAAGACGTTTATAGTGAACTTAAATTTAAACTTTGTATGTGCACAAAGAAGACCTCATTCACATTTTTTGTGCTAATTTTGTAAGATATTTTAGCAAGTAGAAACGTATTACTGCTACTAAAATTAAAATTTCGGAATAAAATATTAACAGTTCTGAAAGCCTAAAAGTATTTCCTTGATAATTCTTCAAAACTTAAGTTTATTTCACTTCACCTAATGAGGCGTACTTTACAAAAACCTTGTTGCTGCTTGTGGGTAAGAGAGCAAGACCATATATATCAAACAAGTAAGGAAGTCCAAGTTCGGGTGGAACCAAACATTATATACCTAGTAGTGATCTATTATGGCATCCCAAATTATGCAGGACTATTTTAATACATTACATTTCAGCTCGTATTATAAAGCCAGCTGATTGTTTTCAATAAAAAACACTTCTGTCACGAGTTTTGACGGGTAAATTAATTTAAAAAAAATATATAAATGTATGGCGCGATAACAACATGTATATCATCATAAACCTCCTGAGAAATTTTTGCGCCGAGCTTCCCTTCCAATTTGTGGTGTGCCGCTTTGAATTTTTTCCTACAAATTGGCGGATCCTACAGATTTTTGCCGGCTTCGAATGGCATCTACAAAGGAGACGCATTTTTGTTGAGAAGCCTTCCATGGCAGTTGAAATTACAAGCAATCGCCTTTGAAAATAGCAGAATTTGTATGCTGAAAAGTGGGCGGCGCCACGCCTATTTCCCCAAAATTCACTACATTTTTTTTTGCCGTTGAGTTTTGCTTGAAAAGATTATTATATGTGCAAGACCTTATTGATATAGCTTGCATGGTTACAGAAGTATCACGTTTTACATTTTACAAAAAAATGTTTAAGAACCATGTTAAAAAACTGGGCGTGGCCCTAAACTGATTTCGCCCATTTTTATATATTCAACATTTCAGCCAACTTTCGTTTCGACAAATCAATTTTTGGCGGAGTTCTGGCATAAGTTTTGTGGAATAATTCACTATAAAATGGACGGGGCCACGCCCATTTTCGAAAACTTATATTTTTTGAATTTCTTCATACACGGACACTTTGAAAGTGAAATCGAAATGATATAAAGTTATTTTGTGCAAAGTTATTGCCTATTAAATATATCTATGATCCTTTTCAAAATGTTTTATATAAAAGTGGGCGTGGATCTTAACCGATTTCACACCCATTTTTCCCCCGAACATTCCTTGTATTAATATAAATATGTGTGCTGAATTTCGGTTCGATAACTTAAACGGTTTTTGAATTATGATTAATATTGTTTTAAAATTTGACTTACGATAATCAAAAGTGGGCGGTGCCACGCACATTTTAAAAATTTTCTTGAAAATGTATTTTCTACCCTAAGGTTAATGTACAAACCAAATTTTTTATCGTTAGGCGAATGATGTTAATATACCATGTGTGCGTACCAAGGCCGTAGCCAGGATTTTTGTTCGGGGGGGGTTCCACATTATTAAAGTGAAACCTCATGATAAGAAATACGCACCAGTGTTGACACTTCCAACATTTTTTTTTGTGGTAAATTTAAAAAAAAAAAAACCGTGGTAGATTTTTCGAAAACAGGAAAACATATGCAAATTGTTTTTCTTCAAAATTATTAATATTATTCAAAAAATAACGAGAACTATTACAAGTTCAACTTGAATTTAAAAACAGAACATAAAACAAACATCTACACTAGGGAGAACAAGTTTGAGTAAAGATATTTTCTTGAAATTTTCACCAACTTTAGACATTAGTAAAATTATTTCTACAAATTTTCTATAACAATATATGCCAATGTACATACATATATTGCAAAAATTTTAAAATAAAGGTCAAAAACTTGTGCAAAATTTTCGAAATATCAGCGAATATCAGTCAAAATTTTCAGCTACTGTCTCAGATATTTCAGAATATTTTGGGGTTTACAGTTTTGTAGCTTATGCAATTTTAGTATAACATTGTGTTAACCTTAAGTCCTTAAAGAAATATTCGAGTTTTTGTAAATTCATTTTCATCCGTACAAATTTATGAGAATAAACGAACATACTAGAACTCTTATTGAAAATAATACTGTGTGCTAAAAATGTATGAAACCGCGCGCTTGCATCAACATTTCGGGGGAGGGGGTTCAACCCCCCTAACCCTCCCCCTAAATACGGCCTTGGTGCGTACCACTACTCGGTATAAAAAAAATATTGCAGCTACAAGCCAAAGTTAATTAACGTACCTTAAGTTAATGAGTTTTGCTTTTCAATCGGTTTCCAAAGGAAGCAAATACTAGCTCTTGGCTTTTTATAAATTTATTAATTTACATGAAAGAGCTTTAGGAAAAAAAACATAAATAGTAATTACACGTTTTTCCTTGTATACAAATATACATAGCTACATATATTTCCATTCGTTTCGATGCATCTGAACCTACATACTCGCGAGCACTTCAATTTTCATTGCATCACCAGTGGTTATTTTAAAAATCATGAAAATAGCAACAAAGGTGGGAAACACCTCATTAGGAAAACATGCGAATAAATGTTGGGATTTTTGGTCTGAAGTTTTCTTTCTACTTTCATTCTCTATGTCGTACAACGCCTTCGCTTGTTTGCCCTTTTGCAATTCGTGTGTGAAATGTTTAAAGAAACGTTGGATTTTCACTCTGCACCAGCCATTTGCGGATGAGTACTTTGTACAGTATACGAGGTGTGTTCAAAACGTATCGCGAATTTTGAATTTTCGCTGGTTACGTATATTCGAATTTCGAATTTTTTGTGGCGTTATGTTGGTACTCATGTCTCTCACTTATGCCGACAAGCTCGGCCATTTTGAATGTTCAGTTAATTATTGACAGCTGCTTTGCTTGCACGTGTTTTGGATCGTCTTCGATTTTTACCTATTCAAAAAAATGGATCAAAGAACCTGTATCAAATTTTGTGTGAAAAACGGAATTAAGTGCGCGGATGCATTCCGAATGTTGACTGTGGCATACGGAGAAGCTACCTTGGACCGAAGCAACGTTTATCGGTGGTACAAAATGTTCTCAGAAGGCCGAGAAGATGTGCAAAGAAGAACAAAAATTGGCTTTTGCACCACGATAACGCCCCTGCTTACGCATCGTTGCTTGTGCGCGACTTTTTGGCCAAAAACAACACACTAATGATGCCGCAGCCACCGTATTCCCCAGATCTGGCCCCCTGTGACTTTTTCTTGTTCCCTAAACTGAAGAGGCCCATGAAAGGACGACGTTCCGCTTCTCTTGACGAGATAAAGACGGCATCGAAGGAGGAGCTGAACAAGATACAAAAAAATGATTTTTTGAAGTGCTTCGAAGATTGGAAAAACCTTTGGCACAAGTGTATAATATCTCATGGGGATTACTTTGAAGGGGACAAAATAGATATTCATGAATAAATAAATAATTTTTGAAAAAACACAAAATTCGCGATACTTTTTGAACACACCTCGTATGCTCACTTGTTGTAGTTGATGTCTTCGAACGTTATAAACTATATATATTTGTATGAGCTTGTACTGTTTTTTGTCTACTTCAGAGATCCTTTTACGTCACCAAGCTCGTGGTTATAGAATTTAACAATATTTATCTGCTTTGTTTTTTTTCAATTTTGTATAATTTAAGTGCAGTGGCGAATTTACCAGCAGACTAAGCCAATGGTGGCAGATTTAAAAAAGTGCTTGCCTTCCAGAAATATAGAAAAACTTTATATTAGACATCGGAATTCTATGAAATTTCATGGTTTTGCTTAGCGCTCAAGAGTTCCTGGACCAAGATTGAAACATATTCTTGTGTATTTTTATACCTTTCATGAACATGAAATGGTGTTATAAGTTTGGTTCGATGTTTGTAAGATTGAGCAGAAGAAGAGATAGACCCACCAACAAGTATACCGAAATGATCAGGGCGATGAGCTGAGTCGATATAGCCATGTCTGCCCGCCCATTCGTCTGTTTGTTTGAGTGCAAAACTTGTCTCACAGTTTTTGAGATATCTCTATGAAATTTGGTATGGGGCCGCCATTTTGTAATATATTGAGCATTTGTCGGCACCAACACGATCGGACCAATGCAACACATAACTCCCATACAGTTGATTGTTCCGATAAACTGGGGTTGACCTATAAATCTTGCAATCCAAGAGCTAGGAACCTTACATTTTTCAAGTTTCATACATTCCATATATGTAATGTGACTAGTAAAAATGAGCCAGATCGGACCAAACATAACGTATAGCTCCCATACAGTCGATTGTTCCGATAAGTGGGGTTTGGGCTATAACTATTGCAATTTCATAGCGAGGAACACAAAACTTGGCAGCTACAGTACTTATTACATACTAGCAGACCCGGCAGACGTTGTCCTGCCTAAAATTTGGCTTGCTACATTTAACAAATTGTACTCTTTTACCTCCCCACTTTTCGCTTCTTCTACATTTATCCTTATCTCCTCCCCTTTCTTTCAAATTTTGCTTTTCCCCCATACCCATATACATTAAACCTCTATATCCCAATTTTCTTTTCCTACTCACCTTCTTCTCCCATTTCCTCTATGGGTACTGATATGTACATAGTTTTGAAGATATATCGAATTAACTTTTATTTGATCCTGGTACTGCTTTCTATTTCCAAGGTTTTTTGATATATAGAACATTTATCTATACATAAAATATCAATAACTTGAACCAAATTTATTCCTAGCTATGCCGAAATGCTACTTGAAATAAATGGGGGCTTTCCCAAAAAGTCCTGAACCCACTGTGAAAGTTTCATTGAGATCAACAATAAAATGTGTACATGAATGAAGAAAAATTATGTAAATCTTGACTAAAGGACACATATATCCAAATTAGTTTAGACCAAATACGTTCAGAGTTATGACGAATTGAAATTATATATAGCCTGGCGGCGTGGTACCGCCCCCTTTTCACACTATATATAGCCTATGTCGTACCCAGCGTGCTTCTGAACATATCGTGAAAGTTTCATAGAGATCGACTATAAATTTTGGACATTAATGAAGAACAAACAAAACCCAAAAAATGTGGGCGTGGCACCGCCCAATTTTTTAAAATTATGTAAAGCTTGACTGAAGGACACATATATCCAAATACCATTGATTTAGACCAAATAAGTTCAGAGTTATGACAAACTGAAATTTTATATATCCTGGGGGCGTTGCACCGTCCACTTTTCCAATACTATATATAGCCTATGCTTTGATCCCAAGAATACACTGTGGAAATTTCATAAAAATCGGTTGAGTACTTTGGACGCCTACAAAGGACACACAAACATACATTCATTTTTATTTATAAGATATAATATGTATACATAGCTAACATCATCAAGATTGGACCAATATATCGAATATCCCACATACAACACATTTTCCTGATAAATGGGGTTTGGGCTATGTACACGCTTAAAAATGTTAGGTTAAATTTTAAACCATTCGTCGGTTTAAGCACCTTTTTAAACTTTTTTGTAATAAATTCCAAACCTTTCAATTACCTACATCAATTTTGAATTTATTGCGGTTTAGATTTAAAACTGAACTGAAAAAAAAAACGTTTAAAATTTCTTAAATTTCCTTTCATCATTCTTTTCATTTCTGAAGGGGTTTTCAAGTCAATGAGTTTTTCACATTACAATTTTGTGTGCGCCGTAGCGCAGTGGGTAGAGCAAACGACTGTGATGCGGAGTGCTTCGGTTCGAATACTGCCAACTCATACAAATGTTTTTTATGTTTTTAAACTGCTAAGGCATTTCCGGTTTCAAATTAAAACTCTTTTCTTCGCGTTCATTTTCTCGAAAACTGGTACAATTTAAATTCTAACCCTAATTTTATTTCATTTATTTAAAAGGGAAAATCTAATTAGACCCTAGGCAAAGTTTATCACATTTCCTATCCTTGACGCTAAGCATATTCTTCGCTCGCGCACCATCAGAGGAGAAGGATGACGTGAAAAAGGATGCATTCTACGCGCGCTTGCAAGAACCATACGAGCGCTGCCCCCCTCATGATATCAAAGACGTGGTTGGCGACTTTAGCGCCAGGGTTGGTAAAGAAAGCGTGTTTTGCCCCACTGTCGAAACTGTGGCAAATGGATATAGGCTGATCGACTTCGCCGGTGCTGGTCATATCAAGGTTAAGGTTTATGCACAAGAATATACATCTGACTATACGAGGTGTGTTCAAAAAGTATCGCGAATTTTGAATTTTCGCTGGTTACTTATATTCGAATTTCGAATTTTTTGTGGCGTTATGTTGGTACTCATGTCTCTCACTTATGCCGACAAGCTCGGCCATTTTGAATGTTCAGTTAATTGTTGACAGCTGCTTTGCTTGCACGTGTTTTGGATCGTCTTCGATTTTTACCTATTTTTTTACCAAAATTGCTCAATTGTGACCAAAAACAGCATCGCATGAACATTGCTAATGAGATGTTAAACTCTGTCCGCGACGACCCAAATTTGCTCCAGAGGGTCATAACTGGTGACGAATCGTGGGTTTATGGTTATGACGTGGAAACCAAAGCTCAATCATCTCAATGGAAGCTGCCGCACGAACCAAGACCGAAAAAAGCGCGCCAAGTTCGGTCGAATGTGAAAGTTTTGCTGACAGTTTTCTTCGATTGCAGGGGCGTGGTGCATCATGAGTTCTTGCCACAGGGAAGAACGGTCAATAAGGAATATTACCTGCAAGTTATGCGCAATTTGCGCATAAGCAATCCGCCAGAAACGCCCGGATTTGTGGAAGAACAAAAATTGGCTTTTGCACCACGATAACGCCCCTGCTCACGCATCGTTGCTTGTGTGCGAGTTTTTGGCCAAAAACAACACACTAATGATGCCGCAGCCACCGTATTCCCCAGATCTGGCCCCCTGTGACTTTTTCTTGTTCCCTAAACTGAAGAGGCCCATGAAAGGACAACGTTACGCTTCTCTTGACGAGATAAAGACGGCATCGAAGAAGGAGCTGAACAAGATACAAAAAAATGATTTTTTGAAGTGCTTCGAAGATTGGAAAAACCGTTGGCACAAGTGTATAATATCTCATGGGGATTACTTTGAAGGGGACAAAATAGATATTCATGAATAAATAAATAATTTTTGAAAAAACACAAAATTCGCGATACTTTTTGAACACACCTCGTATGTCTGTCCGCTGATCGGAAACATGTGACCAGATCGACCACGTTATGATAGACGTACGCCATGCTTCCAGCGTTTTAGATGGTCCCACAATACAAGGACTTAACATCGACTAGTATTAGGCAAGATTAAATTTTGCAATATTGCGGACCTTTATAACCCGTATACCAACCTATTTTTTACAATAACTTAGGTTAAATTACCTAGTTTCACTTTTTTCAAATAAGAATTTTGAACTTAAAACCCAAATTTCAATTCCAATTACTGACACGAAAGAATGATATCTGAATTTTTTAACAGAAATCTTTGGAAAACTCTTTCATTATCTTTAGGGAATGTACGAAATATTGAATCAATTAATCAGGATTTAAAACCAATCACTGTTAGTCTTATTATTCCTGGAAGTATCGAAACAGAAAGTAGCTTACACAACATGCAATGAAACATTTTAGTTTTAAGCTTATTTACAAAGGCTTTTGATCAATACGCAGACATTTATTCAGTTGTTGCAATGTCTAAGAAATGTCAATAGTAATAACTGAATTAAATTATTCCTTAACACGCTCGATTTCGTGATTTTTTAAAAGCTACATCTAACTACCAGCCAAAGCAGGACATACTCGTACATGGCGTATGAGTAACCTCTGATATGGTTATCCACTATGTATAGTGGTGTCATTCATTCATTTCATTCATTAGTTAAATAAACAAACGGCTTAAAATAATCAGTTTATATATAACAAATTACGTACATAAAATGCTACTGAGCTCTACAAGCACTTTAGCCCACTCAAGCTTGTCTGCACAGATTATTTGGAATTATTAATACACTGAAGGGCGTGCTCATACATTTTTGCTCATAAATATTTCATGCGATTAATTTGTTCAAAAGCGAGCATAGTCGGCTTCCTAACTTAGGTGCGTGACTGTTAAAATATTTAGGCTGTTACTCATATCATGAGCTTACTCATGCTATATGCGTCTCGCATGGATGAAACGCTCATAAACAAATTAGCGTTTATTTGCATAATGAATGATAATGTACTATCGCATAATGAAGTTTGTGCTAGACTCTTAAAACAAAGGCTCAACAGAAGATACCATGTTAAGCAAAGTTTAAACTAAACCTAAGGCTATATACCACAACGCAGATCGAAATTCTCAAAATGTTGTGAGAAAGTTTTTTCAAAACAGGATCGCCCCTTGACAGTGGTCGGCAACACAACAACAACAAGTTCATCTAGCTTGGATATAGATTAAATCAGAAGAAGCACCAAATAAATTGAATGTGAAGTTTGGCCTAAATCTCCTCGCAGGTATAGCGTACCAAATTATAATTATTATACAAACCATTTACGGCGGAACTCACAGTTCATTATATAGTCTGAAATTTGTATGAACTAAAGTTATTGGCGTTTAGTAAATACCCTTCTAAATTATTAGACTTGATATTGAGGTTGTCTTGCAGCGGAATTGAAATTGAATTGAATTGAATTCTAGGCATCGCCATCCCCTAAATGCCATGTGATATGTGATACTGAGGGATGGCTTATAGCAATTAGCTCTGTCTGAGATATACTCGGGTTTCTTAAAAGCGGTATTAGCATATTGATGCCAGAGTCACTTGTATATAGTACCCTATCTTGATGGAATAATTCTTTGAATGCATCGTACGTGACTTTGTCTCCCACTTCTACAAGGTGGCGCAAAAGTTGCACCGTCTTGTTGGAACCACATGTTTTCCAATCCCAATTCATCAAGTTGCGGCAAAAAGAACTCGTTGATCATTGCTCTGTAGCGCTCACCATTCACAGTAACCGTTTGGCCCCGACCGATTATTGGTCAAATAAATAGTCAGCAATATTCCGCGTTCTGGAGCAGTGTAGCGTAAGATTGTTCATTAACGTGTATTCCGCATGTGTTTACTACACAAATGTCAAAACAGAACTGACTTTAGGGGCCAATCGCAAAATTTATAGCATTTTCTGATAGGAGGATTACTTTTTTTATCTTCTTAATATCTTCTGAATATCTTCTTAAAGCTTATGATCTCAGCTATGGTGATACTTTGGGATTTCGCAGGTTGGGAGAGAGATTTTTTGAGTTTTCCGAGCCAATCAACGATACTAACTATGCTCCCACAAAGTAGAGTGAGAAGATGAAACACTTCCAACATTATGTAGTTACAAATATTTATTTTTTAAATATGGGACAAAACGCCTTGAGTATACTCGTTTAAAATCTCCTATAATCTCCTATATAATAGCGTAAATTTCATTGAAGGGGCGTGAAAAATTACCAAGATATGGAGGTTCAAAATTTTGAACTTTTTTTGTGGAAGTATTTTTTCTTTTATACATAAGTGAAATAATTTATTTTTTATTAATGACAAAATAGATTATTTTAAATGGTTTTCCAAGCATTTTTGGTTGAAAGTATAAAACAGAAAAATATTTAAAAAAAAATTAAACAACAAATAATTAAAATTTTTTTTCAAACTTCGGCAATTTATTGTTTTGTGCTCAAAAGAAAACTAAGGGCCGGTTTCACCAGCTCGACTTAACTAAGTTAAGTCCAGTTTTTCACTTTTTCAGTTTCACCATCTAACTTAACTAAGTCACAACTTAGTCAGCCTGCCAGCTGACTTATTCTCGACTAAGTCAGTGTTGCTGTCGTTCAAAACCTAAATGTGAGTAATGCTCCTAATTTGTTTTGTACAATGTCCCAGCCGGAAAATTCGTTAAGCATAACTTTAACGCCGTATGCGTAGATGCATGTGAACGCTTATTTTCTAGCATGCAACCATTACGAAACTGTCGTTTTCAATTAAGCGCTAAATTTAGTATCTTCCAAATAAAGAGAAATGGGTGAAATCAATACATTCCTTCGTGTATGGCCATACATGCCCATTTCGCATTGGGGTATTGGGATGCGCAGAGTTGTCTGGTATGAAAAAATACTACTATGCATAAAACAGCTGATCGGGTTGTTGTGTTCAAAATTATATAAGTCGCTCGGTTAGTGAAACCCAAAATTAAGTTAATATCGAATCTGTGCTAACTTAAGTCATGACTTAGTTTTAGTCTTAGTCGCGTTGGTGACACCGGCCCTGAGTGTTTTAAGATTTAAAACGTTACCCATTTTGTAATGCGGAAATAATATTTCACTCTCAAAATTGTATTTTAAAAATAGGGATCTAGGTAAAACCTACTTATAAGTTGGCATCTTAATTATTCGTTCTGACCGGATTTGGACTAGGAATATCTTATAAACTCATTTATATAATTCGCAGAAAACTTAACTGTTTCAAGACATGTTAAATAATGATTACTTATTGTAATGATTATTTTCTTAAGAATCATTAATTGATTACCATTACTTTCAATTTTTAATAATTATTTTCCGATTAATTAAAAAAGTAATCAAAAAAAATTATGATTTTATACAATTAATAAAAAAAAACAAAAAAGTTGTTTTGATTAATGTATATTGGAACGATTTTTCGTCATCCCTTGTCAAATTTGGTTTTGAGACAAACCGGTTTCGGCGTTGTGCCATCATCAGTGTCGATTTTCGTTCTGTTTGTTTTGATTACTTTTGATTTTTTTTTATTTTTAAAAAATTTTTTTTTTGATTTTTTTAAATTTTTGTATTAATTGTTGTAGAAGCACATAAAAATACACATCAATTAAAATAATCATTTCCGATTAAAAAAGCCGTTTAATTAATTGATGACTAATTACTAATCCAATTTAACAGGTCCGACTATTATAAAAAAAAATTTTACTCAAATTGCTGCGTACAAAATCAAATTTAAGACCTAAAACAACATAATTATGCAGTTTTTTCAAATATATTTTGCGTTTTAGGATCAAGTTTTTTCGTTACTAAAATTAGCTATCTTTAGGAGAAAAACAGAGATTTTACGAAATGGCTAAAATTCCAGAAACGCATTTAGCTAAATTAGTTGGTAAAAACATATGACTTACTTTATATGGTTGATCTCTGTGCATCGATAGAATGTGCCAAAAAAATTAACCAAAATGAACACAAACCGGATAATGGTACGTTTGATATGGATTTCTAATGGATCGAATTCAGTGGAACCCTTTAAGAGCTGCGTGATTTAAAGATTCTCTTCGTTCCTGTTGATGTTTGGATTTATTGTGTATCCCAGGAAAGGACGACCAACATTTACCTTAAGCAAACCTCAAATGTTGGTATCTACTTGTCGTCTATGTGTCTAATATTGTTATTGCTTTATTTTTTAATTTTCCTAACTAATCTTTTGCCTTTAATACTTCAAAATTCGTAGAAAATTGCTCATAAAGATGGTTGTAGTTTTGAGTAACATCTGAACTGATATTTTTAATGCTAACACAGCGCAATGAAACGGAATTTGCCTTGCCCACATTATGCTATCTATACTAATAATAAAATTCTAGAAAAGTCGTTTGAATATTTCTTTGAAAAAATTACTAAAGGTGGATTAGGGAATGTTGTAGAGTTCTTCTGAACCACTTTTAGAATTTTTATCTGTCGGTGTATCTGTTTGAACTCAAAGATCTCGGAAATTAGGAAATTCATTTTTATGTAACTTTCACTTCTGGACAGCCTGTAACTTAGGACCTGTGCAAAACTTTTTTTGTCAAAATCGCATGATAAACAAAAACTATATACTTATTTAATCACTTCACTTATAAGAAAAATTTCCATTCAAATAGATTTATATAAGGCAAAAAGCACTTAGTTTCTCAAAAAAATAACAAAGCAATATAGTGGCGTACCAAAAAATTTACGAATTTAATTTTTTGAATAACGATACCTAGTCGTTAATATATTTTCAAATCTATACCTAGGGATATATGCATTGTTATTCGAAAATTTGATAAAAATCATAACGTCCGCAACATACATCCATTATGAGGCTTTAACTAGTTAAGCACACCTTTTAAGTACTGATATCACATGTCACACATCCCCGCGTAGCCAGGAGGCGTCCACGGCATACCATACGAACACATAACATTAAAATATATATGTATGTATAGCAGGTAAAAACATATTTTTTTATTTGTATAATGAAGGTTTCAAGGAGACATATGAATTATTCCCATAAATTTATACACGGCTAAAAATTGGATCCTTTCAACTTTTTTGTAATAAATTCCAAACCGTTCAAATACCTACATCAATTTATTGCGAATTAGATTTAAAACTGAACTGAAGAAAAAACGTCAACAATTTTTTTATTTCTTTTTTGTGTGCGCCGTAGCTCAGTGGGTAGAGCAGACGACTCTGATGCAGGAAGCGTAGGTTCGAATCCTGCCAACTGATGCAAATGTTTTTTATTTTTTTTAATTGTTAAGACATTTCTGGGTTAAAATTGAAACTCTTTTTTTCACGGTCATTCTCTCGAAAACTGGCATAATTTAAATTCTAAACCAAATTTGGCTTGGACGTATATATAGCCCAGAAAAGTTTTAAATTAAGGTTAAAATTTTTAGCCGTGTAAACCTCCGCATTTTAGTGATTTATTTAGAGTTAGTAGCAACTATTAGCATATGCAACCGACATTTTTTATTTTATCCAACTATCGCATGTTTTATTGTAAACATCGCATTAGAAGAAATGGAACCAGCAAGTCCGCAGCGGGATGCCCTCATAAAAGATCGGAGCATTCCGACATAATGATCCAAAAGGAGTCCGTAATTTGAGCTTTTATGTAGTTTTAATTAGTAAAAATCAAAAAACACACTTTTTAATGAAGATTCACGGAGGAATGGGAGAAGAAATTATGTGAATGACTTAGATCATTTTCTGATCCTTTTATTTGTAAGCGTTAAGAGAATTGTGAGAACAAAATAAAGTTTGCAAACAGGTTGAATGACAACATTCAATTTTAGGAATGGTTAAAGCATTTTCTGATCTTTTTTTAAGATTCTTTTTTTCTGAATGTTTATCAATAGTCGAAAGTTGCATTTAAAATTAAAAAGAAATATTTATATATATACTGATTATATGAAGTGCTTTGATAAGTTCAAAATGATAAATTTATATTCTTTTATGTACTTATAAATAAAACTGTATAAACCATTAAAAATAGTCCTTTCTTCTGAGACAGATATGAATCTGAAAAATGTATATAAAGCTGCATAAAAGAGTCAATAAAAACCTCAAATATGACTCCAAAAAGGATCCAATGACCATCAAAACGCAGGCAAAACTGTGCCTTAAAATAATAAAAAAAGGCTCCAAAAAAGCGCTTCAAAAGCATCAATAAAAGGCTCCAATATAAGTCCAAAAATACCCCAAACTTCATTAAAAAAGAGTCATAAAACACCCCAGTTCTTCGGATTCGAAGTAATTTTGGATTCTTTTTATGACTCCTTTTAGGGTTTCTGCTCTTTTGCACAGTTTGAGTTCCGAAAAGAGCTCATTTCCGAGGGTAATGTGCTTTCTAAAGTTTCGAATTTAGTATTTTTGCTACCGTTTAGTTAGCTGGGTAATAGTTCGCCTAGCAGCTTAGACACCAACTATGATTCACTTATAAAGTGTCTGCGTACGAAGATATTCGAAAAATATAAACGGATAACTTTGTGGAAGATTTTGGCAATTTCAGTCTCTCACAAAAGGTTCAGGTTATTAATTTTTTTATTTTATTTAGGCATGTTTAGTCAAAAAATTCTGTTAACACAAAAATTCCGACTAACACAAACAACCAAAGATAAAAGTAATCCTAAAACTGTAATTCAAAAACGTAAAACTTATTTTTAAAAATTGATTGAGAGTTATTCAAAAATAAAGTTAAGTCGTCTAGATTTTCCATCAAAAGCATTTATAAATTTTTTGTTGGCCATTCGCGTGTGAGTGGGAACCTAAAAAGTATGAGCGCTACACGGCTGAAAATTTAAGCCTGAATTTTAAACCATTCGTTGGTTTAACCAATTTTTAGAGGTTTTTGTAATAAATTCGGTCAAAATCGCCCAGGCGATTAGATGACAATTTAAAGAAAGAATAAATTTCAAACCTTTCAATTAACTACACCAATTTTGAATTTATTGCGAATTAGATTTAAAGCTGAACTGAAAAAAAAAATGTCAAACAATTTTTTTATTTCTTTTCATTTATTTCTGAAAGCTTTTTCAAGTCATTGGATTTTTCTCAATACAGTTTTGTGTTCGCCGTAGCTCAGTGGGTAAACATTTCTGGTTTTAAATTTAAACTCTTTTCTTTACGGTAATTTTCTCGACACAATTTAAATTCTAAACCAGATTTGGTTTGGACATATACGAGGTGTGTTCAAAACGTATCGCGAATTTGGAATTTTCGCTAGTTACGTATATTCGAATTTCGAATTTTTTGTGGCGTTATGTTGGTACTCATGTCTCTCACTTATGCCGACAAGCTCTGCCATTTTGAATGTTCAGTTAATTGTTGACAGCTGCTTTGCTTGCACGTGTTTTGGATCGTCTTCGATTTTTACCTATTCAAAAAAATGGATGAAAGAACCTGTATCAAATTTTGTGTGAAAAACGAAATTAAGTGCGCGGATGCATTCCGAATGTTGACTGTGTCATACGGAGAAACTACCTTGGACCGAAGCAACGTTTATCGGTGGTACAAAATGTTCTCAGAAGGCCGAGAAGATGTGCAAAGAAGAACAAAAATTGGCTTTTGCACCACGATAACGCCCCTGCTCACGCATCGTTGCTTGTGCGCGACTTTTTGGCCAAAAACAACACACTAATGATGCCGCAGCCACCGTATTCCCCAGATCTGGCCCCGTGTGACTTTTTCTTGTTCCCTAAACTGAAGAGGCCCATGAAAGGACGACGTTACGCTTCTCTTGACGAGATAAAGACGGCATCGAAGGAGGAGCTGAACAAGATACAAAAAAATGATTTTTTGAAGTGCTTCGAAGATTGGAAAAACCGTTGGCACAAGTGTATAATATCTCATGGGGATTACTTTGAAGGGGACAAAATAGATATTCATGAATAAATAAATAATTTTTGAAAAAACACAAAATTCGCGATACTTTTTGAACACACCTCGTATATCAGGACGGGTGCGATGAGTGACTTATAGAGTGCTATTTTCGTTTGTCGAGAGAGGACTTTACTTTTCAATTGCCTACTCAGTCCAAAGTAGCCTTTGTTTGCAAGAGTAATTCCTTGTTGGATTTCTAGGCTAAAATTATTGTTGGTGTTAATGCTGGTTCCCAGGTAAACGAAGTCCTTTACTATTTCGAAATTATTGCTGACAAAAGTGGCGTGGTTGGCAAGGCGCGAATGCGCTGACTCTTTGTATGATGACAGAAGGTACTTCGTTTTGCCCGTTTCTCCGCTTCTTTTTCTAATTTGGAGTACGCAGAAGTTACGGCGCGGTTGTTAAGGCCAATGATATCAATATCGTCAGCGTACGCCAACAGTTGGACGCTTTTATAAAATCTTGTTCCAGCGCGGTTAAGTTCTGCAGCTTGTATTATTTTCTCCAGCATTAAATTAAAGAAATCGCACGATAGAGGGTCACCCTGTCTGAAACCTCGTTTAGTTTCGAACGGCTCGGAGAGGTACTTCCCAATTCTGACCGAGCTGGCGGTGTTGCTCAAGGTCATTTTGCATAGCCGTATAAGTTTTGCGGGGAAACCAAATTCAGACATAGCGGCATATAAGCAGCTCCTTTTCGTGCTATCGAAAGCGGCTTTAAAATCAGCAAAGAGATGATGTGTGTCGATTATTTTTTCACGGGGGTTTTCCAAGATTTGGCGTATTGTAAAAATCTGGTCGATGGTAGATTTACCAGGTCTGAAGCCACACTCATAAGGTCCAATCAGTCCGTTCACATCAGGCTTCAGTATTTCGCACAATACGCTTGATAGGACCTTATATGCGATATTCAAAAGGCTGATTCCGCGATAGTTGGCGCAGTTTACAGGATCGCCCTTCTTGTGGATTGGACAGTGAATACTTAGATTCCAATCTTCAGGCATGCATTCATCCGACCATATTCTGCATAGAAGCTGATGCATGCGCCTTACCAGCTCCTCGCCTCCGTGTTTGAATAGCTCAGCATGCAAACTATCAGCGCCAGCTGCTTTATTGTTTTCCAATCGCGATATTGCTATTCGCATCGCATTATGTTCGGGTTGGGGAACGTCAATTCCATCATCTTCGATAGTGGGCTCGGGTTCGGCATCTTCTCTGGTTTCTTTCTCAGTTTCTCCGTTTAAAAGGGCAAAGAAGTTATCCCTCCATATTCTAAGTGCTCTCTGAACATCGGCCACCAGGTCGCCGTTCTTATTCTTACAGAAGTTTGCACCGGGTTTAAAACCTTCTGTCATTCGCCGAATTTTTTGATAGAATTTTTGGGCGTTATTCCCGTTGGAGAGCATCTCAAGCTCCTTTATTTCACGCTTTCCTGCCTCTCTTTTTTTCGCCCGGAAAAGCCGCCTCGCTTTCCTCTGCAACTCGCGGTAGTGTTCACACGCACTCCTCGTTGCATTCGATCTCAGCGTTGCGTTGTAAGCTTCGTCTTTTCTTTTCGTTGCAGCGCGGCACTCTTCATCATCATACCAGTTGTTTATTCGTGTTCGCCGGAATCCAATTACTTCTTCGGCTGCGGTACAGAGTGCTCCTGAGATATGATCCCACTGCTCATGCATTCCACTAGGTTGAATTGTGCACTCGGAGAGCAGGTGTGAGAGTCGAGTTGCGAAATCTTTGGCTGTCCGTTGCGATTGCAGCATTTCGACGTCCAGCTTTCCCTGCGTTTTTTGTTGCACCTGTTTTGTCGTACAGAGGCGGGTACGAATCTTGGCTGCTACTAGGTAGTGATCAGAGTCGATGTTAGGCCCTCGTATTGTGCGAACATCTAAAACGCTGGAAGCATGCCTTCCGTCTATCACAACGTGGTCGATCTGGTTGCGTGTTTTTCGATCGGGGGACAGACATGAAGTTAAGCAACAATTTTTAATCGTGCATATAAAAATTTCTTAACAAATTGCTCAAATTTATTTGCACTGGAAATTCTTTAAATAAACTCCATGAGAACAAGAAATCTAGACCACGAAGAATAAAACAAGGGGTGCCGCAAGGTGGTGTTCTCTCTCCCCTCTTGTTTAATTTCTATATTTCGAGACTTCCCCCCCCACCAGAGGGAGTCTCCATTGTTTCCTACGCTGACGACTGCACGATAATGGCCTCGGGCAAGGGTCCCTCCATTGATGAACTCTGTATAAGAATCAACAGTTACCTCCATGACCTTTCCAGCTTCTTCACCGAGCGTGATCTGACCCTGTCTCCGACTAAATCTACGGCGACCCTGTTTACCACATGGAATGCGCAGATGGGGCAAGAGTTAAATGTCCACGTAGATGGAGTACCTCTACCTACTGTCAACCACCCAAAAATCTTGGGCGTGACATTTGACAACGGCCTCACCTTCGCTGGTCATGCCACCGCAATAGCCTCAAAGGTACAGAGCCGCAATAAGATCCTCAAGTCACTGGCCGGCAGTACTTGGGGAAAAGACAAAGAAACATTGCTTGCTACATATAAGGCTATTGGCCGGCCGGTTATTGACTATGCTGCGCCTATATGGTCGCCCAACCTTTCTGACACCAATTGGAGGAAATTGCAAGTCTGCCAAAACACCGCCATCAGAACTGCCACGGGATGCCTGCTTATGTCATCTGAGTCTCACCTCCATCAAGAGGCGAAATTGCTCTATGTTCAAGAGCACGCGGAACTCTTGAGTAGACAGTTCCTTCTGAACTGTCACAAACCTAGTCATCCAAACCGACATCTTTTGGATGTAGCACCGCCCCCCAGAGACATAAGGAGACATCTCCGTAAGCATTACGATGAGATCCGGCATCATATCTCTTTGCCGTTTGATCTGCGGAACCATAGACGGGCTCTAAATGACCTCCACACTGAGTCGGTAGACAGATCCCTCAGATCTCGGCCTGTGAATCCCGTTATTAATACTCAACCACCTGAATTGGCTGAAGAGGAGCGTGTACTTCCGAGGGAGACTAGAGTCATACTAGCACAACTTCGCTCTGGATATTGTAATAGGTTAAACTCTTACTTATGCAGACTGAACCCCAACATACCAAATACATGCCCTGCATGTGGTATGACCCCTCATGATACCATACATCTCTTTTCCTGTTCAGTTGAACCCACTCTTCTAACACCCACATCACTCTGGTCCAACCCTGTGGAAACTGCGCATTTCCTCGGACTTCCGTTAGAAGAGCCTGATGACAATTTAGAGTGATCGAGCCCATTGGGCAGGGCGAAGCACTGTTAACAACAACAACAACAACAACAGAAAACTGTTCTTAGTTTTTATAATTTTCTTTATTTAGTTATTACATTTTCAGGTTTCCTTAAAAGTAACTACTATCAACTTATTATTATATTCTATTTTTAAATTGTATATAATATTATTTTATTCTGTTTATAAATTTCTTACATACAGCTGGAACGCCTTATATTTTAAAATACTAATTCTCATCACTAGTTCTTAGAAAATTCTAATAGGGATATGGAATCCCCTATCATGTTTCAGCGTATTATTATCATAAGTGTCTAAATGCAGTTCTCTATTAGTAGGTTTAACATAAAACATCAAGATAAAGCCTTTTACTGAAAAGAATGAGATCTATAAAACTGCTCACAGATAACGCAAATTTGATGAAAAACATTATCTAAAATGTAGCTCAAAATAGTAGAGGCATGCTGAACACTTAAAAGTAGACCATACATTTTCATAATCTGTAATTCTGCATTTTGTATTTCACGTTATAAATAATTTTTCGCAAGAAGTTTAATACGATTCATTAAGTCTCTATATACTATTCAATTACTCAATAGAAAGTATAGTGCGTCTCATAATTATAGCACACATTTTTATTTTATATATAATTGTCTCAAAACTGTTTAATTGTCTCAGGGAAGCTATATAACTGTGTGTTTTGAAATATTACATTTTTGCTTGAAACAATTAGTATGAAAGAAAAGTATACATTTGAAAACTCACAGCTACAGAATCAGGCCCCTAGTCCAAAAAATTAAAAATTTTAATTATGCATTATTTTTTTTTAAATAAAATCATGGGATTTATTTCTCCTTGTCAATGAAAAAAAAAAAATAAAAAATATCGATGGAAATAATACCAGTTATTTTCCTCATATTTTTCTTCGGGCTTTGAAATGCCTTCTTCATATTGAAATGTCTGCACTGTCGAATGTGAAGTTTTCTACTGCCGTTTTGTTTTCCAGCAGGTGTTTGTACAAATGAGCAGCAGTAACCAGGGTGTGTTTTATAATTATTTCTCTAGGTGTGTTTATTGCAGTCGTTTTCTTGTTCGAATAATTATCATTGCCCCGTTGAAATTCGGTGCGTCACCTGAAGTTGTACAGTGGGTCAGGAAAGTTTTTTTTTTTTGATTGTAAACAGCAGTAACTCAAAATTTTGGTTTTTCTGAATTGTATGATGCACCGTCTGATGAGATTGTGCTCAGAGTTGCATGCATGCTGTTATATAATTCATTAGTTGTACTATTACAAGGGTCTTCTTTGTTTTTTTTCGGTTTTTGGTGCTTCTACATAGTCGGCATATCATGGAAAGTACAACTCTTCAACTAAAAATATATTTTCGGATTAAATATTTTGGGTTTTTGTTAGAAGTGTTGATAGTTGAAAGTAGAGGGATATAATTTTAAAAGCCACTTTTTTTTGGAACGTGCCATAAACACAAAATTAAGATGACATTTAGCACCAAATTATCAACACACATTCTCAAAAAACCAAAAAATATTTACAACCGTTTCATATTTACGTCAGTTATCAGAAATCTAAGGATAATCAGCGGGCTATAACAATAATGTCGAAATACAGAGAGAGAGAGAGATATAGCTCTTGTGACCCACTGTGCAGCTACCGGCCTGTCACTGAATGTCAAAGGAGGGATGATAGTCGAGCAAGAAAAACACCACAAACTTATATTTATAAGTACATGCATTAACAATTATGGGCAATAAACACGCCGCCGAATACAAAAACTAATTACATAACGTACACTGATCACTGGACAGGTACAGCCATCAGCGGGAAAACAAACGTCACTGAAAACTCAGCATTAGACTGTGAATTTCTGTTTGGTAGTTCGCAAGATGCATATTGCTCTTAAATTGACAATGAAATTAAAGGGTGCACTCTAGTCGGTTTTCGTGGTAGCCGTTATTTCTTGCGAAGACGTCAGTAGTTGGTTTCGAACTAACAAAGTTTTACTTCGATGTCAAGTGCCCAAAAGCCAGTAATGAAATGAAATAAATGAGGACTACATTTTTCTAGTCAAACACACTTATAGATGAACTTTTGAATTATGAAAATTTGTGTGACAGTTAAAAGCAGCTTCGTTATTGTTCCACAGGAAAGTAACGAAACAAAACTGTATTGTTACATGCTATACCGAAACGTGTAACGAAACGGTACTCCTTTGTAACAAAACTAGTAACAATTTCCTTGAAACGGTTTCAGCAGAAACAAAACTTATACCGAAACTGCCTACAGATTTGATCACAATAACAGAACTGGAACAGAAACGCTAGATATAGAAGCAAAACTAGTACGCTACCTCAGTAATCAAATTCTAACAAAACGTTGAGGTATAGAAACAAAACTTGTAACGAAACCTCAGGAACGTAATCAAAATACTATACTTTATGAGGTACATGTATAGTCTTCCACTATAGTACGGAGAGAGGGAATAAAAAGTACAACAGGCGATGTGGATAGGAAATAAAAATTTTAATTCATATACATAGGGCACATCATTATCAATGGATATTTCAGCGGCGAAACAGTTGATTTTTTGGAAAAATATTTGAATCGCTTTTTATTTCGAAATGTCTCACAAAACTTTACGGGATTAAAAAATTTAATCTACTAAATGTTCAAAATGGGTAGAATTTGTGGTTAAATAAAAATTGCATATGTATACATTATTATAAATAACTCACTAGCAGAAACCGCATGGGGTTTTGTTACAGTTTCGTTACAGTTTTGGTACTACAATTGTTTCTATACCTGAGGTTTCTAATTTTGTTTCCATACAGAAAGGTTTTGTTGCAGTTTTGTTACAGAGGTAGCATTTCAGATTTCGTTTCTGTGCCCAATATTTCGTGCCAGCTTAAGGTTCCGACGGTTTTGTTATGTAGAGTTTCGTTACACTTACTAATTGGAAACGGTTCCAGTCACTCGGTTTCTATTTATGTTTCTGTATTTATATGTTTCTGGGAACAATAACAGCAGAAATGAAGTTTCGTTTCTATACAAGGTTTTGTTACAAGTCTCTGGTTAAAAGTGGATCTATTTTATTTTTCTGAACTTTAGCATACAAGAGAGCAGAACCAAAGTATGACTAAAAAAAAAAGCAATGAAGAACGCTGACATCATGTACTTTTTAAATTTTGAACATGTTATTAAAACTTGTAAACAATAATATTCTGTAGTGAAATGTGTGCTATAATTATGAGACGCACTAGATGTCGTTTATTTTCTGAGTATAGCAAGCAAGTGTCGATCGAAAGACAACAGCCATTATTTTTAGCTAGAGATCATTCTATATCTGTATGTTGTCAAGAAGATACTATATTTATTGCATAAAAATTAAAAAAAGAAATTTTGCGAAATATATTATTAAGTTGAATTACTTAAAGTACACAATATCATCTTTCTTCAACATTTGCATACTCAATTCATCTGCACTAAAAAAATCATTTGTTTGACAACCTTCATATAATTTAGATAAAGCTTCTACGCATCAACAAACTTTTCTTTGATATTGTGTCGACTTGTATGTATTTCAAATTCAACCAATGAACTATCAAAAGAGTACTCGACAGAGTAGCTAAAAGCTTCTGCATTATTCGCATGACCTCTACACGAATTGTTTTTACCTGTTTCGAAATTTGCATATATTACAGAAGGACAATCTAAACTATCTAAAATATTTTGAAAGCATAGTCTACTATTAACTTATTCCAGCATTTTCTTAGTTTTATTTTTTTTTACATTCTCTCTTATATTAAATAGAACTATTTCAGGTTCTCAACCTAGCGCTTGGCTTCTTAATAATCTATAAAATAATAAAATATGGAATGCATTATATTCGAGCTTTAGTTAGTTTCGATTCATATATAATGCACTGTTTCACCTTCTGTAGTTAAAGAACACTAGCTAACGTCAAACCTTCTCACGATGTAAAGCTTTGAGAGCAATTTACAACTGAACAAATACCATTAGCTCTCCAAATTAAAGCCACCGATTCAAAACGACCATCGTTAAATAAGTCCATTGAGTTTTTGGTTGAAGGATAGTGAAATGTATACAGGCATAATCGCATTATAGTGTCACAACTTTATCCAGGAAACCATATACATCACGTACACATGAGTACTAATACGAAAATCGTTGAATTTAAATATCTGAAAATATTTCCAAGAATACAAAAATAAAAAATGGTCTTCTGTCCCGAAAACGCTTCGCACTATCTACGTATTTAAAATTTAAAACAATTTGTATTTTCATATTTTCTGGCCTTTTTTTGCTTAGCTTAAGAGGAAAAATCCAGGAACCATGCATGGGAATATGTTGAACCCGAGCCCACAGTCGAAGATGACGAAATTAAAAAGCCCCCCTCAGACTATGAAGAGCCACCGATGCGAAACGGATTGCTGTCGAGCTATTACTGTTGTTAGGTAAAAGCAGGCATTAGCTTCTATTCGGCATAAGAAAGGACGATACATGCTAGATGATTCGAGTATTATATGCCCAATCCAGCTTTTTCAATATCGAATATAAAGCATTATTATCGACAGACAACTATTGAAGCAGAGAAAGAGGGAAAACACCGCTTCGTTGGAGGCACTAAGAGGGGAATGCTTTGAGTACACTACACGGCTAAATATTTAAGCCTAAATTTAAAACCATTCGTCGCTTTAAGCAATTTTTAAAACACGTTTGTAATAAATTCCAAACCGTTTAATTACCTACACCAATTTTGAATTTATTGCGAATTAGATTTAAAACTGAACTGAAAAAAAACGTCTAAAATTTTTTTTATTTCTTTTCATTTATTTCTGAAAGCTTTTTCAAGCCATTGGATTTTTCTCAATACAGTTTTGTGGGCGCCGTAGCTCAGTGGGTAGAGCAGACGACTGTGATGCGGAAGCGTCGGTTCGAATCCTGGCAGCTGATACAAATGGTTTTTATGTTTTTAAAAAATTTAGCCTAAATTTAAAACTTTTCTGGGCACATATGTATATGTATGTCCAAACCAAATTTGGTTTAGAATTTAAATTGTGCCAGTTTTCAAGAAAATGACGTGAAGAAAAGAGTTTAAATTTTAGACCACAAATGTCTTAACAATTAAAAAACATTTGTACCAGTTGGCAGGACTCGAACCGACACTCCCCGCATCAGAGTCGTCTGCTCTACCCACTGAGCTACAAGGCACACAAAATTATGATGAGAAAATTTCAATGACTTAAAAAAGCTTTCAGAAATAAATGGAAAAAAATTAAACAAATTTTAGACGTTTTTTTCAGTTCAGTTTTAAAGAAAGGTTTGGAATTTATTACAAAAATTTTTTAAAAATTGCTTAAACCGACGAATGGTTTAAAATTTAGGTTCAAATTTTTAACCGTGTAGGAAATAAATTCCAGTAATAACATTTACCGGGTGCCCTAATGGACATGCATTGTGCATGATTTTAATACTAAACACTTTTATCCACTAAATACCATACATACACAATTTATTTTTAAATAAAAACTAATCCTCAGTCGCGTATAAAACTAATACTGAACGCTGTTACGATATTTAACTTCAACGAACAAATCCACTTGATACATGATGCCACCGATGACTCTGGAAGACTAAACACAAAGCGGCGTATACAATTTAAACAATGAGCCGTTCAAAACGAAAACCGGCTAAAAAAGAACAATTTAATTGAAGTCTATACATATGTATGTATAACTACATATATATCTGGCGATCTCTGAGCAAAAACGACTAGGTATCATGCTAGTCACTGACTGTTGTGAGCGCTATATTTGCCTTGAAGCTGTCATACATACGCACACACGAACTCGAATCTAAGCAGGTCACTTCGCGTTATTTGGTATGCTCACTTCTATTGCTAGTTTCAAGACCAATTCTTCTTTTTCACTATAAAAATGCAACTTCTTCTGGGGCACCCACCCCTTAATGGAAACAGGTTTTTATTTGTTGGAATGCTATTAACCTGCCCTTTTTGTAATCTCTATTGTAACTCACTTTACTGTTGTTGCTTTCCTCTGGCGGGTGATAAGTTTTACGATCTGCGCGTCTACTTCCCATTATCATATCCACTTGTGAATAGGCGAGTCTTTCGAAGTGAAATTCGCTGGTACACACAAACCCTACAAACGTCATCTTAGCTAAAAAAAAAAACTAATTACAGTAGCTAAAGAGCAAGAGTGGAGTGATATTATTTTTGAGCGAATTAAGCGAGAGAAAAAATCGTATAGTGTTATTTCCCCAGATGCACGCTTTGTATTTTTAATATAGTGACGTCACACTCACACAGCTTATTGGCAATATCGTAAAGCCAAAAGTAACGGACCTGTACAAAGTCAATTGTTGTATTCTATCATTCATGATTAGATCACCGCAATAAAAACTCAATTCAATTACCTGCAGTAAATGATGCTAGCTCAGAACTATCGCATAAAGTGGCGGTACTGGTTCTCCGCCTCTCCTAATGCAATGCTTTCAACTGACACTTTTAACATTGTGATGTCCAACGAAGTGGCTTTTACCCCCCTCTGCAGAACTCTAGAACGCGTTCTGAACTCTGTCATTGGTAGCCGGTTCAGAGTTGGTTCTGAAATCAATAGTCCAGAGCTAGTGTAAGAATAACTACTTCGAACTCAATTAAAAGCGGATAGTTTAGAACTCGTTAAAATATTTTTAGCTATGAAATAGTGCAAAAAAAGCCAAAGGAAAATTAAAAATGGAACCATTCGAGGAAAGAAACATATAAATTTATTTAAAAAATGAAATTTCATTTGGCATTTATATTTCATGTGTTTTATAAAAAAAAATTGTTAAGTACTCATTAAGAAATTTTTATTCTATTATGAAAGAGAGTGTAAGTTTAAATTAGCTAAATGATAACAAACTCTGTAAAAAGAAATCCGGATTGCATTATAAGGCTGCTATACGCGAGGTGTCTTTTTTTGTTTAGTTCATAAAATTTTTGGTATGCAAAACTTATTATTAAATTTAATCGTACGTAAACATATCGCACACTATATCTAAGAAATCAGTTTAATTACTGAAACAGGCACAACAGTTGTTTCGGCCAAAAAAATTTCAAAAATTGATTATTGACTTAAATATTACAGTTTATCCTCATAGAATTTTTTCGTAGAATCCGAACATACCTGGTTGACGTAGAAAAAACTATCAGAATCGGTTACTATATCCTGGTCAACACAATTCTTTTTTAGCAAAATAATCATGAATAAAAAAATTTAAGTAATATATTTATTTGTGAATGCTCAAAGCTCCACGCATTTGCTCCTCGGGATCCTTCGTGCTCTGCTTTCAGTATCGCAATAAATAATCCGGTGTCGGAAAATAAATACTGTCACGTATTTGAAAGTATTCAGCAGAAAGCTTTGCAAAACTAGCATATTCTTTACTTCGACGTACAATTACTAGAAAACTCACAAGACAAAAAAAAGCAGTAATTGTAAAATTCCCAAATACTTGAAGCGGTTCAAATTATTTTTAATTTCAAGCACCGAAGGCCCGAGCAGCTAGTGTGCTAACAATGTTAGTGTTATATTGTATATTTCCCCAACAAATAATAATAGTAATAATATTTTATTTCAATATAGGTTAGACCCCAGCGCTGTTGGTACAACTGCCCTGCTGTGCGTCCGATTAGCACCAGTTCGGAGCTAGTAAAAACTCTCTATAGCAAAACTTACACGTTCAGTGACTGTCTCCGATTTTTACTGCAGGGTATGTAACAGATATACGTACATACAGTGGTAGCAATATCATGCGCAACTAACACAGTGCCCTGCAAAAAAAAAAAATTCGTGTGACTCATCTCTAAAGAGAGTGGCTCGTGATTAATCTCGTTACACTGCAGTTGGCTGTAATTAACTAGAATTTAATTTAATTTGCTAAGCAGAGTCACAGGGGTAAAACTATAAGTACATATTTAACTTGTGTAGCATACCCATAGGAGTTAAAAAAAACATGTCGGCCCGTACCCGTTTGTGTGGAAGGAAGTTTAGGCCTATTGTACACGTTCGGCTATAAATGGGTACAATTGGACTCTCCACAGGACATGCTCAAACAAATGTGAACACCTCAGCTTATTTAAAGAGACTGGCAAGTCGCATGATCTTTTGCGACTCATCCCGGACTTATTTTAGATTAATCGCATTTTTTGCATGGGCTTTAAAAAAAATAATGTTTTGTGTGTAGATAAAATAGAAATTCAAACAAAATACTTTGCTAGTTTTGCCTTATTGCCACAGAAATAACAAAGTACACGGCTAAAAATTTGAGCCCAAATTTTAAACCATCCGTCGGTTTGAGCCATTTTTTAAAATTTTTTGCAATAAATTCCAAACTTTTTAATTACCTACACCAATTTTCAATTTCTTGCGGTTTTGATTTAGAACTTAACTGAAAAAAACGTCTACAATTTTTTTAATTTCTTTTCATTTATTTCTGATGGTTTTTTCAAGTCAGGAGTTTTTCTCAATATAGTTTTGTGTTCGCCGTAGCTCAGTGGGTAGAGCAAAGGACTCTGATGCGGAAGCGTCGGTTCGAATCCCTCCATCTGATAAAAATGTTTTTTTATGTTTTTTAATTGCCAATACATTTCTGTATTAAAACTTAAACTCTTTTCTTCAATTGAAATTCGAAACCAACCCAATAAGCAAAATACGTTTACGCTTACGATAAACTTACATTAGCAAGCTTTTCGTTTGGAAAACGTTTACTATAATCATTGCTAAATGTTTGGAAAAAATTGTCGAATCAACGAAAGTGATCCCTTTTTAAACAATTGCGAATGAGGTTTGGAAAACAATTTTTAATTAACGTTTTATTCAACGTACAGTAAGGGTTTGTTGAAAACTGATTGATAAAAGGCAAGGATAGGGAAAACGGGCCAGTAGCCTAATGAATATGTACAAGGCCTTTGCTCCGAAGGTTGCTGGTTCGAATCCCGACAATTTCCTCAACTTTTTTATTAAATAAATTATTATAATTATTTTAAAATATGTTTTATAGTTATTTCAGTTTTTTTTATTACTTTTGTTTTTTTTCGGTATGATAAAAAAAATTTTAAAAAAATATGCGGCTCGAGCTTTTTTTTTTACCAATTTGTGGGGTGCTGCTTTCAATTTTTTATTCTAATTGGAGGGAGGTACTGTTTTTTGCAGACTCCGAAAGGCATCTGCGAATCAAAGCAGACGAATTTTTGCTAAGAAGCTTTCCATGGCAGAAATACTTTCGGACCCCGTTTTGATAAACCTTTTTCAAACCACTTTTGATGTTACCTGTCCCAGGACTCGAACCTTGGACCTTTCGGCGTGGTAGGCCGGCAACACTACCGCTACACCACGTCGGCCATATAACAAAGTTCATATAAATCAAATAGGTAAATTATTTAGTATTATTTTTCAAAACTGATAAACTGTTCACCTCGCAGAAAGTTCACCTCAAGTTAATTCCCCAAAGCTATCCTGCAATTGTGAAAACATATTTAAACGTTTGTGAAATTTCTTAGTTACAAACTCGTATGGAAAACATTGTTTAATAAACTAGCTTACTTAATTGTTTATTGGGAAATTTGGGTTGGACATATATGTAGCCCCAAAAAAATTTAAATTTAGGCTGAAATTTTTAGCAGTGTGAGCAGGAGTGTGAGAAACTATTCCGAATGTACACAGGAAAATACGAGTCGGTATAATAGTTACGAAACACCTTTTCGGCGGAATGGGTCTCATATCCTAACTGCTGAACTTCGAAATGTGATTAATTTAATGTTAAAGCGAACTTGAGGAAAATCAAATAAATTTGGAGGGTATATTGTATGTTAGGTTATGTTTGCCTACGCTGCCCAAGCTCATTTATAGTGACTTACTTCAAGTGCAACTACTTCATTATGATGACAATGTTATGTTTACTCTCGCATGATTTTTATGAAACCACGTACAACATGAGCCATAAGGCGCGGACTATGTTTAAGGTACGATTAAAGTTATAAAGTGCTAACATCAGAATATTTATAAATACGCTTCCTTGTGTGAGCAGGGTGAAAAGTTTAGTAAAATGGAGGGTAAGAACGAAACATGTAGTTAAATCAATGATGTGATTTGTTATGGTTGAGATAAAATATTCGACTCAAGCAGAAATTCTTAAGTGTCGTAATGTTTAAAATACATAATATAATGGTGCTTTAAAAATTTTGAAATACTTCATAACGAATACAACACGAAACGCACAGTTATTTTTGTGGATGAGTGATTATCGGTATCCGATACTTCAAAGCATGATACAAATATATAAAGAACGTTGCACTTCTTCTTCTTCGCCGACATTGCCACCATTTGAGATAAATTGTGTTGCGACATTTCCTTTTGAAAAAAGCTACTGTATTCTTCTACCAAAAACGAACTAATTTTTTACTTCAAACGGAAAAAATGTTGAGAGTGAATCAAATAATTGATATTTCTGAACTTAATATTTGTTTTTCATGAAATAATACCCAAGGTAAATATAATATTAGTCTACGTTTTGAACGGATATAAATAACGCATTTATTTACTTTAATCGATTTTTAGCAACATGAGCTGCATATTTAGGATTTACACAAACACTAGATTTTCGTGCAAGGTAAGCAAAGTTAAGTGTCTTCAACTCCCGGCGGTACCGTTTATGAGGGTGAAGTGGTTAACGCATGCATGGTAACTGCAAATGCGATACCATAAGAAACATTTGTAAGTTCAGACCACTTTTCCGCTGAAGACTTGAAGCCGATGTTCTCAATTGGAACTGCGGGTTAGGGGCTTAGAATATGCCCGAGGTAGGCATACCGGTCGTAAGAGGCGACTAATATGCACAAAGGTAATGACGTGCAACGCGATGGTTGATCTACGGATATGATGCCTCTCACCTCTCATTACCCATCTTATCCTTCCTTACGGAAGGAGGGGTGACATGCCCAAGTAGGTTTCACTGGTCATAAATTGCTACCACGACAGTCGGGCAGTACCGCAAGGGAGTACCGGAGCGTACCGGGTTCAAATCCGGCCAAGGACTGTTAATTCGACAACACTCCCCAAAACCTTCGGGGAGTGTTTTTGTCGTTACCACAACAACAACAATAACAACAACCCTAAGCGAAAGGTGGTCTCCATGACCATCCCACACCCCTGGAATTTCAGTATAGACTACGGTCGTACTTGCTATGTAAGACTGAGAGAGCAAAAACAATTTCTTCCCAACTCTTTTTCTAAAATGATTCAATATGAACTCTTATCAAAAATATTTTATAGTAAATAAATTTATGTTACTCAACTCGTTTAGCTAATTTGTTTTTGTATTTAGGGCTTGTGGAGTCCACATTAATTACATTTTTGTTTCTTACCACAAGCACAATGAAAATGAAGCTAAAAATCGCGTTGCAAAAACATGAAAAGCGTTTTCTCTGCGTTAAAAACCCTCTGAAAATGTTTTCTTCAAGTTCTAACGATATGCAAATATATATCTTGACTTGAGAGCAGAGATATATAATTTGTACCATTAACAAATTTTAAAGCAGTTGTACGGATTCGATTTTGTGTTTTTATTTTACAACCTATGTTTTTTTTCTTATATTCCAAACATCCCCTTAAATATTACAAAAGCTACCAAAAAATATTACTTCTGATATGGCAACCCTCCTTGATGGCAACCCAACTTTTAGGTTGGTGCTTTTTTGTTCATAACATGACTGTGAAACCGGTGGGCTATTATTAGCTGCATCATGCTAATTATCTTCTACAGGGTGGCGCAAAAGTAATCCTCCTATCAGAAAATTCTATAAATTTTGCGATTGGCCCCTAAAGTCAGTTCTGTTTTGACATTTGTGTAGTAAACACATGCGAAATACACGTTAATAAACAATGTTACGCTACACTGCTCCAGAACGCGGAATATTGCTGACTATTTATTTGACCAATAATCGGTCGGGGCCAAACGGTTACTGTGAATGGTGAGCGCTACAGAGCAATGATCAACGAGTTCTTTTTGCCGCAACTTGATGAATTGGGATTGGAAAACATGTGGTTCCAACAAGACGGTGCAACAGCACACACTGCACGTGCCACAACCGATATGCTGAACATCGGAAGCTTACTTTTGCGCCAAGCGTAAAAGCTTCGGGGAATGACCTCTTAAATACTCAATACGCCATCTAATCGTCTTTCGACACTGTCCATTATTTCGAGCTATGCATAAGAACAGATATGTTGAGTGACCTATAAATATATCGCCTTATAGAACTTTAGTTTTCAATTGCCTACTGAGTCCAGCACTTGCCGGCAAAACTATTGAATTTCAAAATTCTTTTCGTATTAATTCGTTTTCCCCAGTGTAACAATTTCCTCGTAGTTTCAAATTTTAACTTCTTTTTCTTCTACTATCTTCTTCAGTTTTAGATTAAAAATACCACACGACAGGAAGTCAGTTTTTTTTTGGAGACTTTGATTGGTTTGGAGTCGATATGAGAGGTCCTTACGCCTGACAGGGGAGTAAATTTCTGACATTATATCATCAAGAGAATCCATGTCAAAATATCTTCAAATACTATCATTTATTTCATCAATTATTACCATGATTCTCTTCAGCAACAGATCATGATAAATCTTCTATATATATAAAAGAAAGTGACGTTAGTTATAACGCTCATAACTCAAGAACGCCTGCACTGATTTGGATGATCGACACTAATTTAGATTGTTCTCTGGCTAGAATAGGAGAATACCCAATAAAATTTCCGAAAAATTCCTGAAAAAAAAATTTTATTTTCCCATACATTTTGTATGGTGCGAATTTATATCTGGACAGGACAAAGTCTGCCGGTCTCTCTAGTCCTTACCAAATCATTCTGCATTGCTCGTGACATGACTTCACGCGGCTAAAAATTTTAGCCTGAATTTTAAACTTTTTAGGGCTACATATATGTCCAAACCAAATTTGGTTTTAAATTTAAATTGTGCCAGTTTTCGAGAAAACGAGCATGAAGAAAATAATTTTAATATTAAAGCAGAAATATTTAACAATTAAAAAAACATAAAGAACATTTGTATCAGTTGGTAGGATTCGAACCTACGCTACCCGCATCACAGTCGTCTGCTCTACCCACTGAGCTACGACGCACACAAAACTCTTTTGACAAAAATTCAATGACTTGAAAAAACCTTCAGAAAGAAATGAAAGCAAATAAAAAAAACTTTTAGACGGGTTTTTTCAGTTTTAAATCTAAACCACAATAAATTGACAATTGGTGTAGGTAATTGAAAGGTTTGAAATTCATTACAAAAAAGTTTAATGAAATTCATTACAAAAAAGTTTAAAGAATTGCTTAAACTGACGAATGGTTCAAAGTTTATGCTCAAATTTTTAACCGTGCACAAGTAATTACCCTATAGGGAAATTATATATTTCTGAACTGGTACACTTCTATTGCATTCGGAACCGTTCGTTCTGTAGGATTAGAATTAGCTAACGCGGAGTAGTTGTAAGATGTATACTAACTTTAAGTCTACTTTAACGCCCTAATTCTAGTGCAGAAACAACATTTGTTTTACCAGCAAATAAATAATTTGGAAACATTTACACCCTTTTGGTATTCTGCGGGCTTAAGGTGCAATTCTATTTCGTAACCACCAAATTAGGTGGTAACGTGGCGTAACCGTGAAAAATTACACGTGTTCTGTAAATATTCTTGTGGAAAGAAATTACCACAAATTTCGTACACATACTAGTTCACAAGAATTAATAAACAATATAAGCACTTTTTTACAAGAAGCTTCATTCGCGTTTGCATTTTATTTTCTATTGCGCATTGTTTGTTTCTGACAGCGTTGCCATGTACGCTAGAATCGCGGTTACACGAACTGCATTGCCAAAGGTTACGATTTTCGGTTAGATAATCTTCCAGGTACAAAATTACCGGTTACGCTCAGAATAGCGCGGTTACATTCCTCGGCTAACTTTCGACTAGACAACCTTTGCTTTTTTAACTAGATGCTATTAAATTGTAGTTAAATCAGTATGAAAGTTGCATACTGAGAGTTGACTGTCAGTTAAATCGCGCTTAGTAAAATATAAACCAAAGACAAAATCATACAAATTTCTTTTTATTTTAAATAGATTAATTTAAATTGAAGCGTCATGGTTACTTTCCTTCTGGTTTTTAACTAGTAAAAATATACGCACTATTGAAGTAGTGTCTCACTAGCTGCTGACTTCCCTGCAGGGTTTGTAAGTAACTACGTGTCCGGTCAATAAATGTTCCACATCAGATTACCACAACAATGTATTTTACAGCCAGAACCTCCACAGTTTTATGTTTATAAAATTGCACGACAATTTTCTTTTGGCTTATGTGCTTTTCACGTCATTCATAAGGAACGAAAATAAGGATACGCAGTGGCGTCAAAAAATTCTCATAAAGACCGTCATAAAATCTTTAAGCGTTTTCAAGGACCCGAAAAAGTGTTGGTGATATTCATCTTTAGAGAACATTTGGCATGGCGTGCTTAAAAGAAAACCATTAAGCGGTTGTTGCGCCATTCCGTTTCATTCAGTGAACTTAGTGTTTGACCTTTTGGTGTCACAATAAATATTTATTTGATTCTTGGACAACTGAGGTTTTACGCGCAGTCAAACACTTAAGCGCTTAAGTCTAAGTATCTAGGAATTTTTAGATGAAAGTACATAAGGGTCGATATACAGTTTTGTTCAATACAGGGTGGCTAATGAAAGCCGCTACCAAAAAAAAATTAAATAACTTTTTTTCTATTTAATGAATCTGGTTAATTTTTTTTTTATTTTGTAGATTGACTTTTACATTTAACAAAAATGGATAACTGGGACACTGAAACAAGAATTTGGATTGTCCGCCGCTATCACGCACTGGAGTCCGTAGTTTCGGTTCAAAGAGAGTATAGGCGCACGTTTGGCGGCAATCCTCCGAGCAGATGGACCATAATAAGACTTGTAAACAATTTTGCCGAGCATGGGACAGTCAACAGAAGACCTTACCATCGAAACCCTTCAGTTCGAACGGAGGAAACAATCGCTGCTGTAGCTGCTGCCATACAAAACAATCCACGTGTTTCGACAAGAAGCTTATCTGCTCAAATGGGTGTAAGCAGACAGTCATTACAGTCAATTATGCACAAAGATTTGGACTTATTCCCATATAAAATTCAAATGGCCAACAAACTGAACGCTGCAGACTTGCCGATTCGCTTGGAATTTTGCCAGAAGATGCTTCAAATGGTGGAAGAGGATGGAAACATGTTGAACTGTCTTTTCATGTCTGACGAGGCCCATTTCGATTTAAACGGTAACATAAACAAACAAAATTGTCGAATATGGAGTGCTTCCAACCCACAGATACTCCATGAGACGGAATTGCATCCACTTCGTGTCACAGTGTGGTGTGCAGTTTCATCACGCTGCATTGTCGGGCCCTACTTCTTCGAAGAAAACGGTCACACCGTTACGGTTACTGGAGACCGTTACTTGAGCATGTTGAGAGAGTTTTTCTATCCAGAATTACGCCGAATGAGAATTTCTTTCAACTCTGTGTGGTTTCAGCAAGATGGTGCAGCTCCTCATATAGCCCAACCTGTTATGACAGAATTGCGACGAAAATTTCCCAATAAGCTGATATCCAGAAACTCCACATTCCGTTGGCCACTCAGGTCGCCTGACCTTACTGACTTTTTCTTGTGGGGTTATTGCAAACAGGAAGTCTTCAGAGCAAAACCAACAAATTTGAATGAACTAAGGCAATCCATTCGAGAAACAATTGCGGCTATTCCTGTCTCAACTCTCCAAGCAGTAATGAACAAATTTTTGGTAAGATGCCGCACATGCATCGACGAGCAGGGGGGGCATTTAAATTCCATTATTTTTAAAACTAATTAAGCTATATTTAATAAAATTTAATGAGCTTTAACATGAATAAAAGAAAAATGAATTCCATACACTGAAAAAAAAATTATTTGAGTTTCTTAATGTAGCAATATTCATCAGCCACCCTGTATAATAGTAGCGAAATCAAATTGGATATCGTTCGACGAAATAAAAAGAAGTTGTGTTTTTAATAATTTGTATTTAAAATATAGCGAACTCCATACCAAAAACCACATAAAATAAAAATTTCAAAGTTTACACAAAGTTCAAAAAATTAATAAAACTTTTCAAAATTTACCTTAAAATTTTAATATATCTGAGCAACGTTTTTAGAAAATTTTTGAGTAACACTTTTATAGCTCACTCAATTTTGGCATAATAATGTGCAATTTAGAAGTTCCTCAAAATTTCTCCAGCATTTTTAGAATTTTTTTTGTCAAGGATGTTGGGTATTTTTTTTTATACAAAATAAATTTTTCTTCATGCCTTATATGGAAGAAATCACTCAACACCCTTGACGAAAAAAGTTCTGAAAATTCAGGAAAATGAGCGAGTTCTAACTTGCACAATGTTATGCTAAGTTGATTGGTCTACAAAACTGCGTACTCAAAAATTTTCTAAAAATTCTACAAAAAAATTTTAAAATTTTGATGCCCATTTTTCAAAGTTTAATTAAGCTTTGTGTACACTTTGAAATTTCATATTATGTGGTTTTTGTTATGGAATTCGCTACATTTTGAATGAAAATTATTGAAATCACCGCATATTCTTATTTCGTCGAACGATATCCAATTTAATTTCACTGGCACAATTTAAATTCGAAACCAAATTTTGTTTGGACATATATTTAGCCAAAAAAAGTTTTAAATTTAGGCTCAAATTTTTAGCCGTGTACTATAATATTGAACACAGCTGTACATGGAAATGTAAAAATTACGAAATATATTGTATATTCTTGTAATGCCATTCATAACGTAAATAGAGGCGGGATAAGTTTATATATTACATGGCCGATAACGTTGTTTCAAATCAATATAAATACTAAACTATGGAACTTGGTATAAATCATTGACCAAAAGAGTATTTCCAGTCACTAGGTCAATGCCATAGTAGTGTCAAATCATCGATAGTAAAAATAATTGGAATCGATATACCACAGAGATATTTCGGTTAAACCTATCTTATTTGCGACTTCGAATTGCAGCAAGTAGCTTTTTATAACAGACCACAGATGGGCAGTTTCCATTACCCGTAAATATTAATTAAATAAAAATTTGAATGCTGAATGAAATGAAATTCCACTAAAAATAAAAGCTGAGTGTTAATAGTTTTTATTTCTTTATTGCCCTTCATCTTTTAACGTTGACTTTGAATGGAGTTTCACTTTCAAAGAGCTTAAAATTATTTTTATCTTTAAATAGTTTTGAGTTTTGGACGTTAAACAAAGCACGCATATTTTCTTCATGCTGATTGGCGCAAAGTGAAAACTCCACGGAATCCGAAATCGTTCTTACATTGGTCCTTCGGAGTGGAGGCCTTCCTCTGCTTAGCCAGCGTAGTCGCTGGGATTATATTCGCTGAACTAAGTCGACGGCTGGGTAGAACTTATACAGTTTATCAATAAATCTTATTCGGTTCTACATTAATTTTTGCACTTTACAAAATAAAGAATTTAAAACTATGACAAACTATGAAGCGAACATATTTACAAAACTATAGGCAGCCAGTTTTTTTTTACTTCAATAGTTTGGCAGTTTAAAAGCAAAAACAAGATCAATGCTACAAAATCTAAACTATTAATGATAGACCTCTGTAAATTAAGATTAAAGTCTGTAACTTTTACAGTATTATCTTTTTTTGCTATTTTGAAACTAATATCAATTAAAAAAAAAAAAATTACTAGGCCCAGCCTAATATACATGTATATGTATTCGTTGTTTGAGGGGTTTTATTATGCCATTAATTATCTTCAGCAGAATATAAGCATATTATTAAGCATGAATACCACGAAGTCGTTTATATTATGGTTATGTTATGTGCTACGTTTAATTACGTGACAAAAATATGGTTAGGAAGAGCTCATAAACGCTCTGAATGTATTGAAGATAATTCAGTTATTAGGAATAAATTGTTTCGGATAATGATATGTTCGCGTGATGTCTTGCGAATAGGCCTGATTACATTCAAGACGGCGACTGCAAAGCGCCATCTGTCATTATTTTTACACACGTGCTTATGTAAAGCGTTATTTTAGGCGCGTCGTAGCTACATGGCTACTAACCACAAATGCTGCTGTCGCCAGATTAAATATATTTCTATTTTTACAAGCGACAGATCGTGGCGTTGTTTTCTTCTTGTCAATAAAAACGAAAGGAAGAGTGAATAACTTATAATATAAGTTTCATTTATTAAGGTACATGTGTCTTTCACACAATTTTTACTTTTTCAATAATTCTTTGCTACTTTTTAAGATAATCCACACCTGTCGCTGCTGCTTTCATTGTAATCAAGTAGACACAGCTTGACTACAGTTGTTGAATAGATTTGTTTTATTGTAGCTTTGGTTTGTAGCCACCGTATTCAATGTGTTCAGCCCTAATAGGCTTAGGGCACATCTTGGATTACAATAGGCGTGTTCCAATCAGGAGTGATCCAGATCTAGAAGGAAATTTTGCATGTAAATGCAACAACAACGTTGTGATTTTGATATTTATCTGGATCAATTTCGGATCCGTATAGTGGCTCTGTTCGTTTAGTTTTTTGTAGTAGATTTTTTGACAGCCAACCCCCATTTGCTTGGTAGCACAGCCATAAATATATAAACACACATATATACACAAACAACTCTCATACGTACAACTGATCCGTATCGTTCCCGCGAGATCTACTGAACTGGATAGCTGATTGGAACACAACTAATGATAGTAGCAGTGTTGCACGTTCTAGGATAAATCCAGTACAGTGACCCCTTCACATCAAAATAGTTTAAAAATAAAAGTTTCGATGCTATTTAAAGTTTATAATTTAATTTAATTTCAAGAAGCGTCTTTTGGAAAATAACATACATTTTTGTCATGTTACGGTGTCGTGTAATAATGTCAATGGCATTAATGTCACGTCACAATATTATGATGTTGCTGTTATAACTTTACATGTAATTTTATTGATGATAAATAATATTATTGATATTAAATCAAATTTTCCTATTTTTGTAAGTTTTACGAGCTTAAGTTGATAATGATTATGATTCAATTAATATTTTTCATAATCTTTTTTTTTTTAGGGAAAAAACGATTTATCTTCCTTCAATCCTTGTAAGCAGAATAAATCAATCAAAGCTTTCATTAAAAGCTATTTTTCATATGCAAGTACATTAGAGTGCATTCTTGAAGTTCATTTAAGTTTTTTTTATTTCTTTGCAAGAGAATACACTGCAAAGTTATCGGAGTACAAAGTCATCTTACACGTTGCACTTTTCTAAAGCGATGCACAAACAAATTCGCATCTACATAAATCACTCAATTACGCTGCAACTAAATTCTTCTATCAAATTGATGTTATGCTCATAAGCTAACCACGAAATACGATAACACTGCCTTGGATGCACCATAAACATCTCTTTCAATCTGCTCGCAAGAAATTACACAAACAACACTAATCGCACAAAAAATTATATGAATTGAGTAAAGTAAGTAAGAGTTTCGTTTTGGCAAAGTTGCAATTTGAGGACGGACTCTCTACCCACTGTTTGTATTTGGAAATATATCTTCACAACAACAGCAAAAATGGACTACTGTTTAATGATTTCTAAGCTCCAACCCATATTATTTCATCGAAATATCTCTAAAACAGTTTAAATTGAAAAAAAAAATAAAAATAACAACTGAGGGAAGGGCTGCCTTCGACTGTGCCGAAGACTATATACCTTTCATTAATACGCATCACGGGTTTCAGTGTCCGATCATTACTCACAATTAGTACAAATTCTGCGAAACTGTTAATTTAAAGATACATAGCCCAAACCCCATTTATCGGAACAATCGATTGTATGGGAGCTATATGTTATGTAGGTCCGATCTAGCTGATTTTCACTACACACATTACATGTATAATAAGTACCAAACCTGCAAAAGTTCACGTTCCTAGCTTTTTAATGGCAAGAGCTATGGGCCAAACCCCGTTTATCAGAACAATCGATTGTATGGGAGCTATGCGTTGTATTGGTGCGATCTTGCTCGTTCGGATAACTAATTAATGTTTTACAAAATGGCGGCACCTTAGCAAATTTCAGCGAGATATCTCAAAAACTGAGGGACAAGTTTGCGTTCAAACAGACAGACGGCAGACGGACGGCTAAATCGACTCAGCTCATCGCCCTGATCATTTCGGTATACTTATTGGTGGGTCTATCTCTTCTTCTTCTCATACTTACAAACATCGGACCAAAGTTATAATACCATTTCATGTTCATGAAAGGGGAAAAAATGGGCAACCGGTCATAGCTTAATCGACGTAGCTCTTGGGTGGCCTGCATTTTTGGGATATCATCTAATGGAATGGTCATCAAAATCCTCTTAAGGGAGTCTTATGAGTCTTTTCTCTGATTGGGAATAAACACAGGCATTCACCGACTCTTAATGGATATCGTTGATGGTATGTTATCTTGCCGTATCAAACGGGTCTCATTGGATGCTCACGGAGATGAATCCTAATTTTCTCGAATGGCGGTGCAGCTTTCAGGAGTTGTCTGCTGGGGTGTCCAGTTTACTGAAAAAGACAGCAGGAACTGTCTGGTAAGCAACGTATAGTCCACTTTTATGTTTTTGCTGCGTTGTATAAATGTTGTTCCGTCGTCATGAGGAGGAGCAAGCGAGCAGAACGATGTCAAGTGGCTTTCCTAATGGCGATATGACTCCAACTGTTTAGCTACTTTCCTAACCTTCAATAAAAGTTGCCATTCATAGGTTAAATATTTGTCTTCAGCACCTAACTCCATCAGTCCAGAGGTAGTTTAACATAAGGCTACATGTATTTGGATACTACCGCTTTTGTAATAGCTTTCTGAATCCACATGGTAGTGTTGACGAGGGTCGCATAAATGTTTGTCCAGCTACGCCTACTTGGATCTGTATGCCAAGGATTACATTTGAATTATCAGCTAAAAAAATTATACTGCTTCGGGTACGACACGGCGTTATTGGCTGCGTTTGGCCTTTTGAGCAGAGACTTCCCGATTGGCCATATCATTTCGACCATAACAAGAATATTTCAAGTCTTTACATGCTCTCATGATTTGGTCTGTTTATGTTCATCGTTCAGTCTGTTGATTTGGACTTCCACGTCCTTAATTTGATGATCCCCTGTGTTGAGCGTCACATAAGATAGAGCTCTGTTGTTAAGGCCTCTCTGCTGGGGCTGTTAAATTCAGAAATTTTACTTTGATAAAAGAACTACTGCTTACCCTAATGAAATCATATTATCTGTTTACTATTGACTAAGCATTGGGTATAAAACAACAACCAATAGTTGATTCGATGTTTGTGAAGCGAGAAAATACACATTTCTTGAAAACTTTTTCACTTATAACGCAATTACTGTACGTCAAGTAGCGCAAGTTTGAGTGGTTGTGAATAGTCAAACACCTCGACACAAACGGAAACTAAATACGTGCTTATGTATGTACGTCCTTAAGTCCTGACAACCATATATATACGTGCAAATATCCAAAGTGCACGTTAAACACTTTCAACTAACGAAAGTCAACACGTGCCACACATTTTGTTGAAGAAGTTTTGATCAAAGTCATTTAAAATCAAAAACTTAAAAGAAAACGCCCAAAATTTAGAAACTTCTCAAGTATTATATTTCAAACACTTTTGCGCAATAATACGTGTTTTACAGTTAAATTGCGTTTGCAAGTCAGCTGACTGTAGAACATCTATTTCTGTCAACAACAGCTGACTGATTACACATGCATTGCATGATTTATCAACTGTCACATTAGAATCCCATTTAATAGGTTTTAGTTGACAACACTTGCGTACGTTTCGCTAAAGAGTTTGAAATTCTGTAGTCAAATCAACAAGTTGTAAATTACTTTAAAATTAATATGAATACCAAGCACAATTAGTTAGTCAGTTGGCCTTTTTTCATATAAGCAATTTGTATTTTTAAAATTACTAAGTGCCACGAGATGTCAATTGTCAGATTTGCGAACAGAAATATACAAGTCTGTAATAAGTTGAAGATCAAGGCCCATAAGTAGTATAGCTCAGTTTTAGTGGTTATTGTTAGGTAAAAATAATTTATATGTAGGTACCCGGCTCTTGTAGAAGAGGTCACTAGGACGATTTTTAGTGCTAGAAATTTAAAAAATTAAGTTTTTCTGTTTATTTTTTCAACTTAAGTGTTCTCCAAAAACTTTAATTTTTGTTGGTACACGGCTAAAAATTTTATCCTAAATTTAAAACTTTTTTGAGCTACATATATGTCCAAATCAACTTTGGTTTAGAATTTAACTTGTGCCAGTTTTCGAGAAAATTACCGTGAAGAAAAGAGTTTAGATGTTAAACCAGAAATGTTTAACATTTAAAAAAACATAAAAAAAACATTTGTATCAGTTGGCAGGATTCGAACCGACGCTCTCCGCAGCAGAGTCGTCTGCGCTAACCACTGAGCTATAAAACTGTTTTGAGAAAAATTCAATAACTTGAAAAAACTTTGTTAAGTGGGTGGGAGCCGAAATCTTGCCCTGCGCCCCCTCACCCCTGCTACGCATGCCTCGCATGCCCCGCAGCCCCTGCAGGTATGCTTGCTTAAGCGGGAACTAGCTCACCGGACTGTGGGGTGGTTCTTGCGACCCGAGGTACATCAGCCGCACCATACAAAATCATCATACCTGGCTGCTTCACTTAGGCATCAGGGTTGACGCGTTCGCTCGCCTTGGATTCTGTACTTGGCCACAGATTGGCCAGCCACTCGGTACCCACCCTTCAATGGTCGGCAGTGGCAAAGAATTTTTGCCGACCCCAAAACGAGCCCCCTTTAACCCCCCTCAGGATTTCCCTCTCATGGTCACCGTCCCGTCCGCCTGTCTACGCTGCATCTGGAATAAAAGAACACTCAGTTTTCAATAAATCAAAGATGCATGATATATATTCATACAACATTAAAAAATTATGTTATCTGTACCTGTGCTCTTCATGGACTTTGAACGCACACAAGCTAACATATCAATACCAAAAGATAGATGTGAATGTGTATGATTAAATAACTATGTTCACTATAGTGATGTGCTAATTAGATTGGGAGTGTGCGCATGTCTTTGCCGGAATGTCCGTCTTTGGTGAGAGGGACGTCCATCATGAATGCCCACCTGCATCTACATGCCTACACTCCTAAGAGTAGGATGTCTAAAAATACGACATCGGCGGCTTGCATCTGACTCCCCTCTGACTATATGGAGTAGCACGAGACGTCTTGGGTTAAGGGTTGAACGGCACCAGCTAACGTCCCTAACTTAAATTACAAAACCTGATATGGTCCTCTGCGATTTGCTCCCGGATTCCTTTGTATCTGCCTTTGTGTTGGCTTGCTGTAGTGGTGGTTGCTTACTCTGGTGGCTGTAGTGGTGGTGGCTCGCCTTGGCACTTTCGTTGCGCCAGCGACGAGGATAAGTGACGTGGTGACTGTAGCCACTGCACAGCCTACCACTTTACAATGGTGGTCGTGGCGTATTGGCTATGATCGATTTGGTGCTTTACAATGGCGGCTGTGGTTGGACCACACTAATGCCTAAGGCCCTTCGCTACGTCGGTCGTGGTGGTGATATTACCGCTTTACAACGGTGGCCGTAGCAGTGATGAGCCGACGTAGTGTGGCGTCTTGCTGTAGTTGTGCGTTTTCCGCGACAATCAGTGGTCACTTACTCGGAGGTTTGAGGCGGCAATGGTGTGGCACAATGTGGCCCTATTTCCCTGAAAAAAAAACCAGCTCCCGTGAGGATACTGCTTCTCACGCACTTGTACCTACTTACCCCTTGTTTTCCGCTTCTAAAAAAAAGTGAGATGCTCCAGTTTGCCAAGATGCTCGGGCTATAAAATTAGCTGCACCTCTTTGCCCAATTAACCGATGCAGCTAGATTCGCGCCAGGAAAATTTGGCTTGTATTCGCTTCGGCTGTCGATGGTAAAAAGGCCGTGCAAACGGAAGTGCCTTTCGTTTGACGTGGCAGGGAGGCGTTCGGAAGGCCGCGCTGCCACATCGCTCTTTTGGTTTCGCGCCACAGGGTGACCGCTATAACTTTAAAAAATAAATGGAAAGAAATTAAAAAAGTTTTAGACGTTTTTTCAGTTTAGTTTTAAATCTAAACCGCAATAAATTGAAAATTGGTGTAGGTAATGGAAAGGTTTGGAATTTACTAGAAAAAATAAAAAAAAATGCTTAAACCGACGAATGGTTTAAAGTTTAAGCTCAAATTTTTAGCCGTGTACAGATTTGGTGTTTTCGGATAAGTTTGAGATGATATAAAAATGTCTAGTATTATTTTGATTTCTTTGATGTTTCACAGCAAATGGATTGACAGACTTCTCTGAAGCACTTTTAATTTTTCTGGCTTGTTGAAAAGAACCTCTTTTCCTGAAATCGGAAGCACCCAGTCATATAATTTTTTAGGTAGTATCCTTGGTCCAATCTTGTTTTTGATTTTTAATAATGCACCTCTTGCTTTTTTTAAACAGTTTCGTGATCTTGGTGTAATTTTCCTATTCTATCTTAGCCCGTTTAAGACGCTATTCTTAGCACTTCAAGGACCCATATACAGGGTGGCTGATGAATTTTGCTACATTAAGAAACTCAAATAATTTTTTTTTCAGTGTATGGAATTCATTTTTCTTTTATTCATGTTAAAGCTCATTAAATTTTATTAAATATAGCTTAATTAGTTTTAAAAATAATGGAATTTAAATGCCCCCCCTGCTCGTCGATGCATGTGCGGCATCTTACCAAAAAGTTGTTCATTACTGCTTGGAGAGTTGAGACAGGAATAGCCGCAATTGTTTCTCGAATGGATTGCCTTAGTTCATTCAAATTTGTTGGTTTTGCTTTGAAGACTTCCTGTTTGCAATAACCCCACAAGAAAAAGTCAGGTGCAGTAAGGTCAGGCGACCTGGGTGGCCAACGGAATGTGGAGTTTCTGGATATCAGCTTATTGGGAAATTTTCGTCGCAATTCTGTCATAACAGGTTGGGCTATATGAGGAGCTGCACCATCTTGCTGAAACCACACAGAGTTGAAAGAAATTCTCATTCGGCGTAATTCTGGATAGAAAAACTCTCTCAACATGCTCAAGTAACGGTCTCCAGTAACCGTAACGGTGTGACCGTTTTCTTCGAAGAAGTAGGGCGCGACAATGCAGCGTGATGAAACTGCACACCACACTGTGACACGAAGTGGATGCAATTCCGTCTCATGGAGTATCTGTGGGCTGGAAGCACTCCATATTCGACAATTTTGTTTGTTTATGTTGCCGTTTAAATCGAAATGGGCCTCGTCAGACATGAAAAGACAGTTCAACATGTTTCCATCCTCTTCCACCATTTGAAGCATCTTCTGGCAAAATTCCAAGCGAATCGGCAAGTCTGCAGCGTTCAGTTTGTTGGCCATTTGAATTTTATATAGGAATAAGTCCAAATCTTTGTGCATAATTGACTAATGACTGTCTGCTTACACCCATTTGAGCAGATAAGCTTCTTGTCGAAACACGTGGATTGTTTTGTATGGCAGCAGCTACAGCAGCGATTGTTTCCTCCGTTCGAACTGAAGGGTTTCGATGGTAAGGTCTTCTGTTGACTGTCCCATGCTCGGCAAAATTGTTTACAAGTCTTATTATGGTCCATCTGCTCGGAGGATTGCCGCCAAACGTGCGCCTATACTCTCTTTGAACCGAAACTACGGACTCCAGTGCGTGATAGCGGCGGACAATCCAAATTCTTGTTTCAGTGTCCCAGTTATCCATTTTTGTTAAATGTAAAAGTCAATCTGCAAAATAAAAAAAAATTAACCAGATTCATTAAATAGAAAAAAAGTTATTTAATTTTTTTTTGGTAGCGGCTTTCATTAGCCACCCTGTACTAGAAAAATCTTATCAAATTAGAACATGTTTCAATCATTTGGCATCCTATATACTTCTCCCCTTCCTTGAAAGAGTACAAATCTATTCGGTTTGCTCTTTAACCTCTCTATAACACTAGGTGCATGCTTATCAATGTGTTATCTCTCGAAGTAAGGCTGCATGCTCAACATTTGAAACACACCTTCAAAATCTGGAGTGAGGTGTCACAACTCTGTTTTTCAAAGGTTAAGGCTTATAATCGTCTACGAATTTTTTCGTTTATCCACTCAACTCGCTTTTGTTGCCATTAACCAGCAGATAAACTTTTAATTTTTTCATCCTTAATAACAGATTTAGATTTAAAACTGAACTGAAAAAAACGTCTAAAATTTTTTTAATTTCTTTTCATTTATTTCTGAAGGTTTTTTCAAGTCAATGAGTTTTTCTAATTACAATTTTGTGTTCGCCTTAGCTCAGTGGGTAGAGCGGACGACTGGGATGCAGAGTGCTTCGGTTCGAATACTGCCAACTGATACAAATGTTTTTTAACTTTAGAGACATTTCTGGTTTAAAATTTCAGTTTTTGATCATCAGAGATGAACATATTTAATTATCCATTTTATTCAAATTTAAACAATCAACATAAGTGATCAAATATAATTCGAAAAAGTGATAGAAAAATGATTTTCAGTTTTTTATCTTTAAGAGTGAACTTATTTGATTATTCCCCCTGTTAAATTTTATGGTAACTCCGAATTTCATCACCAGAATTGTTCAAAATTGATTGCGAAAAGTGATTTCAATATGATGATAAGTTTTTAATCATCAAAAGGAATCACATTTGATTATATCACGTGTTAAATTTTATTGAAACTCCGTATTTAGTCCCTAAAAATAATCAAAATGCAATCAAGTGCAGATATTTTCAAAAGTTATTCATCCAAATGCTGTGTGGGATAGAGGGAATTTAAACAGCTGCTTTCATAGATAAAGTTTTCTGTCACAATCAAAATAAATTTTTTTTTCAGATTTTTGATACAAAATTGATATTTCATTAAAAACAAGGTAAGTACTATAATTTTAAAACTTTTTCAAAAATAGTATTAATATTTCTAATATATTATATGCTTTCACAGAGCGCAAGTTTGGTATCAGATGCAGTTGAGGATAATGCTCGAATTCAGAATTTACATAGGCACCTACACACAATTTCACTCGAAAGTATGAATTTAGCTGTAAAATTTTTAAGTGCAACAGCGGGGTTGACGTCGCTCTAAGTCTACGCTCTCAAGGCCACCGATTTAAATGGCTCGACACTCCCGACAATGTTTGTTTTGATCGTTTCATGTTTGTTTACATCGATTGACGCTCATTTAAAACACATGTGTTTAGTTTTTTTTTTTTGAGAAAATCGAGTGGCAGTGGGAGCGTAACCAAAGCGTGAAAGACGAGTCTGAAGTTTATGGGTTATTTTACTTTATTTCATTTTGCTTAATATCGTCTGGTTTCATTTCAATTTAATTTTATTTCGTTTCATTTCATTTCACTTCACTTCATTTCACTTCTATTATTTGATTTCATTCCTTATTTTATTTTATTGCACGTCACGTCACTTCATTTCATTTTATCTATTTTGTTTTGATTCATTGTTTATAAATATTTACTACACTTAACCAATGTTTCTATAAATATATTATATATTGAAAATTGTTAAAATGCTAATATTTTTGAAAACAAGTGTAACCCCTTTCACCCCTTTTAAGTACAAATAAAATCAAAGAAAAGATGATGTATGTAAAGTTCCCTTTATAAAAAATAAACCATGGCTGCACTGGTGCAAAGAAAGATGCAAATTTGTTGTTATTATTGTCAGGCGTAATTAAATATTCATGTGCCTTGAGTTTAATTGCAAAAAGAATATTTGCTTTCCTTGACATCTCTATGTATAACTGGTTCATACAATTTTTTGTTTCTCTCATGTATTGCCATTTCTTCGAAGAAAATCCAAAGAGCAGAAAATAAGCTCATAAACTAAGAATAATGGTCATCGGGGAATACAAGTTTCTGAGTTTCAGTTTCATTCAAAGTTATTTTCTTGTCATTAGAATTTATTTCTTTGTTGTTTCTTTACCTAAGGATTTTAATTTTTAAAGAGATGTAGGTAGGATTTAATTTTTAATGATGATGTTAGATATCGCCGCTTGAAAATAATTAGAAAAAGTAAGTAAAGAAAAGGTAGATTATTTTTGATAGGACGAAGTGTTTTCAACTCCAAAGTAAGTAAATATGTGCATATTAAAGACGCTCTAGAGTCTAGCCTCATTTCAAGCAATGCAGTTAATGTGAACCCTACTTAACGCATCATGGTCTGAAAGACAGCTTTTCCGCCGATGTGTGTATGGCTTTTATAACTCCTACGACGGTATAAAATCCTAGGGTTAACTTAAAAAAATTAGTTCTTTTTGGGACTGCATTGTTAGTCTCTGGTTGTGGAATCGTTTTCGTAATATACACAGCACATTTTCGTTATTCGAATTGAAACTGCGTGCGCGCACCACGCAAGACTCCTTAGCTTTAAAGAGTATTTAGCCCCACATCTGTGCGAAAAGCACCGAGTTCTTACTTAACCTCAACTGTCGCTAGGTACGGTACTTACAGGTCACAGCTTGATGGGAATACATGATGAGCGCATTGGAATCCTATCAATTGACTTCTGTCGCAGCTGCTGAGATGAAGAGGAGATGGAAAGTGTTGAACACTTCCTTTTTAGCTGCCCCGCACTAGCTAGGACTCGTATGGAGTGTCTAAAGAGAAGTATGTACTTCGTCAAATATTTAGCGGAGCTAAGCGTTTCTGAAATCAAACACTTTCTTAACATCAAAAAAAGAAAAGCCTATAGCCACTATGGCCCATCCGTCCTGATTGTGTCTTTCGATTGTATTGTAAAACGACATGCTTAACAGGCATTTTCTGTTGATCCCCCATTTACACAAATTATAATAATAATAATAATAATAATAATAATTCCCAAACGGATTACCCACCATATCATGCCCAACCGGCGCGAGGGGCGCATCCGCATAACGCGCGGATTATTCGTTCGTGCCGAGTCGTTGAAAGGCTTTGGTTTGTTAATCGTCGAGATCTAAAACTGCTCAGCTACAGAGAAAACCTCATTAGCTAAGTAAAGTAGATATAGGATAGATTATACATTAAGAAATAACTAGTTAACAGAATAAAATTATTGTTAGAAGTTAATATAGAAGTCAAAGAATAAGAAACAATTAGTAGCTATGAATTAAGGATAGAAAGAATTGATTTTTTATGCTGAAAAGCGAGTCTGAAATATCAAATCTACCAGAAAGAGAGTTATAATCTTGACACAAACAGCGAAAAGGCTCATTTAACTGAAAATTGGTTCGGCACTGTTTTAAGAATAGAGGTTTAAAATTCCTTGAAGGACGAGACGGTACATTGAAGTTCACTTCACTTAGAAGAAATGGGCTGGATAGTGAACCATTTAGCAATTTAATCATAAAAATAATTCCAAGCATTTCCCTCCGACTAGAAAGTGTGTGTAGATTAATGAGTTTTAAACGATTCGTATAGGGTGGCAGATTGTACGAGGGATCCCAATGAAAATCTCTTAAGGCAAATAGTAAAAATTGTTTTTGAACTGATTCAAGGCGATCTACATGAACCTGGTAACGCGGGTTCCAAATTATAGAATTCATATTCAAGTATCGGTCTGACTAATGTAGTGAAGAGGGATTTAGTTACATAAGGGTCGCTAAATGCTTCAGACCGTCGTTTAACGAATGCTAGGACACCTCTAGCCTTATTGACTGTTGTGTTAATATGGCGGTTGAAACTGAGTTTATAGTCCATAGTAACCCCCAGGTGAACAAAATCATACAAGTGCCCAAGACTATAATTTTTAATTGTATAGGAAGCCGACTGAGAAATTCCAAGGGAAAACCCATGTGTTAACATTTTTTAAGGTTAAGTGGCATATAATTTAAATCGCACCAAGTAACTCCTGTATCTAGATCTGATTGTAGCCTATTTCTATCTTCAAATGACGCGAATGACATGAAAAGCTTTACGTCGTCAGAATATATACATTTTTGAAAATTTTATTATTGTAGAAATATCATCTATAAACAACAAGAACAGAATCGGGCCAAGATTTCTTCCTTAGGAACCCCCGAAGAGACATAAATGACATCGGATACTAAATTTTTGAACATTACTTTTTGTGTCCTGTCACTAAGGTAAGAAGAGATCCAGCGATTGAGACCCGGCTGGAAACCCAACTGATCGAGTTTATGAATAAGTAATGAGTGACACACTTTGTCAAAAGCTTTGCTGAAATCCGTATAAATAACGTCGGTATGCAGATTTTTTCTAAAGCCATTTAAGACATGACTGGTAAACTCAAGTAAATTCGTAACTGTGGACTTTCCCTTACTGAACCCGTGTTGGCAGTCAGCTATCAAAGTAGAGATCGGACCCGTAAGTTGATTTGTAACAATAGCTTTAAACAATTTTGGGATGACAGAAAGCTTTGCTATGCCACGATAGTTCTCTATAGAAGACCTACTCCCGCTTCTATGCAGCGGTAGAAGAAACGATTCTTTCCACGCAGTTGGAAAAGCACCACACTTTAGTAATAGATTGAACAAATTGGTAAGGGGTTGGTAAATATGCTTCGCACACTTTTTCAAGAAACATGTAGGAATCCTATCAGGACCACATTTAAAAGATTCTTTTAAGGTTTTAAGGTAAATTAGAACATATTTGGCGCATATAATTGGTGAATTAATTGAATTTGTCCCGTGTAGCTTATAAGGATAGTTGTGAAAGTTTGAATTGGTGACAGCAGAATAGTTAGAAGTGAAAAATTGAGCAAAGAAATTTGCGATATATTGATTATTGCTAGATAAAATGTCTTGATATTTCATGGCTGAGGGAAACCCTGATACTTTACGTTTAGAATTTACGAAACCATAAAATGACTTTGGATTGAGAATAATGTCTCTTTTGGTTTTAGAGATATAAGCTTTATAGCACTTTTTATTTAAATCTATGTACTTCTGACGTAGAATGGAATACAGTAAGTAATGTTTATTTAATCCGGATTTCTTATATAAATTAAATGATCGCCTTTTCCTATTTTTCAGAGCCTTAAGCTCTTTAGTAAACCAAGCTTGCGTAGGTTGATCATAAGTTAATTTACGTTTGGGAATAAACTTCTCAAATAGGCAGTAAATAGTTTGATTGAAATGTGAGACGTTTAGATCGATATCACAACCAAATTCAGGCCAAGTTTATTTAGACAGTTCTTTATTTAATTTCTTGTAGTTTGCTTTGGAAAAGTTAAAATCAAAGTTACTACATGAGTAGCATTGAGTGCCTTGGCCAGTACTTATGGTTTCGTAGACTATTTCCATAGAAGGGTGGTAAAGGTCTTCTGGTAAAACCAACGGATCCCAAAGATTTACAGAAAATTGGTTTATATCATCAACATACACTAAATCTAAGACTTTCCCAAACTTGTTAGCGGTAACATTTATTTGATTAAGGCAAAGATCGGAAATTCCATCTAAAAAATCACCCTAAACAATAATTGAATCTGAAGCTTTAGTCATAAAGTTAACAGTTTTGAACAGAGAGACATGTTGCATGTAGACTGAAAAATCTGATGCTGGAGGGATGTAGGTGACATCCTCTTCAGTATTACCAGTTGAGCGCAACCGATCTAGGGAAACTCGAAAAACTCCTGCTCAATTTCGATCAAGATACTGTAATCGGCTCAACTTTAATGTACAGTGTGCTACAAAACTAAAGCACCGAAATTCCCTTCTAAACATTTTACTCAAAAAAATCTTGAATGCACTTACAAGTCCAAGTTTCTGAAATCTTGGAAGTGCTGCACAGTATAGCTGAGAACTAATAAGAGAATCGTGAAGTATGATGGGATAAAAATATTGCTTGAAATGACAGTTAATACGCATTTCTAAGACAACAATGAATAACACGCAACTGCTAAAATACAAGAAATAAAACACTAAAACGAGCTGTTGGTCAATTGACCTCACTTGGTCTTTCTAGATAGTTCAAAAGTTCGATCTTCCATTTCCCGTTTGGACGGCAGATTTGAAATGTTCAATAAAAAATGGTCATGAATCATTCACTGCCGAATTTGGAACTTGTTGCTATCGGGAATTATCGAAACTAAAATATTATCAGAGAACGCGAATTCGTCTCGTATTGGCAGCGATCCTGTTAGGTTTCTTGGCAGTATTTATTATAAGGCAGCATTCGAATACTAATATTCGTCGAGTTTTCGATGCTGTTCGAATATTCGTTTCGGTTCGATTATTCGAATACTAGCCGGGTACACATTTTTTGATAGTAAACAAAAACAATTTTTGTAACATATTTTATTTTATTTTTTTTTAACTAACAAACGCATGTGCGTAGAGATATACATAAATACGTAGACGTCTACGAATATTGAAGATTAAATTGTGATGAGTGGGTACGGGTGTAGTGGAGTTGACGTAACTTGAAATCATACCACAAATAGAACACGTGGCTTGTATACCATCCGATCTATTTTGAAAATATCCCCAGACCCTTATTTTTCCGCTCATTTTGAAATTTGAAAAGTATTAAATAAATGGGGCAAGTGTTTCCCAACTAACGCAACGATCGAACCAAGGCGAATTCATATAATGCCGGATACTGATACAGTATTCAGTTTCTTTGAAGAATCCACGTTTATCCACTTTCTATGTCGGTTAATCAAAAGAGGTGGAAAATTGTCATGGCAACAGCTGACAACTTTGCCCAAGGCGAATTCATATACAGGTGATATCATAAGAACATATGAGCAGCGGCGTCTAGTGTCAAAATAAAAAATGTCTGTGCAATTTGACAGGAGAAGCCGCGAAAGCAAAAACAAACCACATGAAGTAAGTGTGTGTATACAGCAATTAATTCTCCCCGATATCATCTTAATCCATCGAATATTTGAATGTTCACAGGTTAATCGAATATTCGAATAATAGCAGCTCATCACATATTAGTAACATTCGATTTTTCGTAGCAAAAATATCGACAATCGAAGCTTCGAATATTCGAGCTATTCGAATAATTTGAAGAGCTCTACACGACTAAAAATTTTATCCTAGATTTTAAGCTATTCGTCGGTTTAAGCACTTTTTTTTAATGTTTTTGTAATAAATTTCAAACTGTTAAAGAACGTAACCAATTTTGAATTGAAACAGGTAATAGCACGCCGGCCATATTGGAAATTGCTTCTCTAAATCATCAGAACAACACAGCACATGTTAAAATGTAAACAAACCGATTGCAGGCAAGTTTGACAGTTTATCAAAAATTAAAATGAAATAATCTAATCAGCTGTTGAGACAATATTACCTGTATAGGTATGCCATGTATGTAGCCCAGAAAAGTTTAAAGTTTAGGCTAAAATTTTTAACCGTGTATGTACATCAAAGTACAAGTACCTACGTATTGCTTGAAAATTGCCAAACCACCGTTGCCATTTGATTTTCAGTTGGTCGCATGTGAGAAGACATTTCCGCTCTGTGACCGTGGCGATTGCCCATTTTACGTGCGACTTCTTTTATTTTCATTTTTGCCATTTGCCGTGTTTATTTATTTCGCTACGAGCGCACAAACAAGCATGAATGTGGGTATGAGCTGTTGATATTGTGATTCTCAGTCACCCCATAATCTTTCTGCCCTCATGTTTACTTCTTACAGATTTCTCTTTTTTTTTGATTAAGTAGAACAAAGGACCGGAAAATGGAAAAATAAAAATATTTTTCCAAAGAAATTAAACTTATTGTTTTCTTTATTTTGGCAATTATAATGAGACTTTAAACGTTTTGTTGTGCAGAGCGGGGTATATGCGATAACATTACTTACACATTTCACAGTAATTGAAAACATAAACAATATCTATACTACACATACAAAAAATTGCTTCAATTTTTGATTCCACCAAAAATATATACGTATATATGTGAAGATGTAATAGGTCTACGAGTATTTGCTATATTATTAGCTATATTGCTAGAACAATTCCTGTGGGGAAGTCAGTAACTAGTGAGAATAATTTCTGGTGCAGAGCTAGAGATAAAGTGGCTAATCAGAACTAGTGAGATAGTAACTAGATTTTCACTAGTTCCAAACCGGCAGTTGTGTAATAATTAAAATTTTATACAATTTAGATTCGTATTTGGAAAAATGTTTTGTTCTTGTAACGTTCTTTAAAGAAAGGTTAAAATTTGAAATCATAAATAAAAAAAAATAAGAAATTTATCAGTTGGTAGGGTTCGAACCGACCTGTCCCGCATCAGAGTCGAGTGCTCTACCCAAACAGCTACGGGGCACGCATTAATATTGTGAAAAAAGGTTACATATGTATACAATATGATAGAATGGTTTAAAATGTAGGCTCAAATTATTAGCCGTGCCTAAACTAACCGCAATGGTGTGGCGGTAGTGTTGCTGTACTACCACACCGAAGGTCCAAGGTTCGAGTCCTGGGAAATTTAACATCAAAAGTGGTTTTAAAAAGTTTTTCAAAACGGGGGTCGCAACCGTAGGCAGTCATTTGGCAAAAAGTCTCCGAGTGTAGTTCTGCCATGGAAGGCTTCTCCATATATTTTTTTTTAAATTCTAAACGAACTACATCGAAACTGCAGAGTTTGGAAATAGCTCAGAACTAGAGCAATATTAGCAATAAACGAACTGCATCCCAACTGTCGAATTTTTAACTAGTTCGGAACTGTCAAAAAGGTAATGCACCGGGAGACCATGTTAAACTCGCTAGTTGATTACATGTGAAAGAGATTGAAGGCGAACTATTTGTGGTTCGAAACGCAATAGATGCGCACCAGTTCAGAACTAGAGATTTTCCCCACAGGGATATTATGGCTGTATTCATTGATTTTGCTATCTAAATCAAAGGAAGATGGGCTAGATATGTATGTACCCCGAACTTTGTGCACATTTTGGAAAAGTTAAAGGGAGCTTTAGTAAAGAAAAAGATGATGTCAAATTTATGCGTAAAGTTGTAAGCAGTTGCTTTTCAATGTGAAAAGCAGGCCCAGATTTCGAACAACTACTAAAGGAACTTTTGCAGAATTTTTTTGTTGTAAAAGTGAGCAAAACACTAAAAATCCTCTTATTACCGACACATGTTGCCTAGTGTATATACTACTTAGACAGAAGTGGTTTCGGCGTTTGGTCAGAACGAGCAGTTAATTTATGCAATTTTTCAAAAATGAGCAAAACAACTAATTTTTCGATTTTGAACACTTTTAAAAAATTGTATAACATAATTGTGACGTGCTATAATATTTTCTTGCACATAACACTGTTGGCTGAACCGCTTTTCTCTAAAAGTATACATAATACCTCAAAAAGCATATAGGTTTTTTTTGTTGTTGCTTAGCATATACAGGCAGTGTGATTTATATCTTAAATATGACTAATTATTTAATTTAGTTATAGTTTAGAATTTTTTTTTTGCCTATAAATCATCCACTATTTCTACGAGTAAGGGGTGCCGGCTAGTACCTCAGCATGCTAGTATTTGGGCAGGCACGCCGTATTCCTTTTTAAAACTTCTTGAAGACAGGGGAAAACTATTCAAAAAACAATCTGGGCCACTTTGGTCAATGCTATAGAAGTGCAGTCATTAAAGCAGCGTAAATATTACCTTCTTGGCTAGAGTGCAACTTCTAATCCCACTCTCCCACAGCTGTCGCGTTATCCAACAGTGGTATGTGGTTCATTAACACACGACCAAGTAATAATAATGACTATTGAATTACTAGTTTGTTTTTATTGAAAAATCATCAGCCAAGTTGTCTACTCAAGCTAACTCTTAATATTTCGCTATTTGAGAAATGACTTTTAGGCCAGGAATCGAACCAGATAACTGCAGAAAATTTTATTCCAGTTCGTTTTTGTTGTATTTGTTACCACTACATACCCATAAAAACTAAAAACATAGTTGAGGGGAATGTTCACTGAAAAAAAATTGACTGCACTATACCCAATTACAACAAATCAAATATTTGAAGTGTTCGAAGTACTTTTTAATGACAGCAACAAACTGAAAAGTCCAATTTGCTTACTTTCAAAAGTAATAAAAAAATTCCGAGAACGGAGAACTGGAACATTTTCGCTTAAAATTGAAACAATGTCTTTGTCTTTCGTCCTTGACTTTTGTTGTGTTCATGCGATAAAATAGACGGTCATATAAAAAGATTAAATATAAATTCTTTAAATTCTTAAATTAAATAATATGTACATGTATATAGAGCTGAATACAAAAGCAAAGTTCTTGTGAGCTCGGCGCAATTGAAAACAAGTAAGGAAGTCTAAGTTCGGGTGGAACCGAACATTATATACCTAGTAGTGATCTATTATGGCATACTAATTAACGCAGGTCTATTTTAATACATTTCAGCTCGTATTATAGAGCCAGCTGATTGTTTTCAATAAAAACACTTTTGTTATGAGTTTTGAGGGGTAAATTAATTTAAAAAAAAAAATGTATGGCGCGATATACAACATGTTCCTGAGAGATTTTTCCGCCGAGCTTCCCTTCCAACTTGAATTTTTTCTAACAAAGTGGCGGGACCTACAGATTTTTGCCGACTTCGAACGGCATCTACAAAGCATATGAATTTTTGCTGAGAAGCCTTCCATGGCAGAAAGACACTCGAAGACTTTGCCAAACCACTGCCGAGGGGCGACCTCGTTTTGAAAAACTTTTTCAAACCACTTTTGATGTTACCTGTCCTAGGACTCGAACCTTGGACCCTCGGTGTGGTAGGCCGGCAACACTACCGCCACTCCACGGCGGCCGTATTAGTTTATTTGTATATAAATAGCTTTCCCACAACAACTGCTAACCACATTTTTCAAAATACATGCACATTTCATGTTTGAAAAATTTGCGTTCAAGTAGACAGACGGACAGACAGACAGACGGACGGGGAGACGGACATGGCTAAATCGACTCAGCTCATCGTCCTTATTATTTCAGTTTACTTATTGATGGGCCCATCTCTTCTTCTTCTCATACTTACAAACATTTCATGTTCATTAAAGGTATGAAAATCAAAAAAGGTATGTGACTACCCTATTGCAGTGGGGTATTAACAACTTTCCCGGATATTTCACTTGTGCGTTATCCGATTTACTTACCTTTTCAAAATCTTTCGTATAAAAGTGGGCGTGGTTCTTAACCAATTTCGTCCATTTTTTTCCGGAACATAACTTGTATTTATATAAATATGTGTGCTTAAGTTCGTTTCGATATCTGAACGGTTTTGGATTTATGATTAATATTATTTATAAATTTGACTTAATCAAAAGTGGGCGGTGCCAAGCCCCTTTTTAAGAATTTCTTGAAATATTAGTTTTCTGCCTTATTAATGTACAAGTGTAGGTGTATTATTTACTGAATAATCACTTTTTTGTACTTTCGAAAATATTCTATGTATAAAAAGTGGGCGTAGGTATCATCCGATTTCGCCCATTGAACATGGCTTAATCAATTTATTTTTTTCCTCCTGAACTTTTTGATATAAAAGTCAATGTCTATCTCGATCCGTTTATGCCGTTATATATCACAGTAAACCGACTAAAGTTAATATACCTTATGTACGTAGCACTACTAGGTATAAAAATATTGCTAGCGGCAACAGCCGAAAGTGTTCCTGTATATATACTATAACAGAATTTATAAGCTTTTTGTCGTATCTTTTTTTGTGTTGCTTTTGATTTTTGCTTCAGTTAAGGTTATGTCCAATCCTATCAACTCCCTCAAATATAGCGCTACTATCACAATGCTTATACATATGTATTGTATTGTGTAGTCCATGAGTGAAAACGTAAAATCATTGTATAATGCCAAAATCGCCAGAATGGAAATTATTTACATTTGCAAAAATCCATTTCAGGAAATTGAAAACATGAATCTGCCTTTAGCCGTTTATAGCGCTAATCAGTACCGGAACTTTATTTAAATAGTACTAGATTTAGTACCTTTTTTGAAATATTTAAGGAATCCGCCAAGGCAATAACTTTTGGCCATAATCTACTACAATTTTTCATATGAAGTAAATATTAAACCGAACATTATATACTCAGCTGTGAGTTATAGCAACAAAGTTAGAGTTATTTTTTCTTTATAACCTCTGCCTATATTGTATTTGTTAATCAATACCAAAAAACTTTGGGATCTACTTTCATTAAGTTAAACTGTGTTTGAGAGCCATATTACTTAAGCTTTTTAGCTTTTTATGTGCCATTCATCGGACATCATTATAAAAAATGTGGGCGTGCCTATCGTAACCGATTAGGGTCACGTTGTGTATAGGCTCGACCTAAGTAAGCGTTATCGGGACCCAACGATGGCTTTAATACAAGGGGCTTAAGATGAACGGGTACTAATAATGTCCGAAAATACTATCCAAAAACCCGGTGGATGCCTGGTTTTTACAGGAGGAATTCTTCCAGGAACAACAAGGAGAACTGACATTCAAAGTACTAAGAGTACTTATGAAATATATGTTTTAGCACCTAACTTTGCCAAGATGGGACCGGACTAGCGCCAACTTATTGTGATTATGAAGAATCTTCTACAAAATTTTCCTAAAAAGGCTGCTTAAGGTAACTCTCTTTATGTTAAGAAATGTATGAAAAATATTTTAATGAGTATTTTGTGTATACTTGGCAGCTAAGCCTTCGTGTTTACATTAAAAATCTATGAATTTGGTAGTCCTTAAGAAATTAGTATGATTTTTACTACCTTTTATTTGGTCATTTACTACGATTGTGCTCTTCGCTAGTTGAAACCTTGCGCTAATATGTAAACGAGCAAGACGAATTTCCAACGACGCATTTAAACCCTGTAAAAAATTGTGGGATTAGTCTCTAAAGAGGGTATTCCGTAGTTAATCCCTTTAGTCTACATTTGTCTGTAATCCAATATACATAAGTAAATTTTTATTTGTGTAGCATACTCATAGGAGTTAAAAGTACCCGTTTGGCTAGAAAGTGGATTAGGCCTTTCGTACCCGTTCGGGTATGGGTACAATTAATCAATCCATAGGGCATGATTAAACAAATGTAAACAGTCTAGTCCGTACAAAGTGATCAGAACTGGCATTAGTCGCATCCCCTTTTGCGACTCTTCTCCGACGCATCCTAGACTAATCGCACTTTTTGCAGGGGCTATATACATACATATGTGTGTGTGGGTGGGGACTTCTTTTTCTAAATTATGCATAATTCCAAAATAGATATTAATTCATATTAGGTGACGTTCACAAAATAAAAAAAAGTAAATATTTGGTATGAATAATCCATGAAATCGCTTAAAGCCAAATTAGAAAGCAAACTACCGCATTTTGCTAGAATTTGAGAAACTTCCGAATCTAATTTCTTATCCCAAAATGTTGTTTCATCATCATATACAAAAGTAAACTCAAACTCTATTGCGTGTCAGAATTTTAATTGCAATTTACTTTCATTAAATCATTTCCGTTAACAAAAGTATTATAATTAAGCACATGGGAATGTAAATGAAAGGAATTCGTAACGAAATATATAAGATGGTTCTTTTATTATGATATTCTAATTGATTGGTTTCACAGCAAACAATCACGCTATGAAATCAGTCGACTGAGAATGTGAATAGCCAAAGTGTGGATGTTAGTTCATTGGATTTTTTTCTTACTAAGAATATTAGTACCCTGCCAGAATTTTGTCACGCAATATAAGTTTGTAGGCGGATACTAGGATATTTGAGTATTACAGAAATATCCAAAGCTTACATTGCGTGTGCAAGTTCTTTTTTATTAACTGAGTTCGTCAGCTTTTCCAATCGTTAGTTCTAGTTAAAAGAGAGCGCTATTCTGTCAGACCTACAACTTTGCCCACTGAGCATCAGAAACACCTTCGCAATATCTCAGCTCAAAAATAACAAAGCGCCGGAAAATGATCAGCACTGCCTCTTTTCAAAAAGGGTAACAGGGAAGATAAAAACAATTATAGGCCAATTTCATTAGTACCTTCCATTTCTAAGGTTTTCGAGAAAGCCCTTAAAACCGTATTCTATTATTTCTTGAAAGCAAGAGCTTCTTCAGCCCTAGGCAGTTCGGATTTAGAGCCAACCGGCCAACCGAGGATGCTCTATTAGAATTTTGTACTTTTATTTACCAAGAGTTGGACAGTAAAAAAAATTGCGCGAGTCTTTTCGTTGACATCACAAAAGCTTTTGATACTGTGGATCGTGTAATTCTACTTGATAAATTATATTATGCTGGCTTTCGAGGATTTATACATGAGTGGTTTAAATCGTATCTTATTGGGAGAGTACAACACGTTAAAGTTTGCGGAAACCTTAGTAGCTCCAAACCAATTAAAATTGGCGTTCCACAAGGTTCTGTTCTCGGTCCTATTTTATTTCTGGTTTACGTAAATTCAATTTTCGATATGCTATTCTTGGGAAAGGTCACTGCTTTTGCAGATGATCTAGCGATAGCCTATGGCTCAGCAAATACGTTTGACTTGATAAGTAGCATAAACCATGATGTACATATTTTAAGAACGTGGTTCGCTAAACACAAGCTTATTGTTAGCAATAAAACTAAACTAATGTTTTTTAGCTTGAATGCAAAAATAAGACCAGACGTAGACATTGCTTTCCACTCCTCGAGCTGCGAGCGTCTTGCTCTCCACAATAATTCGTGCCACATGGTTCAAAATGTTATGTTTAATCCGCTTAATACTTGCAGTAACGAGTGCTTTATAATTGATGTTGTTGAAGACTTTGGGTATCAGAATATGAACTGGGGCATCCACATATCCCGCCTAAACCATTATCTCCAATATTCTTTACGTTAAGCTGTTGGGGGGGGGGGGGGGGGCGCTCCCACAACAAAATTCAGTCTATCCTAGTTTTACAAAAATTTGTTATTCGTAAAATATCTAATGTAAATCGACTGCATCCCTCAAGAGAGCTTTTTAGAAGTCTAGAGATTCTTCCAGTAAGAGACGTTTATTATTTTAAAGTTTTAAAAATCTTTTTCATTAGATTTGGTTATCTGCATAGTATGAGGTAGGAAACTTATAACCTTAGGATAAACTTTCATCCTACAGTTATTGTACCTTCTTCCAGAACCACACATTCAACTAAGTTCTATACAATTGTATCCAGGAAACTTTTCAACATACTACCCTCCGAAATTCGTGCCATGAGGAATATTCTACAATTTACAAAATGTGTGAAATCCTTTCTTTTGAGTTTCTCACGTAATGAAATCGAAGTTTTGCTACGGCCTATTCAATAAGCAGCTTAATAACAGAGAGCATAAATAAATAAAAAAAAAAAAAAATTATAATTTTCTTTATTTAATTTTATATACTATGTACATACACTGTTCTTTCTTTACTCACTTACATATATTTAGCTTTCCAATAGTTGTATCTTTGTAATTAGGTTAAAAATCATAAGTAGGTTTTTATAAATTATAACTCAATTTCAATATTTAGCAGTCACCCCACTGCACTAATGTAATAATATTTTTAATAGATATAACATTTGTCACTATGTTAAGCTTAACATAAAAAATGTCCTACCTTTTTCTTATATCTATTCGATCTCATAAACTTATTATTCATTCGTTAGTTTATACTTTATAGTGTTAAACTTTTTTATTTTTTAATTTGCTATTTTGCAAATTTGCTTACATATGTAAATAGATAGATATGTATAAGAAAAATGCTCAATAAATGAAATGAAAATTTTAAAGCAGGCTGTACTAGACATGAATCTTCCCTGCTAAGCTTATACGTGGTGTATTTAAGACAAAATATTATCAAAGGAAATTTATTGATTAGCATAGATACAAGCATAACGCAGCGATTTAAAGGTAAACGACTTCGATGGAGAGGTTGTGTTAAGCGAATGGAGCTAGAAGGACTCCTATCGACACCCGATTTTCGCAACAAAAGAATGGAGTTTAAAATAAAAAAAAATCAATATGATCAATATGGGGTTCCGTTAGGAATAAGTGAATGCTTAAATAATGATGACTGCCCTGACTTGAATTATAATGATCCTTAATTTGGGTATGTCGATGCCCACACGAAACAACGAGGAATTTTAAAGAAATACTTTTAAATTACGTTAAGTTATGGCAGGGTGTGTTTGCGTGTATGCGTGCATGTACATATGCAAGGATATAAGCAAACACTGAAGGGAACTCAATGAAACAACCCTGTAGGGTAATCAGTTAACTATAAGTCGACTATTAGTTCACTATTTTTCAGCTAGCTTTGTCTTTCCCTCAATTACTTTACATTGCTTTTAGCTGACTACTTTTACATGGCGATGGCGCCGAAAAAGTGTAGGGGTTTTCAGATGACTACAAGTTGACTACTTTTATGTGGACTTTTATCCAGCTCAATACTAGGCAATTTTTGGTACTTTTGATTCCTATACTTATTAGTTAATTAATATATAAATTTTAATTATATTATGTGTGTTCATGTGTATCATGCATAAATATGTGCATGTCCTGCTTTCAAAACATGGTCATTAAGCCATAACCGTGTTAAGGCATGCACATTTTCAATGAAATATGAAATGAAAATGTATTGATTCTAATGAAAAAAGTGACACATAAAGAAATACAATTGAGTTTTTTTTGTTGGCAAATATTTTTATCTGATCCACATAAAAATAAATTTCAAAGTTTACACAAAGCTTAGGAAATTTAATTGAACTTTAAAAAAGGGCCATCAAAATCTTAAAATTTTTTTAGAAGAATTTCTAGAAAATTTTTGAGTAGGTAATGCAAGTTAAACTCGCTGAAAAATTTCTCTGAGTTTTGAGTTGAGTGATTTCTTTCATACAACGCATGAAGAAAAATTAATTTTGTATGGAAAAAAATACCCAAAATCCTTGACAAAAAAAAATTCTAAAAATACAGCGCAAATTTTGAGGTACTTCTAACTTGCATATTATTGTGCTAAAATTTTCTTGAAATTCTGTCCAAAAATACGATTGTATCGAAAACTACAATTAGTTCGATAGTAACTATATTTTCAATAGTTTAAAATAGGCAGTTGAGTAATCGTTACTACGCATTTCTTATTACATTTGAAAAATCAGAGATGCTTAATTCGGTTTGTTTGTTCACAAAAGAAAATTATTAAAACTAGAGTTCGCCCAGTGATTGAAATTCAACCAGTAAACTTTATTTTATTTTATTTTTTTGTTTATCTTTTATCCGCCTTTTTTTCTTCCTTTCTATGTCGTTCCTTTCCTCTGACATATTTTTATTTTCCTTGATTTCTTCTTTTACTCTCTCATTTTATGTTTTCCTTTCCTCAAACTTCTTTTCCTTTCCCTTCCCTTCCTTTTATTTTCTTTCTTTCCCCTTCGTTTTCTTACCTTTCCTTTAATTCCGTTTTCCTTCCCTTCCTTTCATTTCCTTACCATTCCTTTTTTTCCTTTAATTTTCCTTCCTTTCCTATCCTTTCCATTCCCTCCCCCTTCTTCCTTTCCTTTCCTTTTCCTTTTCTTTCCTTTTTTTCCTTTAATTTTCCTTCCTTTCAATTCTTTTCCTTTCCTCTATGTTCTTTTAATTTTCTTCGGTGTTTAATACTCTTTATAAGTAATCATTTATTTAATTTTTGTAAACCCTGTTTGTAGGTATCAGCAATGAATTTTACATATTTGCTCATATTTTACATTGCTTGTTTAATGTATCCAACAAAGCAACTTGTCGTGCTCTCAGGAGAGCAGCTGACACTGGGCATCGTAGCCAGTAATCAATACAATAACAACAACTAAAGCAAAAATGCATGACATAACATAGTATCTATAGTGCGAATACTTATTTTTCATTGGTACACTACCAACTCTTCGCACTCACAGTGAGAGCCGACCACACGAATAACACAAAAACATGCTTGGCAAGTCTACTCACACTACTACGGCTCTTAATTTTTTCCTACAAAGCAACTCCTCGGCCATGCTCACGATTCAGCATAGTACACAAAAAGCAAGTACACACACACACAGCGTGTCTATAGTGTGAATAAGTGAATGTGTAGTGGTGTGACTTTTATGTAAAATTTTTTATATTAAAATGATTTTTTAAATTTTTTTTATTTACGGATAAAAGTACACCTCAAAATTTCCTATCTATACATATATAATTTGTATACCTTAGAATTATAGTTAAGCAGAAAACGGTTCTACGTTGCATTTATCTTGTCTATTTATATATAAGATAATTGCATTTCCTTAATTCACCAAACTAAATTACTAAAATGCAACTGTTACAGTTTAAACGAAACAAATCAACGAACATAAGTCTTAAACTGTGCTGCCAAACTTTTTTTAACGCTATGAACCTCGTTCGTTAATGTTAATAAACGAAAATGATTTATTCTGATAATTACCTTATCTATTAAAAAAAGAATGGTTTCAAGAGAAACGATTGTTTGTTTCAGTAAACGATAATATTAAAGTCACGATGCATTCTTGAAAAAAAAAATCATTCTTCTAATAATTCCTTTTGGTATTTCTTTTTTAAATTTGAGTCCTAATTATTATTTTTTTTAATTAGTGAATAAAGAACTTTAGTAAGAAGCAACTAAAATGAGATTTTTTTTAGTTATATATCTGAATCAGGCCTGTTAAATAACTACACGGTTAAAAATTTTAGCCTAAATTTTAAACCATTCGTCGATTTAAGCAATTTTTTAAACTTTTTTGTAATAAATTCCAAACCGTTTAATCACCTACACCAATTTTCAGTCTATTGTGATTTAGATTTAAAACTTGACTGAAAAAAACGTCTAAAATTGTATTTATTTCTCTTCATTTATTTCTGAAGGTTTTTTCAACTCAATGAATTGAAGAACCTAACCAATTTTGAATTTATTGCGAATTAGATTTAAAACTAAACTGAAGAAAACGTCTACAATTTTTTTAATTTCTTTTTATTTATTTCTGAAAGATTTTTCAAGTCATTGGATTTGTATTCGTCGTAGCTAAGTGGGTAGAGCAGACGACTGTGATGCGGGTAGCGTAGGTTCGAATCCTACCAACTGATACAAATGTTTTTTATGTTTTTAAATTGTTAAGGCATTTCTGGTTTAAAATTTAAACTCTTTTCTTCACGGTAATTTTCTTGAAAACTGGCATAATTTAAATTCTAAACCAAATTTGGTTTGGACATATGTACATATTTGTAGCCCAGAAAAGTTTAAAATTTAGGCTAAAATTTTAAGCCGTGTATAATTGCTCGTAATGATTGCAGGTGCGGAACTATCGATAGAGGGGGTCGGAAAACACGAGTTATAATATATATATTTTGATCTCGCTCGGAACAAACGGAATAGTACCAATGAACGAAATACATACATTCTCACTGTATAATACGTAGCAAGTAAGAAACCAGAGAAGGGAATGCAAAAGGCGCACAATTAGAGCTTTTTCCTATAGGGAGTATACCAAGTGTTTGAATAGCGACGAAAATGCTAAGAAAGAAGCAAACAAAGCGCAACAGAATTATCAACAACGGATTGAATAAATAAAAAATGTTAAACTGTGTATTGTGCAGCGAAGCGTAATTCTAACACCTGCAACTTGCGAATGCTTTCCGGTATAACTGGAGAAAATAACTGAAAATCTAGAGACACACTCATTGAAATAGTTGGGGTATTCACTTTGGCATCGGTTTTCAGTGATATGCTTAAAAATAAATTTATTTTTGTAAAATGGATAAAATAAAAACATAGTACCTACTCAAGCAAAGACATTAAGTTTATGCTAACTTTATTGGTGTATTTGAACATAAAAATGTAAATAAGTACACCGAGGAGCAAAAGCTGGCACAATACAAGGAAAGTTATCTGCATTCCATTCACATAAAAACTTTTCTCGGTACTTAAAATTTGTAAAATTTGTAAGCTGCGCTAACAATGCTTATAATATTAGTTGTTGAGAAAATAAATAAAAAATTATTTAAATGTGTGCTTTTCTTGCGTTTTTTCAGCCTGATAAAAGCATTAAAGGTAAAACCTTTAGAGCAATTAATTTAAAATCGTAAATGCTTCGTAACCAGGGAAATCTCGTAAAAAGAAAGTTCGTGACCTTTGCTTTACCAACCATTTGTGGGTTGAATGTATTGCCCCATTGAAAATATTTTTGATGTTACACAGAAAACTGAAAAGCATCAAATGCCCAGTAGCAAATATTAAAGATTGTTCCTCAAACAACAACTAGTATCAACAATATCGTTTACTGGTTTTTATACTCAAATGAGAATAGCTCAGAGAATATATTTATTAGTCTTGTACGGCATAAACCAATCGAGAAGGATATACTCGTAGATTTATATATGTATGTACATGTAGTAAGGTATTTAACAGGAAGAAGGAAATCGATAAAGAGATGCTCGGAGGTCCGTCCGTCCAGCTGCAAAGACGATAGCTTAAGCAAATTTTTATATATCTAATTGAAAGTTGCTTTGGAGTGTTCTTGGAACCCATCTCCAATAGCTATTTAAAATCGGAAACGGACGATAATCACGCCCACTTTTTATCTATCGAATGTTACGGAAAACACCAATGAAGTGATTCAGTACTTAATATATAGTTATAAGAATCAAGTTCGGTGTCATACATTATCAAAGTGGAGTGGCAACAAAGATGCTTGATTAAGTCAATTTCACAAATATTATTTACCGTAAACCGCAAGCCGTTTCAGAACACAAACTTGGCCACCCACATTACCCTAATTATAGGGAAAAAGCAGGAGAAAAATTTAAGAAATTGTTTACGGTCCACACCCACTTTTATATAAAAATATTTAAAATGAGAATAGATAATTGGATAAATCTGCTTATTACCACGCTAACTTTTCATGAGTTTCGAAAAAATGCCCCGAAAAATTCGGTAATTTATATTTCGTAAGCGAAAAAAATGATTGAAACCAGACCTGTTAAGTAATGATTGATAATCATAATGATTACCGGTTTGATGGATTATTTTTTGGAAAAGCATATTAATGATTTATTGCCCATTGTTTTCGGTTGTTAATGATTATTTTAAAAAACAATCATAATTTTTTATGATTAAAAAAAAATTAGAAAATCAAAAATAATCAAAAACAATCAATAAACTATTTTTTTATTACTTTTGATTATTTTTGATTGTTTTTGATTATTTCATTACTTTTGATTAGTTTTTAATACTTTTGATAATTCTTTCTTTTTTTTGATATATTTGATTCTTTTTTTTTCAATTTTAATCAATGAGTAATTGCGCATTTCTGAAAACAACTAAACTCATCATTAATGATTGAAGAGCTATCAATTCAATTGATTACTCAATTCTAATGGGAATTCAACAGGTTCGATTGAAACTTTGCAATAGAACAGCTTAAGAAAATGGTGAAATTAATTTAAATGATACTTTTTTGCTAAAGCTCACAGCTGAGTATATAATCCTCTCTGGAACCCGAATATAGACTCGCTTACTTATTTGCTTTACATTTGTTTGTCATTCAATTACAAATTTTTTTTGAAGTAAGCTAACTAAAATAAATACATAATGACTTTGAAAGAAAAAGAGCACTTTCACTACATAATATTTTTGTCCTGCTCCTTGGTAACCATAGCATGTAAAATTCAAAAGTCATGTCAATTTTGTGAGTGAAATAAACTAATGTGAACACTGTGAGTTTGATTGGCAAACCCAGCAAAACGTCGATGCGCAAAATAAGACATGCTCAAAGACTTTTGTTTACTAATTAACTTGCTTTCTAAAGAAAAAACTTAGAGCCAAAAAGTGAGGCGAGAAATGAAAAACTCTTGAATGACGCCTCTAAGCGTCAATGCTTATGACTGAGCATGATTATACTAAAGTCTGCTAGTTACTTAGATATTTATTGTATGTACATGTTATATTAAGACATGCATGGATGAAGGTGTTAAGTTGCAATTTTCGACTCCTTTTGACCTACTTAGTACTGAGGGATTAATACCCAATTTTGCGCACTTGTCAAGAGCCGATGACAACATGATCTGCTACATAAAATAGGTCTGCTGAAAGGCGATACCAATTTTATACAAAGTGACCGAGGTCTTCCTTTCTGTTCAACATGATTCCACGATATGCAAAACAATTAGACAGTACCAGTATTCTCGAAATTGGAGCGCAAACTGGAAACGTTCCAGGGATGGTTATAGTATAAAAATACTTTTGATCTTTTTGTGAAAACGGGGGAAAAGGGGTGTGCACCTCCGAAAGAAATGGGATTTTTCATATTGCATATGCGTGGAAGTATTTAGGCTAAACCACTGATATTAAACTACACGGCTAAAAATTTTAGTTTGAATTTTAAACCATTCGCCGGTTTAAGCAATTTTTTAAACTTTTTTGAAATAAATTCCAAACCTTTCAATTTCCTACACCAATTTTGAATTTATTGCGAATTAGATTTAAAACTGAAAAAATTTTTTTATTTTTTTTCATTTAGTGGGTAGAGCAGACGACTCTGATGCTGGGAGCGTCGGTTCGAGTCCTGGCAACTGGTACAAATGTTTTTTATGTTTTTAAATTGTTAAGGCATTTCTGGTTTAAAATTTAAACTCTCTTCTTCACGCTCGTTTTCTCGGAAACTGGCATAAATTAAATTCTAAACCAAATGTGGTTGGACATATATGTAGCCCAAAAAAGTTTTAAATTTAGGCTGACATTTTTAACCGTGTAAGAGTTAAATGAAGGGGGATAAATGGGATTTTTCATTTTGCATATCTCTGTAAGTATTCATGCTATAATAAAGCTCAAGGACAGTCATTCAATCGCATGTGTCATCTATGGTTCATAGTACGTAGTCTGCTCCAGAGCTGACTCAAATAAAAGTCTTTTTTTATACCTTTCATGAACATGAAATGGTCCGATGTTTGTAAGCATGAGAAGAAGAAGATACACCCACCTATAAGTTTACCGAAACATTCAGGGCGATCTGTTTGTGGGTTGTGGGCTATAAATTTTGCAATTAAAAAGCAAGGAACGTACAATTTTTCAAGTTTGATACTTATTATGTATGTAATGTGTGTAGGCAGATCGGACCTACATAACATATAGCTCCCATACAATCGATTGTTCCGATAAATGGGGTTTGGGCTATTTAGCTCGAATTTTTAGGTTAGGTTAGGTTGAGCTGGCCGGTCTGTCAAGACCTCACATAGACTGAAAATGTCCATAGTACTAACAGAAACGAAAACCCTATCAAGAACCCGGATCCACGTTAAAGAATAACTCCGTCCACTTGGAAAAACTTTAAGCTTTCTAGGTCCCATCCTACTCACTGCTTCGAGGTAGGAATTCACCGCTCGGTAGGCAAAAGTTACTGTGGTCACAAGAACTAATGTCAGTTTTAGGAATCACATAAGCTGTTTTTCCAACCCAATATTGAGTTTTGTTGGTAAAGCAATTTTTGGTTGGTTGTTATTGCTTGTTGCCACAGAAGCACTTGAACTATTACATTCACTGAAGGAGATTGAAAACATTTGAACGAAGTAGTTCGTACATTTAGTGAATTGATTCGTTCAATTGAACTAGTACGTTCACGAACTTTAAACCGAAAAAAGTTTACTATTTTAGATGCTAAAAAAGATGTGTACCTATGACGTGAACTTAATGGAATATATCGAGCCCTAACCGCACTTTTGGCGAAACCAACAAAATTCTGAAAATCCGTGTTTTGACATATATCGATAATTCTGTTTATTTTAAACTATGTCACAAAATGTTACAACTCTAATATGTACCATTAAAAAAATAAAGCAAAGGCAATTATGATGTAACCAACATTTTTCTTTATGATTTTTTATGTTTGTAAACTAAAAAACCTTCTCCTGTAAAATTTTATTTTTGTGGGTTACACTAAATTGGCTGTTAAGGCTCTATATTACCCTCTAAACGTATTTTTGAAATGTAAACAGTCTCTTTTTATATTGAGCTTTTTAAAATTGAAATTTTCTTTTCTTTTTTTCTATTGTCCTTTGAATAAGTCTCAAGAAAACCCGAAACTCGGACCTCACATTTTTTGAATCCCGAAATCTTGAAATTCTAAACACATACAGTTTTTCACATAAATAAGTACACACCCCTTTTTGTCAATTCTCACCAATTTTGGTTTCAGCAAATTTATTTTACCTAGTTTTCTATAAGAAAATTTGTCACTATCTAACACAAAACTTATAAATTATATTTTAAAAATGTAGGTAGTGTGTACTTATTTATGTGAGGAACTGTATGCGGGATTGAGCGCACTCACACATATATGAATTTCCATATTTATTTGCTTCTACTAGGTTTGACAATTTTTTTCCATACATCCGGCACTAAAAATCCACGGTTTAGTTGCATCAAAAGTGTAAGCGTTATTTTCAGTTTATTTCTCACAAGTTTTTTGCCTGCCGGCATTCTATATGAACAACATCACAATTAATTGCCTTTGTTTTCGCTCACTGGCTAACTTTATCCTGCACATTGTTGCAACTTTTTAGTAGTTATGGTAATCACTTTGTCGCCACTTTTTAGCAAACTTTTTCCCTTTCTCCGCTCCTTGGGGATTTTGACATCGAATAACGTCGCCTTTGCGCTTTTATTGGTTTTTTTTTTTTACTTACTATGAAATTTTTGTTTTATTTCCAGTACTGAAACAATTTCTACTGCGAACCTTAAATCGCTTCGCACAGAGTTTTCGTTTACCTTAAATTCTCTAATTGCGTACTTTCTCCCAACTAACAGTTTCGTTCTAAACAAATTGTAGCCGATTACAAAATGTCGAATGAGCCGTACTTTTCCGCTTGTTGCAGTTTTAGTGTTTGAATTGGTGCAAAAATACTTCCTCCAATTAGCAAATTTCTCTCACTGCTCGCACTGTAGCCATTATATGTATAGTTCAAGCGTGGAGTTTTTTGGAATACCATGGCTTAAGCAACAACACTTAGTCAGGTTAAGTTCTGCATAGTCGAGGGTGGTGAAAAAAATTTGAGGAAAAACCACACAGTAGAACTTCAAAATCTCTCGCAGGCCCAGATCAATTTCGTTTGCTAAAACCAATTGGAATTTAAGAAAAAGTGGAAAGGAATTTGTTGTCACAGCTACCTCATAGGAAACGGTTCAAAGTAACTTCGTGAAAGTGAATGTGCATAGTCAATTATAGCTTAAAAGGTTCCCTGGTTTACGCATTGAACGTTCTACATTTTACAATAGCCGGGGTACCATACATGAAAGGAAACCACAATATTTTGCAATTTCAGTTGCCTCAATCAAATATAGGTACTTATTTTTAAATTTTAACTTCAGCACAGTGCGACCAATATATGACATTAAACAGTTTATTCGATCATACATATATTTGAAAGACCTTTTTACTAGTAACTGTACAAAAAAATTAAAATTGTTCGGAAACCCATGTGTAGTCCTCTAGCTCTCTCACGAAAGCGTCATATTTGCCCCTATTTGAAAAGAATAAATAAAATAGCATTTTGGATTTCACAACAAGGTTAAAATGTTACAGAAAAATTATTTTTCAAAAACTGGAATGGCGGTCCTCACAGATCAAAATGGTTTTATATAGAATTTAAAACTAATTTCAATATCTTGAGATGTGCAATGTATTTTACAAACGGTGGATGTGACTTATTTATTGCTGATTACATATATAACAAAACAAGCCGGCTCTTAAGCGCAATACATATTCAATTTAAACTCTAATGGGCTCTTACTTAAGTAAAAATTTACTAAAAAGACGGGCTAGTATTTCTTGTAGCCAATTTTGTATCAAATTTTCCACGAATTACATCGAAAAAATTTTTGACCTTTCATGAACATGAAATGGTATTATAACTTTGGTCCGATGTTTGTAAGTATGAGAAGAAGAAGAGATAGACCCACCAATAAGTATACCGAAATGATCAGGGCGATGAGCTGAGTTAATTTAGCCATGCCCGTCTGTCTGTTTGTACGCAAACTTATCCCTCAGTTTTTGAGATATCTTTTATGAAATTTGGTATGGAGCCGCCATTTTGCCTGAAATTAATCATTTGTCGGAATCAGCAAGATCGGAGCAGACAACGCATAGATCCCATACAATCGATTGTTCCGATAAATGGGGTTTGGGCTATGTATCTTTAAATGATCAGTTTTGCAGAGTTTTTACTAATAGTGAGTAAGGATCGGACACTTAAAACCGTGATGGGTATTCATGAAAGGTATAAAGTCTTCGGCACAGTCGAAGAAAGCCCTTTCCTTACTTTTTTTTTTTTTTGTAAGGTCAATCAAAGTACCATTCAGTTTAATGTACGCATTTTGTTTTCCGTATGCGCTTCGTTAACTTTTACGATGCATTTTGCCACACACCACATTGTCAACATCAACCATTTGCATTTAAAAACTCATAAGTGTGTTTACTTGCTGTGCAGCTGGAATTTCTAATCAGTTAATAGGGAGTGTATGATGAGATTTTAGTTCACTATTTTTTGGGGATTTTTTTTGCAGAAATACTGAAGCTAATTTTCCAAACAAGTGAAATTATTAACAGACAATTACGTTTTTTTGAAAGTACACTAATGTGAAACTCTAAGTTCGCCAATCAATTTGTGGAAAACTGATAACATATTTGTAGAGTTTATATTATAAAAAGTGTCTAATGTTGAACACTATCCCCCATATTCATAAAAAATAAAATTGGTTTATAAAACTTTTTAGAAGGATGTTTTCATACAAAATTTTTATTTACAAGAGCTTCATAAACTCTTTTTATTTCTTATGAATATGGGGGTATATTTCTAAGACTTTTAACAACGCTTTGATACTTCGGGAACATTAAATTCTTAGAACAACTTCAAATTGAAATGCCGTATAAATTTCTGGAAGTACATTTCTTAAAACAAGATGATTTGTTTTAAACCAAAAATTATACTTCTAAGATTGTGTAAAAGAGCTTTGGTTGCAAAACTGAATTGTGTCAACAAAAATTCACTAAAGTTGGCTTTTTTGACTCAAAATCTCACAGAGAAATCGGTCTTCCATTAACAAAAGCATTAAGTTCTTTGAGCCGTTTACTTAATCTCTGGTTATGATAAACATTATCACACGATAACCTAATCATGGCTTGGCTCAGAATGAAAATTTTAATTTACATAAAGTCTGATTAAGTTATTAGGATAAAATTGGTTGTTGTTGTTGTGGTAGCGACTATTTAACCTGCCTAAAGTATCACCTCTTTTATCCAACATTGTCATCAGGCTCTTCTAACGGGAGTCCAAATTGTTCGTTGTGAAAAAATTCACAAAAGTTGCATTGTGAACACATAAAAATTGTTTACAATTTTAAACGAGTCATTTTGGCGTACAAAATTCGATTGTGATATTTCTTTATATGGATATTATTACATTTTTAAATTCTATTACTAGCAGAGTTTGTTAACAAAACAATATATCACAAAATCAGATGTTTACTTTCACCTGACACTTTTTGTGATTTGACAAATGTTCCGAGTGGCGTCTGCTTTCAAACACGTTAATTCCGGCAAACGCGGTTGTTGCTTTTAGTTAAAACGTAGTATTACTTTGTATTCCAGAAACCATATTTATGTGTAGTGTTGCCACTTATTCAAATTATTGGTCTTTTTTAAATTAATGAATACACTAATCCCCACATTCGTACAACAAATTGATTTGTAAAGCTTCAAGAATCACATTTCAACATAAATTTTGAACAGGAGCTTTATAAACCTTTTTAGAGTTTATGAAAATGGGGTTATTTATTTTAATTTTATGTAATTTTTGTAAGTTTAACGAGCTCAAGACCAGTTGATAATAATTCTTAGTTACTTATTATTATTTTTGATTAGAGGAAAAATTGAAAGCAACAAACATATACAGGCTATAGTTATAGTACTATTTCGAAAACAGCCACGATTTCTCATCAGACTAATTCGTATAGTTTTGCTATTTCAGAGGATCTTGTGGAGAATCGAACCCACTCACCCTGATTGCAAGCGCAGCTGCCTAACCCTAATTTAGTTATTCAATTTATTTATTTTCAACTTTGTTTTTCAAATTTGCGCATCTATATGAAGTCAAATAGTAAATACTCTTCCACCTCTCCCAAAAAAAAGACACTCTAGATAAGCAAGGGCAGCCATGCCCCACTGCATTATTTGCTGTATCAATGCAAAAAGAAATAACGGCCTAAAGCTTATTTTTAATCTTTCTTTGGCGCCCGTTGATCAAGCAGATAAATTTTAAATAAAAGTAGTGAACAAATGAAGCGCCTATTACGAATGAATATGAAAGCTGAAGTATAAGCTGGTCAATTTAAGTATTTAGTAGTTTCTGATCACAAAATTTTATAATCATGTAAAATAAGAATATGAGCTCCCACTAGCAATCCCCTACTTTCTGGGCTTGACGTCAGGTGGCACTGCTAATACCAAACATCGTTTGATGAATAGATAAAGTGAAACAACCCGAAGGTTTGGGTAACCACAACATAGCTCCAACTGATTTATTGTACGCCACAAAGCTAGTTTTAAGTTCACATTTGCTAGTATAAGCTTGCATAGCCCTTTTGTTCACACCACATCATATCTCAGCAAACTGCTTTCTCTTTATCTGAATAATTTCTTGAGCACCATCATTTATGACCCAAACAAAACCCAAATGCCTGTTGTATTAAGCAAATTTAAAATTTTTGGGCAATCAAAATGTAACTTCTGATGTATGACCTTCGTATGTACATATGAACTTAATTACAAAGCATAGCTTTTATATTTTTGAACTTGGCTCAACTGGCTAGTAATTTATTTGAAATTCTTTTTACAACACATTTGTGTTATACCTAGCACATTGAAATTTTGGTTTCTTCCCATCCCATCAAAAAGCAGAGCAACAGGAAGTTGTACCTTTGCGCTTTAGTGATTTTGCCAAAGATTTAAAAATGAGACCACAATTGTTTGTGTATTTTCGTTCATGAATTTGTGGTCTGTATAGGCACATTATGCTTGTGGTGGTCGGAGTAACGACCGGGGTACAGGTTCTAGCAATGGTGATATTATTGGCATACATGGCGTATACGTGACGGCAATTAAGTACGTTGCTACGTGGGCGCCAACTAGCAAACGACTGGCAGTGCATTTGTAAGTGTGAGTGAGTTTGTGCACATATACATACATATTTAGTTGAAACACGAAAAACATAAATTTTGATTTGAAACAGAAAGCGATGATGCTATCTTAAACCAATGAATTATGCACAACCTAAGGAAAATTTTATTTATTGACCGGCTAAACTATTGAGATTTCAGTGCTGTGAACAATCTACAACGTTTGTCAGTTGACGTTTTGATAAAAGCAATAAATTTTCTATGTACTATTTACGTAGGTCTTTCGCTTGAACTTAAGGTAATGAATTACTAGAAATGTGGAGACTGAGAATTGCGGTAGTATTTCACAAAAAATGTATATATTTTCCTGTCAATACCCTGCAGGCAATTCCACTAGTTTTATACTAGTCAAATACTAGTTTGCCAAGCTGGCTTAACTAGTTCGAGTTCTGTAATTTTTCCATGTTAGCAACTGGTATTGTTTATACGGCGATGTCCTACGAGATGGCAATTGTCCACTTCTGCATCAGAACAATACCAATTGGCATACTCTTCAGTCTCTGTATAAGCAATATACCAGTTTACATACTAGTCAGTACACACGTCAGATTCATACCAGCCGTCATATCAGTCAGCCTATGCACCAGTATCATACCAGTTACTGTACCACTTCATAGCAGGTTAGTTCGTTTTTGGTTTAAAAATAAACGAAAATTGTAAAATTAAATTACAAACCACTTCATTGAAAAATCCGTCATCATATATAAAATATGGGTCTTTCAAAATAAATATTACTTCACTATATTACACAATTGAAACAAATTTCCACAAAAATATAGCCGCTATTCAAAGCAATTTTGCCCTTGGAAAACATTTATTAAAAGTAATTTTCTTCTTTTTTAAATAGTCCTTTTTTATAATTGATTTCACAGGCAGAAATCTTAAAATTTTCCTGAAACATTTTATGGAAAATTTAAATTATAATCTCAGATAGAATCTAATCCATACTTCTAAAAATATTTTTATATAAAATTAAGGAAATTCAAGGAAAGATTAGCTTTTTATGGAGAAAATTTTAAGTTTCGGAATTATCTGCAAATAACCCTGCAGGTAACTCGAGTATGTAATTCTAGTACATAATGTGTAAGTTATAGTAACTAAATTTTTTTAAAAGTGCTGTTTTTAATCACCTTGTTATTGTATATGTCTCTGCTAGCCACATTTTTACAGCTTCTAAACAATTCCCTTATTCCTTGTTATTTTATTTATTAAAACTGCATTTCACAATCACAATAAGTCAACCCCGGAAAATAAAAACAATTCAATATTTTTTTATGAATTTGTTAACAACTTTTTCATCAGAAAAATATTACCTTGATTATTCCAAAAATAAATGTTATTTACTTACTTAATTGCTTTGACAAGTGATCGTTTCGCTTTCATATTTTTTCGTGGTTTCATTTGAGCACTGCTTACTCGTTTTTGCGTCGCTAGTACGCCGTTATGCATTAGCGACGTCGCAAAAAATAAGGGTGATTTTGTTGACATGCACGTACATACATGACCTGCAACCCAAATGCGCTACTTAAACCACGAAATTCTCAAAAGGATTATGATTTTACTATCAGAACTATTATTTACAAGAAACTTTTATATTTAATATAATAAAATGAATATTTAAAAACTCAGAATATTAGTTGAATAGAAAATTAAATTGTAGGACGGCGTTGTTAACTGAACGATTGTTGCCCGAATACTGAATTGTTTTCTTTTTCGCTCGCGTATGCATGTATCGACAATTTAAGAGGGTTGTGGCTGCTTATGATAGCGAAAACGTCGCAATCGCTCAAACTGGTATGAATAAGACCACGAAATTCTAGTTAATGAACTAGAATATTTACTAACCAGTTTGGCAGTTGACTACAGGGTAGTTTTATGTTAAGAGAACGAGTTTTGAGGTGAAAGGTTTTGCCACTAGTTTTTGAGTTTTACACACCTTTTTTATTGGAGTATAATTTACAAACAAGTTAGTGGTGAAATTTACTAGTTAGGATTATAATAAATGTTAAAATATGTTGAGTATTCAGTAAAAAATAGTGGAAATCCTTAAGCTTTTACTATGTCTTTTAATTTCAGTTTTTAGAAAAACAAGCTTTTTGTGAGGCTGAGGGGTGAGGACGATAAAGTTTTCAAGAGAGTTAAGGAGCATGTATAGAAAGCTGGAAAGTGCGAGTATAGGGAGAATTAGAAAAAACAGAAAACGCGGAAGGTACTTAAAAATGAGGAATCTCAATAAAAGAAGGGAGATAAGAATGCTTAAAGGTCAGTTTTTGGCCATTACAACGTCTGCTGCGTTTGAATAGATCTTCATTCAATGCTCTCTTGTAGCATTTCAAAAGATATGGTAAAACTTTTATTAATAAAACTTTCACATCTTTCTCTGTGGACGCGCCTTATAGTCTTCTTTAAAAATTAACATTGCCTTGTAAGAAAATATCAAAAATACTCAGGTCAGCTCAAGTAAGTTTTCCTTATTACCTTCCAAAGTTGCAACAGCATTAAAAACAAGCTCAACCTTGTACGCTTTTAGATTTATTAATAAATGAAAAAATAGGGTCGCCTTTTTAGAAAAAACAAGCTTTGAATTTGATATTATATAATTCAATAGACATCAATACAAGAGTGGTGTTCACATCCCATTCCCGGGAAATGTTTTTGTATTTTTTTTTACTTTGGTAATATTTCTGGAATTTGTTTACATTTCGACTGCTAACTTCTAACGATTTAAGGTGAAAATTATAATTATAACAAATGGCTGTAGGCAAAGTAAATCTTACTGTTTGGGGAAATGTTCTACGTAAATTATCGCTTGTGTGAGTGATTTTCAGCAAACCGTGCAGCCCAATTCTAAATTATTTTTCAATGTAATTTTTTTCACATATAAATTGTGTCAAAAATTGTTAAAAAGTGTGAAAAAAATCCAAGTGAAAAGTTACTTATATCAGTTATTCCACTAAACTATATTATATAAAATTACTTTCATCATACACCGTTACACGAAAGTGTGTGTGGTTATCAAACAATTTGCTTGACGTGCTTATATTCATAAACTTATGAAAGAGTAAGAGAGTGTTTCCCTGAAAAAGTTATAGGATAGCTTCAACGGTTTTCGAGTGAAATCGTCAAGCTTATGTAGTAAAAAGGAGAACTAAGAGTGTCTGTAGTAATGAAGTTGATAAGGTGGAACCACTTTTGATCAAAAAAAATTTTATGTCACAATTTGAGATGATTTAATACTGTTGTTGTTGTTGTGGTAACGACAAAAACACTCCCCGAAGATTTTGGGGAGTGTTGTCGAATTAACAGTCCTTGGCCGGATTTGAACCCGGTACGCTCCGATACTCCCTTGCGGTACTGCCCGACTGTCGTGGTAGCGATTTATGACCAGTGAAACCTTCTTGGTCATGTCACCCCTCCTTCCGTAAGGAAGGATAAGATGGGTAATGAGAGGTGAGAGGCATCATATCCGTAGATCAACCATCGAGTTGCACGTCATTACCTTTGTGCATATTAGTCGCCTCTTACGACCGGTATGCCTATCTCGGGCATATTCTAAACCCCAAACCCGCAGGGGCATGCTGGGTTTGATTTAATACTCACTGATCTTACTTCTATATACATACAGCTACACTCAATATTACGAAAATTCTATCAACATTTTTTGCTCTTGTTTAGATCATATCTCACTTTAAATGTAAGTATCTGGGCGTTCGAGCTTAGCTCGGCATTTTCATAGGTTGCCATACAATTTAGTTTATTTCGATAATCATCAATAAAGATATTCTGGTTGTTTGTATGAATAGTTTTACTTACCACAAGTGAAGCGTTCTAAAGACATATCTTGATAATAAAAATATGTTTAAATTTTTTTATTAGTAACAAAGTTTCCTTGCTGAATTGTATGGTTAGCAGCTGTCGATTGTTTTCAAATAATCGAGAAAGATTAGGGTCACATGGTTATATTTGTGGGTTAGAGCTCCATATATCGGTCAACATTCTGTGATTTCTTCTTTATTTTTATAGATAGAACTATGCAAAACTTTTTATATTCAATATATATGAAATCTATTGCAACACTTCCTTCCATACCATGTTCCGAATATGTTTCTTTTTTCCGGAAGCATTACTTTAAATGTATTTGGTCACTTAGCTCTTGAAACGCTACATATAACATACCATGCATGAACATCGATGAATTTAGCTCCACTCCGACAAACTCAAAAGTTTATCCCTGATCTTTATGCGCAGTCATGGCAAATGTTGGCCTTACTGGAAGTTGCACCTTAGTGCGATTCTCGGTATATGAACTTCTTTGCCGGATTTTTCTTGTCGAAGAAAAGTGACAACCCTACTTAGAATTATTTTTTTTCAATACGCAGGAAAATACCTTTCGTTTGATACCCATATTGGCATATTTCATTTCTTTAAAAAAAAATCTGATAGGTAGCAACTCCGTAAAAACTCCTATAAGACAACACCTAGATAGGAAGTCCTAGAATGTGGTACCCTATACAAATATATAGGAATAGCTCGTTAAACGTTCAAAGATATAATAAGCTCAAATGGAAACAATAAGTGGCAATCCTACTTAGAAATGTATTTTTTTTTTTTAAACGCAGGGAAGAACCTTTCTTTTGATACCCATATTGGCATATTTTATTTCATATAAAAAAAAATTCAGATAGGTGGCAACCCCAAAAAAATAACCTATGTGGCAACACCTACTTAAAAGTTCTTAGAATGTGGTACACTATCTACATACCAAATTTCATCCAAATCGGTTGAGCCGTTTTCGAGATAGTCTGGATATACAAATATACAAATATACAAGAATAGCTCGTTTAAAGTAATAAGATTTAATTTATTCCACTCAACTATATGGTATTTTATGAGGTTTAAGCAAAAAGTTTACTTCCCCGTCCCGTATTTAGAAACGCCGTTATTTTATGCTCGACAAGCTACTTTTTTATTAATAACATTCAATATGTTGTTGAAAAATCATTATTTCTAATCACTTCTTCACACCTATAAGGCATTGGCCCAACTAATTTTGCGAAGACATCATTCGAAATACTCTTCCATTCCCCCTGCGCTTGTGTCATCAAATCAGCGAAATTTCTAATTCTGTGCAAGCGGACTTTTTTCTTCAAGTACTCCCACAGATTCTAGATAGAATTTAGCTCCTGACTGAACGTAGGCCAATCGAGCAACATAACAATTTTGTTCCTCCCTCTACCCTTTTTTTGTCCTTGTGGAAGGCTTTGGATCGTTATCTTGCTGAAAGATTTATCACGTCATGTAATATCGAAATATACTAATGCTAGTCCATTTTTTTTATTGGTCTACCCCGTGCCATGACATCGCTCCCCAGTCCATAATGTTACCACCAACGTGCGCAAGTGTGGGTCGAGTTTACTTGGGATCAAATGCTTTTAAGTGGGGACTACGAACGTAATATTTTCCATCAGGGAAAAGTCTATTTATTTTGCTTTCATCCGTAAAGATCACTTTTTCCAGTCTGTGACAAACCAAGGACTGTATTTCTTGACGAACTTGTATACTTTTTTACGATTTCATTCTGATAGCAAAGGTTTCTTCCGAGAAATCCTTCCAAACAAACATTTTTCCCGCAAACGCCTCGAAAATACTAACGTGTATTTCGTTTGCAGTTTTTTGAGAGAATTTTTCAGATTCGCATACTAAAAACTCGTCTTCTCTAGGAGACGTTAATCGTGATTTTTACTTCCGAGAATCCTTATTACACGGCTAAAAAATTGAGCCTAAATGTTAACCCTTTTTGGGCTACATATATGTCCAAACCATATTTTGTTTAGAATTAAAACTATGCCGGTTTTCGAAGAAATGCGAGTAATGAAAAGATTTAGTTAAGCACGAAGTGGCAATGACTTTTCATCTCCCTATATGAGTGCAGTGCTTTTTGAGTTCCCGAGTAAGTTTTGAACTCCAAACCTGTAGTAGGACAGGATTGCATCTCATCCACTGAATCATTGATTGCTTCTGCTTGAAAGTCACTGCAATGATCAGCCATCTTCTTCAAGCCGCTGAGAGAATACTGCCTCTTACGTCTCCTTACATCTTAGATCCGTCCGCGAACCAGCTCCTGAGCTCAATTTCGTCATATTTCACAAGGAAAACTACCAGCAAGTACTGCCACCTCTACGAAAAAAAATTATACCCACACTTTCTGGCAACAAACTGTAGAACAAACGGACCTGTTAAATAATGATTACTAATCGTAATGATCACCGATTTGATTAACTATTTTCTTGAGAATCCATTTAATGATTGATTACCATTACTTGAAATTTTCAATGATTATGTTCCAATTTATTAAAAAAATAATTTAAAAAAAATTATGACTTTTTACGACTACTAAAAAAATTAAAAATAGTAAAAAAGCGATTAGATTACTTTTGATTATTTTAAATATATATATTTTTTTTTTGATTAATTTTGATTTTTTTCAGTATAGTTGCAGAAGCACATAAATATAATACACATCAATAATACTGAAAAAACACTTTTTTGATTATTTTTGCTATTTTTTATTTTTATTTTTTTGATTTTTTCTAATCGTAATCTATTAAAAATTGCCTTTTCTTGGAAAACAATTATTATAATCATTACCAATTAAAAAATGGCGTCTAATTAATTGATTACTAATTACTGATCAAATTTAACAAGTCTGAGAACAACCAAGCTAAATAGATGATTCCATTCTGTGGCTTTCCGCCTGTGAATTAGTGCTTCTGATGGTCAAAGGACTTTGTTGAGAAGATGATAGCCTTCACGGTTAAAAATATGAACCTGCATTTTAAACTTTCCTGGGCTAGATATATGCCCAAACCAAATTTGGTTTAGAATTTAAATTGTGCCAGTTCTCGAGAAAATGAGCGTGAAGAAAAGAGCATTAAATTTGAAACCAGAAATGTTTAACAATTAAAAAACAGAAAACACTTGTATCAGTTGGCAGGATTCGAAACGACGCTTCCCGCATCGGACTCGTCTACTCTATCCACTGAGCTACGGCCCACACAAAACTGTTTAGAGAAAAATTTATTGACTTGAAAAAGCTTTCAGAAATAAATGAAAAAAAATTTACAGAATCTAATTCGAAATAAATTGAAAATTGGGTTACGAAGTCAACCACCAAATTCTCCAGAGTTAGCACGCTTCGATTATTTCTAATTTCTAAACCAAAAGAAATGACTGGGCGGTACGAGGTTCGGGTGAAATGAAGAAGTCATTACTGAAACAAATTCCTATTTATAGGGCCTTGAAAATTCTATTAGTTAGAAGGCATAGAAAAACACTGAACTAAATTTCATCACTAATCGTCATTGATTGGCGCCTTACCGACTAGACGATTTTGGTCGTTGCGTATCAAAGCATGCCAGTCATCTCTTTTCATCAATAACTGACACCAATTGGAAACACCAAGGGTGTTCAAGTTATCCTCCACCTATTTTTTCAATTCGGATGTCGATAGGAAAATCTTCGGGGCTGAAGCTTCTTTGTCCATTCGCGCTAAATTTATGGATCTAAAATTAGATTTTGTTGAAAAAGAAAAGGCTCTTTTTCGCGCAAAAAAGATACCCGATTTTTCAAACTACCCTCGTATTTAAACATTATATGATGCTGATAACTTATGTAAATCTAACTTATTGTCATCATAGCACAAATTCCTTTCTCACTTTTTCATTGATAAACACGTCGGCATTTCAAATTTAATAGCCAAAAGATATGCATAAAAAAATTATTGCACAAACGAATTTCTATATTTCTTGTTTTACTAGTTTTGGCACTCGTACGTAAATGCGGTTTCTCATAATTTTTTATTTTTTATTGTTAAGATTTCACTATTTATTTTGTAGATATTAGTTAATATCAGCACTTCACTTTCACTTTTTAAAATTTAGTCCGGTCAGAAAGTCCCTATTTCTTGACGCGAATTTGCCATTGCGAACCGAACAAGTTTACAAGTCGTCGTAAACTGAAATGTTGTAAAGTCTGCGAAAGAACATAACCGTTAAATTTTTACACTACTGTTTAAGATTTACTGTTATTTTACCAATGCATGCAAGTAGAACAGGACATTATGTTAGCGACAGCGATGCTTATAGACAGAACAGAGCATGTTTAAATCTTCTGCTATTAACATAGGGTAGGTAATAGGTCGATGTCTGTAAATTGCAGATATTAAATAAAAACAACAGTTCTTAGAATTTATGTCTGTCTGTCTGTCTGTCTGTATGATTGGGTGCGTATCCCCCAACAACTGCTGAATAGATTTAAATGCAACTTTCATCGTTGCATTGCTTGGTATCTCAATTAAAATTTAAGGTATTCTTCATAGCCCTAACTCTACCAGTTTCGGAATTATCGACCAATATATCAAGCACGGTCACCCAAAATGTCTTAGTACAATATGGGTATCAAACGAAAGGGGACAATGAGTGCTGCAATAACCAATGTGATTAAGTTCCATATCCCAACTGGTTTCGGAGATATTGGTAAAACTTGAATTTAGTCTATTAAAGTTCTGTCTTGCAGCGAAGTGTGGCCGGTTTTGTTGTTATAGAGTAACTTCGGGTAATATAGAATACCTACTCCTTTTTGGATCAAAGCTTAGCAAATATGCACCCGATGCTGGTAAAATTGTGCACAAATATTGAATATAAGAATGCTTGACTAAAAGTTCGCTGACGTATATGACAAAAACGTAAAGAGGCTTTTTGCATAACATGCGGGTAATGTGGTATACCAACCCATAAAAAATAAGCCATAAGGATTATAATCAAATCAGAAACAATAAAAGATGTGGAAAATTGTATTTAGGAACATGAAATTTAATCAACAACATAGGCTCCTTAGCTTCGTACTAATTTTGTAGGCTTACTTAAAAACACAAATTTAAGGAAAAACAGGTAAGGAAGTGTAAGTTCGGGAGGAACCGAACATTATATACCTATTATGTTATCCCAATTTATGCAGGTCTATTTTAATACTTTTCAGTTTGTATTATAAAACCAGCTGATTTTTTTTCAATAAAAACCCTTCTGTTATGAGTTTCGAGTGGTAAATTAATTTATTTGTATTATTTCGCCCATTTTTACAATAAACATGTACCTTTATGTATTCAACATTTTCGCCAAACTTCGTTTCGCCAATTTACGAAAATTTCTATTTTGAGAATTTCTTCTTTCACGGACACTTTGAAAGTGAAATAGAAATGATATAAGGCTATTGTACGCAAAGTTATTGCCTACTAAATATATCTATAACTTTTTTCAAAACCTTTCATATGAAAGTGGCGTGGAAATTAACCGATTTCGTCCATTTTTTCCTCGAACATTCCTTCCACACCTGGAAACCTGCGTGCTGAATTTCGTTTCGATATCTTGAACGGTGTTTGATTTATGATTAATAACATTTCTAAATTTGACTTAACCAAAAGTGGACGGTTCCTCGCCCATTTTCAAAAACTTCTTGAAACATTTATTTTATGCCTCAATCTCAATGTAGCCACCAAATTTTATCCTTATAGGTGCATTATGTACTAAGCAATCAGTTTTTTTGTGTTTTCGAAAATATTCTATATATAAAAAGTGGGCGTGGCTATCGTCCGATTGCGCCCATTTTAAATAGCGCTCGGAGATGAGTGGCAAGGAACCTGTATACCAAATTTCATTAAAATATCTCAAAGTTTACTTGTTTCGGTCGAAAAATTTTTTTTTCAAAAAACCGTTATTGCCAACGTTTTTAACGCATAATTTTAAGTGGGACAGGAAATATGAGACAAATTCGTTTTCACTGAAACCATTTTTGCATGTATGCCGGAAAACCCCTTAAAAAAATGGCCAAAACCCAAAAAATATATTTTTTTTTTTCAAAAAACTGTTATCGCCAACGTTTTTAGCGGACATTTTTGGGTCGGACAGGGTATACATGAAAATTTGAAAATCAAATGAAAATTTTTTTAGTAGGTCATGACAAAAACCTTAAAAATCAAAGTCGAAAAAAGTCAAAAAAATTAAATTTCGCAGGTTCGAAAATTATTTTTTTGGATATGCGTAGTGGAACTTTTTTTCCTGAGCCCAAAACCTATCGAAAAATTGATGGCGCGATATCGGTTAATAAATCGACCCAGTCTAATATATATATATTAACAAGCTGTTAAAGTAAAAAACGATAACAATTACATTTTTGTGAATTTAAAAATTTTTTAATTTTGTTCTTGTTGAAGGCGTTAGAACGGTTTCTTATTAATTTCATTCCCAAAAAATATTTTTTCGAACATTTCAATCCAATAGCTTTCTCACAACGAGTAGTTACGAAATATTTTCTGAGCGTCTAATGGACTTACTTTTCGAGAAAAAGTGTTACTCTGTGGGTCTTATCAGCTCTGGCTTTTTTCAGAGCACCAAGTAACCTAGCTCAAGTGCTACTATTTGAGAGGCTAACACGAAGTTAAAATTTTTTCTAGAATAGAAGACGCCATAACAAAATAACGTTTGGGGGTTGAATTATTTTAAAAAGAAATGAATAGAAATATTAGTAATGGTTCTCGCAGACAAACCGGTTGTTAAAGACACGTGAAATATCTCTCCATGACGTATGATCATACGCTTGGTTCTGTGAATACTTTTCTAACCTGCAAAAAATCGTGGGACTGATCTCTAAATAGAGTGATCCGGGTCAATACCTTTCGTCCACAGTGGGCTACAATTGATCCCAACTATTCCGTTACAATCATAGTTGGGATAAGTCTATTTGAATTTCTGTAGCCTACTTTTAGGTGTTGAAAGTAAACTTGCGCGACCGTACCCGCAGGGGGACAAAGCGAATCTGTCCGATACTACCCTTTTGGGCATGAAAGAGACCAATTAGTCTCTTCATAGGACAGGCTCAAACAAAAGGGATCACTTCAACCCATACAGATAGATGAAAACTGGCATGACTAATCGAATTTTTTCAGGGTATTTAACACATACCAGACAAATTTACAGCAGCATTTACCCCTGACTAAACTTTCACCAATTTGATGGCCAATGATTTTCTATGAATTTTTATGAATGATTTTCAAAAAAATGTAGGCTTCCAGCGTTTTCTCAAAAAGACTTTTCTTTATCAGCACCAGAAAGATGTAAACACCATCCTTAGGTGAAGTAGTATTGAGCTAACGTGCTCGAATTAATAATTCATTTTATAATTTCACTTACCCTAAATATATTTTCGTCGCTATGAAACCATTTGCTTTAACAAAAAAAATAACAAGTAAGTTCGGGTGTAACTGAACATGATATACCTAGTAGTGATCTATTATGTCATCCCAATTTACGCAGGTCTATTTTAATACTTTCAGTTAATATTTGCGTTCAAATATACAGACGGACAGATAGATAGACGTATCGAGAGACGGACATGCCTACATCGACTCAGCTCATCCTCCTGATCATTTCAGTATACTTTTTGGTGTGACTATCTCTTTTTCTTCTCATGAAAGGTATGAAAATCAAAAAAGATATACAACTTCGCTTTTTCAGTGGGGTAGTAACTACTTTACTTTTCATCCTGAACGTTTTGATATACATTAATAAATATATATCTCGATTCGTTTATGCCGATTAAAGTAATATACCTTGTGTGCGTAACAAAAATAGATATAAAACAGGGTGTCTTTCATAGGCGACAAAGAACTCAACCGACATTTATGAAATTTTCACAGTATATACTTGGGTTTACTGGGTACAGCATAGACAATATATAGTTTTGGAAAAGTAGGTGGAGCCACGCCCCCAGGCTATATAAAGTTTCAATTCGTCATAACTCCGAACTTTTCTGGTCTAAATTAATGAAATTTGGATATATGTGTCACTTAGTCAATATCTACATAATTTTTCAAAAGTGGGCGGTGCCACGCCCGCATATTTTGTGTTTTGTTTTGCTCTTGCACTTTCACGATAGGTTCAGGAGTTCGCTGGGCACGACACAGTCTGTATATAGCTTTTGGAAAAGCCCCCAGATTATATAAAGCTGCAGTTCGGTATAGCTAAGAGTTTATTTGGTTTAAGTTAATGACCTTTTATATACTCGTATAGATGTGTTCTATGTATCAAAACGTCAACAACGTCTACCGGGTTTGCTAGTATATTATTAAATGGCGAAAGCAAACAACGAACTTCAGCATTCTTTTGTAAAACTGAGAGACTAGTTTGCGTTCAAATAGACAGACGGACAGACAGACAGACGAACGGAGAGACCGGCATGGCTAAATCCAATCTCCGCCCATCGTGCTGATCATTTTAGTGAACTTTTCTCTTCTTGTTCTCTTACTTACATACATTTAATGTTTATGAAAGGTATGACAATCAGAAAAGATATATAACTTCGCTATTGCATATTTTGCTTGTCTGTTTCCCGATTTGGCTAAGTATAATACATACAGGCAGGAGTATAATACATACTACTGAGAAGCAGCTAACCAATTTTCATTGAAATATCAAGATTGAATTATAAGCGATTGCCCTTGAAAATAGCAGAAATTTTATGCTGAAAAGTGGGCTGAGTCACGCCTACTTCTTCAAAATTGACAAAATTTCTTTGCGGCCGAGTTTTTCTTAAAAAGCTTATTATGTGTGCAAAATCTGATTGATATAACTTGCTTAGTTGTAGAAATATCGCTTTTTAAATTTTACAAAAAAAATTTTCAGAACTATGTTAAAAAACTGGGGGTGGATATTAACCGATTTCGCCCATTTTTACAGCAAACAGTAACCTTTATATATAGAATATTATCACCAAATTTCGTTTCGACAAATCGATTTTTGGCGGAGTTATGGTATTGTGTAATAGTCCACTATAAAAGGGGCGGGGCCACGACTATTTTCAAAAATTTTAAGTTTTTGGATTTCTTTATTTAAGGAAACTTTAAAAGTGAAATATAAATGATGTAAAGCTATTTTACGCAAAGTTATTGCCTGTTTAATATATCTACGATCCTCTTCAAAATCTTTCACATAAAAGTGAGCGTAAACCTTAACCGATCCCGCCCATTTTTTCTTGGAACATTCCTTGCATACCTGGAAACCTGCGTGCTGAATTTCGTTTCGATATCTTGAACGGGTTTTGATTTATGATTAATATTATTTTTAAACGTGACTTAATCAAAAGTGGGCGGTGCCACGCCCATTTTCAAAAATTTCTTGACAAATTTATTTTATGGCTCAATCTCAATGTATTCACCAAATTTTATCCTTATAGGTGTATTATGTACTGAGTAATCACTTTTTTTGTGTTTTCGAAAATATTCTATACATAAAAAGTAGGCGTGGTTATCATTCGATTTCGCCCATTTTAAATAGCGCTCGGAGATGAGTGCCAAGGAACCCGCATACCAAATTTCATTAAGATATCTCAAAATTTACTCAAGTTATCGTGTTCACAGACGGACGGACGGACGGACATGGCTTAATCATATTCTCTTTTCGTCCCGAACATTTTGATATACATAAGTCTATATCTATCTCGATCCGTTTATGCCGTTAAGTACTGCCGTTGTGTGCGTAGCACTACTAGGTATAGAAAAAACACAATGCTAAAAAGGTTAAGGTAAAGAAATGGCATAGTCCCCCAACTGAATGCTACTATTATTTCAATGTTGTATATGGTATGCTTCAAAATGCTGTTTAAGAGAATTTAGGTTTTAATTCAATCCTTTTTTCTTCTTACGGTTTAACCAAATAATAATATTAATTTATATGGCAATCAAAATATAAAAGCAAACTACCTATGGCGGAAAAGTTCTTTGTCCTTTGAAGCGTACTTACTAAGCATTCGGATGTGTATAAGTAGATAACTAAAATAACATAAATGTAAAATATCTGATCAACAAACTCGGAGCAAGGCATTATGCAAAGTTTTTTTTACTTCTTTTTTGGGTACAGAAAACATTTTTTATCGTATGTTGAAAAGCTTCGAAGGCTGTAGGTGGTCTAACATTTCTGTTCACTCGAGTAAAGGAATGTCTGTTGTGAAGACCAAGTTTTTGCTGCTCGAATTTAACAGAACACTAACAGTACTATAGCAGAAGCATATATTCAGGCATTTAACATGAGATTCCACAAATTTTCGGAGTAAAATATTTACACCAAAAATGAACTCATAGCGAATATGATGAAGTGAGCGATATTAAGAGAGAATGTTTACATTATATTAACATTCTCTAATATCAACAGGTGCATTTGCTGAGAATTGCCGCATTTAGAGAATAGCTTGCTATGTTATTTACTAAGCCAATGTATGGTAATTTTTCAAACCTTGTAATTTCACGTTAATTTTTCAACTTTGTAATCTCACGTTAGAAGCTAAATATGCATGCATACATAAATATTTATTGGATTGTGCATATCTAGCTTCCTTTCAACTCTAAATAAAAACTCTACCAAAAGTTTGCTACACCTCCGAGTTTAATTTGAATTCATAGAGATTTTATGTACTAGACAATTTTTTTAGGAATAACGTTTAAGGTGTCTCCTAAAAATAGAGTTTCCAATATGTATAGAAAATTAAAACCATGGGAATTAATTTTTCAGTTTTGAAAGTTTTCTGGATGATTTTGTACTTAATCTTCGTGGCGTCTGTGTTGTACGTATTGTGGATAAATATCTGAGCTATCCGCGAATCTGGATATCTTCTTCCATCTTATTGCAGTAGTTCACACCAAAAATCATGAATATGACCATGAACTAATCTCATGTTTAACAAATATCGACTGACGCAGTTTTTCTACAACATTTGTGGATACACGACTAAAAATTTAAGCTTAAAATTTTAACCGTTCGTCGGTTTAAGCAATTTTTTTAAATTTTTTGTAATAAATTCCAAACCTCTTAATTACCTACACAAACTTTCAATTTCTTTCGGTTTAGATTTTAACTTAACTGAAAAAACATGTCTAAAACTTTTTTATTTCATTTACTTTTGAAAGTTTTTTCCAGTCATTGAATTTTTATCTAAACATTTTTGTGTGCGTTGTGGCTCAGTGGGTAGAGCAGACAGCTCCCAATAAACAATGAAGAAAGCTTGTTTATTAAATAATATTTTCCAAACGTTGAAATCAATGTTTTCCAAACGAGTATGTAACTAAAAAATTTCACAAACGTTTGAATATGTTTTCAAAATTGTATGGTAGCTTTGGGGAATTAACTTGAGGGGTACTTTCTGCGAGGTGAACAATTTGGTAGTTTTCAAAAAGAATGCTAAATAATTTAGCTACTTGATTTATATGAACTTTATTATATGGCCGACGTGGTGTACCTGGTGCCGGCCTACCACACTGAAAGGCCCAAGGTTCGAGTCCAGGGACAGGTAACATCAAAAGTGGTTTGCAAAAGGTTTTTCAAAACGGGGTCCGAGAGTATTTCTGCCATGGCAGGCTTCTTAGCAAAGGCTTAGCAGATGCCGTTTGGAGTCGGCTAAAAACAGTAGCTCCCGCCAACTTGTATAAAAAAAGCTAGCGCCGAATATATTTGTTAATTTTTTTTTTATCATACTTGAATTGGAAAAAAAGTAATAAATGGAACTAAAATATAGTTTAAAATAATTATAATAATTTATTTACTTATTTACTAATTTTTCAATTATTAAACATTTATGGTTTTAGATTGAAACTCCTTTCTTCACGGTCATTTTCTCGAAAACTGTCAGAATTTATATTCTAAACCAAATTTGGTTTGGATATATATGAAGCCCAAAAAAGTTTAAATTTTAAGCTCAAATTTTTAGTCGTGTATACAGGAAATTGTCCTTCCAATTTAATGTAAGTTTTCGAGAAAATGAAAGTGAAGTAAGGAGTTTAAATTTTTAACCAGAAATGTCTTAACAATAAAAAAGCATAAAATACATTTGTATCAGTTGGCACTCTACCCACTGAGCTACGGCGCACACAAAACTGTATTGAGAAAAATCCAATGACTTGAAAAACTTTCAGAAATAAATGAAAATAAATTTAAAAAATTTTAGACTTTTTTCGGTTCAGTTTTAAATCTAAGCCACAAGAAAATGAAAACTGGTGTAGGTGATTGAAAGGTTTGGAATTTATTACAAAAAATTTTTAAAAACTGCTTAAACCGATGAATTGTTTAGAATTTAGGCTCAAATTTTTAGCCGTGTAGGCGTAGAAAAGCTTCAATATTTAAAAAAATGTTTATCGAAATGTCAAAATCATTCAAGTACTCAGTTTTGTAGCCCATGATTGCACTCCAATTACTACTTTCATTGATCGAAAGTCACATTTAATTGAGTTAATACAGTAACTAGACCGAAGTTATGCCAAAGTGACTCACATTTTTGTTATTTGTAAAACGAAGGTTCAGGAGGAATGCTAACACTTTCTGTTACATCCAACCTACAGGTCGTGGATTTTAGTCGCTTCTTACAAGAGGCGTACCTCACTGGTGGTTATATTCAAAGCCAACTAACCCTCTGGGATACGAAGTGGACACGTTCTTCTAAAGCAAAAGGTGTTGCTTTTGCCTGAAAAAAAGGCATACCTTAATGTATGTGGGATATGTACCTACTTATACGACGCGATATAACTTAAGTACCTACCTTTGCTAAGAATCACATATTTCATATTTAAAGGACTCAATAGGTGATTTAGCCTTTAAATCCACACACGTCATATACAATAAATTCGAATTTTTTCGTTGATAGGGGATGAATGAGTTAAGCACGCCATATTTGCTTAGCCAAGCAATAACAACGTACTTAGATACATACATAACTTCTATGGAAATGGCAAAGTAAACAAATTCAGCAGTTTTCAAATATTTGAAGGATAGGAAATGCCTATCAAACAACGGAGTGACACTGTCAATAATGTGCGTGGTACGTTTGATGATGGTAAGAAAACCCGAGTTCAAGTACATATAGCAGTTAAGTGTTTAAAAGCCATGATTCCATGAGTAAATAGTATGTCGCACATATCCATAGGCATTTCACAACGGGAGTCAGTCAAATATGCGGCAGGTTAAAAAAGTTGCTTATTATTAAGAAATTGGCAACTGGTCTAGTTATTTAAGGCTTTAAAACGTTGTTCACATAATACTAGTAGTAACAGTTAAAAGTTTGCAAAAGATGACGAGCTGGAGTTTTCGCAAAAAAAGTTCTTTGGAAGATCGCAGAAAAATATGTAGTTTAACTCAACGGATCAAACATGAGTATACTGATACTAACCCGACTCCGTTGTGAACGATTTCGTAGGTCCCCAGAACATGACATGCTCACTTCTTCATAGTGTTTCCGCCATAACTTAACTAGATTCGACCCTGTCTTGAAATCTCGAGGCGTCTAAGTAGCTAAATATAACTTTTCTTTAATCTTATAAATTAAAATGAATGTGTGTCTGTGTGTCCTCTATAGGCGTTCAACCGATCTCTATGAAATTTTCACAGTACAAGGTGGCGAAAAAGTAAGCTTCCGATGTTCAGCATATCGGTTGTGGCACGTGCAGTGTATGCTGTTGCACCGTCTTGTTGGAACCACATGTTTTCCAATCCCAATTCATCAAGTTGCGGCAAAAAGAACTCGTTGATCATTGCTCTGTAGCGCTCACTATTCACAGTAACCGTTTGGCCCCGACCGATTATTGGTCAAATAAATAGTTAGCAATATTCCGCGTTCTGGAGCAGTGTAGCGTAGCATTGTTTATTAACGTGTATTTCGCATGTGTTTACTACACAAATGTCAAAACAGAACTGACTTTAGGGGCCAATCGCAAAATTTATAGCATTTTCTGATAGGAGGATTACTTTTGCGCCACCCTGTATATTCTTGGGTTCACTGGTGAGCGTATTTGGAAAAAACTATGATATTTGGGTATATGTGTCACTAGGTCAAGACTTACATAATTTTGGAAAAGTGGGTACCACGCCCACATACTTTGTGTTTTGATTGTGCTTCATCAATATCCGCATTTTATTGTCGATGTCTATGAAACATTCACGATAGGTTCAGGAGTTCGCTGGGTACAACACGGGTTTGATGTAGTTTTGGAAAAGTGGGCGGTGTCACGCTCCTAGACTATATAACACTTCAATCCGGCATAACTCGAAATGTATTTGATCTAAATTAATGATTTTTGGATATATGTATCATTTAGTCAAGATTTACATACTTTTTGAAAAGTGGGCTGTGCCACGCCGACATGATTTTGTTTTTTGTTTTCGTTGGGTACGACACAGGCTGTATATAGTTTTTGGAGCAATTCGGTATAGCTAGGAATTTATTTGGTTCAAGTTAATGATATTTTATATATAGATATGTATTCTATATATCAAAAAAAATCTTGGAAAAAGTAAGTGTTACCAAGACCAAAAACAAGTTAAACCGCTTTATTTTCGAAACTATGCACATGTTAGTAGCCGCAGAGAAAAAGGGAGAAGAAGGGGAGTAGAAATAGAAAATTTAAGAATTAGAGAAGATGTTAGAGGAAAATGAAGAGGATAAAATATACTAACTGAATATGGGGGTGAAAGAAAGGCAAAAGTAGATTGAAAAATTAAGATATAGAATAAATTACGAGGAAGCGTCAAGTGGGGAGGGAAGAGGGTACAATTTGTTAAATGTAGGCAACTAAAATCTAAGACGTCTGTCGGGTCTGCTAGTAGAATATAAACTTTAAATTTAAATCAACAGTTAGCTTTGCAATATTCTTAATACAGTCAGTTTGTTTGTATTATTTTCGCTCAATTTGAAATTGTTTAGGTACAAATATTTGTCCAATGACCCTACCCATATTAACAAACCAAAAAAAAGAGACTGGCCTGCAGCGTACTTACGTCAACTTGCTTCGTGTTATTTTCGGCATTCAATGTTGGCCATGAAAATTATTTCTGTCATTCACCTTCGTCTGCATAACAAATTGTTTTGCTTACTTCGACACCACAAATGTACGGAAATTGCTGGGTTGCATTTAAGTGCAGTGAAAGTAAATTAATACACATCAAAAGCAGTGAGGTGGTGCGGGCGATCACAATTTCATTGGTGAATGTAACTGCAGCAGCAACCGTTGAATTCTGTGAGTCGCACGAACGACAATTTCATTGAGAGTTGAAGTGAAGTTGTTTGCTCGCATTTTTTTGCTCCCAAGGCACTTCTTTTATATTGTTATTTGTAAGCTAGGGAGTGTTACAGGGAAATTTCTTGTCATGTTTCTACAGATACTTTTGCATACATACAAACAAATGGTAAGTCATTGCTATTGACAGAAGGATAAAGCGCGCATTACTCATACTTCGGTCCCCTTTCAGCAGGCACTTAAGTACTCATTACTGTCACTTACATAACAAAGCGCCTAGGCAATTATTAGGTGTCATCGGCAAAGTCTCTTGTCTACTTACATAGCCCAAGTGTTGACTTTATTGCACTTGCCAAATGGAACAGCACAACAATGAATTTAAGGAGAACTACTAAACATTCATAATGTTGAATCAGTGACATATCTAGGAAGGATTGCACTAGCGGGGTATGGGTTTGCCTCTTTATGAACAAAAAAGAAAGGCTACCAAAAAAATTTACTTCTATTTGTCAAAAATGCTCAATAAAACAGAAAGTTTCAAGCAAAGCATATAATTTCAGCCATGATCCAACTGCAACAGGTCGTAGCAGCCCGACAAACATACAAACACACAAAAATTTTCCATGTATTTTGTTCTTGTAATTTGTGAGTTTAACGTCAAAATCGTACTGAGAAATGAGTGTAATGTCAAAATTCGAGCCAAAAGTAAAAATCAGCTGGTCTATTAACACGACCTGTATTATTGGATCATGATTTCAGCAAACAATTGAGGTTGTTGGCACTGACGGCATTCAGCCTGACATTACTAATTTCTAAACAGGTGTCTCTCTTTATTATTAGTATCACGATATCGTTCACTTACAGCGCGTATTTTGTCCATACACAAAATGGCCCTGTAGGCAATGCCCTTCTTTTACGAAGTTAGGAATTGTAAGAATTATTTTTCTCTTCTCTCTCTTTATGGCGCGATATACAACAGGTATATCATCATAAACCTCCTAAGAGATTTTTGCGCCAAGCTTCTCTTCCAATTTGTGGTGTGCCGATTTGAATTTTCCCTACAAATTGGTGGGACCTACAGTTTTTTGCCGACTCCGAACGGCATCTACAAAGGAGACGAATTTTTGCTGAGAAGCCTGTCATGGCAGAAATACACTCGGAGAGTTTGCCAAACCACTGCCGAGGGGCGACCCCGTTTTGAAAAACTTTTTTTCAAATCACTTTTGATGTTACCTGTACCAGGGCTCGAACCATGGACCTTCGGTGTGGTAGGCCGGCAACACTACCTCCACACCACGGCGGCCGCTGCCAATAGTCTTCTCAAGGCTATCACATAGTGCGTGAGAAATATGCCAACACCCGCCCGGTGGACGCTTTCACACTAAGAAAAGCAATAGTTCACCGTCTTACAAATTCAAATTTTACCCCGACAAGTCGAATATTTGCCTGACATATAGTGTGTATCCCCACGACACCAACCTTCTTTTTAACAGCTCAACGAAGCCGACTCTTCAAAAAGTAAATACACTTTTATACAACTCTATTGAGACTGTCAGTTTCCTGTGGCTTCCTTTAGAAAAGAGTGATGATTATTTCGAAAATGGATGTGCCGATAAGGCAGGAAAAAGTACTGCTACAATAACATCATCAGGTCGAAGACCGTTTTCTTAGAGTGGGTTCGAAAGCCAACTTAAGAATTATAATTTCTTGTACCTTGTTTAGATCGTATCTTAGTTCCCGCAAGATAATGGTGCAAATCTTTACTTAGATCTTGTGTAGTATATATCCACACATCTTGAGCTATCTGAGTCGTCAATCACAACGCCTAAGTGTTTTCGCATTTTTTGATCAGGGAAAGCCAGATAGTTTGATGTAGCTTAAAACCATAAAGAACATCTTTCGTTGGGAAATACAGGGTACTTATTCCTTGCGCACCGTGTTTTGAAATGCCTTCTCTAGTTTATTATAGATGAAGGCATCAACGGCGTAGTCTGGTGCATGTACGCAGATAAAATATATGTTGAAGAAGTTTGCTTGGATACGAAACATGCCGAGACGCACACTCACAGACCTGAATGGCATTACCTGGCGGAACAACCTCTTTCCCAGCACAAATCCAACACCAATACTTGGCTTCTCACTTCCCGTGTTCTCACCACTCAAGCAGACTTCACAAGACTACATTGCTGTATACCTTTCAATATCCATTACATTTCCTAAGGTTGGTGACGTCAGGTTTTGGATTTACGAGAAACTACATCCAGCTAGGCAACGATACAGCGAAAGGGTCCGGACATTCCAGCTGCATGCTTTTAACTACAGGTACGTTGAACCGACTGGCTTGTGAATGTATGTGTGAGAATTATCTTATTATTCTATAGAAATAATCAATAATCCAAAATCCCACCTGAACTGTTCAAATTTAATTAGGTTTAAGTGAGTAAGAAAAATGTAAGTTTCCCAATAAATACCACACATTTCTCGATGCAATTGGATATTTCGATGGGATTTTAATTTTGTTTAGCAAAATTTGTGGGGCTTCACCTAACACACAAGATGTATACCTTAATGGATAAGCATATCTGCGGGGGTTTTGTACCCCGTACTAGGTCCTATTATTAAACCGCCAGTGTGTTGAATGTACAAATAAATTCATACTCATACATAGATACATACCTTTATGCAAAATGCAATCATTCTCATAAACAAAAATTGTTGGTAAAAAAAGCAATATATAGCTGTATTTACCAGTAAGTAGTGCAAGCACACAGGCCTGCTAGTAGATGTAGGCCGAACTTCTCTTTCTATTTGGGATGTGCTACTCCTATACGGCAGATAAATTTTTGCTAAGAATTATTTTATGCCTATGGCAGCAAACTGCCGACGGGGCTATCCTGGAGGGAGCAACTTTTTATATTAACCTAAACAACTTTGTTCACATAACGTGGTTTTGTAACTTAATAAGGGAATCGATATAGATATAGAAATCGTTTATATAGACGATAAATCTGAAGAAATATTGAGATAGTCAAATTAAATCTGTTTATAACTTTAGAACTGTTTACGAAAGAATAATGAAACTTGGTATTAGTCATATAACGGGTATGGAGAGTACAGAAAGTGAAAATGGGCAGGGCGACTACTACCTGCAAATACAACTAAGAATACAATATTCGGTTCGAATTCAGACTTTCTTGCAAGTTCCTCTATAATTTTTTATGTTTCTAGTCCCAGGATTCCAAGCTGAGAGCCTTGGCATGGTAGCGTAGCACACTACCCACTCTACCTCGGCGGGATACCATTTCAAATTATTGAATAATTTCCACTTTAAACCAAGTTAGTCGGTGCTTATTTCAGTTGGATTCTATCACCAATGTTTATTAATATGTGAACTATTTTCTTAACTTACGTCAACATAAGCCATTACCATAACGAGTGTGTGATGCTCAATTTGTAATTTAACCCAAGTAAAAGTAGTGCATTCGGGAGTGGTTCTAATTTTTGTTTTTAGTTTCAAAGAAAAGCCTGACGTCAAGCTCTCTCTGCCAGAAAAGAGATGGGCAAGTCAAGGCTTAATACATATCTAGGTTTGGTAACTCTTGGATAGGGATGTACTATCTTGTCCGTCTGGTTTTTATTTTCGGCTTGATTCTAAGATAGATAACATAGTTTTGGAAATTAAATATCGTGCTTAACAAATCGCGTCAGTCTTTTCTTCAACGAAATAATTCTAAATTGTTTTATATCCGAAACTCCACACCCATTTTTTTTGTCTCTTTGTACAGTCCAGAGAAGGCAGAAGGTACAGCGCTAAACAGTCCTGTTCCTAAAATCAGTATAATATACCTACAGCTGTGTTAAATATAATAGTAGTGAAATTAAAATGAATATCGTTCGACCAAATAAGAAGAAGCTGTGATTTTAATAATTTTTACTCAAAATATAGAGAATTCCATAACAGAAACCACTTAAAAAGAAAGCTCAAAGATTACATGAAGTTCAGGAATGCTAATTAAACTTTAAAAAATGGTCATCGAATTCCTTAAATTTTTTTTGCAGAATTTCTAGAAAATGTCTAAGTACGCAGTTTTGTAGACCAATGCATTGTAGTACAACACTGTACGAGTAAGAACTCGGCCAAAACTTTCACTGATTTTTCAGAATTTTCATCAAGGGAGTTGAGGGATGCTTCCATACAAAGCATAAAGAAAAATTTTAAAAATATCTGGGGACTTGGCTTGGGTGAAAAATCGACTTTTCCAAAACCCGAAAATAATTTTTTTTTTCAAAAAACTGTTATCGCCAACGTTTTTAGCGGACATTTTTGGGTCGGGCAGGGTATACATGAAAATTTTAAAATTAAATGAAAATTTTTTCAGTAGGTCATGAAAAAAACCTTAAAAATCAAAGTCGAAAAAAGTCAAAAAAATTAAATTTCGCAGGCTCGAAATTTATTTTTTTGGGTATGTGTAATGGAACTTTTTTTTTCCTGAGCCCAAAACCTATCGAAAAATTGATGGCGCGATATCGGTTAAAAATATAAAAAATAATCACTATCGGGAGTCCCTGAATTTTTCATGTACATTTTTAAAAGTTTAATTAACTTTTCGGAACTTTGTGTAAACTTTGAAATTTCTTTTTATGTAGTTTTGTTATGGAATTCGCTATATTTTAAATTAAAATTATTAAAAACACAGCTTCTTTTTAATTCTTCGAACGAAATCCAATTTAATTTCACTACTATTATATTGAATAGAACTGTACGTCAGCAATTGTTAAGAAAATTTCTCAATATGGGGCCGATTTGTGTAGCTGCTTCAGGATTAAGAAAGATTGAAAACAGTTAAAAATACATATATCTATGAAAATCTTTCTAAAACTTCATGTATATTGGTAAGGATAATCTTATCTTTATGACATACCATGATCCTAACTATACACCACACAACTATACACCATATCGACTGTAGTGGAAATGTTTGCCTATATTGTTTAATTTTTTAGCATAAAAATAATATAATCGTAATTCAGATTTTGACACCCCTAGAGAAGCGTCATAAAATCTTTTAAAAAAGCTGTTTTTATGTCAGAAGTAACAATCAAAAAGTATTGAATTTACATATATTAAACCACTTGGGATTATGTCATGATATATAAAACTAAATATACCTTCAATAATGCCATAACGGATTCCTTTATGACTCATAACCTTTACCCTACCATCCTTTTTTCATCAATACTTAATAAAGAATTCATATCTCTACAGGCGGTACTTCAAAGTTAATACTAATAAGCGTTTGCGCTCGTCATTTGAAAGCAATATACAATTCGCTTATACATTGAAATTTGGACAGGTGCCAATAAAATGCTAAAGTTATCATAATGTACATAACACAAGTAAATTAACCTTCAAAGTGATGCGTCTAGCACAGGGAATTATGGAGCTGTCACAAAAAATACAAAGCCTTGATTGTATTTGATTTTTTTATTTTTAAATATTACATAATATCCTAATGAACATAATAAAGACATAAACAGTTCATATACTGGTAAAAGCGACGAAATATCATGTTTTTAATGACATCAAAATCGTGTTGATAGGATAAACAGAAAACAAGTTATGGGGCAATACTACATGCTTTAACCCATGCAAAAAGGGTTTTTGACCAAAGCTGTCAGCTGAAATCTTACAAGCGGGAATATATTACACACTATCCTACTTAAAACAAGGCTGAACAAAATCAAAACAAAATTTTTGTAGGCCAGTGTAATTTGTTAAAAGTAGACAGAATCAGTTGGATTGTAAATAGTAGTCATACGTTCATGAATTTATTATTGATTGAGTGAGGATAGTAATGCTGAAAAGCTTAGTCAGAAATATGAAATGTGCTCGGAAAGGCTCATTTAATTCAACATTGGCTCTTCATTTTTTAAGGATGGTCTTGAAAGCCGAGAGAGAACGTTAAAGTTCACTTCACTCAGCAGAAATGGGCTAGAGACCAACTCGTTATTTAATGGGTGGGAAGATTATTAAGTTCCAAACGATTCTTAAAGGGTGGGAAGTTGTAAAGGGTGTTTTTTTAGGGGTATAGAACTTCAAATTGAAATAAAACACAAGAAAATCGTTTTAAGGTCCATCAATTTGGCTTTATTGGAAGGATAATTTTATGCCATTAATGTTTAAATATGATTTCGGGCATGTGGCCGCCGCGGCTGGCTCAAATAAAGCCAATTCTACAGGTCCAATTTTCAACCACTTTTTCGAGCATATGGGGCCGTATGTCGGCAATAACGCCACGAATGTTGGCTTCCAATTCCCCTAACGTTTCTGGTTTGTTGGTGTAGACGAGCGACTTCACATATCCCCAAAGAAAATAATCCAATGGTGTCAAATCACACGACCTTGGTGGCCAATTGACAGGTCCATTCCGCGAAATTATGCGCTCATCGAATGTTTCCTTCAATAAATCGATTGTGACGTGCGCTGTGTGGCATGTAGCGCCGTCTTGTTGGAACCACAACTCATCCACATTCATGCCATCCAATTCGGGAACAAAATAGTCGGTTATCATGGCTCTATACCGGTCTCCATTAACGGTAGCTGCCTCTCCAGCATTATTGCGGAAGAAGTATGGCCCAATGACTCCACCAGCCCATAGAGCACACCAAACAGTCAGTTTTTGTGGATGTAATGGCGTTTCAAGGGTCTCATGTGGATTCTCTTCACTCCAAATGCGGCAATTTTGCTTGTTGACGTAGCCATTCAACCAAAAATGAGCCTCATCACTGAACAAAATTTTGCGATGAAAATCAGCATCGAAATCAATCTCATTTTCGGCCCATACACCAAAATCACGACGCATTGCATGGTCTCGCGGCTTTAATTCTTGCACAAGCTGGATCTTGTAAGGTCGCAAGCCAAGATCTTTGCGCAAAATCTTCCATAAAGTTGATGGACAAAGCTCCAATTGCTGTGCACGGTGGCGAATCGATTCATTCGGGTCCTCTTCAACACTTTGCTCTACAGCGGCAATTGTTTCTTCGGTGCGCACTGTTCGACGTCTCTGCGGATGCGTATTATCACATAGAGTAAACGTAGTGCGAAAACGATCCATGGTTAACCGAATTAATTGCTCTGATGGACGATTATGTCGACCATAAAATGGACGGAGCTCACGGTAAACTTCGCGAACTGAACCATTATTTTCGAAATAAATTTGCACCATTTGCAAGCGTTGTTCTTTTGTCAACCTGTTCATGATGAAATGGCAAACCAAACTGAACATAAATGACATTAGAGTTGCCAGATTTGAACACAAAATGCCAGTTTTATCTCTATTCGAAAAACAAACCTGTAAAAAAAACACCCTGTACAAGGAATCCCCATGACAGATCTCTTAAAGCGAAAAGTAAGGAAAAATGTTTAGAGACAACCGCCATAGCTTTTCTTATAGATCCATTTCGGAAGCTACTAGGCTTCTTCATCAGAGAATTTTTGGCACGCATTTCTAACCATTAGGTTAACAATACGCTGGTTTTGATGTCATCTAAACTCCTAGTTCTATTCTTCTTTACCATATGAATGAACCACTTCCACCATTTGACAGTTAGTTGTGTGATCATGATGGATTTTTTGACAGATCTGTTTTATCAGCAGAACTGCCTTACCTTGTGCTCTCGGTTTTGTTATTGCTTGTTAGTACAAAACACTCTTTTCTTCACGGTCATTTTCTCGAAAACTGGGATAATTTAAATTCTAAACCAAATTTGGTTTGGACATATATATGTAGCCCAGAAAAGTTTTAAATATAGGTATGACTTATCGAATTGAAATTTTTATGAGAGAAGAAGAATCACACATATTTTCTTAGAGAATGGGTTGGATATCGCATGTAAAAAACATTTGACATGGCTTAGTTCTCGAATCGACTACCAACTTTTCTTCACGTCAATTATCGAAGGTAACACTTGAAAAAGTTATTCCTTTTCCAATTATTTTCAAATCGTTTAACAAGGTCAATGTTTGTTGGGATGCAGTTTAACAAAGGCATCGATTGTCACTTCCTTACACCACTAAACATTTCCTAAAGGTCGACGGTGTCCTTGAATGTCATCTACACACATTGAGCTAATACCTCTAAGCACATGTAAATGCTTTAACGGATTCAGATTTGTTAATATAATAGGGATATATATATAAGTATGCATAGGGATGTTACGCATGTCAAATTTTTGGCATTTGTGAATGCGAGTAAATTGTGCCAACTTAAGTCGTAGGTTAAAGTGTGTGAAAATTGCATACTGTACTGAAAAGAAGCATACTGAAATCAATAGGTGAAATATATAGAAGAGGACAGAAGGTATACGCTCTCTGAAGCGGTGCGGAAGTAGTTTCAAGGATGGGACAAGTAGAGGCTCAAAAAATTTGTAAACGTTTTTATAGGAAAAGACAGTCAAAAATTAAATTACTTTCCCCACAAACATTCTCGGAGTGCTCATAACTTAGGAGTCCGATATGCGTCCTATACAAGCGAAAAATATGAGCCTTAGAAACACGATCATATAGAAGTCTTTTCTGACTCCGATGTGATGAAAATTATATGGACGGTGTTCTATTAACGGAGCAACTTTGGAGCAGATATAATTTTTTTTTTGTTTTTGAAAAAAAAAATGTTATATTAGACACATATCTTTTGCTGTTCCTGACACATATATATACATTTTCGCGGCCGCCATATCAAGTCATCTGCAACGGAAGTCTGTTCCATAAAATTGTGACTGTTTCGGTATACCGTACCAATGTATTGGTGGTTTTCAGTGAAGTTTTGTTTATTTTTTTTAATACACAGATGGATCTTTCAAGGGGTTTCTCCCAAATATTTTTTGAAAAAAATTTGCTAAACATAGGCTCAGACAACATTTGCCAATCCACATGGCTGAATTTCAGTTCCAAAAATTATCTTTTAAGGCCTAAATACAGCAGATTGTATGGGACATAAATCCCTCCCAAAGGGAGTCATTTTGAACTCCAATATGTGTCAATTATGAGACTAAAAGGTGTCATAAATGACTCCTATTCAAGCTCATATTATATATGAAATTCGGCTCGTATCGGACGATCGTCGCAAGAACTGAAATCCCCCATTTCGGACTCATAAATGAGCTCATAAAAAGCGTAAACGCTCCAATTAAGGATTCCTCTCTGACTCATTTATGACTCCTATAGTTTGCTGGGTTTGTAACGTGAACTATTGGAGAGTTTTTCTTGTATATTGACACTGCCATCTAAAGTGAAGGCATCTGAGTACCTTCTACCAAGCTAGAATGTGTTTCGGTCTGGTTCTCTGATATCGAGAACATCAAAATCTAAATATCAAGCTTTACAGAGACATCTCGAGGGGGATTGCAGCGTGTCCTGACCTAATTAAAGGAAAGGCCAGCAGACGTGGTAGATCTTGGGAGAATCTAAAGAGCATACCACAACAAATTGGGAGAGAGGCTCCACGAAGAGTAGTTCCTCTGATTTTTATTATATAATAGCATTATTATAAAGTAGCAGAAAATTTATTTGAAGTTATTGGCTTTAATCTGAAAGCAGAATTGGTACCTGGTTTATATGTTATACAATATCAAAACTAAGAAAACTTATTTTTATACATTCAAATTCTTTTGCAATACTACAAAAGCAAAGTTGTAGCACACTTTCAGGCTGAGTGAGCGATACTACTTTTACCTGACCCAAACCGAATATCCGCAACATCCCTAATGTCCTTCTAACAAACATTCTCCTCGATGTGTGATTACATTTTTATGCTCATAAAAAATGCTGTGAATTAAATAAAAGCGATCTGTGTGCGACAATATATATTTACAAAAAATATCATACGATATATATACGAACACACTAACAAATAAATTAATATTTAAAATATTCTTGAATACAATATAAAATATTTATCACGCCAATATGGCCAAATTATTTGCCGATTTATGTATGTATGTATAGAATGTGATGTATTTACCCTGTGGAGAGAAGTCAATAACTAGTGAGAATAACTTCTGGTTCAGAACTAGATCTAAAGTGGCTAATGAGAACTAGTGCGTTAGTAGTTAGATTTTCACTAGTTCGAAAACGGCATTTGAGTAATTCTTAAAAGGCATTTGGATTCGTATTTGGAAAAATTTGATGTTCCTTAACGAACAACACTTACAATAAGTGTAGTAGTTACTTGTAATTAAAGGAGAACATAGTGAAATAGGCACGTATTAATATTAAAAGTAGGTAGACTCTTAAGATTGGTTGCAAAAAAAGAAACTTCGAGGAACATTTTCATTCCGACTATGAAAATGCCTGTTTTTATATAATATTTTGTAAATCAGTATAGTTCAAAACTTTTTTGGTAAACGATTTGAATGTCTTTTGGAGTTTTTGAAATATTGTCAGATTTCTTAACTTTAGCACTAAAGCTTCAAAATATTTATTTACATATTCCAGCCAGGATTCCAAAAATTTAATAGAATCGCCGTTTTATTTTTTTGTTGTATTATTAAAATATTTTTACCAAAGTCCGAATTTTCTTGTATTTGTAAATGTACGGCTTTTAAGGTAGGTTCTTTTTGATATATTTAAGCAACAAATATATTTAAAGAGAAATGAAACTGTTAATTTTATCTGCGAATAAATGAAATGAAAATACGAAACTATATTTTATATTATACAAAAAAGCAAATTGTTTTTGAACTAATAAATAAGAGTACAAGCTCAAACTAGGATTTGATTTCTGAGGTTTTCTAGGTATATATTTAGCACGTTGTCCTTTTTTCAAACTATCGAAAAATGGAGTTGGAATGCTCTGCTTAGAATATCGCCATGTTAAATTTGTCAGTCGATTACATGTAAAAGAGATTAAGGCGAACTAGTTCAGAACTAGAAATTTTTCGCACAGGGTATGTTTAAAATTGTTTAAGTCACTTTTGTACTTATGTATATTAATATCATATGTAGGTAAGTACATATGCATGTATACACATAGATATGTATACATTTTATATGGAGTGTTAAGGATATACGCAACAGAAATATAAAATCACCATAAAATCGCTACCTACGGTGCGTATGAGTAACATTTTACAAATTATTTATTTGTACCATGGTGCATAGTGGGGCTAACGTTATCTTTATTTCTTTCAAAAAATTAGACCGCCATTATACATTACATCGGTTAATTTCAACGTCCAGTGGATATATTTCTACTTCAATTCTACTAAAGCACCTTTTTTACGCTATTATAAAAAAGATTCATCAGAAACACTTACCTTCACAAAAAAAATTGGTATTCAATTTTATAAGGCTAAGCAGTCTGTATTCACAATTGACATTTTGACATTTCGGAAATTAAAATACCATTAAAATATGCTTATTTGTCACAGACATTTTGCCTATCAATTGACCAATAATAAGCAGCTTTGGTTGATTACTTGTGAACGGCTTTTATGAGACAGATTTCCGTTTTGTGGTCGTCCCTCTTTATTGACAAGCGCTGAATAATTAAGTGACTCCTCACCGCAGAATATGTATGAGTAGATCCAGCAACGCAAAGAAGCAAGCAGTCCCGCCGAAAGACCTATTTTGTCCAGCAAGGATCCCGAACTTAAATCAAATCTACGCAGAGAGTCTCAACCCAGTAGAACTTGAAGCGAGATCTCCCCAAGCGATGAATAAGAGAGTGCTCCCTTTGACATCCTTTTGGAACGATAAGAGAGATTTCTACACTCTGTGCTCCGAGTTCACTAATATTGGAGCAATAGGGGAGACCTCTTTAAGTTAATAACTAAGGATAACTCCCTTTTATACATTTTTGGGTCGAAAGTAGAGATTTATCCAACTTTTACTCCCGGCTAACAACTTTTTGAGTAAGCTGAATTTCTCTATCAAAAAAATAAAAAAAAATCAACAAAATAGAAAAGTTTCAGTCGTAGAAAATATAATATTTAATTCATATTCGATAACATTTGTGGTTGTTGAATTTTTTTATATGAATGCTATTTGTCCCATTTTTCCATAATTTATCCCTCTTTGCTGGTATGTGAGGCATTTGCATTGCTTTCATTCCTTTATTTGCTTCCATAGAAGGATTGAGGCAAGATTCTACAAAAAAAATTCGTTGGTATTTTAGGAGAAATATGGAATGTCTTCCTCATTGCTGTCCTGGGAGGTCTCCTAAAATTCTCCAAAACTCCCCCATTACTCGATTGCGATTCATAAAAAAGTAATAACTAAATCTCGATTATTGGGTTTTTGGGAGGTGCAAGGGAGTTTTTCTATTACTGGCCCTCCTAGGACATGCAATGTTAAAAGGGAGTACACAAAATTATATGGTAATGCACAGAAGTATAGGGAGTAATCCAATACTCTCAACGGAGTACTCCGGGATTAATAAAACGATCATCCCTGGTTCTACTGGGAATTTATACAGAAATAACAAAAAAAAACGTTATAACTACACATAAAAAAAAATTTTTTTGAAAACCAATAATATTTCACTCGTCACTAAAATTTTTTAGAAAACCCCGCCCTGTCTCAAATAAAGATGTTTCATATTCTCAACCTCATCTGAATGTTATAGAGCTTTTAGAGCTATTGTTTTTTGTTGTTTATTCGGTTGCTATGTATACTTTGCCACATGTAAATATGTACGTTTTTAAAAAAATTAAAGCTGCTTCAATGACATTTTCGGTTCCGGAAGCGCTCATTTCCTTTATTTTTTTAAATCAAATTAAGGACTCTCCGTAAATGTGTAGGCAGGCCAATAGACATACTTATTTAGAAACAAAACATTTCGCCCCCCACGTTTTCGTACCTAATTATTTGTTTTGTTTTTCTGCTTCGGCAGTACCTTCAGGCAGTTGATGTTAAAAAACCAACAAAAAACAAAAAAAAAAAGCTTCAAACCAGGCTATGCCCTGACAAACCATATAAGACGAAAAAAAAAGTTCTGCAGGAAGTTTGCAAAAACAGGAAGCTGGCGAAAATCTCAAAAAAAAACGAAGAAAACCCACCGATGCGTTATTTCCGCAATTGTGCAAGGAAAGTAAGGACGCAAACGTCCCTGGGGACTAACAAGAGTTCGATATTAGCTTATCGTATATTATTAAAATAAATTATATTTTGGCGACGAATGAATTTTGGTATATCATTTCGTTACACGACTTGTTTGAAACGGTGTTTTAGCGAAATTATATTAGCCTCTCCGCACTTAAAGAAAACTTAAACGTAAAACAATACCTGAAGAAGTCATAACAAAGCGCAAATTCGTAAAAAGCAGCAACAAAAATTATTGGTTAAGAAAAACTAACAGCAAAATTTTGTAAATTTTTTTTTACGACGAGCTAAAGTATTTTCTTTCATACAAAAAAAGTTGCGTTCATAAACTTGTATGAAGGAAAATACAGAAGCCTTCAAGAAAAAAAATTGTTAAAAACCAGCAAAATGTGTCACGAATTTAAGATTAACACCTTATTGTACTAAAATTTAATAGGCTACAAAAGAACATGCTCCAAAAAATTCTAAAAATTCTGGAAAAAAAATTCAAAATTTTAGTAAAATTTCTTTGAATTTCCACTAATTTTGTGTACGTTTTTAAAACAAAATTTATAATTATTGTATTAAAACTTGACACATGTTTTCACTCAAGCTTTGTAAAAATAATTTTATTAAGGCCAAAATTTTTGAAAATCGCAGAAAACGAATGTATGTACACTTATGTCCGCCATTGTATATGTTTAAATTAACCACGCCTAAATGCGGTCATGCCGGTAAGAGGGTTAAGCCAACGCAATTCCTTAAACATAGTAGCTACTACAAATCTTAAAATATTGAAGAAAAAAAAATATTTTTTTAGTTTAAGTACTAGGTTAATAACATTCACGCTGTTGCTTGCCTTAAATATTTTAATCCACTCACACTTTTTTCAAATTCTTTAGTTGGTTATGCCTTGTTACTAGCACAAATAAATTTTGAGCTATTTTATAATTTAAGCATTTTTAGGTCACTTGGTATGATAGTATTTTTCATCCTCTTTAAAATTTAATCTTTTTTAGCTTCGTAGGAGGCGTTAGAAAAATGTTATAAGCATTCATGGAGAAGGCTACACAGAGAGAGAAAAAGTCTTAAATATCAACATTAAAGCGTGAAAATACATATTTAGACAGCACCTATATTATTTTTAGAACCATAGTGAAATTTCAATTAAGAATTGTAAGTTTGATAGCTTTAAATTGATTACTAATCTACTTATTCATAAAATATTAAATTGGTTTATAAAGCCCTCATAATTCAAAATTTTTATGGAAATGTTATTTTAATTTTATTTTTTATGAATATCGGGGTAAGTTTACAACATACTTTTAACTGAAAAGTACCTTGCGCCGCTGAATATAAAAAGTAGGTAATAGGGTAAAAACGCAAAATTCCTAAAAATTCATAAAAAAAATTTGTAACCACTGAAAAATAAGGGTTGTTATAGTTGTCTATAGATGGTGTCCAAAAAAATGCATGCAAATCTGAGGAGGTGGGGTGTTGGTCCCTGGTTGATTTTTTTTAGTTTTTGTAACAGAGCTATATTGTAACAGAGCTATATTGTATGTAGTGCCTTCTATATATTAAAGTCAAACCCAAAACTTTAAGAAATTTACCGACCTCTAAAAAATTATAACATTCAAATGTTCTTGAATTAAGTTTTTTTATGAGTCTATTTTCTGCGTAAAGTTCACATGATTCGTAGTAAGTTAAAAGCAGACCTGTTAATTTTGATTAGTAATTAGTAATCAATTAATTGGACGAGTTTTTTAATTGGTAATAATTATATTAATTGCTTTTCAAGAAAAAGCAATTATTAATTGATTACGATTAGAAAAAACCAAAAATAATCAAAAAAAGATGTTTTTATTATTTTTGACTTTTTCTTTTTTATTTCTTTTGATTATTTTTGATTTTTTTCAGTATTGTTAATGTGTATATTTATGTGCTTCTATAGCAATACTGAAAAAAATCCAAAAAATTAAAACAAACCCAAATTTTATTAGTAATAGTAAAAAACGTGATTTTTTCTTATTATTTTTTAATTAATTGGAAAATAATTATTATAAATGGAAAGTAATTGTAACAATAATTAAATTGGTTCTCATGAAAATAATTAATCAAACGGGTAATCATTACGATTAGTAATCATTATTTAACAGGTCTGATTAAGAGTCTCGAAAAGCCCGCAATTAAAATCAAAAATCACGAGCCTGTGATATAGGCATCCGTGTTGCGCATATGTAGGAACGTGAGTGGGCATGTGGTCATTTGTTTGCGGTTAGCTTTTGTGTGCATTTCATTTGTATTGTGTTGAGAAAACTTGAAAATGGTATTTATACATACATATATAGAAAAAGTTTTTCAATTTGTCTAGTTTAAATGCGGCCGCAGCAAATACAGAAAATGCATAAACAAAGTAAACCCAGCTCTGCAGCATTATTAATTGGTTCATTTACAGCTTCGGGGAAATATATAAAGCCGTCAAACAGTATTTATTTAGTCAGAATTTAAGCTGATACAGTTAAGAGGTGAGATGAAAGTAGTGTGGCTATCGAAGTAATTCCGACTCCCACCGTTGATCGCAACTGAATATGAGGGAAATGAGTGGAAGTAGACGACGCTTACGCTCAAGAGCTGTGTAGAAGCTTCAAGTGAGGTAACTCACGCTCTTCCAGGTTACAAAAGATAGTATACAAGTGGGGGTAGATTTTAAAATAAAATTGGTGTACAGTTATCTCAAAGTAAATAAATACTAAACAGCATTGACGCGTTTTAATTAACTTTCCAGCGATACGACTGCGAGAGTAAAAAAGATTCTCTCTTATTCTCATATTCTTTACAATAGAATAATATGTATATACTAACGGGTAAATTCTGTGCGTAACCGGTAATTTTGTACCTAGAAGATTATCTAACCGAAAATCGTAACCTTTGGCAATGCAGTTCATGTAACCGCGATTGTAGCGTACATGGCAACGCTGTCAAAAAAAAAACAATGCGTAATAGAGAATAAAATGCAAACGCGAACGAAACTTCGTGTAAAAAAGTGCTTATATTGTTTATTAATTCTTGTAAACTAGTATGTGTACAAAATTTGCGGTATTTTCTGTCCACAAAAATATTTACAAAACACGTGCAATTTTTCGCGATTACCCGACGTAACCACCTATTTTGGGGGTTACGAAATTGAACTGCAACTTAAGCCGGCAGAATACAAAAAGGGTGTAAAAGTTTCCAAACTATTTGGTACCACGCTAGAATTAGGGCGTAAGAGCACATTTGATTCCCACTCGTTTTTAAGGCATGACCCTAATATAGTCAGTGAATGACGACATAGATGATTTCTGGACAGCTGAGGTTTGCTGCTGGAAGAAGTTAAAAAGTCGGCAGGCATGTCCGCCGTATCCTGCACTACAGTTCATGATTTCGATTTGACTACTTTTCTCCTCTTTGTTTCCACTATCGACACAAAAATACTTTCCTTTCGCCTGGACACAAATATTTCGAGCCAACCATTTTGTTAGGTTGACCTTATTTTTATGTCTATGCCTGTAAATATATAAACGCGGGCATACTTGTATGGATTTTGCATAAACCCACAACGCTATCTGCTTTCACACGTCAACTAAGTTCGATTAAACTTTATTAGCTCAACCGGATATATGCACAAACAAGCATTTGAAAAATTTGCGTGCGAAACGTTCTTGCAAAAGAATAAAGTTTCAACGAATAATCTCAAAGAAAAATGCTTTCAAAATTTAAACATCATGAATTGATTGAAATTTGTGACGAAAAATGCTTCTTTGAATGTAATTAAATTCTCATTAGTACAGCTTTGTACCCAAAGGAAATATACTGACATCCTTACAAACGTGCCTATGTATTTATATACATATTTACATTTCCCCCGCATATTCTTGACTTTCTTTCATGCCAATTAATTGCGACTATCATTAATGTTCTGACATGGGAATACTTGCACATACAACCTCCTATGTTTCTTTCATTCGAAACTCCTTTGATTTTGTGTATGTAAATGACAGTTTAATTCATTTTCGTAGCTCGTTTAACATTGCCACCTCTCGTTTGGTTTGCTTCTCATATCCTGCCAAAATTTCACATGCACTGCGTATCCCAATTAAGTAGACAGCATTGCTGCAAGTAGAGATTTAATTGTTTGATGAGCTGACAGAAATTGAACTTAAGTGTATATGTATTTGAAGATGTGCCATCCCAACAAGTTCAGTTTTGACCTTCTTTACCATTTGAGTTTACTGCTTTGCTCTAAGCTTAAAAAAAGACAGACTTCGATCTTCAATATATCCCCCGAAGACCTGAGAACATCCGATCTGCGTCTAGTTCTAGCAAAAGCTAGGCAGCTGAGCATGAATTGATTTCATGATTCCACCTCGCCATTCTCCATGCAGCTCACACAGCATGTTCAGCATATTTAATCGCACCACATGAACATACATCAGGCAGTGCTCTGTCAACACCCCAATCACCATGGCCAGAACCCCACTTACCCAGAAGTAGACTGTAGGTAGCTACAGGAAAAGTCAGTGTCCTGGAGTCAGCCACGTCCATTTCAAAAGTACCTTCTCTGGCCAAGAGGTCCGCATGACAATTTGGAAGTAGTTAGTATTCTTAATGGCGGCGACCACTGCTTGGAAGACTTCGAGTTTCTGACAGAAAAAAACTTTTGAAAACTAAACGCTTTCGGAAAGCGAGAGAGTAACAACTCAAAGTAAGGGATTATTTCTATTAAAAAAATTTAACATATGTCAGTTCTAAACATAGAAATGGAAAGGGCGAAAGATTAAATAACATCAAAATAGGATAAAAATGGACTGTTTGGGCAAATGCACCAGACCTGATCGTTTGACAGATTTACTATAAAAGGTCAGCAAAACATCTTCTGACTATTACTGTCAACAGAGAAAGAACCATATTTACTCTCTTTTTTGTACTCTCAGTAGTCACAAATCGCAAGATCGTGGCTAATCTTAATTAATCATTTTTATATTTTGAATGAAAAAAATCAAATTCTTCCCAATATCGAAGCACAGTTTAAAGTATGTGAACGTGTGTGTCTCGTCATGCTCAACGGAAGTTTGCCATGAGTTTTTAGAACCGTCAAAAAAGTTAAAACTCAAAATTTAATTTTTATTCTTGAATGATAAAATATCGTTCAAGGGTTAAATTTTATTTTCGATCAAAAATATAAAACTCGAAAATTAATTATACTTTCGATCAAAAAAATAAAAATCCAAAAATTATCATTATCCTTAATCAAAGAAATTAAACTCAAAGATACTTGTTGTTGTTGATTTTTATTGAAAAAAAAAAACTGAAAATAATCATCAGGTATTGAATTTTATAATAAAACTCATAAAAGTTACGGTCCCTTATATGTTTTTACTTATATAAATACATATTTGTTTGCCAATGTCGATGAAATTTGGTAAGAGAGCTTGAGGTAAAACTCTTTCGAAACGCAAAAAGTAAAAAGTTTCCGCCGAACGGAAATTTGTAAAAACTTGCAAGCAAAACAACTATTGCTTTTTTCATTGGTTAATAGCTCGAATTTGAAGTTTTTTGTTGTTGCCTTCCTTTTGCTGCTTTTGCTGATCATAACAGCTGGGTTTTCTTTGCAAGTTTTACGAAGTGAAATTTTCCCAGCAGACACTTCCAACTCTCTCTCTTAATAAAATGTCAAAAAGCGCTCTCTCCCTGCAAATGGTTTTTGTCGCCGAAAACTTTCCTGTAAAACTTATATAAAATTGCTGTCACTAACTATATTTTTCCCAGTTGCCACCTATTTGAAATTTTTTTAATTCCATTTTTCAAGTGCTTTGATTCTGTGGAGGATTTAATAAGGAATCGGATGCTGTTAAGAATTTAAAATTTTCATTGACGTTAAGTTTTACTTTTAAAAATCAAAGGCCCATAATCATAGTCAAATTAAAATAGAGTTTTATCAACTTAAACATGATTCTATAATAAACATCATTTCATGTCTGTCACAGTCAACTTAAAATACATTTTATGTCTAAGACGGAGTTTTAATTCTAAAAGCCGAAAATGTCATTTTAATATTTTAAAATCACGGTTTGTGTGCTTCTGACATCGCTTACTCCAAACTTGAGTTTGGCTTTTTTTCACTTGTTTTCATAAGTTTACAAAAAATCCCAAACTTTGACAGATAATATCTCCGAAAAAAACACAAATACAAAAACCAAATTACGTGTCTAACCATTTGATAGTGAGTACGTGTATAACGATTTTAAATTCGGTGTCTCACTTAAAAATTAAAGGCTCATAAACGTCTCTTCAATGATATGAGAAATATTGAAATTCATATGATATTATATAAATGATTAAACAAAACTTTTAAATAATTTTGGCATCTTTTTAGCCCGATATTCATAAAAAATAAAATTGTTTTATGAAGCTCTTATAATTCAAAATTTGAATGGAAATTTCAGTTTATTTTTTATGAATATGAGGGAAATCTGAAAACCAAAATCACAGTTTTGTAGCCGATCAAATTCTAGTAAATTATAAATTTGTATAAGTTTTAAAGTATAGATTTTTATTTTTCAAAGATTGGTCCTGAATTTTTAGAATTTGTTTCACCGCATTATTCTTAATAATTAAGTTTTATATCTAGTTAAGCACGTTTAATGGCGACTATGACAACAACATTAGCACTGTCAGTATATTTTCAAGCTTGTTTGTACATTATTTTGTAATGACGAGGACTAAATAATTGGCTAACATCCATCGTCTTTAGCAACATTTCAGCAAATTCATGCTGTTAGGCTCATGCCGCGAGGCAAGGATGTAACAACTATACTTCACATTACCTACTTATATACATACTTCGGTGAGGTTTATATTTCAAAATTTAAATTACCTACATTACAGTTGCCACGCAACCTGGTGACAGCATGATTTTAAAGTATAATGACCAGCTGGAATTGGAGTTAAAAGTTGACGCTTTTATTTGGAAAAAACGACAAGATATAGGAAACTACAGAGACACGGTCACGTCATCAGATGATAGAAAGAACAGGCGCCGCGACGTGGGCGCATTTATGAAAATTATTAATTTCCATATTGATTGCAGTTTAGAGTGTGTGATAGCTTAACTTTAAGCTGTGTTGGTTTTGGGATGCCAATTTTTTGGATTTTGCAATTCGATATCTTATTTTGCCATCACGGGATTTGGGTATTACTCGTAGCTATTTTTTAAATGTTTAGGTTGAACAAGTAAAGACATTGTTTGAGGAACGATCTGACTTTCAAAAGGAATTCATTCATAGCAAAGCAAAATAAATTAGACACCCAAGTTTTTGTTGTTTTAAGGTTTGAATTTTTGAAGCAGATTTTTCGAATTGTTAAGGCATGTTTTTTATGGAAATTTTTAAAATTTATTTCTAAGGCCGCTAAACTTAAAACTTACGTAGGAAACCAGCACCTTTGTTAAGTTTAAAATCCGTGTGAATTAAGGTTTTATTATAGAAACATAACGGGATCGTAAGGCGTCATCAGCTCATCATTTACTCTTCTCCAGAACTCGCCGGCGCCAAAGCTTAGAGTCCATATATCTTTCGAAGAACCTTTTTCTCGAATACCAAGCTCCTGCACCATACAGCAGGATGGCTACGATAAGTGACTTATAGACAGACCTGTTAATGATTGATTACCATTACTTTCTGTTTTTAATAATTATTTTCCAATTAATTAAAAAATAATCGAAAAAAATCATGAGTTTTACGGATTATTAAAAAAAAATCAAAAAAATTGTTCTAGATTACTTTTGACTATTTATGATTATTTTAGATTTTTTTTATTATTTTTGATTTTTTTCCGTATTGTAGAAGCATATAAATTACACATCAACAATACTTAAAAAAAAAAAAAACAAAAAAAAAAGTAATCAAACCCACTTTTTTTGGATTATTTTTGATTTTTTTTAACAATGATTTTATTTACGAGCTCTAGGCCAATAATCAAAAGAAAGAACAACTTAAATTTTTCTTTTGATATTTTTATTTTTATTTGCTTTGAGTTAATCCGATATTTCGATTTTAATCTGAAATCATCATCAGGGACTTATGGCTGAGCCTGATGAACAATTTTTTTAACAATGGTAGAAAATCATGATTATTTTTTAATTTTTGTTCCTAAAAAAAAAACCATTAAAATAATCTCTAACAATTTAAAAAGTCGTCTAATTAATTGATTACTAAATACTAATAAAATGTAACAGGTCTGCTTATAGCGTGATATTTAAATAAATACATTACCCTATTTATTATCGGAACCGAAAAAATACGGGATCCTGGGATTAGCATCCCTACATTACATTAGACTGACTTGGTATGGATGCGATCAGAAAAAGTTCTTCCACTCCACCATTGCATTTAAAGATTATGATAATATCAGCATACTCGTATAATAACTATATCTCCATGCATATTTAATCTTTATGGAAGAAGAAGATGAAACTAGATGGGAAATACTTTAATAAGAACAAAAGTGGGGTTTGTCTATTTAGCCGACAGCGACAATAACATAGCCTAGACATCCAAGCACTGAGTTCGCAATTGCGAAGTAAATTACTCTTTGGACGAGCAAAGATCACGCTTTATAAGTCCCTAATAATAAAGGTCTTGATGTGTGCCGTGAAATCAATGACACCGCCGAAAGAATATAAGATGACCAAATCTGAGTGATTGGCAGGGGTCTGCAGAGTGTAAAAATGAGAACGCAAATGCTAGAAGGGTTAAACAAGAGGGTGGTCCAATATATGCACCAAACCAAGGCTGATGGGCTTTGCTCTAAAATCAATAACTATCTCTTGGTGTTATTAGGGTTTTCAACTCGAGGGACTTCTCATTACCACAAGACCACTCTATTCACGACTTAGATCGCGCAGCTGAACATGATATTGGACATCCACGTAGATGGCTCTACGCTACCAATTCAATATCTTGGTTGTGACCTTTGATAACAAGCTCACTTCTGATGTTTCATAACTATCTCAGAATCTAACTTTTTTTTAAAGTGCACAAAGTCTAGAATACAGATTTATTTGACCCTAAAATGAGAAAATTTGGGAATTCTAAAATTAATTGTGAGAGTGCTATAGTTAAAAAGCTCTTATAAATTTTAAATCAGAATAGTGATTCTCGATTTTTAAAACTTAAAACTTGTACTTTGATGTACTAGAATTTGATTAGCCAAAAAACGTTTTGTCGGGTTTTTGAACTAAAATATATCTAATTGGATATTTTGATACGTTGAACCTAATCATACTAAACCCCGACATAGCAGGTGTAACCCTCTCGAAATCAGATGTATGCCCGACATGTGCTGTGCGCCCCTGACGCAAATCATCGTGTGTACCTTTTTTCAATCCGGTATAATGTACATATTATAAGAGTAAACAAATATGAAATGAGTGTCAAATCTATCTCCCAATCAAGTGAAATATAAACCGTCTACCGTAATGTGAATTTAATATTTTGCACAAAGCAGGTGAGGGGATGTTGTGGATAAAAGCATCCGCGCGTGCAATCTATGCAAATTTTTTATAAAAAAGCTGAAAGAGATGCAAATCTTTTTAATGCGGTTAATTTTGTAGAAAAATATTAAATAATCGTCATATTTCAGAAGGATCCTTGGTTGTTACCAAAAAGTACTAATCCGAAAGACTTTTGTGTTTTTCACAACGAAATTACAATTATTCTGGATTTTCCAGGAATGGCAAGGACTTTAGTAAACTTTTTATCAATTCCATGAAAATATAAAGAGGTCAAACTTTTGCTGTTCTTTAAGTTTTCATTAAATCTATCCTTATTTAGATTGCTTTGATAACTTATTTTTCTAGGATAAATTTTGTTTAATGTTTTTAGAGCTAGTTTCATTTATAAACAAGTACAAGGTGGCGCAAAAGTAAGCTTCCGATGTTCAGCATATCGGTTGTGGCACGTGCAGTGTGTGCTGTTGCACCGTCTTGTTGGAACCACATGTTTTCCAATCCCAATTCATCAACTTGCGGCAAAAAGAACTCGTTGATCATTGCTCTGTAGCGCTCACCATTCACAGTAACCGTTTGGCCCCGACCGATTATTGGTCAAATAAATAGTCAGAAATATTCCGCGTTCTGGAGCAGTGTAGCGTAACGTTGTTTATTAACGTGTATTTCGCATGTCAAAACAGAACTGACTTTAGGGGCCAATCGCAAAATTTATAGCATTTTCTGATAGGAGGATTACTTTTGCGCCACCTTGTACGAAAGGCTGAGATGTGCTAGGACTGAACATTAAATACCTGCTACATGTTTTAAACTTTTTTTCCTACCGTGGGGTGAATCGTTGATAGAATGATAGAACATAATAGCTACAAATATGCATTTTCCGATTCAACAAATGAGCTTTCTTATGTAATGTTTTTCGAAATTTTCGATATCGAAAAATGGGGCGTGGTTTCATCGCTTATGAACGGATATTTCTGAAACGATTTTTATATTTGACTTAATAACTTTGACCTATGTAACTGAAGTCCCCGTTGTGTGCACACAACTAAAATAAGGAACATCTCTGACTATATTTTTGCCAAGGAAAAAACTTCTTAGCAAAAATTCATCTGCATTTGCAGATGACGTTCGGAGTCGGCATAAAACACATAGGTCTCGCCAATTTGTAGGAACAATGAGAAGCAGCACACCAAAAATCGGTAGAGAAAAGAAAACAAAATTAAGAATTGTAAGAGATCAGATTGAAGATCTGCTGAATTGAGAGTAGTTCCACCTATGCAATCCTTTGTGTATTAAAGGATGTCAGTCATCATTTTTTCGCGATAACTGTTGCCATTGGTAAATACCAAGGCAACTTTACCTATTTTTTTTCATTATTCTCTGTTATTTTCAGTGTTTCGCCTTGTATAATTTGCACGATCATTCTGAAATAGGTCTTAACATTTTTTTAACGGAAGTCCAAGGAACTAACAGTTTCAACGAAAAATTCGAGGTGATGGGAAAATCTTCTAATACGGTCACTATTCAATTGGATCACATGACCTAGCCAGCGAAGTCGGCGGGCTTTTATTTCCTGTACTAGGCTCATATCTGTGTAAAGCCCGTACAAACGTACTTCAATACTCGCCATTGACATATTAAACAATAAATAAATTATTGACGCGATATATACCTCCTAAGGAGATTAAGGCCGAGCTTCTCTAACAATTTGTGGACCATTGACATATTCTTTCGACACTATCTACAATTCTGAGCTTACGTATGTAATTTTCGATGTGAACACTGGTTCTCTACTGTCTGAAGTCCCTCAAAGTTTCAAGTTTTTAACTATCAACAGTGGCGTGGCTGCCAAGGCGTATTAGCGCCTATTCTTTATTTGGTGACAGCAAATACTTGGTCTTCTCATCGTTCTCCACAAGACAGGACAGAACTTACTCTTTGTCAAGCCCAGTGATGTTAATATCATCAGCTCACGCGAGTAATTAAAGGCCTTTGTAATCGATTGTTCCAGTGCGGTTTAGCTCTGCTGCTCGAATTATCTTCCCCAGAATTATGTTAAGGAAATAGAAGCGTACACGGCTAAAAATTTTAACCTAAATTTAAACTTTTCTGGGCTACATATATGTCCAAACCAAATTTGGTTTACACTTTAAACTATGCCAGTTTTAGAGAAAATTATCGTGAAGAAAAGAGTTTAAGTTTTAAACCAGAAATATCTTAACAATTAAAAAACATAAAAAACATTTGTATCAGTTGGCAATATTCGAACCGACGCTCCCGCATCAGAGTCGTCTGCTCTACCTACTGAGCTACAGCACTGTATTGAAAAAAATTCAATGACTTGAAAAATCTTTCAGAAATAAATGAAAAGAAATTTAAAAAATTGTAGAAGTTTTTTTTTAGATCAGTTTTAAATCTAAGCCACAAGAAAATGAAAATTGGTGTAGGTGATGGAAAGGTTTGGAATTTACTAGAAAAAGGTTCAAGCAATTACTTAAACCGACGAATGGTTTAAAATCTAAGCCAAAATTTTTAGCCGTGTAGGCACTCGCCGTATCCGAAACCTTATTTCGTTTCAAATGTCACCAATCTATTTAAAAGTAGTCCTTCCCAAGGCAAATTAAACAAGGTAGAATTGACAACTGAAATATTTTGTTTTTGTAGGAATTCTTACTTCAAAAATAATTAAACAAGCGGATTAACACTTTGTGGCCCGAGCACAATATTTGGGTCCCAGAATTTTTTTTATTAAAAAACTAAATCGAATTTGCTGAAATCGCAAAATCTTTGGAGATCCTTGGCCAAACAATAATTTCTAGTTTGTAGGCTTTCGTCTATTTGAGAACCAGCGTTACCACCTAAAAAGCTCCAACCTAAAAATCTAACGGCGTCACTTTTTAGACCAAGTGATGCTTTAGAATCTATCCCTTTAAGGACCTTAGCATTATGACAATATTTGGTAGATAAGCACTTGTTTTCTCATAGAGTTTTTTATCGGCGTGAGTAATTGAAACAACTTTCTTTGCCATTTTTTTGTTTTTAAATGCCGTTTTTTTTATATTTTGCAAACTCAATATCTTATACAGGGTGTTTTTTACGGGTTTGTTTTTCGAATAGAGATAAAACTGGCATTTTGTGGTCAAATCTGGCAACTCTTATGTCATTTATGTTCAGTTTGGTTTGCCATTTCATCATGAACAGGTTGACAAAAGAACAACGCTTGCAAATCGTGCAAATTTATTTCGAAAATAATGGTTCAGTTCGCGAAGTTTACCGTGAGCTCCGTCCATTTTATGGTCGACATAATCGTCCATCAGAGCAATTAATTCGGTTAACCATGGATCGTTTTCGCACTACGTTTACTCTATGTGATAATACGCATCCGCAGAGACGTCGAACAGTGCGCACCGAAGAAACAATTGCCGCTGTAGAGCAAAGTGTTGAAGAGGACCCGAATGAATCGATTCGCCACCGTGCACAGCAATTGGAGCTTTGTCCATCAACTTTATGGAAGATTTTGCGCAAAGATCTTGGCTTGCGACCTTACAAGATCCAGCTTGTGCAAGAATTAAAGCCGCGAGACCATGCAATGCGTCGTGATTTTGGTGTATGGGCCGAAAATGAGATTGATTTCGATGCTGATTTTCATCGCAAAATTTTGTTCAGTGATGAGGCTCATTTTTGGTTGAATGGCTACGTCAACAAGCAAAATTGCCGCATTTGGAGTGAAGAGAATCCACATGAGACCCTTGAAACGCCATTACATCCACAAAAACTGACTGTTTGGTGTGCTCTATGGGCTGGTGGAGTCATTGGGCCATACTTCTTCCGCAATAATGCTGGAGAGGCAGCTACCGTTAATGGAGACCGGTATAGAGCCATGATAACCGACTATTTTGTTCCCGAATTGGATGGCATGAATGTGGATGAGTTGTGGTTCCAACAAGACGGCGCTACATGCCACACAGCGCACGTCACAATCGATTTATTGAAGGAAACATTCGATGAGCGCATAATTTCGCGGAATGGACCTGTCAATTGGCCACCAAGGTCGTGTGATTTGACACCATTGGATTATTTTCTTTGGGGATATGTGAAGTCGCTCGTCTACACCAACAAACCAGAAACGTTAGGGGAATTGGAAGCCAACATTCGTGGCGTTATTGCCGACATACGGCCCCATATGCTCGAAAAAGTGGTTGAAAATTGGACTTGTAGAATTGGCTTTATTCGAGCCAGCCGCGGCGGCCACATGCCCGAAATCATATTTAAACATTAATGGCATAAAATTATCCTTCCAATAAAGCCAAATTGATGGACCTTAAAACGATTTTCTTGTGTTTTATTTCAATTCGAAGTTCTATACCCCTAAAAAAACACCCTTTATATAGACAAGATGAATGCAATGTAGAACCGTTTTCTGCTAAACTTTAATTCTAAGGTATACAAATTATATATGTATAGATAGGAAATTTTTAGGTGTACTTTTATCCGTAAATAAAAAAAATTTAAAAAATAATTTTAATATAAAAAATTTTACATAAAAGTCACACCACTACACATTTACTTATTCACACTATAGACACGCTGTGTGTGTGTGTACTTGCTTTTTGTGTACTATGCTGAATCGTGAGCATGGCCGACGAGTTGCTTTGCAGGAAAAAATTAAGAGCCGTAGTAGTGTGAGTAGACTTGCCATGCATGTTTTTGTGTTATTCGTGTGGTCGGCTCTCACTGTGAGTGCGAAGAGTTGGTAGTGTACCAATGAAAAATAAGTATTCGCACTATAGATACTATGTTATGTCATGCATTTTTGCTTTAGTTGTTGTCATTGTATTGATTACTGGCTACGATGCCCAGTGTTAGCTGCTCTCCTGAGAGCGCGAAAAGTTGCTTTGTTGGATACATTAAACAAGCAATGTAAAATATAAGCAAATATGTAAAATTCATTGCTGATACCTACAAACAGGGTTTACAAAAATAAAATAAATGATTACTCATAAAGAGTATTAAACACCGAAGAAAATTAAAGGAAAATAGAGGAAAGGAAAAGAATTGAAAGGAAGGAAAATTAAAGGAAAGAAAAGGAAAAGGAAAGGAAAGGAAGGAAAGGGAAGGGAATGGAAAGGATAGGAAAGGAAGGAAAATTAAAGGAAAGAAAGGAATGGTAAGGAAATGAAAGGAAGGGAAGGGAAAGGGAATTAAAGGAAAGGTAAGAAAACGAAGGGGAAAGAAAAAAAATAAAAGGAAGGGAAGGGAAAGGAAAAGAAGTTTGAGGAAAGTAAAAAATAAAAGAAGAGAGTAAAAAAAGAAATCAAGGAAAATAAAAATATGTTAGAGGAAAGTAACGACATAGAAAGGAAGAAAAAAAGGCGGATAAAACATACCTACAGCAAAAAAATAAAATAAAATAAAGTTTATTGGTTGAATTTCAACCACTGGGCGAACTCTAGTTTTGTTTAAATGCTTTATTCTAAAAAATATTCGGCATCTAAAAAAACGTTTTTACGTGCTCTTCCAAGTGTATGTGTTTACATAGCTCTCGCAGTTTGGGCAATGGGTAAAATGACCCCAGGCCGATACTAAATCGGCGTCGTGATCAATAGTTTTTATGTGCAGAACACCTTTCTGAGTTGGGGGTCTTCAGCCGCGATTTAAAAAAATAACTCTTAGCCGGTGTAACATCCAGCTCCTCATACCTACCTATCCCGACATTTTTGTAAGTGTTTTAGCACTCGGTGGCGGTCGTAAACAATTACCAAATGTTCTATGCTTACTCTGTCTGCGTCTGCGCATCTACATTCAGAGGCTGTGCATTAGCATGCAACGGTTGCTCATTCAAAAACAGTTTTTGGCCTTCAGCCGCTTGGGGTACCGCACCAGGAAACAAGCGTGCCTTCTTAAAAGCATTTCTTTGAGTTGGGCAGTGAATAAAATCACTTGATTTAAAGTGTAACTCGCATATAAAACTTAGTTCCCATCGTCGACGTCTTTCATCACAATCAGGGGCCTTGAAACCACGAAAAACTGCTAGATACTGAACTGCTCGGCAAACAGCACAACGCGTAGCTGTTTTTGATCTCTTCATTTTTATTTTTTCAATTATTCAATTCGCAAAGAAGTGACACACGCGCACAAATATATATTTATGTAATTGATAAAAACAACAAAATTTTTAAGCAAAAAGGGTTAATATTTTTTTTAATTGACGTTATAATTCCTATAGAAAAGAGAGAACTGTCAAGTTCACTACTACTTTGTTTAATATACTTTGGTGCTTCCCAATTGTGGCAAAACATGTTCAATAAAAAACTATTCGACGAGACCAAAAAAATGTCATAACTCTTGAAACTATCGTTCCTATATTGCAAAAATGTTACCTAACTTAACTCAACTATAACTCTTCAAGTAATTAGAGCTGTAACAGTAACCGTCACAGTAGCGAAACTGAAACTGTATCGATTACAGCTACATTAACGGTTATGGTTATAGTTACGGCTGCCGTTACTGAGACTTAAATTTGGGTCTGTCTACGGTTACAGTTACGGCTGCAGCTACTATGTTTTAAGTCTTACTTTTACGTCTGTGGTTATGGTTACGAAACCGGTCATATTATGATATACGGTATGGTGCCAGATTCGGCCTGAATTTGTTTACAGTTAAGGTTAAAGTTACGGATTAGTTGAGGTTTTTCTTCGGCTTCGGCTTCGTTCACATCTTCTCTATGTTTTTTCTGCATGATTATAGTTCTTCCTCTTTATGCTTTCTCTCCTCCCCCCCCAACTTCTTTTACCTTTACTTTTACCTACCTTTCTTTTTATTTTACCAACTGTGTTCTTCCACTTCCTTCTGCATTTGCCCCCCCCCCCCCCCCCCCCCCTTTCGTGATCAGAAAGCTGAATTACATTAAAAACACTTGGCCGCATTATGGACTTTTTGTTGTTGTACAAAAAATATGAAGTATTGAAAAGAGCTAAAGGCGAAGTTTTTTGTTGGATGCTCCCTAACCTTCCAGAAAAATGACGAGACTTTTTTATGAAAAAATACCAATCCAAAAGATTGAAAGGAAAATATTTTAATGGTTCAAATAGCTTCAGTTTTAATTATTCATTTTTTAATAGTACTATAAAAACATTAGTGTTGTTAAGTTGAACTCCGTTATAAATGTTTAAAACCTCACTGCGTGGCCAAGTTTAGTCTGGTGGTCAGCTAATAAATAAGATAATGATGCTTAGTTATCTTTTCCTGACGAAACTGCTTCCAATACAAATCGGCTCACCTTCAGTGTTGAGTACCCAGTGCCGTAGGTACCTTGAACCGTGCAATCAACGAAATTATACTGCAGGTGGTTATGGTATCGTTGCCGAAGTACAGTTCACAGTTCATGTCCTCATTGGTAACACATCTTATTCGTCTCTATGAAACTCCAGTCTTATAGCTGTCTGAACTTACCGTATCGGAGTATGAAGTAAGAAACAGGATTTGTTCTCATCACAAATACACCTAATGGAGTCTGGGGAATTTTACATGCCATTGGACATAACCATATATGGGGTCCTTTGAATGAAGGTTTTCCGTCAAGATCATGCGACGAGTTCGCCCAACCGCTCCCTTTTCTTTATTACTTCATCCCTGGTGCATAGTCGAAACACAGCCTCAATATTCTGGAAGTTATCTCCAACGCCTCTATCGGGAGAGTTTTTAAAAGTGTCAGGAAAGACCTGTTTGCTTCCGCTGTATTTTCTTGCACCGACTTCTTATTTTAGGGAATTGGCGGTCTGTTAGAGTGACGTAAACTGCAGTAAAAAGTTCTTACCAGTGTGATGTGTTTAAGGTTTAATTTACTCTTAGCCAAAAGACCGACAAGCTAGGTCCTCGCGCTACCTCAAAATCTTTTTTTGACAGTTAATGCTCATCCTCTTCGAATGCGCCTTGGGGTTGCTGGACATCAACCAAGCCACTTGAAATTATGCTTATCATCTAGCTCCTTTTGTTATGTCATCTTAGGCGATAACCAAACAGAGGCATTACTGAAGCAGAACCGTCTCTCAGACGCAAAAATATGCACCGCAATGTATACAGGAGATCCACGACATTCAAAAGAAGCAAAGCATTTCTTTCATCGAATCGTGTTCGGCGAGTGTCGTAATAGAAGCTCAATAACTAACTATCGCATCAGGGGAAAGTAATCTGGCCATGAGAAGGAGTGTTCTCTCTCTCTCTATGGCGCGATATATTTACAACAGGTATATCATCATAAACCTCCTAAGAGATTTTTGCGCCAAGCTTCTCTTCCAATTTGTGGTGTGCCGATTTTGAATTTTCCCTACAAATTGGTGGGACCTACAGTTTTTTGCCGACTCCGAACGGCATCTACAAAGGAGACGAATTTTTGCTGAGAAGCCTGTCATGGCATAGTCTTTTTTTCAAATCACTTTTGATGTTACCTGTACCAGGGCTCGAACCATGGACCTTTGGTGTGGTAGGCCGGCAACACTACCTTCACACCACGGCGGCCGCCAGACTAAAACTTCATTTGCACATTGTATATCACTCTTGTTCTCCAGTCTGTTTGGCATGTCCATTCCGAGAATTATCACCAAGAACAGATTCACCAGATTTGTAATGTTACTACGATTTTATTTCGAGCTGCTTTGTCCGTACATCCATTCATGAAATGGAACGTGAGAACAAACAGTGCTTGCAGTTTCAGCTCTACTGCTGTTTGGTCTCCTTTGGCTGGGATTTCGTGTTTTACTGGAAGAGCGTTGACGAAGAATTTATCGACCTTGTGGGTATATCGCTGACAGCCCAACGAAATCCGTCTGAATCAAACATCTGAAATAGTCACACACATGCACGCATATTGACATCTCCTGTGCCGGAATACAGGACAATGGATATGCACAGATCAGAACAAATAATGGCACTGAAGATGGCACAACTCAAAAAACAGGTTTCTCTAAACAACAAATTTGGCAAAGAATGAAGGAAAATGATTGCAAAATACACTCAGTTTTTTAATTTTAGTGGAAATAAAATTTGTTGATCTGTGCCCAATTATGTCAAATACATACATACAGATATATATACGGCAATAAACTAAGTAACGAGTCATTTCACATACATATATACATATTTGCATGACATCTGCTGGTCAGAATTATATTGAGGAAAACCCATTTTGTTACCACAGCAATTATCTCACTGTTTTTGTTGAAGTGCTCGTACGCGTCGTTGGGTTCAATCCAAACCACATAACGAACAATTGGAAAACAGCCTATCTGTCGAAATAAAATTTTATAAGTTTTGGTTTTTAAGACTTATTTTCAAAAATTCCGTTGCAATTTAACAAATTGGATTGGGCTTGAAATATTCAGCCTACTTACTTTCAAGAATGCTTCTTAAGCAATTTACATGTATTAGATTTCTGGAGGTCGGAGCTGAGAACTCTTATTTCACCAATTAGGGCTATTTACGTGTTTTTGCCAACACAATGACGAACTTATTATTATGGAAATGTAATATTGGTTTGCTAAAATAAAATTATGTATTGGTAGGCAGATGCACAGGCATAAATGTATGTAGGTATGTAATAACATTAGCAGCATTTGATTAAAACAAATGATTACACATCAAATATCCATTATTATTATACATTTTGATGAATAAGTTAAAATGAGAGCAAATACCTAGAATAAGCTTCAAGGCAATTTTAATAATGATAATCAGCCAGGCTTAGAGACAATAAATAGAGGCATAAAGCAGAAATATAGATTTATATATGATATGTACTACCTGTAGATAGTACGTCAACGTTTTCATGCAAAATGAGTACATAAATCTCACATCTAAATAATATGTATACATTGGGGTGGTACTAAAAAATTTCATAAGTTTCGTAAAAAACAAATAGACACAACCTTTCCTAAATCAAAATTCCTCGATGCTCCAGAAGTAGTGTTGTTTTAACAGTTGGATATCTCTGATTTATTCTTAAACTATTTTGTAGGATTTGTTGCTGCCTGCTGATGTCAATTGTAAGCCACCATCTCCAGCAAAGCATGAAATAAGGTTTACCTGAGGTAGTTACATTCAGATACAGCAAATACTGGAGGGGTTTTCAATAGACTTTTCTATGCTGAAGATTTGGTTACAAACATAAGCAAATGTCAAAAAACTCTGGCGAAGAAAGTGAGCAGATATCACATTTTACATTGTCAACGATTATAAATCAACTCAATTTCAAGAATAATAATTTTTATGAAAATCATTTTTGTTTTTGTTTTCAATAATTAGGAAGGAAAATTTAGAAACACATGTCATAATTTTTCTTATAGATTTATTTCGGAATCTGCTAGACTACTTTGCACTAAATATCTCAAGACTTCAACTGTCATTTGCAAAAACTGGTGTTATGAAGTTAGGGTGGCTATAGCATCGAATAAATACTATTTCAATAAGTCATTAGCTAGAGCTTGACCTTTTTGACTACAATGCCTGAAAATACCACAGATTCATATTGGCTTTAGAGTCAGTTATGGTCAGTTTTTTTTCATATATTACCTTCAGTTCAAGGAATGTGGTTGTTGTAGTAACAGACTAAGCCCCGTTTTGGAATGCACGAACTTATAACGATGCGATTTTTCGAGATTTTAACTAACGATTTTTCCGCCTGCATTATCGACTGTGCTATTCGCTAACTTAGCTATAACGATTGGGGGCGTATGATTCCTCATCCACCGACAAAACGTATGCTAAGTACTCAAATTCCATTTATTTTTTTATAATAATATAAATATAATAGAATAATATTATTATTTTAGTTTTCGCTTGCAACCTCAAATTTTGTGTTGTTTGTTTAGCGACACAATAAAGGATAATCGATAAAAAATTGTGCGTGAATGCCAAAATCGTTATAGTAGTCGGTAAGATAAATTGTCGATTGCGAATATCCTTAATGAATTCCACTAATGTTTAGTCGCTACGCTCAGTGATTAAATACGGTTATACTGATACGTATACGTATAGGTAGACGCAAGTTTAAGATATAGTTTAAGTCTTAGCAGAATGAGCCTTTTGTTCAAGCGCGGTTAATAGCCAAACTTCATCTAAGTCCGTTTTTGCAATATCAATTAGTAGTGGTGTCGCAAATTAGGGTTATATGCCCCCCTATGTGCTTGTACCGGAGCGTACCGAATTCATATCTGGCAAATCCAACGTCAGTATTATCCTCTTTGGTCCGCCACATCTCATTCCACAAATGGATGCTCCGACTAAGCACGACTAAGTACTTCTACAATCATAATAATAATAATAATAATAATAATAATAATAAGCCAGAATAGACAGTCGACTACTAAGCGATTAGCCATCACCGAGCCATTGCGTATATGGAACCGATCGCTTCATGAGCGACTGCGAACTTGTCAATCATGTTGCTACAGCACTTTTGCAGTCGTTGGCAAGTCGAAGTGATTTGCAAAGTGCTAATAAAATCGATACAAAGTAAACTATTAAAAAAAATAAAATATATAAATAAACATTTAAAAAGTACAGTGTGCCAAAATAAAATATAATCAACTCAAATGAAAAATCTGTTCTACTGCAAATCGATACTCGCAATAGGAGTGATGGACTTTGGTCAATAGCTTAGGCATCAATTAATGCTAGTAAAAAGTTCTACTCGTATGATCATTCGCTTCTTGTAAAAAATTAGCCTAAGTAGAAACAGACTATCGGTAAAGTGGCCTCTGAACTCTTAGGCAATTTGTCGGCTGTTGTGTACATCGATGAAGGAAATGATGAATTCTACAGTACCTCAGGTAAATAGATTTGAAGGGACTACAAATAATTTCAGGTGTCTTCAAAAAAACTTCTGCATTCAATAAATTCGATTGATGAATAAAAACAAAATATTGAAAAAGAACAATAAAAAATCACAAACTGTAGTATTCATGATGACTTCATTTTTGGGTTCCTATCTTAGAATTAAAAAATTAACGGCAATTATTTTACGAAAAATCAAATGAATAATTTATCGCAAAAGAATGCATTCGTTGACAACTCCGAAGGTTAAAAGTCAAAATATTCTGGTCGAACTTAAGTAGTATTTAAAGTAGCGAAATTTAATTTTTTTTATTCCCCCTAATGTATGTATAGTATTCATATTGAATAGATAGATGCATACAAACATACATACATATATGTATACATAAAAGGTAATGTATTTATTTTCTAACATATATATGTACATTCACCTCACGTGAATTTTCATTTTCATTGAACCAATTCAGTCTGCTCTAAAATTTTGGTTATATAAAGCATGGACTAAAAAATTATGTTTAGTCTACATTTTAATTAAATTGGAAAACGTCGAGTAAACCAAAATTTAAAAATAAATCAAAATTGTTTTACCTACGATTTTTCATGTGCTAACAGTGCACCTTACTTTCTTACAAATATTTCGTGAACATGGAATACGCCAATATTTTGACTTTACTATCGACGCTTTTATTCGTGAGTGTAACGATAATAATGACATATTGAAGCAATATACCTCCGAGAATATTAAGACTTACCTTCTCTTCCGATTGATGATGTGCAGTTCCCCCACTTTTTTTTCTTAAATTAGAGATATTACAACTTCTACAAAGCAAGTGAAAAATGGTTCAAATTTTTGTTTGAAAATGTTTAAAGAAACTTTGGCTGTTCAGGGGGTCATTTCTGGTTTGGCGTTATCGCAAGGTGGAAAGTAAATGTGTCATTTCACCACGATTTTCGATTCTCGTCCTACTTTAAATTTTCGATTTCAAATGAAGTGAAAAAAGTTATCGCCAATATAAATTTGGTGTTAACGTCAGAATTTCAAAGAATACAAACAGCCAAGGCGAATCAATATAAGGTGACATTTTCCCATCAGCTGATTGCTTCTTCTTCGCTGTACTAAAATGGCGAAAGTTTCAAATTATTTCTTTTGTTGACATACACATTTTTTATTTACTTATGAGTTTAAAAAAATTAGAATGCGGGCGTGAGAAAAAACTTTGCATGGGAGACTTGACTATAAAACATTCTATACAGCATCGTAACATTTGTTGTTTATAGACGGTCATTCAAATTTGTTGTCTCAGTAAAACTATTTCTAGTAATAGAAATTCTGAAAATAAGGATTTGGTAGTTTTCGACTTTTTCTCAAGAACTGCAACAAATATAAAAAAAAAATTAAAAAGAGATTAGAACATTCTTGTCTATATTTTTTTTAAATTAAAGTGGGCTCAATGACTCCCTAAAATATCATAAGAGCAGCACGCAAGCGTTAATTTTGCTTCAGGCTAAATTAAACTTTTATACGATATGAGATCAAGATGAACACAAGCCTCAGCAACGATATTGTCATAATACTTGAAATGTCAAAAATACACTGGATGGATTTAAATTGATATAGAATATTATTAATTTTATTTAGACGGTTTAGTGAAAAATAGCCCCCATTTAAAATATTCTTGAAGAAAGCCCTATTTCAGACTTTTTTCCGAAACGCCCCATTTCTTAATTTTTTTTTGAAAATCGCCTATCTCAATTATTTTTTAAATAGGGTCTAGTTTCGGTTTTGACTATATCAACTGAAAATGTATTGAATTTACTTTGAGATAGGCCATTTTTTAACCTCTCTGAACTAGGCCGTTTTTTTCCAAGTAACTTAGTTGAGCATTATCACTCAAGGATTTTTTAAAATTTATTGATCCACATTGGCTCTAAGAACTTCCGTTATTCATAGAAAAAAAGACCAAAAGGTTGAATATTTCCATAACAGCGGGCAAATATTTACGGAAACCACAAGTAACTTAACATTGGGTTTTAGCTGCAACTTCAATGTTAACAATGAGATATTTTTAGCAAGTTCGATGAGGGTCTAGGCCCCAAAACAATCACCACCAGTATAAGTGACATCAGCAAAATAAAACATCATCATTTGAAAATAAGCATCACAAAAATGATAACACTATTTAATCAATAGTCATGTTTTTCAGGAACTCGCTGTGGCACTATAAGAGCTTGTGTTGTAAAATCAGCCCTTTAATCTAAAACAGGAAGCTCCTTAGGCTACGATGTTCAAATAGGCTGCAGGTCTACCTACCCACACTATATGCTGTTTTCAGCTATTGTTTTTATTGGGACGTTCTGTGGGGCACAATATCACCGCCAATCTGGATGTAGTTCGGGATAAAATTAATGCCAGTATATATTTAAAAACGATTAATATGTAAATGTTTATAGCGCATAAAATTTCTTCAAACCAAAAATTGAATTTATTTAATTTTGACATTGCACTCACTTTCTACAACTACATGTAGATGCCATCAAGAGGAGCGAGCATATAAAAATTCTTGTGTGGATATTTTTAGTTTAGAATAAGTACACTTTTGGGAGTAATTAAGTCCAGTCATTCAGCTCAGAATGAAAGATATGAAACTCGCAATTCATATCTTCATTTAGAAACATGGTATTATTTTAAAAGACGGTTATACCTTATTTTTATCAAAATTTACGGAGGAGGTATAAAAGGACGAATTTGGCCTCAGTTTTTATAATCCGATAGCTGTGTGAAAAGTTTTTGATAACACTTTTTAATAACGAATATTTAATTTTTTTGACATATATATATATACTATATACATACATTATATTTGTGATGAATCACGTTCGAATTAGCAACATCATTTTGTTAATAACTTGTGAAAGAAGTAAAATAATAAATTTCGGCTCCTTGAACTATGAAATTGTATAATATTATAAAAGGAACTACCCGATCGAGCTTGGTGACTTGATCTACGCTTTTGTGAGTGAACTTTGCCTTCAAATGTGATACTCCTGAAATGTGCACATTTCCTGATATAAGTTCTTTAAAGAATAATTGTACCTTTCCAAATTTACATTTACGGAATATCTCCCACCCCGGCACAACTACAGATCTGCTGATGTTAGATATCAAATTTCCTTATATTTCTCAATTATAAATAAAATACATAAATGTAATGGACTGCTCAAAGTACTTGAAATGTAGACTTACAGTGAGACGGACGGCATGCTTCCAGCGTTTTAGATGTTCGCACAATACGAGGACCTAACATCGACTCTGATCACTACCTAGTAGAAGCCAAGATTCGTACCCGCCTCTGTACGACAACACAGGTGCAACAAAAAACGCAGGGAAAGCTGGACGTCGAAAAGCTGCAATCGCAACAGACCGCCAATTATTTCGCAGATCGCCTCTCACACCTGCTCTCCGAGAGCACAATTCAACCTAGTGGAATGCATGAGCAGTGGGATCATATCTCAGGAGCACTCCGTACCGCAGCCGAAGAAGTAATTGGATTCCGGCGAACGCGAAGAAACAACTGGTATGATGATGAAGAGTGCCGCGGTGCAACGAAAAGAAAGGACGAAGCCTACAAGGCAACGCTGAGATCGAATGCAACGAGGAGTGCGTGTGAGCACTGCCGCGAGTTGAAGAGGAAAGCTAGGCGACTTTTCCGGGCGAAAAAAAGAGAGTCAGAAAACAGTCAAATAAAGGAGCTTGAGATGCTCTCCAACGGGAATAACGCCCGAAAATGCTATCAAAAAATTCGGCGAATGACAGAAGCTTCCAAGCCCGGGGAAAACTCCTGTAAGAATGAAAACGGCGACCTGGTGACCGATGTTCAGAGAGCACTCAGAATATGGAGGGATCACTTCTCTCCCCTTTTAAATGGAGAAACTGAGCAAGAAACCAGAGCAGATGCCGAACGCGAGCCCACAATCGAAGATGATGGAATTGACGTTCCACAACCCGACTATAATGAGGTGCGAATAGCAATATCCCGATTGAAAAACTATAAAGCAGCTGGCGCTGATGGTTTGCCTGCTGAGCTATTCAAACACGGAGGCGAGGAGCTGGTGAGGCGCATGCATCAGCTTCTATGCAGAATTTGGTCGGATGAATGCCTGCCTGAAGATTGGAATCTAAGTGTTCTCTGCCCAATCCACAAGAAGGGCGATCCTGCAAACTGCGCCAACTATCGCGGAATCAGCCTTTTGAATATCGCATGTAAGGTCCTATCAAGCGTATTGTGCGAAACACTGAAGCCTGACGTGAACAGACTGATTGGACCTTATCAGTGTGGCTTCAGACCTGGTAAATCTACCAGATTTTTACAATACGCCAAATCTTGGAAAAAACCCGTGAAAAAAGAATCGACACGCATCATCTCTTTGTTGATTTTAAAGCCGCTTTCGATAGCACGAAAAGGAGCTGCCTATATGCCGCTATGTCTGAATTTGGTTTCCCCGCAAAACTTATACGGCTATGAAAGATGACCTTGAGCAACACCGAAACTAAACGAGGTTTCAGACAGGGTGACCCCCTATCGTGCGATTTCTTTAATTTAATGCTGGAGAGAATAATACAAGCTGCAGAACTTAACCGCGCTGGAACAATATTTTATAAAAGCGTGCAACTGTTGGCATATGCTGACGATATTGATATCATTGGCCTTAACAACCGCGCCGTAACTTCTGCTTACTCCAAATTAGAAAAAGAATCGGAGAAAATGGGATTGGTGGTGAACGAGGGCAAAACGAAGTACCTTCTGTCATCATGCAAAGAGTCAGCGCATTCGCGCCTTGGCAACGAAGCCACTGTTGGCAGCAATAATTTCGAAATAGTAAAGGACTTCGTTTACCTGGGAACCAGCATTAATACCAACAATAATGTTAGCCTAGAAATCCGACGAAGAATCACTCTTGCAAACAAATGCTACTTCGGACTGAGTAGGCAATTGAAAAGTAAAGTCCTCTCTCGACGAACGAAAATAACACCCTACAAGTCACTCATCGCACAACATCTGATGAGGCGGCTCTGGGAGTATTCGAGAGAAAGGTTCTTCGAAAGATTTGTGGACCTCTACGCGTTGGCGACGGCGAGTACCGAAGAAGATTTAATGATGAGCTGTATGAACTTTACGCAGACGCCGACATAGTTCAGCGAATTAAAACACAGCGGCTTCGCTGGCTAGGCCACGTAGTGCGAATGAGCGAAGATGCTCCAGCCCAGAAGGTATTCTTATCGGCACCCGCCGGTGGAAGCAGAGGAAGAGGGAGACCACCACTCCGATGGAAGGACCAAGTGGAGACCGATTTGCGATCCCGCGGTGTTTCCAATTGGCGCCAGTTGGCGCAACGAAGAAGCGACTGGCGAGCTATGTTGGACGGTCAAAATCGCCCAGGCGGTTAGATGACCATTTAAAGATTTCTCAGTGAGGCAACTTCCCAAGATAAAATATCATATCAACCAAATCATATTTAAAAAACATACTTTTTTTTGGATGGACCTAAAAAGCTTTATGATATATAAATCTTTTTATGAAGCTCCATGCAATATCAAATATCTGGACCGTTATATTCATTGCTAATTCTGGAAACTATTATATGACTAAAGCTTGATGGTATACGCATTTCTATCTGCTTAAGATTATTGAAAAGATCTAAAGGAAATACCAACAAAAAATATAGAAAAATACGAACGGCTATAGTGGATTTAACTTTTCAAATTTAATACAGCTAAGTTAATAAAATAGGGGTCAGGGACCTTAATTAGATCGCCCCCCTTTGGCTGTGCCCCTTCATTCTTATGTGGTTTTTGACATTTTACTTATTTCAAACGAATTCGCCCTTAGTCCTTTTTTTAGTTTATCTGACGTTTGAGTCATTCCAAAGCACCAACAAAATACATGGAGTAGATGTGTTTGTGCTGTTGCGATCACCTTATATGAATTCGCCTTGCAAACAGCGGATTTTTTTTACATATTTAAAGGATTTAAGTGATCAAAATGACTTCTATTTTTACAATTCTATAATAAACTATCATTTAGAAAGAATAACTTGTGTCCATGCAATTTAAAATGTTCTTCAACCAGCAGTTTTCACCGCACATATAAGAATCGCATATCAAAGCTAAGCGAAGTGAAAAAGGGGAAACGTCAAGTGATAACTAAAGTGACAAAATTCTTTTCACTTTACGATAACGCAAAACCAGAAGCCCCAGGAGATCTCTTCTTACATCGGTCCTACAATAAATCTTTCCCAATGAAGATTTTTCCTCAGAAGCACAAATAACTCGTATACCCATTTTAAAAAATACTTTTTGAAATCGTTTTTGATGTTAACTACCCCCATACTTGAACCTGGGACCTTCGGTGTCGTAAGCCAGCACACCACCACTATACCACAGCGGCCGCTAGTATTTATCAATAAATTGAAAAAATTAGAGCTAATTTCAGTCATTGATTAATATCAACTAGGATAAGAAATCTTTATTGAAGTGAATATAAGTTTCAAAAATTCCATACAGATGGCAACGTTCTACAACAATCCTCAATGCCAATACTTGCAACAACTTCTAATGCAGCACCTTACCCACTTACAGTATTTCATCCAAATCCGTTAATTGGATTATGGGATGGTGAAGTATGTGCAAGGTTATTCATTTAATAAGCGTTATAATTGAGGTGATAACTCCACTGACTATTTTTTTTCAAAACGTCTTAGATTACCTATCGTTTTATAGCCATATTGGTGGCGACCTTTTACAATCTTTTCAGTGATAACATCTTATTATGTAGTATATTACATTTATGCAAAATTTGGGGTTTTGGCATCCCAAAGTAGTTAAAGGTCACACTGTGCAGCTAATACACAGCCTTGCTTTCTTGTCCTTTAAATGGTCATCTAACCGCCTGGACGATTTTGACCGTCCAACATAGCTCGCCCGTCATTTATTCGTTGCGTCAACTGGCGCCAATTGAAAACACCGCGGGATCGCAAATGGGTTTCCACTTGGTCCTTCCATCGGAGTGGTGGTCTCCCTCTTACAGCCTTACTTTAGCCAGTAGAATACAAAAGTGGTGTAAAAGTTGCTGTTTTTTTACCGTTAACATACTAGATTGTTGTTAACATACTAGAATTATGGCGTTAGTCAAAATTTTCCTCAGTGCTAGCCGTTTTCAGCGTTTTTTTCAATGTGGGAAAGCTAGATAGGATTTTTAGGTTTAAAATCGAGTTATTTAATGACTGGTTCGAGGATGCTGAGTGATTTACTCAGGATAACAAAAAGTACGACGGTTTTGTTTTGTTATCAAGCGAAAATTGCTCGACGGTCATCATCCTTTATATAGTGTTGGCCCTTATATCGATAACACCTTATGAAAATACTTATGCTATATTTACAATGACGTAGATACTAAGGCTATGTTTACATAGAATGAGAAAACTCTTGATATGCAATAAAGATAAAAAATCTGTGATCTATTAAAGAGTGATTTATGATAAAAGTTATAATGTCAGAGGCCCAGTTTAAAAAAGATTTCAGTGCTTCCTGCAGTCCGATATTAAACTAAAACTACTTATTCTGACTGCTTCATTGGGCAATCATTTTAAATGAATAGCCCTATCAAAGATGAACGATTTGAATTTATTGCACCACATCAATCCAATTGTCCAATCTGATTACTTTCATATTCAATAGGTCAGAGTTAATCGCAATTGAATGCTTCGGTCGATATAACCCAATATATTTGCACACTTTCTTCCTGCTGAATTTCAATTTATTTTATTTTACCCTTTTCAGCTTAATTCCCATGCTGAAAGCTTCAATTGCTCGGAACCACCGGATTTGGGTTCTTTTGTAAGTATTTTTGGTTCGACCCCAACAGCATAAGTTCATTTATAAGCATAAACACAAAATCCTATGAATTCAATTTTGTATAACGCAAATGTTTTTTTTTCACTCGCAGGATATTCAAAGTTGCTGTCGTATGCCAGAAATAGATTTGGGTGAAGCGCCATCAAAGTGCAATGCTTATATAAGTGCGCTTAAAGCACAAGCAATAAATATGAATGGAATTAGCAATAAAAACAAAAATAGCAGCAACAACAACCAAAATGAAAATAACAAAACTATGGACGAACCAAGCCAGCAAAATGAACAACAAGTCGACTATCCGGCGTTTGCTCACATTGTAGGTCCTTCTTTTGTATGCCACAACACATAAACATTAATTGCGTATGTTCTATTCCTAAAGACAAACACCAAACTAGTTAGGAAACAAACCTGTGCACAACCAGAATTTAGTGACTGGAAGCCAACTAGTCCGAAACAAGTTTAAACATGTACCAACTACAAGTCCAAAATTTTGGAGAATAGTAGAAGAGATTTTAATGTTTATTTTACCATTTTCATTTTGATCCCAATACTTATCGACTATGGCGCTGCAACTTTAAAATCACACATTTACAACAACTAAAGTAGCCTCCCAGCATTTGTGGAAATGTTTTTAAAAATAACTTATGGACATTTCCTAAATTTTTGAAGAAGAAAACACGTGAAAAGTTCAATCGTTTTAATCAGACCTGTTAAGTAAGGATTAGTAATCGTAATAATTACAGGTTTGGTAAATTATTTTTTGGTAAAGCCTAATGATTGATTGCCCATTGTTCGCTTTTTAATGATTATTATAAAAAAGAATCATGATTTTTTATGATTATAAAAAAAAACAAGAATAATTAAAAACCATCAAAAAACAATATTTCTTGATAATTTTGGATTTCTTTTGATTGCCTGATTACTTTTAATTGTTTTTGATTTTTTTTTTTTTTGTATTGTTGCAGACAACCATAGGCACATGTGGCAAAACAATCAAACATAATCAAAACAAACTTAGAAATTTTCAAAGTAATCAAAAACCAAAATGTTTGATTATTTTTGTTTTCTTCGAATTATTTTTAATTTTATTTTAATTCAACGGCAATCAATTAGTAATAGCTAATTTTTGAAAACAAAATAAACATTATTCATTGAAAGAACCATAGAATCAATTTAATAGTCAATTATTTAGAGAATTCAACAGGTCTGGTTTTAATATATAGGGAGATATTTAAAGCAGTATTTACTATAGCAGTGTGCCACTTTTTGTTTGATGTAGTTGTTTTAGTCATCAAAGATTTTGAAAGTTTTCAAAAACTAAATCAGTCAATGTATGATTGAAAATAAGTATTTTAATTTGATTCCAACGGCTAAAAGAATACAAATATCGTGTGAATAAAGTTTTAGAAAAACATTTTTAAAAAGCTTTATTTGAAGTATAAGCTTGTAATAAAAGTGCCATTTCGATTATATAAAGCTTACTTTCAAACGTTTTGTAAAAAAATCAGCGCTGTAAGCTTAGGACAATTTTCACAGTGTCGAGTTAACTTACATTCCACAGTTAATTGTCGTTTCGCAATTTTATTTAAGCCATTTTTACTAAGCGCTAGATATCCTTATGATTTCTATCGAAAGCTCCGTTCGGCGAGGACACAATTTTTAAAAATTTTGACTAAAAAGTGTTCGGCGATACAAAACATTTGTCGGGAGACAGAGTTGTAAGTTTCTGCTGGGAAAATTTCAATCAGTAAAATTAGCAAGCCAAAAACAGCTGATCGTAAAATAGGAAACAGCGAAACTAAACACTAAACAAACGAAAACTAAAAAAAATCAGTATTAACCAAACAAAAAAGCAACATCTGTTTTGTTTCAAGTTTTTACGTCATTCTCACTTAACTGACAGTTCTTTGCAAGTTTTGTCGAGGAACATAGCTTATATTTTAACTCTACAATATTGAGCGGCTAAACTGTAGTTAACTCAAAATGAAAAATCGAGAGTTAACGGTGGAATGTAATTAGACTCGCCTCTGTAAAAATGACCCTAAATGTTTGTTTTAGTAAGCTTTTTAAAAATTTAGTTTAGTTTGTTCGTTGGCAGTCAGTTGACTGCCTAGTAATTGGCTTAACCTCAAAAGTAGTTGTCAGACAGTTTATAACTAGTTGGTTTGACTGCAGGGATTTAGCATAGATAAACATAAACTGTTACATTTACATATAAATTGATTTCTAATCCCTCATCAATGCAGTGCTATCCGGATTGTATCTACCGTCAGACGATTTCTATGATGGAAAATGAATTTAATATGGAAAATGTCAAAAAATTTCTTAACAAAAATATCAACAAACGAGACATAGATATTGTGCCACATATTGTGCAATCCTTTGAGACCTGTCTGGACAACAGTAAGTAGCATATGAGTACAAATACAAAACATGGCAACACCCTTTAGGAAAATCTATAGGTCAAAAAATTGCGTGCCTTAATTAAACTGTCCACTGATGTCATGTATTGCTTTTTGGAGGGCAGTTACGAGCATTGGCGTGCAAGAATATGGAATCACGCTGTTATTAAAAACCAAAAGAAGGTTCTCAATGTTTCGACCTTTTTCATAACTGTACGGATTGCTGTGCGCCGACTTGTCCCGTAGTACTATCCTTAATACCAATATAACCCTGTTAACTAAATCGAAATGTAATTATTAAAGCTTCCAAGTAGAATATTGCAGAACACTTGTAAATTACGCATTAAACAGCAGATACTAAGTCTGAGTTTGTTGGGCCTTGGTTTAGTTTTTAGGTGTCGAAAAATAAAGAATTCCGGCATTTTCGGGATTGAAAATATATTACTAAACACTGAATATGTATCATTTGTTTATGAATATTATCTATTTGTTTTTTTTTTTTTTTGATGTGTTACCTTAAGTGAGCTGAGACTTTTTATCAATTAAAAGAAACTATAATTTTATAAAGTTCAAGGAACAAGTGTTCGGCGGCACAAAAAATTTGCAGAGACACTTTATTAGGAGAGAGAGTTGCAAGTTTCTGCTGGGGGTTTCACTCAGTAAAACTTGGAAGTGAAAAACAGCTGATCGTGACATAGGAAAGCAACAACAAAAATTTTTTTATTTGAGCTATTAACCAATCAAAAAAGTAACAGATGTTTTGCTTGCAAGTTTTTACTGAGTCCTGTTCAGCGAAAACTTTTTACATTTTGCGTTTCGAGAGAGTTTTACGTCATTCTCACTTTACTGACACTTCTTTGCATGTTTTGTCACCGAACACAGCTAATGTCAACTACAAAAATCCCGGGATGGTAAAATAGTATCCCGAAATTCGTGCGTTTGTTAAAATTGTATGTATGCATACAATGTTGTAATTGTATGTATGTCTCGGAAAACCAAATTCTTAATTACCTATGGAGTATACTCACCAATAGCAATAAAAGCCAAAGTCATTAGTTTTAATTTTTCAGTAGACGGATTTAAAATTTAAAATTGTAGTGCAAATCTGAGGAATTGGGATAGCGTTTTTGTCCATAAAACCCAAAGCAAAAGCCGTGAAAACTTGCCTGTTTATAGATGTATGTACGGAGAACACAACTCTGGACATGACCCACTTTCGTTCCATATTGAGTATGGCCCATATCGTATGTGACCACAGAAGTATGAGTTTTAATTCTGCAAGTCTCTCTTAATATTTTTAATCTTAATATAATATACGTACATCAAAACAAATGGCTATTATCATCAAATTTATTCATTAGTTTCTTCCCAACTACAACATTTTTTCATTTTTTTCTATTTCAATCACTGACAGTTAAAGGCCATATGAAAACTACTGGTATCACGGCGTTCGCCAAACTACCGATGGGCTGTTCGCCATTTGCAAGTCTTATGTATGGTTGTGTGAATACTGCGTCCTTCCTTCATTGCCCGGACAGGATGTGGAAAAACGACTACAATTGCAATATGGCTAAGAAGTTTGCTGAACAATGTAATCCTCTACCGCACGTTCCGCTGCCAATGGAGTAAAATCATGCAGACGTTTAAGATCTTACAACCTCTTTCTTTTTCTACATTTTTTAAAATCTTATATTGGTGAATTTATTTATTAGCAATCGCTTTTTAATAAATAAAATACTGCTACCTCTGTTATATATTTGATTTGTTGTCCTTCATGGAGAACAATTCAGTGGGATTATGGCGCTTAGCCGCCAAAGCTATTACTGAAGCCTTTGGACAACTCTTTGTTAAATTTCCTTGTATACATGCCATTATAATCACGGGAGGGGCAGTCAATCTTCCCAACAGACGAAGCCCCTCACGGGTTCAAATTAGTAGCTATCAACCGTGACTTGTGGAGAGCAAACACTTCGCTTTGTCCTCGTTCACCGCTAGACTCACTTCTAAATTTGGGACTATATTATAAACTCTTTTGTCTATTTACAAGTATGTATGTATGCATGTAAATACAAACCAAATTTTGTTTAGAATTAAAACTATTATAGTTTTTGGGAAAATAATCGTGATGCAAATTGTTTGGCCGAAACCTTATTTGGTTTCGCCTGATTCGGTGGCGTCATTTCCAATAAAAAAATAATTCGACGCAACCCATAACTCGTTAAACTCTCATTTCTATATTACAAAAAAAAAAACAGAAAAAGTCAAAGAAAGTAAGACTCCTTCGGTATTGATTGGGCTCTCGGGTTCATCACACATTTCATTACTAAGCAAGATTTTTTGCATGCCATCCGATTCGCACTCCCCTCGCTTAGCTAAGTTTACGCTTTTACCATAACCGTCGGATACCTGCTTTACCGACTCACCCAGCGGATTGTGTCAAACGATTTTTAACATTTGACTGCATTGTCAGTTATGATTAATTTTCGTGCGGAAAAAATAAGTTTGAAGAAAAATTAACTCAATTGCAATTTCGACTTAAATGAAGCCGAAAATAATGCAGCATGGGTCAGACGGTTTTTGAGGAATAGAGCACCTAAAATTTTCGAGCAGGTTGATGTCGAGTAAGTGGAATAATTGATAAAGTAACAATACAAATGCAAAATATATAGGTGAATAACGATGAATATATAGCGGCAATAAATGCAATGAAGTGAAACAATGGGATCGTGACTTCTGTTGGACAATATAATTAGCGCGTATAATTTTACTCAGAAACAAATAATTTGCCCCGTTTTTAAATTCCATCTTAATTTATTTTAATTCACAATTTAGAGAAATTGATGTTGAATACGCAACAGATATTCAGTGAATCGAAATTAGAACATTCGATTCGATTTCGGTTATGAGAATACAGGGAATCCACGCACAGTGTTATCCACGTATTTTTATTCGCAAACTGCTTTGCCGATCGGTTATTTATTTATTTATTCAAAAGCTAAATTATAACACAGCTATAAAGCCATAGCAACGAGGGCCTTAGGCTATGCCGATCGGTTATGAGAAAAGCAGTTATTCTCAATTCGATTCGAAGGCATACGCCGGATATCGTAATAGGCATGTTTATCTTTCTAAATAGCAGCCCGGTTTTGGTTAGTGAATACCGACAATTTTCATATAATTTTTTTCACTTCCCTATCATAAAATATGTGACCTGGTCTACGAAAAGGGAGCTAACGTGCGAAAACTAGTTTTATGGGAAACAGCTGTTAAAAATAAACAACTCCTTTCGTCAGTTTCTCGTTATCTCATTAATTGTTCTTTCCAGAGGCTTCAAGGACGTCCAGTAAGTGTTGTTTTTGGTCGGAATATTATTATAGTTCATCGTGTAAGTTGCTAGTGTGGAACATTTAAAAAAGTAACACTGAAGAAGTGACGTTTACTCTAATACTGCGCAGCTGCTGTTGTCTTGTTTTCATTCGTCTCTCTTTCCGGAGCGAACTTTCAAACAAGTTTTGACTTTTTGGATTCTACCACGTGAAAAAGCATCTCATCTTCCATCCGAATCAACTAAAAAGTGAAAATTGATTTTTTGGCACCTAAGCTCCCTTTTCGTAGACCAGGTCACATATAAAGTTGAAATAGAGCTATAACAATTGTCAGTCACTGCAAGCCAGAGCAGGGCTGTAAGTGTATTTTTGGCCTATTCGGGCGGGTTGCACATAACGAGCACGGCTCACCTTACCACTTATTCTTTAAAGACCGCTGTTTCGCTTTGAAAAGGACGAACACGCCCAGAAGGTTTTCGGGAGTGTTTCGAAAATGACGTTCTCTTGGCGGATAACACCTTCAGGTATAACCCGACTGTCGTGAAAGTGTTTATAACTTGATCGATTTTATTTCACGTTTTTGGTAAGGCGACAGCCAGGTAGCTTAGCTTAGTATTTCGGGACACAGTAAAGTCAATCAGCCTCTTAACAATACCAGATGTTACCTAGTGTGGACTGAATTCTCTGCTTATGTGACAAAACCCGCTTCCGTGGCCAAACGATACGCCGTTCAATGCGTCAACAACAGTATCATGTGATGTTGGTACTGCAGCGCCCCTCTTTTTAACATAGCCCTTGTATCAGATATGAAAATCGTCATGACTTGTACAGTCCATTTCTTTTCCATAGTCGCCGTACGAGCCGAGCTTGTGCCGCTTTTCATCAAATGGATTTTACTTGACGGGTCAGTAATCAACACAACTAGGTATACAAAAATCGGGGCCGAAAATTGTATTTATGTGTTTAGATAACATGGATTAAATCAGCCAAGTCAACTGAGGCGTGAAATTATATTTAACATAATGAAAGGCCAGCTCAGCTCAGTTAAAATAAAGTTCATTAAGGGTACCAGCGATTGAAATTTATATTTCAATTTATTTTATAAATATTTGTCTATTGAAGGCTAGCTGCAAACAAAACAAACTCCCAAACTCTAATTAGCTAGTATTCAATGGATAGGGAAATGGGCTTTTATAACATTTTGTTGGTTGCTTTATTAATACCGATGTCGGAATCTAGATTTGAAGACTTCGTTATTAAGGACAAGGTTAGTGAGAACTTCTCCGAGGCTTTCTTAATCAATGTTCTATTGTAAAACATTAAAAAACTATTTTTTTTTCTCTAATATCTAGAATGATTTGCAAAGATTTGAAAATGACGATTACGTGGATGAGGAAAGCTTTGAATTCGAGGACAATTCCTTGTTAGATATGGCTGATATGCTTCAAAATATTGCATTAGAAAATTTTCCTCCAGATTTCCTACAAAAGTTACAACAACACTACGGAATGATAGATCAGGCAAGTTGCTTCGAAGATGCAGATAATTTACTTCCATTTGGTGATGCCAACAATGATAACGATGCCAATTTCTAAAATACTTTTCAAATTCAATAAATATTAAGCGACCAGTTCATCGGTGAAAGTGCAAAATCGTCTTTACTTTTTTTTTCATGATTTCAAGAAATGTATGTATTTGGCAATAGCAGGTTCACTTTTTGAATCCATGCGTTAGTCACTTCTATGTAAACGTACATATGTATTTAGCCGGCGAGGAGAGGGTGGAGATTTGGGATGGCGGAAATGCTTAACGATTTCACATGTTGTTATTGTTGTTGTTGTGGTAGCGACTATTTAACCTGCCCAAAGTATCACCTCTTTTATCCAACATTGTCATCAGGCTCTTCTAACGGAAGTCCCAGAAACCTCGCGGCTTCAACAGGGTTGGACCAGATTGCAAATTGCATAGGCTCGGTTGAGAAGATGAACAAATGGTTAGTATCGTGGGGAGACACCCCGCATGCCAGGCGGACATTTGGCATGTCAGGGTTCAGTCTAGACAGGTAAGAGTTTAGTCTGTTACAGTATCCAGAACGAACCTGGGCCAGCATGACCCTTGTCTCCCTAGGCAGTTCGCGTTCCTCAACGGCAACAGGTGAAGCTTGTGCCTGTAGCACTGCATTCACCGGACGAGAGCTAACAAAGGAGTTTACCGACTCTGTGGGAGGGAGGGAGGGAGATTCACATCAAATTCTAAAGGTGCTAGTATCTGAGCAGACCCGGAGTGGTATGTAGCCCATGACTACCATTTCGACAACACACCGTACTTCCAATCGAAATCTAAAGATCCCAGTCAGCTTTACTAAAGTTAATAATAATACGGCATTCATATGCTATGAAGCAGATGGTCGCTCGATTGACAGTACTATTGTGTAAGTGCTCTTTCGATGCCCCCCTTGAACAGATACGAGGTAATCAACTACAAAAAAACTCTGTACTTCAGCAATGTATACTCGACTAAATACTAGTACATAGTTACCGTAACTGGAGGTTATCGTGCGCGATAAACACATCCGTCCAAAAGTTCTTGATTACGAGCCTAGTGCACATAAGAAAGCGAAGTTCTTCTTCAGGCAATTGCTGGTTACGACTCTGCGGTTTGCAACGATTTAAAATGCATTGAATGTTTAAAATTGCATTGCGCTCTTTAACACTGAGTATGTGGTTGATGTTCCGGTGTTCTGGCAGACCTGCACTTTCGTACAGTGTGTCTGTTAGGACTATCTAACCCGTCTCATGTCACACGTACTTAGTCAAGCCTTTTGTGTCACAGCATTCCCATAACGAGACCTAGTCAACCGAACCTTCTGTCTATTTTCTCAATTCTTGGTCAATTGCATGCTACAGTAAAAGGTGCTAAGAAATTCTATACTCGTTATTTTATTTATTTGGTTCGTTTCTTAAGTCTTTTGCTTGAACTTGAATTTATTTTATTTATGATGGCAACTGAGTATAGTTTGAATGTTGTTTTTGTTGTTGTTGTAGCGACTACTTAACCTGCCTAAAGTGTTTACCGACTCCGTGTGGATGAGGTTGAGTGCCCGCCGGTGCACCTTTCGATCAAACGGCGAGAAAATGTGATGCCGGATCCCGTCATAGTGCTTACGGAGGTGACTCCTTATTCTCCTGGGAGGCGGATTTTCGTTGAGCAGGCTCCCGTTCGGGCGCTGCGGTTATAGCAATTGAACAGGAATTGCCTGGTCAACATCTCGCAATGCTCTTTAACATCGAGCATTTCTGCTTCACTATGAAGATGGTGCTCAGGAGACATAAGGAGGCACCCTGTGGCAGTTCTGAGTGCGGTGTTTTGGCAAGCCTACAACCTCCTCCAGTGTGTGTCTGCTAACCCCGGCGACCATATAGGCGTCGCGTAGGTCAGAACCGGCTGGCCGATTGCCTTGTAAGTTGCCAGTAACGTTTCTTTATCTTTCCCCCAAGAACTGCCAGCTAGTGACTTGAGGATTTTGTTGCGGCTTTGTACTTTGGTGGCAATCGCGGCTACATGAGCACCGTATTTGAACATGTTATCAAACGTAACCCCTAAGATTTTGGGATGCATGACAGTCGGAAGCTTAATGCCGTCGATGTAGAGGTCTAATTCCATGTTCGCCTGCGCTGTCCACGTCGTAAATAAGGTGGCCGAGGATTTGGTCGGTGATAATGTCAGATCTCGTGCAGCGAAAAACCCAGAAAGGGATGGAAGGTAAGAATTAATTCTTGAGCAGAGCTCATCAACGGAGGGTCCAGTCGCCAGGATCGTGCAGTCATCGGCGTAGAAGACGATCGAGGCGCCTTCTGGTGGGGAAGGGAGCCTCGATATATAATAATTAAACAAAAGCGGCGATAGGACACCACCCTGTGTGGTGATGGCGGTGGTAGTGCTATGCATTTTACGGAATCCATGCTGATGTTCGGCTAGTGGCAAGTTAGCGATATAATAAGGGAGCAAGACCGTCTCCAGGGTCTTCACTACTGGCGAGAGGAGTGATATCGGTCGATAAGACTCCCCCTCGTTGGCCGGCTTGCCGGGCTTTAGTAGTGGCACCACCTTTGCCTGTTTTTATCTTTCTGGAATGACAAAGGTGGTCATAGAGAGATTGAAGACGGTTGTTAGGTACCTTACTCCCTCTTCTCCAAGATGTTTTAGCATCAGCATGGATATACCGTCTGGGCCAATAGATTTGGAGTTTTTGGACCCCCGTATGGCCTGTTTTTACGTTTGTGCGCTTCTCTGATGGCACGCCTGATTTCCTTGTCAACCGGAGAATGCAGTACAAATTGCCGGCAGAAAGCGCTCGCGCATTTCTTTGGTTTCGACTGTACCTTATCACCGAAGGTGATGGATATTTTGTCATTAGGTTTGGTCGGATTAGACAAGGATTTAACAGTGGGTGTTTTGATTATCGTGGATACCTGCCGGCGACGGCTTAACTCCACGGTGCTCTTAACACTCGGATCAAATGGGACGCTTGATCAGCGCCCAAAAACAAGTTTTTGGTACCAATTAACGTACGTGGGCGGCCGTACTAGTTACCTTGGTATGGTTCGAGGGCTATCTAAACCTCTGCCGTGCTATGGGTCCGGCACCCGGTTGAAAGCAACTCCACTTCGAGCCGCAACGACCAAGTACCGACCCCCTGTATATTTTTCGTCAATTGTTCATGTCATGGATCAAACAAAGTCTGGCCCAGAATGAACTTTCACTATATTATCACTACTGATTATCATCTAATTAACGCTTTTGATAATCTTTCTTCTATGTTTACAACTTTGCCAGTTCAGCTAGTACCTCCGAATCAAGATTCTTCGGTTACCACAAATTCACTTAATGTATTCAAGAATACATCAAGCATTTTCCTCATAAAGGGTCGGTACAAGATCGAGGCCACTTCATGAGGCCACGGCCGTCATCCGACTCTCTTTCCTCCAAACTTTACTTCAATTTTGACATTATGCCTAACCACATAATGTCCACCAATTTGGGCATACACCCCACCAATAATACACTTTGCATTCAACGAATACATCAAGCGTTTTCACCAATTGAAAGAGAGTCGTTAAACGGTCGTAGCCCAGGAAGTGTAGGCTCTCCCCGCATTTGGGTTGAACCACAGCCACCACGAAACTCCCCGAAGGGCCGTTCCCTGCGAACAGGTAAGGCGGCCACAACACACACGCGAATGCCGGAGCAAAACACCTGTGCGCTGTGACCCCCCTAGGGCTCCTGTTCCCCGTGGTACCAGAGAAGTCCCCTGGTTGGACTCGCAAGTAGCCTGCACCCCCCTTACGCAGTATGTGTAAAACAAGCCACATTCAGGAAGTGTTAGCCAGACTACTCACTAACCGGTAGAGCCCTGCCCAGCTCTCGGTCCGGCTGACCGGGATTTTTGTCGCCTTTTACGACTGGCATGCCTTACCCCGGGTATATTCTTTAATTCCTCTCCCCTACCCGGAGGGGTGACAAGGATTTAACAGTGGACCATAATTTGCCAACACCAGCAGAGAGGTTACAGGACCTTAGGTGCTCCTCCCATTTGGCGCGTTTGTGTTAATCAACCAGCCGTCTGATTTCCGCATTGAGATCTTGAATTTGGGGATCCGTAGGGTTCAAGCGTCGCACCTTGTCACTTTCATTAGCCAGGGCCGCTGCCTCTGCGGGGAAATACGGACGTGTCTCCTTAATTCTACCTGACGGAATGTATTGATTGGAGGCTGAAGCTATGACCATGCGAAACACTTTTTCCCCTTCTCGTACATCAGACGGGATGGGAAGAGCAGCGAAGGTGCTCTCAGTGAAGTTAAGAAAACCAACCCAATCAGCTTTACTGAAATTAGTGATAGTGCCATTCTCAGAAGTAACAAGTCATTGGGGCGATCGATTGAGAGGACTATCGGCAAATGATCCTATGCAAGAGTAAGCATAGGTCGCCATTCAACGCAGTTTATGAGACCCGCGCTGACAATTGTGAGGTCTGGCGAACTAGAACAACTTGCCGCAACTCTCTTGGGGGCATCCCCGTTCACAGTGCAAAACGTCGAATCGCCTATTTGTTCAGCCAATTCCTGTCCCCTACCATCAACCTGTAGGCTTGAGTGCCACGATTATCGCCTCTGAGTAACGCACTAATGTCAGGGTGGTAATCCCTCGGGCAGCAGGTGGCTGGAGGTATATAAATGTTAATAATTTCATAGTTTGAGTGTGAGAAACACTCGAAACTGGCCAGGCACTGCCGGTATCGCGCCTTCGATTTTTCGATAGGTTTTGGGCTCAGGAAAAAAAAAGTTCCACTACGCATACCCAAAAAAATATTTTTCGAGCCTGCGAAATTTCATTTTTTTTGAATTTTTTGAGCTACTAAAAAATTTTCATTTGGTTTTAAAATTTTCATGTATACCCTGCCCAACCCAAAAATGTCCGCTAAAAACGTTGGCGATAACAGTTTTTTGAAAAAAAAAAAATTTTTTTTGGGTTTTGGGGAGTGTTTTGGCCAAAAAATTGACCCTTTCGCTATTTTTTTAAGGGTTTTTTCAGCATACATGCAAAAATGTTTTCGATGAAAACGAATTTGTCTCATATTTCCTGTCCCACTTAAAATTATGCGCTAAACACGTTGGCTATAACAGTTTTTTGAGAAAAAATTTTATTTTCGGGTTTTGGAAAAGTCGATTTATCGACCAAAACAAGTCCAAAAACCAGAAATTAAAATTTTTTTTTTTTTTCAAAAACTGTTATCGCCAACGTTTTTAGCGGACATTTTTGTGTCGGGCAGGGTATACATGAACATTTTAAAATCAAACGAAAATTTTTTTAGGTCATGAAAAAAACCTTAAAAATAAGTCGAAAAAAGTCAAAAAAATTAAATTTCGCAGGCTCGAAAATTATTTTTTTTTTGGATATGCGTAGTGGAACTTTTTTTCCTGAGCCCAAACCCTATCGAAAAATCGATGGCGCGATATCGTTTATAAATCGACCCAGTCTACCAGGCAGTCCTCCCCAGCTATACTATTACTAAATTCCAACAAAAGCTAAAATGCTTTCTCAAACGTGCATAGATCTCCTCCTTATCCAAAAAATTAAAAGAGATGCTCTTTTCCAATTTTGTCTGTTTATTTGCCCATTAGTTCATCAAGAATTTCTCCGAGTGGAGCTGAAATTAAATCTAATGGATTTTCCTCACACGCAGCCGTATAATGATCGCAAAGGCCATAAGAACCGTCCACTTCGGCTTGATAATAAGAAAGTGGTAGATTTTCATTTGCAGACGTAGTCGGTCTGAAAATAAAATAAAACTTATATACATATGTATTTTTGTATGAAAAGCACGTTTTATTGTAAACAGATGTAATTCAAAATTATCAGCATCTGCAAATGGTAAACTGCACAATTCTACCTTTATTTACCAAAGGAATGAAAGATTCACGTTAATTTGGATGGTATTACGGAAAACTACAGTTGTTAGGAGTTCGAAACATTTCCACGATAGCTGGGTTTACTTTTTGGGCCTTTCATTACGCGTTTGCGATAGTCGATTTTTCCTGAACTGGTCTTCAGCTCATAGATTTTAATAAATATCTTAACAATGATTATGGGGTTGTATGTTGGTCCTGTAACTTCTTACCGGAGTAATATTTATACGGTTTGATTTCAGTATTTTCACAAAATTATTCTAGGCACCTGTGAGATTGTCCAGCAAACACTAAAGCTGGATTTCGATTAGAGGACAACCCGATAACCATTGGAGAAACATAGTATTCTCAAACAAAATTGGACATAATTTTTTAATAGAGAAACTCATAGTTCTCCAATCGAATTCTAAAGTCATTCTCTAATGGCATTCTTAGGTGAATTGTATTTACATTTGTTCTTTAATAATGATTGAGCCGACTACTAGTATAGTTCTTTCCCCGACTCGATAATTACGTCAGTTATCGAAGGTGGCAATCAAAATGTATATAACGTTAGAGACTGTGTGTTTGTGTAGCGACGGCGAGTTAGGCACGGTTACATCGAAATAACAGCTCCTGGCTACCAGAGTCTGGTACTAGCTCCTCATTTTCCCACTCCAGGGGTAATTTGAACCTAACCACTAACAAAGATACTGGATATGCTTATGTTAAAAAAGAAAGTTGATTCTCCCTAAGACAACAGTTTCTCCATTTTGTAGTCACTTGCTGTTCACGGCCAAGGCTATCATGCGGTCTCCACGCTCCAGCGTACCACAACCGTGTGATGCTTAACTTTCAAATTTTATCCTTTTACATTAATTATTTATTTTCTTTTATTTTGGATTTTCTACTTACGAAAAAAGTATGTGTACTAAGGTTCCTAGAACACCGTTAACTTCGCCTAGTTCAGAGGCATTCGTCTCACAAATCATGCGCAGCAAGCAAGGCTCGCCGCTGTATCCGCTCCTGTAAGCATAAACAGTTTGAAATCGATTTTAAAACCTATTTTAATTAATAAGATTTTAAAATACACAAACAGCCGGTTTCACGGTTTTAAATGAAAAATTATGTTTTCGTACATGGGGTTAGAATATGCCCGAGGTAAATATGCCTGTCGTTAGAGGCGCGTTTCCTTGGACTTCCATTAGAAGAGCTTGATGACAATTCTCAGAGTGATCTTGCCCATTAGGCAGAGCGAAGCACTGTTAATAATAATAACAACAACAACTAAAACCAATTCGACCTCAGTTCCGGGGTCAACGAAATAGCTACCACGGCAGTCGGCCTGGTGCCGCAAGGAGCTTGTACCGGAGCGTACCGGAATCATATCTGCCAAAGTACTGTCATCATCCGTTTAACCCTGCTAGGTCCGTCACGTTCTATTCCAATCCGATCGGATGATCAATGTCTATTTATAATCTCCTCTTCCATTTAAAAACACCTTGAATATAGAATCACATTTTGTATGTGCTCACCAAATTTTTTAGTATTTGTTTTGTATTTTTGTGGGTAGGAAAAATTAGGGATTCGTTAACCTTTTGGTAATCCTATACGATAGTACGTAACTGCTAATATACGTCCAAAAATCTCGGAAAAGGTATCAAATTACGCGTTTTGATCTCTGTATCAATAATCCGAAAGCGGAAATTGAATTTGTTTCAGTAAAAAGTTATTAGCAAAAAACCCAAAAATGCCCTAGGTAGATCCCAAATAGGGGGCTTGATCCAAGGTATTTATGTGCATAGACACCTTTCTGCGTAGGTGGCCTTCTGCCGTGCTTCAAAAAAATAACCCTAGCCGGTCCAACACCGGCTACGCGGTCCACAATATTTCAGCGCAGAACACATTTCTGCACTTTTCGGTGCACCCTAATCTGTGATTACAACAACCACATGAAAATGCGGAAAAATTTCAACTTTAATTGCAAATATCTCTAAACAGGCATAAAATATCGAATTTCCGCTTTCGGATTATTTATACGAAGGTCAAAACCCGTCGTTTGATACCTTTCCCGATATTTGTGGACGTATATTAGCAGTTACGTACTGTCGTATGGAATGACCAACCTTTTCTATACGCTGGTTCCAAAGTGTATACGAATGAATAGTTTAAGATAGTAGTAAGCAAATTAAATCCCGCGTTTTATTCACCTTTCAAATTTATCTCGAATTATATGGTAGAAGTGTGTGCGTGTTAACAACGAGCCTACGACGTCTTTGCGCTTTCTATGCTGTTGATTTGCTGTATCACTATCATTTGTGTTATTAACCGAAGGTGTCTTTGTAGTTGTAATTAAGGGTGCATCCGTGCAGTTTGTGCAACCATCAGCGGGAGATATTTGGCGTGCAGCCTCTGACTGACTAAATATATCATCTTCTTCAATTCCTAACTAAAAACATAAAAAAACAGTCATCTCTCTTATTAACGTACGCATATATTGGCACTAACTGCTACTGGTGGTATATCCCAAGTAAATGGGTAATTGTAATTCGCTTCAAAATTATACGAAAGAAAAACATTACGATGCGGCAACTCCAATGGTACTGCAATGGCGGCGAAGATCTACAAGAATAATTTCTTTGTTACCATTTTCTTAAAAATTTTCAAACACCACTTACTTACACCGAATGCAGAGTTAGTTGGAAAGAATAATGAGCCAGCACAAAAGTGAGATGATAAAAGCAAACTCGAAGTGCCTATGTAAAATAATATTGTGTGTGGTAAAGCCATTCCGTACACTCTTTATAAGCTGAAAAAACTTTGCTTTTTAATTCCTAAATAACCAAACAAGCACTCTAACGCGTCTATTCACGAAAAGAACGAAATATCAACTGATTGACTCTGATCATTTCCAGTTATTCAGTATGCGTTTAATTGGGAATACATACATTTCTATACTTTCTTAAATTCTTCTGTAACTTGGCAGAAAAGTCGAAAGTTGGTGCTAATTGGCAATGTCAATAAACTTAGATAGCTAAGAACGAAGCAATAATGCAGGATAGGAAACATGCAGAGGTGTTCACATGAAGTTATTACACGGAAAGGTTTAAAAAGAAACTCACATGGTCTCTGATCGCATTATAGTATTTTCGCCTATATTTTTAATAAATAACAAAGCTTCTAGAAATTAAAGGAGATGTTTTTATTATTACAAATATGTTTTAGTATATATTCCTATGTATGTATCAATGTTTACCATCTATTTTTATGGGAAATAACTTGGTCTATTGTATAGATTTGCAAGTTATTTCAATAAAGTAATGCTTCAAGCAATTGAATTAATGAAATCAATTATAACTTGGTTGTTTGTGTAACAATTTAAAAAAATGCATTTGGTTGTATGTGTATTAGGGTAACCTTTCAAATCATGTAGAATTCAGTGTTCTTACTTAGGAATAATTAGTTTTCTTTAAAGGTTGCTACCTATGCTGGCGCATTTTACGCTCTTGCCAAGTAGCAAATTTACTGTTGGCTGATTGCAGCAAACGATTCAAATGCTGCGTCAAAGATGCGCCAAGTGGAGATAATTCATGTAAAGCACGATTCTGAAATAAATAAAACTTATTATTATTAAACAAAAATCAATCAAGATTTACGCATCAAAAGAGCTTAAATGACAAATTTGGATTTTTTTAAATACAATCTAGGACGAATTCCCAATACCTTTCAATCAAATAACAAATATATCTAACTCCCAAGTATCCCAAAGCCACATCGTTAGAATGTCTATTGTACCTAACTACCATTTTATGGTTAGTGCTCTATATATCTAAAATACAAAAGGCGCATACCTCGAATGGTATAAGCTTGGCCATCTTGAAGCGTTGAACAGCCTCATGCATGCGTACGGCCTTTTCTTCGGCCTCTGCTGTGGTTGGTGGGAAGCAATTCCAGAAATGTTTCAACAATTCTGACAAAGACAAATATAAATTACGCAAATCTTTTTCAAAGTCTAGTGGCACTAGTTCTAAAAAGGTAAAAGAGAAATATTACAATAATTCAAATTGGGAATTTAATATAAAATAGTACAATTGCACTTACGCCCCACAGACTGTTCATGGAAACCACGCATAAGCGCACCACCCGGACTTAGCTCGCCAAGTGCATTTACCGCTGCTGTTGGACTAACCAAAACTTTGTGTGGTGTACGTTGCGTCCAGCTTTCTGTGACACGCATTAAATTATACTGAACCTCTTCCATTCGACGTGGATCCTCTTGTATATCTTGGCCAGTTGTGGGCATAGGACCATGTAAATAGCGTTCTTCTTTTGTAAGTGATAACTTCTTCGCTCTTTTACTACTATCATTTTCATGTGACTCTTCTATTAATGGCCCACCAAGATCCTCATAGTGTATTTTTTCATTGATGCGTTGACGTTTGGTAGGCGTCTCTCTGCTTCCATTGGTAGCTACGGTGCTGGTTGAATTTGATCTGCCTTCACTGTTCTTTGCATCTTTGGAATGCTTTGACTTTTCAGTTCCACCATTCATTGCCGCATTTTCCGTGCCTTTGGTATCTTTCATATTTGCTGCTGGCCCATTGGCAGTTGATGTTGAACTGGTTGCAACATCGGCACAAGTCTTTAGGACCATTATTGAATGTTGATTGAAACGTTTTATCATATTCTGGTGAACAATATTGCCACTATTTGCAACATTACGATCGCCCGATACACTACCGAAACCTTCTTCGAGTGGCACGTCTTCGAACCGCTTAAGATCGAGCAAAGGATCGCCAGCACCTTGTTGAACAGCAGCTTTTAAAGTTTGATCATCAATTTTTCCACATTCTGTGAATATATCCTTCGAACCGGCTGTTATGCGATCACGATGAAAGTAATGTGACTGAAAGAACTTTGTCCAGAATTCGGATTCTGACATCTTTGCAGGCACATTTTCTTGATGTTTTCGCTTCACAGCCGGATAAGTTTTAAAAATGCATATAATTATATCAGGAGTTAAATTGTATTTTAAACCATTGCAGCCGTCCGTTTGCGGTTTTATATCAGCAAGAAATGCGCCAGAAACCCCTAAGGTAAAGTACGGAATATCAATTGAACTAAAACAGATTCAACTTAATACTAACCAATATCTTGTTTTTTATTAACTTTCTTCATGGCATGCTCTTTCGCATGTGTTGCCCAAAACTCTTCACTGGTGAGTACTTGCGTTATGACTAAATCCTTGTAGAGCTGTAAGAGGTTTGGATTTTCCGATAATATGCGATTTTTTTCTTCCAACTCTTTATCCACCTTCCGTTTGAAATTTGGTAGAAGCTGTTGTAGCAATTCCTTGACTTTATCACGATCGGCGAGCATAGCTTGCTGTCCATTACGATTGACAAAATGGAATGTGGAACTGTTGCCATCATGTAATACCACTTGAAGCTGCACCTTGGGCTTACCTTCAGGTGATATCTTCTGCACTATTAGAGAAAGGTAAATTAAATTACACTTTCAAATGCGCAGAAAAGTTATGCGTTTACGTTTTATATCTGCAAAACGATGTGACACAGCCACGGTATCCCTATTTTCGGCCATCCACGCAAGGCGTTCATTCATCACATAAAGTGTGCCATCGCCTTTTTTGTATCGCACTTCACCCATTTGCAGTAACACATCCTCACTGCTGGTCGTCATGGCGTTCACTTCTAATGACGACTTAGGAGTATGTGAATTTCAAATACGAATTCTCAACAAGTGTGACATAGAATACAAGGAAAGTTATGCTAAGTGACCTCTGATAGCTGTAAATAAACAAAAGTTTAAATTAAAATAGGAAAACATGTATTACACAATTTTGCTGTGCTTTTTGTCATCCACCAATAAAAATGTTGATCAAAAACGCCCAACAACAATTATATCATTAAAACTGCGTACACAGATAATTTTAAAACGCTAACTCTGATCAAACGTTATTAATAAACAAATTATGAAATTAGCGCCCCAAATAAAATCAAAACGTACTTTTTCAGAAGCACATCGTCGCCATTTGCAAAATTCCGCTGACCAACGAAATGTCATCCTACTGTCAAAGCAATCAAAACAACAACTGCTTTGCAAATGCGACAGGGCTTCCAATGTAGTTGAAAAAGTAACAACCCCTTTCAAGCGCGCTAGAAAAGTGTATGCTTGTAATGAATGCATTTTGTGATTGATTCTTCGTTTTACCACAAAGGAATGAGTATTGTATTATTTTTCATTGTTTACTTATATATTAAATAACGAACAAATAACAAAAATTGGTTTAGCTTGATTACATAGCTGAAAATAGCATTTTTGCTGATGAAAATCATAATACCGTCTCGTGCAACCCTGAGTAGCAGCATGATAAATGCAATGTCAGTTTTACCTCAAGTCTTCACCTTATAAAAGTTGTCATCTAAAACAATGGCACTTAATTGTTTAAGGAATGGGCTGACCCTGAATTGTCTGGCATACGGGTTCGCGCCAATCCTTTACTTGTGCTCTTTAACATTGAGAATTTGTGAAACACTGTGTAAGTTAGTGGTGTTCTGGGGTTATAAGAGATGTCTCCTCCTGTGTAGAAGTTATCAGCTCGGTGCGTCGACGGGTCTGCACCTTCTTCAAGTTTGCTTATGTTAAATAAACATAACTTTTTAGATGACCGCCGTTGTATAGAGTTTGTATGCCGAGCCAACCATACTGTAAGTGCCTAGTTTAGGTATCTGGAGAGGTAACATAAACAAAATGTTTCTCAACAAAAGTTCTTTTAGCAAATTCCGTCCGGTCTGGCAGAATCATTTAGGTCCGCTCCAATTTGTGGGGATAATTTGAAATTAGAAGCAGCCTAACAGGGCAATTATAACAACAGTCTTTCTCCTCAAAACAGTCTTTCGTAAGACGATTTGCTATTTTGGCGACTGTCTTTGAACTCACTACTGTCTCGCGAAAGATGATCGCTTTTTTGTCAAACTGACTTGTTTTTGCCAATCATTTATGTTTTGGCAAAAGCATTGACAGCGAGGAAAAATCTACGGTTTTCACCACGAATGGTGGTCAGATTGTTACGCCGGAATAGCCAATGTTTTACAAATTATCTTTCAAATAGCCTTATGAAAGACTTTTAGCTGTCTTAGCCAGAACTGTCCTGTTAATCTCTTCGGAGGTATATGCCGCCAAACTTGTATTATTATTATTATTATAAAGGGTGTTTTTTTTAGGGGTATAGAACTTCGAATTGAAATAAAACACCAGAAAATCGTTTTAAGGTCCATCAATTTGGCTTTATTGGAAGGATAATTTTATGCCATTAATGTTTAAATATGATTTCGGGCATGTGGCCGCCGCGGCTGGCTCGAATAAAGCCAATTCTACAGGTCCAATTTTCAACCACTTTTTCGAGCATATGGGGCCGTATGTCGGCAATAACGCCACGAATGTTGGCTTCCAATTCCCCTAACGTTTCTGGTTTGTTGGTGTAGACGAGCGACTTCACATATCCCCAAAGAAAATAATCCAATGGTGTCAAATCACACGACCTTGGTGGCCAATTGACAGGTCCATTCCGCGAAATTATGCGCTCATCGAATGTTTCCTTCAATAAATCGATTGTGACGTGCGCTGTGTGGCATGTAGCACCGTCTTGTTGGAACCACAACTCATCCACATTCATGCCATCCAATTCGGGAACAAAATAGTCGGTTATCATGGCTCTATACCGGTCTCCATTAACGGTAGCTGCCTCTCCAGCATTATTGCGGAAGAAGTATGGCCCAATGACTCCACCAGCCCATAGAGCACACCAAACAGTCAGTCTTTGTGGATGTAATGGCGTTTCAAGGGTCTCATGTGGATTCTCTTCACTCCAAATGCGGCAATTTTGCTTGTTGACGTAGCCATTCAACCAAAAATGAGCTTCATCACTGAACAAAATTTTGCGATGAAAATCAGCATCGAAATCAATCTCATTTTCGGCCCATACACCAAAATCACGACGCATTGCATGGTCTCGCGGCTTTAATTCTTGCACAAGCTGGATCTTGTAAGGTCGCAAGCCAAGATCTTTGCGCAAAATCTTCCATAAAGTTGATGGACAAAGCTCCAATTGCTGTGCACGGTGGCGAATCGATTCATTCGGGTCCTCTTCAACACTTTGCTCTACAGCGGCAATTGTTTCTTCGGTGCGCACTGTTCGACGTCTCTGCGGATGCGTATTATCACATAGAGTAAACGTAGTGCGAAAACGATCCATGGTTAACCGAATTAATTGCTCTGATGGACGATTATGTCGACCATAAAATGGACGGAGCTCACGGTAAACTTCGCGAACTGAACCATTATTTTCGAAATAAATTTGCACAATTTGCAAGCGTTGTTCTTTTGTCAACCTGTTCATGATGAAATGGCAAACCAAACTGAACATAAATGACATTAGAGTTGCCAGATTTGACCACAAAATGCCACTTTTATCTCTATTCAAAAACCAAACCTGTAAAAAAAACACCCTGTATTTACCAGACGTGGCATGGTAGGTATCAGCTGGTCCACCCTGCCAAAAGTCCTATGCTCGTTTCCCTATACATGGAACCAACTTTTGCAATATGGAGTAGCCCCTCTTGCCAGCAAAAGTTATCTGTCTTATCAGACGCCATTTGAAATCGGCATAAAAATCCATACAAGATCGACTTCGCTTTCTGATACATGGTCATATCCACCATCAGTTTTAAGTACAGAGAGACACATTTGACGTACGGCATGCCTGCACTGTTTTAGGTGAGCGCACGATCTAACCCCGAGTGCGTATCCAAAAACACAATGAAAGCTTCTTCTTCTTTAAATGGTCATCTAACCGCCTCGGCGATTTTGACCGTCCAACATAGCTCGCCAGTCGTTTCTTCGTTGCGCCAACTGGCGCCAATTGGAAACACCGCGGGATCGCAAATCGGTCTCCACTTGGTCCTTCCATCGGAGTGGTGGTCTCCCTCTTCCTCTGCTTCTACCGGCGGGTGCGGATAAGAATACCTGAAAGCTAGACGTGGGAAATTTGCTTTTGTTTGTTTGAGATTCTGTGGAGTGTTGATGAGTCGCCAAGGAGCATGCTACCAATGCCAGTCTTTGTATGGGTTGAAGTGATCGCTTTTGTTTGAGCATGTCCTATGAAGAGACTCATTGGTCTCTTTTATGCCTGAAAGGTTAGTGTCGGGAAGATCCCCTTTGTTCTCCTACGAAAACGGTCGGACAAGTTTACTTTCAACACCTATAAGTAGGCTACATAAATTTAAATCGACTCAACCCAACTATGCCTATAACGGAATAGTAGGGAGAAATTGTAGCCGACTGTAGACGAAAGGTATGGATCCCATATCACTCTCTTTAGAGATCGGTCGCACAAGTTTTTGCAGGGGGATTACATTATGTACATATTTATATCGCACCGTAAGAACTAATATTTTGCGACGACCAAACAATAACATAAATATGATATTTCAGCGTGCAGCAGAGAAATGGATTTGCGGGATTCCCCTGACCTTGTTGAGCATATTCTTTTTATCGTATAGATAATAAAAATAAATGTGTTTGCGTACACTTTAAGACCTACAAAGCCTCTCAGCATAGGCTAAGGATAGCTTTGAAACAAACAAAAAATATGGCGGCGTCTTGCCCTCAAGCAATATAATTTAATTGGCAGCTACCGCTGGCTCTGAACACTTGAGCATCACCTCTGCTACTCCTTCAGCATCTATTGATTCGAATATTTTGGTCACAATAAAAGCCCTAAACTGGACCCTGAATCAGGCAAAACCCTTGAGCTCAACTTAAGCAATAACCATATTATAAAACCCGCAATTTTTAGTCCACATAAGGATAAGTGTTCTTCTACTGGTTGGACAAGGACCACACAATTCCTTCCGTTGTGTTGAACCACAAGCATGCGGGGTTCAGTGCTCAAATGGCTTAGCGATGAACGGCTTCACTTAAACGGTCTCAATGAATTACGATCGCTTCAAAATATAATTTTTAATAGTCATTCAAAAGTTGACCAAAGGAGATGAAGTGATTTTTTAATTATTCAGTCCGTGTAACAAATTTCCATGGTTCATGGCTTTATTACATTACAGTAAAACTTATAAATACTTACAACTATTTAATTACAGACAAACATACGATGTACATTATGTATGGACAAACACAAAACTACAACCCGCTCTTTCACCCTCCCATGATGAATTTCATCATTTACTGTGCCTCTCCACATTGCGTCCCTTCTCTAAAAGCTCTCTGTATGTTTTGATTTCATGCCGTGGAATCTGTTGTTGATACTTCGAATCCAATAGGCCATAAATGAAGTCCAATTCCGTCTCTACGTCATGTCGCCCCTCGGGTAGTTTGGCTATCAGAGCACGCTTTTGGCACACAAATGTATCGATGGGTGTGCGCGATTGTTTGGACTCAAAGATCTCCACATATATTTGATATGGAGGTTTAGTGGGCGAGAAATGATCGCGCAGCAGCGTCAATGCATCTGCCCACGATTTGGCATCACGTCGCACACCCTTCCACCAGGTCGAAGCAATACCTTGAAAGAGTAGTGGCAAACCTTTCAGTGCATCCTTATCGCTGATGGCTTCCATATCTTTATATGTCTCAATGGCATTAATGAACTCTTCGACGGCGTCATTATCACGTTGGCCATGAAAACGTACATTGCAATTAGCAAAGCTACTTTTTGATGTTTTGGTCTCTTGTTGTTGTTCGGTGTTTTGCTGTGGACCCAATGCACGTATTGTTGCTAGTAACTTTTCAAATTGCTCATCGGACATGCGACCGGTTGACATGTTTACCCGCTCCAATTTGTCGTAACAAAATTTTTATGAAATTAAACAAAAGCAAGTCAATCCAATACTTAGTAGTTGTTGATAGCGAACCTCAGAGAAGACTGTTGACTGACGTGATGGCATCTTTTGGGGAGAGTGCTCTTTGGCTGTTTGGTTTCGAGCAAAAAGCTCCACGAAGTCGAATGAGTCATTCTACATAGAGTGCGTAAAGCGTGACAGAGAGAGCTCTGTGTAGAAAATAGTCTGTGGAAACATACGTACTATGTACAGTTTAGTGGAAGTATGTACGAAAAATGTGTTGGGATTGCCTCACAGAGAGGGAGCACAATTTGCAGAAGATAGCCCGCTGACATTATTTTCATTTCATTTTGTTATGTATGTATGTACTAGAGATATGAGCGGTATAAAATATTAAATCCCAGTCCCGCATATTCATTGCTTCAAATTTTAATTGGTGCTTAATATTCTAGGAGACGCTATTTGAAAAGCCAAGTCCTTTCTCACCTATTATTTACAGCACGGTCCGGGACTGTCATTTTCTCTGTCGGCATCGGTGGTTGTGGGGGGTTGAAGGTGTTATGACGAAACCTAGCGACTTCGATAAAAAGGAACTTTTTCTACAGAAATTACTTTATGGAAAGGGTAATATAGGCAAGTTGTTGTCAGCATACAACTCCTGCCTTTTCGGACTTGAGACCTCTCTTTGCTGGTCTCCATGAGTTTTCATCGAAAGGTAAAAATGTAAACAACGTCTAGAATAACTTCTATCCCATCTTTGAAAACCCATATTTACGTATTTGAACTACAAAAATATAAATATGAATTAAAAAAAAAAAGAAATATAGTAATAAGAGGGATCCTATAGTTTGCATTAAATACTATCAAACGACAAATACAGTTCATTCAGAATACCACTCGTGTGTATGCTCTTTGTCTTGGTTCCCTTTTCAGAGTCTCAACGCCCGTTGGCTTGACAAGGTGATCCAACTTCATCTCCTGTTGGTGGCCTATTTATGTCACGCAATGGCACTGTTCGCCTTTGGATTAAAACTAAGCTTTTATAATTTTTTGAAAACTATGGCGTCTGCCCAAATATATTTAAATACCTTCCTATTATCGTACGTAGCGGCTCTTTGGAACTTAGAGTTGTGTATACCACTAGTTTCGAGATACCGAGCGTAACTCTATGCACATTGCTAGCGCAGGAAAAAAATCCTAAAGACGCCTTTTATGAGATATCATGAAATGGTCTGTTTTGAATCATACATACAGGCTCTAAATGAAAATCTCTTGTATATTGCTCTGTTTCGCCCAGTATGCACAACTACGACTTTTTATCACATATTTTGTGAAACAAAAGACTTAAACAACGAACTTTTAAACCCTCGAAATAATGTCCTTTATATGCGTCCAAACATCTCTATGAGCTAACTGGCACCAGATAAGCTAATGTTTCAGTTTGTAATAATACTCAATCTATTTGGATCAGATTAATAATATTTGGATTTATTTGTTCTAAATACAAATCTATATGAAAGTTCGGAAGAATATACGCAGATGTTTTTGCCAAAAGCTAATTGGTCCCTTTCATGCCCAAAAGGGTAGGGTCGGACAGATTCCCTTTGTTGTAACAGAAGGCTACAGAAATTAAATTCGACTTATGTTTATAACGGATTAGTTGGGATCAATTGTAGCCCACTGTAGACGAAAGCTGTTGATCACGGATCACTCTCTTTAGAGATCAGTAGCACGATTTTTTGCAGGGCATGAAAACAATTCAGTATAAAATCCCTGGGATTTTAAATCAAAAATTTCGAAGTGTCGCACTACCGTAGGTCAGGACTTCACCACGTTAACATGAGGTTCGATCAGAGCACGTGTGCCGAAATGGTCCAAACTATGACAACTATAAATTCGAGTGACGTCACTTTTTTCCATAAATAATTTTCGAAATTCTTTTATTGAACAATGAAATAGAGATAACGATATGTGGTTCGTTGATGGATGCCAGGTTACCCTTATTTTAAAGTTTGTACATATATATAAACATATGAACACAGATAAAGCGCATACGTACTAAAACTGTTATAGAAAACATGCCAAACATGAACCACATATTTCACAATTCATGGCAATTCTAATTCCGAAAACTTGTGGTGAAAACAAATGCATGTTGTTGGTGTTTGTAACGACAAAAAGAAAAGCATAATGATTTGTATATAAGCACTTGTCCATTCAGCACATATGTACATGCGTATAAGCCGGTTTTTGAAAAGTGACATATGTCCATTTAGTAACTAGGAGCCTAAAATTAAATCATACATTTTTTTGTAAAGTCGACTTATGCCACTTCATTCAAAACCTAGGCATACGTACAACCCAAAAATGTTTTAAGAATCTTTCTACTGCAAAATTCTTTCTTGTTCCACACAATATCATATTTTCCACAAACTATCATAATTTTAAAATACGTTCTGAAGTCAAAACAGTGTATGGCATTAATAAAATAACTTATTTTTTGGAATGAAGTAAAATTTTAAATATAAATATATAACTGAAATCTATTTAAACAACCTAGGTACTAATATTTACTTCCATTTAATCAAATACATAATACTCTTATAACCGGCAAATGCACTCGAATGCGAGAAACTATATCAACTCTCAGGCTGTCTGAAGTTCACAAAAGTACTTGAATACATCCATATATGCACATTAGACGGATTGAAAAAAGTAAATAATTTTTTTTACACCGAAAGATATCAAAATTAGCTTTGGTATAAAAAATTAAACGCTAAAATATATAGGTGCAAGTAGGACCGCATAGCCGATTTTCCATTGGAAAAATTACTTTTACTATATCCAAACAGGCTAACGTTGCTGTTTTAAGGATACTTTGGAGTTATACTCAACATGCGTACTAATGGAATATGAAATATATTACAAGGAATTTAGTTACAACTGGGTGGGTAGAGCACTACAAAGAAGGTCCCGTTGTGAGGTTGGGTTCGGTAAAGCTCGCATTTAGTTGATTGCTAGGTTTTCATTACCCACAGGCTTAGTAATTAGTAGATCGAAATGAGCTCTGGTATTTCTGTACTGGTGGAATGAGATATAACGATCGAGATCACCATCCTTGACTGACTAGTTTGACAGAACTCAGTTTGAGTACCACTCTAGTCTGTTTGCATATTCGTGAACGACAAAATTGCACAGAATCAGATTGAGGATCTGCTTCAGAAGGTCATGCATTTGGAGGCAATACACAGAGAGAGTTTAAGCCACTCATTAAAAAGTTATGTAAGTTCATTGAGCGCAGCGCAGAATGATGTTAATCCCACATTTATAGTAATATATATTGGTATGCTGCTCCACAGATCGTTTTAAAGTTCTAAAAGCTCACAAAGCAGCAGTCAATATATATTATTTAGGAGGGGGTTATTTCATTTTATATAAATTTTATTGTAACGTTAATTAAAATGGAATATTTCACATACACAACAAAAGAATCTTGAAGCTGCAATTCAAATATGTAAATTTACTTATTAAAGCCAAGTTATGGGTGTGTTATCGTTAACCTTGTAAAACAGCTGATTGAACCAACATTATGAGAAACAATGTAATCGGTTATTGGTGCTATTACGTAATTCCCTATCCACAACGTAACCGTCCCGACCAATTTCATTTTAGTTTTCCTCTTTCGTTATGTATACGTATTTAGCGATACGCTAACGTAACCAATGTTTTGAGCTCTAGATATTTATTAAAATATGCCACTCATAATCACTTATAATTTATCTAAAAAATCGGAAAGTGAATTGCGGGAGTCCTTGCTGGTTAAGCTGTTACGATTATAAATGAAAATCCATCAGCTTCAACTCCCGGTCGATGTGGAATTCTTGAAATGTCAATTAATCTGATAACGGATCAGGATTCGTTCCGTTATGGTACTTTATACTTTATATCGATAGTCTGAAAACATACAATAACGATTATTATAAACTCGTCTAGAGATCATAGAATCTTACAAAATATTAAAAAGCTGAAACATTTATTAACATTTTTCTATCTTGGAGTTCAGTAAACCGAAAAAGAGTGGATACCTTAGTTGAGCATATTGAAAACACATTTTTTAGTCAGTCTAATGTACCACCATACTCATACTTATATAAAGCTGTGCCAAAAGGGGAGCTTTTATTTATTTATTTACTTACGATTCTCTCATAGCGTTTGGCAAATGCTTAGGGGACTATAAAAGACACTACGCTTTAGAACAAAATTCAGTCTCGTACGACCGCAGCTAGTGAAGCTCGAATAATAGTAGCAGGAAAACATTCGCTAAACTCAATTGGCTTTGTTCGCTGCTACAAACAACAAATATTCCAGCTAACAAAAACAGTTTTAAATACATTCTCAAAAATTGTGTGCGTGACTTTTCAGTTTTCTCAACGATAAAAACAAAGTTTTTTTTTAAACCAAAATGGCAACCGTAGTGCAAATGACCACCGAACAATTGCAGGCTCTAATCGAGTCGGTGCGTTTGGCCGCAGCAGCAGGTGTAAGTAGCGCCGCTCCAGCGACTGTACATAGCAAAGGTAGTTTCACCAATTGCACTAGCCGATTTGGTGGTCAACGCGATCATGAGGCCGTCGAGGAGTTCATCACATCCATTGTTACCTACAAAGAAATTGAATCCATCAGCGATGAGGATGCTCTTAAGGGACTTTCTCTACTGTTCTATGGTATGGCCTCCACTTGGTGGCAAGGTGTACGCAAAGAAGCAAAAACATGGGCAGATGCTATTTCATTGATTCGCGAGCATTTTTCACCCACCAAGCCAGCCTATCAAATTTATTTGGAGATCTTTGAGGATAAACAGGAAGACCGTCAGGCTATTGATACGTTTGTCTGTCAGAAACGAGCGCTGCTCGCACAACTACCAGAGGGACGTCACGATGAGGAGACTGAGTTGGATTTGGTTTATGGTTTGTTGAACATCAAGTACCGCAAGTTTATACTGCGTCAAGATATCAAGTCATTCCGTGAATTGCTGGAAAAGGGCCGTATCATCGAACACAATAACCTAGAGTCCGAAGAAGTGCATACTGGTCCAGCACGCGGTGCTAAGCGTACCAAACGCTGCACTCACTGCAATTTCCGTGGGCATACGTTCGAGGAATGTCGTAAGCGCAAAACCGGCAAAGACAATGATGAGTAAACAGCAGCATCAAAGTCAGCATATACACCTAACCAGTTCCCAACATCCATCATACGCGCACAATAATAAGAAAATGTTATTAAATTGCGTTGTCATCACTTGGTGACATCACCGCAAACAACTACTTACGGCGTAACCGATTTAGTGAGTCAAAACTTTCGCTCTCACCAACGAAGCAGTGAAACAGCGTCGAACTCTTTTGATTTTGGTGAATCACGGCAACAGCATGATCGGCAACAGCAGCAAAAATATATTTTAGTATAAGTATACTACATACATTCATACAAATGAATAATTTAAGTGGGTCTGAGTTGCTCTTTGCTTCCCACAAAGCTGATAGAAATACGCACTGCTCTGGATAGTCTCCAATGCGCATTCGTAGTACTTTGAATACTCTCACCAAGTACTGTTATTATTTCTATCAGTGGAGGAGGTAGTAGGGAGCATCTTAGACTCGTCAATATCTTCAAACCCGCAATCATAGCGGTCACACGCTGTGCCAAGCACGGCTTCATATGGCTACGAACGCCAACTTGGTTAACTCCTTTTTGGGAGTGTCAAAATTTCAGACTTAATCTCTGAATATGACAATTTAAGAATTTTGAATATTTAGCTGAGTCACAATTCGAACCAGTCACGCTACAACAACATTAAGAAGTCTCTACTTTGTGGTGTATTTCGTGCAATGATGGAGTTGTTTTTTTTTTGCTCAATAAGTGCAATGGCTGCTTTCTCTTTAAGCCGTTATAAGCATAGAGCCTTGTGTGCATAGGATTGTGATTGGCATTCCTACGGGGATCCCACTTACTCACTATGCAGTTACAAGACTCTGCTCTTGGATGAAAGAGAAAGTGATTGTTGCTTTTATGGAAAGGAAAAAATCATTTCTTCATTGCTTGAATTGCTTTGCCAAGTCGATTGTTTCTCTAATGAGAATGTCTGGAGAGAAGAGTGACTCAAACATCCGCTACATTTGTCTGCACTTAATTGTGGTGCAATAATCATTGAGTGAAAGTTTAACCGCAGCATGGCTTAGTATTTGTCTCAAATAATTGGCCTCTTGCTGGCTACTGGCAGACATTTGGTTTAGCGCTTCGGCGTTGTTCCAAAAGTTTGCTTTGGTCAGCTTGAAGCGTTTATTATTGCAAATGTTATGATCCTGCACCAGTTGAGCTTTGGCGCTGAAGTGATTTTTGTGCCTCATTCACTGCTCTCAAATGTAGCAAAAACCAAACCCCGTTACATTTTGAAGTGCGGCCCTGACATTTTGCATTTAGAATTTTTGTTGTTTGATCATATGTTGGGTATTTTAGAGTTCGCGATACAATCAGGCACTGCTGACGGCCAGCTGTGTTGCCCTTCGGGGCCTCTCAGCGGGCTTTAGCAGCGTCTGATGGTTTCAAAAACCCTGTTCTGCTCTCATATGCCTCACGATGTAGATTCTTTTAGCAATATGTTGGCAGTAAATCCAAATGTGGCAAAACCTAAAATCGTAATCGCGCGATTTTAAAAACATATATACATACATATGTATACACATATGTGCTTATCTTGCAACCCACATTGTACTACGATGGCTGCGCTTTCGCCATTCGTACAATTGGCGCGCCAAATTGATAATCTGCAAGCTTGTGAAATATCTCCATTCTTGCGTTGTCAGGCTTGTGGCAAGCCACCCGCTATCCCAACATATGCACCCCTGCATATTACGGATATTTTGGCTAAGATGCGTCACACATTTTACCTCCAAGAATGATGTGTCAGTCTTAGACCTTTGCTTAGAATAAAAGCTTCTAATTTCACTTCTCATTCAAGCAGTGGCAATTTATGAAAACCGCAACTCACTGGGAGCGCTCAAATATTGGAGGATATGGGCCCTTATTCTCGGCGTTTGGGGGTAAATAGCACCGGCTAAGAGTCCAGCCATGTTACTGAAATGATCACAATAACAATTATTTCTAAGAGAATGTTGAGAAAGAAGTTTTTAACAAAAGAAAAATCTGCTCTTAAGTATTTTCTTAAATATTTACATATAAATATACATAAGTACCTGTTACTTTTTTTTAGTTGTAAGTTTTTATAAAAGAAAAAAAAATATTAAACTAAGCTAAAAGCAAAAAAACTAAGCTAAAGTCTTTCTTTGCCTTTTGTTGAAGTATAGTTTATTTTTTATTTCTTGATTCAATAGTTAGATGTTTGCTGTTATTATAAAAACAGTACTTCGGCCTGTCTAAACCATGTAGAAAATCGGCCTAGCTTAAAACTATCCCAGAGTTAAACATTTTATTAACCACTAGTTCTAGCTCAGTACTAAATTAATGCTTTCAACTGTCCAATTTTGAATGGCGATGTCATTGGCAATGGCAATTGTCGCCCAGTGCATTACTTGGCAACTCGTTCTCAAACCGCTCCCATTCGGACAGTTTTAAGATAGCTTCGCTCAGGGGTGGGCGTTTTCCAACATTTGAGTAACGAGTGACATTAATTTTTTAATTAATTTTTTATTCAAAAAAATTTCAGTGATGAGTGAAATATTATTGGAAAATTTTGAATAAAAAATAAAATTTCAATTTTTATTCAAGCTTTTGAAAATGGAAAATAACAAATCGAGATACAGCAAAATTATATCCGTATGTGCATATAGACATAATGCGAATTTGTAAAGACTTTTTCGGTTGTTTCTGTATAAATTGATATTCACTGAGTTTATTTGATTCAATTTCGGGATCATTGCTGCACAAAATAAGCCTACTTAGGGATTACTTGGTGGTTTTCAAGTTTTTTATTCAAAGTGACACAACCCTGGCTTCGCTTTGTCCTATTCTTAACTGGTTACATTTCGGATAGTTTAGGAGTAGTTCTGGTTGCAGATGAGTGATTATCGATATCCGGTATTTCAAAGTGTCTTTTAACTATCACTTTTGTAACCGGTACAGAAAGATTCACGAAGTGTGTAGCACAAGACTTTCTTTTTGGACGCAATTTAATGCATTGATATTCCAAAGGAAAATTTACTTATTACTTAGTTATTACTTTAATGATTATTCTTTAAAGAGCTCGCAGCTTGAACATAGGAGGAACAAAAATTAGATTGCTGGCAGTCTACTCCAATAATCCAACCGAAGTTGAGCCAAAGTCTGCAAAGTCTCTGTCTCTAGGAAGGTAGCGTTCTTCTTCAGCTATTTTTGTTGTTGTTGTTTTTAGAAACAAAAAAGTTCCCAGAAGGTTTTGGGAAGAACGGAATTGACATACATTAACTCTTTGTTGATTTTAAAGCCGCCTTCAACAGAGCGAAACGGAGTCGCGAGTGATTGAAGCTAGGAGTTGAATGATCGTGTTTCCAACCCGCATTTATGCTACTTACGTATGTTTCCAATCAAATACTTATTCGCACAACGGCCGTCATTACAAGGCAAAGGTGGATTCTCCAAGCTACACCTTCTGTATAGATCACTTGGGCCAGGCGGCTTCCAACCTGCTACTTACTTGAGCATGTTTGCAATCAAGCATTTGCTCGAACAATGGCTTCTATTACAACGCAATACAGTTGTAGAGGCCCGGTTTCCAATCTGTTTCTTCAAAGGCTTATGTTTTCAATCCGAAGTTTGCTCTAATATAGGTCAAGCCCTCCCTATTACGTGACTGTCTGGCCAGTTGGAGAGGCCTTGCTTCCCATCTGTTCTATGCTCTTCGAGCTTTTCTCAGTGTTATTCTTCCCTGCAGAGCGGCCGCCGCCGTTCCAGAACTCTTAGACACTTCATGGTTTCTGCGATTACTTCGCACGCTTCGCACATAGCAGGATATAACTATCCGATCCAGATTATCCGCGGTGCCCCTGAATAACTTAGGAAACAATTTTATTTTATAGATGTAGGCCTAGTATATAGCGTTATGAAACGCTCGAGGTAATCATCCTAAAACTTGAGTAAGAGTGTTTCATCACCTTCCACCAAGAACTCTCTATACGCTTCACCGGCGGTAAACTTAATGAAGAAGAATAAAGTGGTCCACAGATTCGACACGCCTTAGCATCTACAGTTCTTTAAAGTAAAAAACGGGAGAGCCCACATCTGTCATCACATCTTAATAATATTATAAATGTGAATGTTTGGATGTCCAGACGTTTGCTTTTGTTACTCAATAACGTGAGAATGACAAGACGGATTTTGTTAAAATTTGATGTGCAGACAGCCAAAGGGCCTGCTAGGGACCGTTACTTTTCGATTTTTTTAAATTCCATATAACTCTTGGTATACAGGTATAGAAATTTCATACAATATGGGCATCAAACTAAACGGGGCATACATAGGTTTCGTTTGGACTTGGTCATAATTCGATATACTTATCGCTAAATGAGTCATCGGTGAAAATGTGGTTCCCATAAAACCTTGAAATTTGGGTGCAATATGGGTGTCAAACGAAATTCTTTTAACTGTTCCATATTTCGATATACTTATCGATAAATAAGTTATCTCTCAAAATATGGTTCCCATAAAATGTGGTTCCTCTAAATACTTGATATCGGTTATTGGTAACATTTTCAGAACTAAGTATTGAAACACGCTTTTGAAAAACTTCATATTCCTTTTTTTGTTGTTTTTTGGTTATGAAAAAACTAAATGCTTATTTTTCTAAAAAATTAAACCAGTTATCGATATTAAGTTTCTGAACTTATAAATATGACAAAAAAATATTATGAGCAACAGACATGCCTCGGTGGAACTTTTATGAGCGAAACTGCTATAGTAGTATTATTGTGTAACAAAATTATTTTTTTTCAATACTTAAAACGAAAGCAATATTTAAAACCAAAACTCTCACTTTCAATCGGTTTTTACTATATGAAACATCAGCAAAATCAAATAATAAAACAATCCTTTTAATTTAATTGAAATTTTCAAGCAATCCGAAGAAATAACGCAACAGAATATTTTCGAAACCTTGCCAATATAAGAACACTGTTACATAGCGTAATAATTCAAAGGAAAGGCTTTTTATTTTTTCGTTCCAACTTATACCGCTGACGCTAAGTTCTTAAAACACCTCATTATGTTACGAAGAAACACCCAAAATGATATTTTTGAAGACCGTTTTTAATACTTTGTTTTGAAACTTTTAGCAATATTTGCATTTTGTTAAATTGAAAAATAATTTATCTACCACCAGTTTTTTATTTGGTCCTCCACCTTTACCCGTTGTTTAAGCGACATAAGCTGTAGTCATTTCTTTCGTTTATTTCATTAGCATTGCATGCAATTCGCAATCATCTAATGAAATATTCGAAAGATATAGTTTATGCTTTGCAATCCCAAATCGGGGGTTTTCACAGCGAAAAGGAGGAAGCCAATCCCGTGCAATGACTCAGAGCCAATAGTGCTCGCTCCCAATTAATAAATACAAGATGTAACAGGTGCCCCGCACCCCCGTTCTGTATAGAAAAAGTAAAATAAAATAAATAATTTAATATTCCCAAAACCTCGTCCCTATGCAATATTTGCAACGGGGGTTTTTCACAACGAGAATGAGGAAGCCAATACCGCGCAATGCCTCAGAGCCAACAGTGCTCGCCCCAATCAATACATAAAAGGTGTAACATGTGCTCCGCACTTCCCGCTCTATATAGAACATATAATTATAATAAAAAGAAATAATATTAATCAAAGGTTGTCCCCTATGCAACATGTGCTCCGCACCCCCCCCCCGTTCTGCTCTCTGAACAAATAATAAAATAATATACAATAAATTAACTTTAAAAAACGGCTCGCCCTCCATAAAGCTTAGACACCCGTAGATGAGAATTTTAAAAATACCTTATAGGGGGTCGTTGGCTAAGGCTTCTACAAGGTGGCGCAAAAGTAAGCTTCCGATGTTCAGCATATCGGTTGTGGCACGTGCAGTGTGTGCTGTTGCACCGTCTTGTTGGAACCACATGTTTTCCAATCCCAATTCATCAAGTTGCGGCAAAAAGAACTCGTTGATCATTGCTCTGTAGCGCTCACCATTCACAGTAACCGTTTGGCCCCGACCGATTATTGGTCAAATAAATAGTCAGCAATATTCAGCAGTGTAGCGTAACATTGTTTATTAACGTGTATTTCGCATGTGTTTACTACACAAATGTCAAAACAGACCTGACTTTAGGGGCCAATCGCAAAATTTATAGCATTTTATGATAGGAGGATTACTTTTGCGCCACCCTGTATAATCTATCTATATCTTATCTTACTACTTATAAAATAAAGTCGCTAAAAAGCTATGTACGGAATTGGCTTCGCACAGAATGCTCCGATTTGAAAGCGGTTTTTTGCATTTTAAAGCTTAGCTGTTTGAGATGGACTTTTTTTATATAATGTGAAGGAATATATAAAGGGGTCACTTAGGACGTATGTTGTATGTATTTATGTTACATAATTTCGCTTTTATTTCGGCTTCACATACATATTTATGCATGGTGCCAGATTAATGCAACAAAAAAGAAAAAAAATGCACTAGGGTAATTTTTCCGAAATATTACAAAAAATTACTTTTGTTTCAATTATAAAGTTGTTTTAAACATTATCAACCTGTGTGAAACAAGGTGCGGGTTGCTAGTATTATATAAATGTCAAAATTTGAACTTCAGATGTTCTCTTTGGGAACACTATGTTTTAAATTGTCTCTATACCTTTTGGTATAGATCAATAAAATTTGATTTATGGGTTCCATAGATCGAAGTCCAAGCAATTTTGGAAAGTTGGTCAGTGCGGTATATTCCACTCTGCGTACTAAGAATAGCCGTTTTATTCACCTTATCGAAAAAAATGAACAATAAACTTCCCAGCAAAAATTTGACTTTTTAATGAAGCATAATGTGATGTTTTACTTTCTAGGTGCGGAAAAGGCCGCGGGTAAAGGCTAGTTGTTACATATGTATGTAGGTATGATGTATTAATTTCCGTCTAAATATCCAGAAAATAAATTAATTTAAAATCAATGATTCGCTTGTCCTTAGTTTTTCTATTTCATTTGCCATCATTATATACTCCATTATTTTTAAGATGGATTTTTTCTTTCAGTAAGAAGTTAACTAAGTTGGCGTTCATAGCCATGTGAAGCCGTACTTGGCACAGCGTATGATCGCTTCTAAATACGTTTGTGATTTTAATGATATTGGTGAGTCTAAGCTGACCCCTACTACCTACGCCACTGATAGAAATAATAACAGTACTTGGTAAGAGTACTCAAAGTACTACGTAAGCTCATTGAAGACTTTGTCCAGAGGTATGCAAATTTCCAATGAGTCTTTTTGGGGGCAAGGAGCAATTCGACTTCACTGTTTCTATATACTGTGTACGTATGCATGCACTATGGATGCCAATATCGTTATATTTTAAATGCCCAATATCCCGGAATTTATTTCTTACAATCCTGGGATTTTCGGGATCGCAAAGAGAAGTTAAAAATGTGTGATTCATTTATAAAAATTATCTTAATTTTTTGTTGACATACAACTTGAGCCCTTCTAGTAACGAACAAGAAGCTATAAATCTAAAGCACCCACTATCGAAAATGCTCCATTTATTCTATAACAAAAACGGGGTTATTCAACTGAATACTCAACCAAAGTGATATTTTCTCATGTTAATTTTAAATTAATCGGCATGGAAAATACAATTTTTTTCAAAAACAAAAACGCACAGTTTTTCATAATAATGGCATCTTTTAGAGTAATCTGTTTTAATAATTTCAACCCTTACAAATCGAGAGATTTATTAAAAAAAGTGTGTATCTATTTGATTACGATTTGCTATTAATCAAATAACTATCGTTTTAAAAAAAATATTAGTAATGAAATTATTTGTTACATATTTTAAAGTCAGATATTTCCTCAAACAATTTATTCACTTTTTTTAAAAAGTCTGTGTTGCACTAATCCCGGAATTGTTGTAATTCAAAAAATAGGCATCCCTGGTACGTACGTGTAAGTAAGCTTATTTTAACTTTTTTGTTGTTGTTGTTGAATTGAATCAGTGAGAGTAAGTTGTTTAGTATATCGGTTGCGACAAAGTAAATACTTATAAGTACTTATAATTATGATTGTGACGTCACTAAGTGTTCTTTATTGTTGTGTTTTGAATTGTTGTCATTATAAATTGGTCTGATTTATGTAAAACTTTTTGCTGTTTAGTTAACGCTGGCCTTATTAGTAGACTTACGCTTGCGACATTCTTCGAATGTGTGACCTCTGTAATTGCAATGGGTGCAGCGTTTGCTACGTTTGCCGCCACGCGCCGAATCAGCTTGCACTTCCTCCGACTCCAGATAATTGTGTTCGATGATACGGCCCTTTTCCAGCAATTCACGGAATGACTTGATATCTTGACGCAGTATAACCTTGCGGTACTTGATGTTCAACAAACCATAAACCAAATCCAACTCAGTCTCCTCATCGTGACGTCCCTCTGGTAGTTGTGCGAGCAGCGCACGTTTCTGACAGACAAACGTATCAATAGCCTGACGGTCTTCCTGTTTATCCTCAAAGATCTCCAAATAAATTTGATAGGCTGGCTTGGTGGGTGAAAAATGCTCGCGAATCAATGAAATAGCATCTGCCCATGTTTTTGCTTCTTTGCGTACACCTTGCCACCAAGTGGAGGCCATCCCATAGAACAGTAGAGAAAGACCCTTAAGAGCATCCTCATCGCTGATGGATTCAATTTCTTTGTAGGTAACAATGGATGTAATGAACTCCTCGACGGCCTCATGATCACGTTGACCACCAAATTTAGTGGTGCAATTGGTGAAACTTCCTTTGGTTTGTACAGCGGCTGTATGTACATTACTGCCATCTTCGGTGGCGGCTAAACGTACCGACTCGATTAGAGCCTGCAATTGTTCTGTGGTCATTTGTAGTACAACTGGTGCCGACATTTTGTGCCACTTGTTGTTGTTGATGCTGAAGTGTTTTTTGTTGTTAGCAGCGAACAAAGCCAATTGACTTTAGCGAATGTTTTCCTGCTACAATTTTTAAATCTTCAGTAGCTGCGGTCGTAAGAGACTGAATTCAATTTCGAAGCGTAGTGGCTTTTATAGATTCCAATTAATAAATCTGAGTTCTCTAAAGGTTTTACTAAAGTAAAATAAGTTTAAGTTGTTAGTTAATTTGCTCTCTTTGCTGACTTTGTATATCAAAGTTGCAGATACAGACAAATATGTGCGAATGTGAGTTTGTGCATGCTTTGAAGGCCGCCTGAAGTTGGGTTTGCTTTGAGTCGAGCATATATCTTGTAAACGTAAATAAATAAACAAATGCCTCTCGTATGAGTGCTGTTGTGTGCTTCTTCATGGTTTTGTAAGTATTTACGAATGCATGAATGAGTTGCAATTGTTGTTTGTTGTTCACCTTCAATTTCCACTTATTACGGAATATTACAATATTTTTTGTTTGTTTTTGTCTTAGTCGCAACTACTGAAAATATTCCGTTACGATGCTAGACCTAGAGAGGTCATTAACACACAATCCTAGTCGTGGCTAGATTTCCAACACGAGGATCCTTAGTGGCTCATGTTCGTCATTTCTATGGACCTAATTTTGAGCTAGTCGTATTTTCTGAAAGGTAGCTTCTACTATCCAAATGTCAATCTCTTATATGTGAAGCGAATACTGCTACAAATATAAATTTACATCGTTGGAAGTCTAGGCATGTTGAGCATGGTAGGATAGGTTGGATGCGTCGACGCAGCCTACAGGACAGTCCCGTCTGATGGAGCAGCGTACGTTTCAGTCCATAGATTTATGTTGTCAAACTCATAGCACATTGGAAAGGGGTAAACCGCTGGAGTATGTGATATTTACCAGCAATGAGCGCCCTCGCCTAACCCTCAGAAGAGTGCTGTACGCCATTTTTCAAACTTAAATGATTATCCTTCTAAAATGAAACCAACTAATTTTGTTTTGTTTTGTTTGTTTTTTATAGTTTGAGTTTTTGGTTTGATTGTTTTAAGCGTTTTGAGTTTTAAGAAGATATAGATTTGGTGGGATTTTCCATTCAAAAGTCCCCCATGCGAATTCCCGCATTACTTGATGCCATATATTTTATGTATTCAATACACAAAGCTGACAATTTATGCGTCGATCAAGCGAAACCGAACTATGGGCCAGTGCCTCCAGAAGTATATAGATGGCGCTTTCAGTGAATGATAAATGAGCGACGCGGCTGATAGCTCTCAAACTTTATTTTCGTAAGTAGGAGGCGCTATCAAATAATGCGGGAATAGTACATGGGAAACCATATGAATGGGGGGGTCGGGGAAAGTCACGGCATTTCCGGAGGCGAACGTCGTGACGAATCAAAGACCAAGGAAAGTGTGTGTGTTGGTGTGCCTATGTACTGATACCGCGACAAGTCACAGTGCGTCAGTTTAGCGTACCAATTGTACGCATGGCGTGCGTTTAACCATTGTTGTACGTTTCATTTGTTGTTTTTGTTGTAAAGTTAGACGCACTTTAAAAGTGTCTAATGTGGTTGTTGTTGTGTCACACATTAAAGTGTTGCACTCATGCTTTACACTTGTCAACCAGCAGACAAATGAGGATAAACCATTGCCATTGGGGTTAAAAGATGACACTCGCTTTTAGTTTCGCATCTCCAAGGAAACACATAACTCCAAACGAGAGTTTGGTTTGTTTGATCGCCAATGGCAATGATTTAGCCATCATATGAAAACAGAGTGACTAAAGTGTAAAGTATCGTACAAAACTTTCATATGCAACGTAAGATGTGGCTACATTCATATGACGAGCTCAGAGAAAACACGACGAGCATACTAGTCAGTTTGACTAGGTCACTAACTGTATGCTCGTCGTTTTTGCTCTGCATCCGTCAAATGCAAAGGCCGATACGAAACGTCCTCCAAATTTTTGCAGCTCAGTAAGTGCTAATACGAAGCTTAGACACTGTGAAAATGGGAAATGGACGACTTTTGGAAATCGGCAATTGCGCTGAATGTAGCTGGATTTGAGTCACTTTCAAGCTCAGCTAGGAAATTTCCCTCTGTCCTTAGTATTACGTACATATATTTATGTGCCCCGAACTCGAAAAAACAAAATTATATATTTTCAATGTGTTCAAAGCCAGTTCTCCACAGCAGGCAGACGGCTCCGGCGTTTTAGGTATTTTAGAATTTTGGTACTTTTGTCAGTTATCGCAATGAAATAGCCGATAAAAGCGTTAAATTTTTGCAATGCCTATAACGCCTGGGTCGCCTCCAGTTAAGAAGCTCTGACAACGTTCTAACGTTGCTTTTTGTAGATTAGCTGAAATCTTCGTAAAGATCACAGCTACCCACATGCTTCAACGTTACTACTTAAAATAAACACATTAAAAAAATTCTTTTTCGGGTCAACGCTAAAAGTTTTGACAAATACTCAGCGAGGTGGATCCAAACTGTAGCCTATACTGACTCGTTCAACTGAGCTCCTGTTTAACAGCAGCGTGTGTTGTGTAGCGGTTTTAGCCGTGCGCGGCACAGCGTGTTGTAGTATTTGCGGTTGAATGGGTGAGTGTTGAGTTCGAAATGTCATTGTTAACTGACACCTCCTTTAAAAGCCATGGCCTTCGCAGGCAAAGTAATCAATATTCCCATGAAACGCAATGATCAATTTGCCTTGCAAGCTGGTGCTTCAATTGGATTTGAGAGTTTTCAATGCCATTTCGTACGTTGTTGTGGATAAAGTGGTATGCGGGACGGATAGTTAAATATTTTACAAAATAAACTTATAGCTAATGATTTTTTCACATATTATAGTTCATTATTTATATATAATTTTATTCTGCTTTCATTTCACTTTCTGCGCCCTTCGGATCTTTATTTTTGCTCTCATTTTCACTTTTCCGCTTGCGACACTCATCGTAGTTGTGGCCTCGAAAGTTGCAAAAGCTACATCGTTTCAGACGCTTTGTGTCGCGAACAAATGTCGATTTCCATGTGTCATATTCGAGACTGTTGTGTTCTAAGACCCGCCCCTTCTCCAACAATTCCCTGAATGACTTGAAATCTTGACGCTGTATAGCCTTGTGATATTTTATGTGTAGTAAACCGTAAACAAAGTCTAGCTCGGTCTCCACATCATGGAGTTCATCTGGCAGCTGTGCGAGCAACGCGCGCTTTTGACAAACAAACGTATCAATTGCGGTATGGTCATCCTGCTTTCTACCAAACAGCTCTAAGTAAATGCGATATGCTGGCTTGGTTGGTGCGAAGTTTTCTCGTAAAAGCGCTATAGCATCTGCCCAAGTTTTTGCTTCTTTACGCACGCCCAGCCACCAAGTGGATGCAATACCGACGAGAAGCAGTGATAGCCCTTTTAGGGCATCCTCATCACTTATGGCTTCGATTTCTTTGTAGGTGACGATGGATGTGATAAACTCCTCGACGGCCTCATGATCACGTTGGCCGCGAAAGCGGCTGCTACAATTGGTGAAGCTGCCCTTTGTTTGAAGAGTGGCAGGTGTGACATTACTGTCGCCAGCGATAGTGGCCGCGCGTACGGAGTCGATCAACGACTGCAGTTGGTCTGTTGACAGTTGAACGATGTTTTCTGGCATATCTCTTAGATTTCCAGCGAGTAAAAGTTTTAAAGTTTGTCCCGATTTAATCCATTCAATCACGGTGGTCGTATGAGACTAACTATTTTGGTGCAACTGAACCCATTTTATAGCCGCGTGGGCATTGAATCTAGTGCTGCTGCGAATATTCGACATCTGTGGAGGCGAATATTGATGCGGATCCCAAATGTCATGAAGGTATAATTTTATGAGGTTTTATATGGTTTCGGCTAAAAGAGCAATAATATTTGGACCCGCTAACCTGTTAAATCAGCGGCAATATGATTTTTCGAACTTTTCGGAGAGTCTCTTATTTTGATTGGAATGGATCTTTTCACCGTTCACAAAGTCTCAGGTCTAATTGATTATCTGTAGAGAAAAACCCTCTCTTAGCCTTTTTTCCCTTCATTACTCTGCTGTTCCTTTACTTTAGTATATTTTTAGTTCATTTGTTTTTCTCTTCTCTCAACCGCCTCTATTATTCATTTATTTGATTGCTTTTTATTTTATTGTTTCCTTTCCTTGCTGATTCTTTCCTTTCTTTAGCTTTCCTTTCCTTTCTTTTTCATTCCTTTCATGTCGTTGCCCTTCCTTTCCTTTCCCTTCCTTCCATCCCCTTTATTTACTTTCCTTCCCGTTATCATAGTCCCTTTTAATTAATTTAATTTCAATTATTTGTGCTTTATTTTATTTTTATTTATTTTATTTTATTTCATGTTCTATTAGTTATAAAGATTACACAGATTGAGTATTCTGAGCTAAAATAAATTTAACATGGATAATCACTTATTTTGTTTTTGAATACACTGTGTATATTTATGATAAACGCAGCTGCCATCGTCTTTTGCCGATTAATAACACTCATCGTGTTTTGGCACGATTACCAAATAACAACAATCAGCAAAGCACACATACACTCAGATAATTAAGCTATACGATCGGCAAAGTATACAAGTTCTTTTTTCGCAATTTTTATTAGAAATCCCGAATTAAAGTTTACAAAAATGGTAACGGAAATGCATTTCAATTCAATTTGTCTACTTACTTCATGAGTTAACATTAAAATGTTGGAACATTAAAAGGTTTAACCTTCCTAGGTACAAATCTTGTGCTACCTTATTTCAACTAATACTTAGTTGGAGAACCATTTTTGAAGATTACTTCCTTTCAGCGGTTATTCATGGTAGCCACAAGTGGGCTACATTGGGCCGAAGTAATTTTTCCCATCCTTTCTTTATGATTTCCCATAAACCAGTCTTGTTTCGGGGTTTTCTTCCCGCGACTGGCCTTTTGATAATGCCTCATAGATTTTCTATGGGGCTTAAGTCCGGACTTTGCGCGAGACACTCGAGAAATTTGATACTGTTGGTTCTAAGCCAGCTCTTAACAACCCTAGAACACTGTTTGGGGTCGTTACCTTATTGGAAAATCAAAGAAAGCGATAGTATTCCAAAGTAATTTCCTTTTGAGTGGTCTGCTATAATATCTTTGTACATTTAGCCTATAGTTTTCCCTTCAATTGGTACAATCGGACCTACCCCAGATGGGGTGAAGCATCCCCATGCCATCACGGATGAGCCACCATGTTTAACGGTTTTGTCTAACATAAGGTCTACCATTATTTCCAAACACAGGAAACTTACTCGATATGATTAAATTTCATAATTTTCCATCTTTTTGGTGATACTTTCTAGCAAAGTCTAGGCTCCGGTTGATGTTTTTTTAGAAACATTTTGGTAACGTCGTGCGATACGTATATTCAAGGATTTTTCCGCCTATCGCCGGAGGACTGTTTTGGACGATATTTTTATATAATAACACTGTTCTATATATGCCCGTATTTCCGTGTATGTCTTAAAAGGATCCAGTATACCTGAGTGAACTATTAGACGATCGTCGTTCGGGGTCGTGTTTCTTGGTCATTTTTGGGATACATCGGCAAAAGTTTTGTGTTTTTAATAAAACTGTATTGCGTTTCACATTCTTCGTCTAAAACTTCTGTTACTTTACACACTTTTCATACACTTCTGGAAACTCTCCAACATATTTCTCTCGTATGCAGTTGAACTTCTGTTTTTGGCCATTTGCTTAATTTTTTGGGAATAATCTCCTTAAGAACAGTTTAATTGGTTAAACTTAAATTTTTTTGGAGTAAGTGACCTCATCTTGTCTGCAGATCACAGTATTTTCTAAAATGGCTTAATTATGTGAGCACGGAAAAACCAATGAAGAGCGAAAAAACTTCACAATTTTCAAAAACGGCAAAATTAAACGGGATTTCGACCACCTCTATAAACGTTGCAAAGATAATAAAATAGTTTTGCACGTAAGAGATTAAAATTGCAAAATAACTTGAATGATTTTCTCTTTGAAATATTATTTTTCAGTACAGTGGCTTAATTATATGAGCACAAGTGTATATAAGCAGAGCGTCACATACATATGAGCAAAGCATTCAAACAAGATTTGTATACTCGTACACCTAATAAGCGTAATCTTCCTTACAACTGAAATATGCGTAGAGCCAACTCCAACAACAAGGCACATACAGAGATGCAGTTACAAGAAGCGGCAGAGGCACGGTAACGAGCAGCGACACTGCGATAAAGGTGGGCATATCACGAAAATGTAGGGTCGACATAACAATAACGATACACGAGCAAACCCCGTTAACACAGGAGGTATACAAAGAGTAACTGGAGACGATATATACAATCGCCGAGAAAAATAAAAAAGGGGCAGAGAAATGCAAAATTTTTGGCGGATAGAATTAGAAGAAAATATCGAAAAAGGAAATAACGTTAAACCAAATATCGACTAAGCTGGGACACCACTTATCAACAGACGAACTAACTACCTTCCTTTAAAAAATTTTCCCAAAATCTTAAACCCGCGGTATGACAGCCAAGCAATACCCACCATAACACGGCTGCCGATATGGAGTACACGAATGCGAATACTGAAATTCGCAAAAACCCTAATCGAAAGATCAACAAAAATATCCCCATTTTATAAACACGATTTTTTATTTTTATAGAATGTAGTAGATATGCTCGTACATTAGGGTGCCTTGCAGAAAAATTTTGTGATTTTTACACTGGAATTAGTATACTTTGAGACTCCATTCAAAATGACACTGAAAATTTTCCATATTTACGTGAACTGGACCAATTTCTGCAGAAAGGAAGTTTTAGTAAAAAAAGATTTTCTTCTTTAAATTATTTAATATGGGGTCATACAAGATTTGTGTCCCTTCCGTTTAATTGGAAGTGTTTTTATATGAAGCCCATCGTCGACAAGTTGATAAGACCTTATAAGTGGCTTCACATCTTGGGACACAGCTGCTGAGTTGGAAAAAATTGAAAAGTGCCTTGATCTCACTTTGTGTTCTTTTGGTACGAAGAGCCAACATCTAGCCAAAAATGTAGAACCCTCATACTTGTTGGCAGGAGGTGAATATCTGTAAGCACCCTTGAGTTTTAAGTATTGTGTTTTAAAATCCCGAAATTTTAGGGGAAATAAATAAGCATAAACAAACATAAGATTAATTGCAGTGGCGTTTCTGTCAGTTTTGCTCAATGGGGTAATCAATGTGTTTTAAAAACGAAATCGAATGTTGCGAAGCTAAATCAGCAAAACATTTGATTCGAAAGTATGAAATTGGCTATGTAACAATTAAACACTTTCTCTAATAATCTATAAGTATTATCTCAAAAGCACATACCAAATATGAATGTGGACAACAGAAATTGGATCAATAATTTAACAAACTAATAAATTTCCTAATACAGAATCAGGATTAGTGTTAAACTCCTACCTATCCAGGATAAACATCGAAATTGATGATCAGTCAAATTTTATATAAACTAACAAAGAGGTTTTGTTAAGCTGACACAGAATATGTCCTTTAAGTGTAGATTTTAGGGCATCCAATAGGAAAATTCACATTATCATTCAATGCAAAGCTGGGGTGAATTGCACTTATAGTGTGGTGTAGTTAGTGTTGCTAACCCCAGTGAGAAAATGGTGAATGCATTACCTTTTTCATGCATAAAAAGATATACGAAAATTGTTGTAAGAAAAGATCAATGCAGGAGTAATGTGTCGCTTTATATTTATTTGTAGTACTACATTTTTAATTTTTTTCACTGTGTTTTGTTTTGTTTATAGAAGGAGCCTTTAAGAAAAAAATTTAAACTTGGCCGTGTGCTAATCGGAAACATTTTACTCAGAGGAAAAATTAGGTGTATAAATTTTCTATGGTGTAAAAATATTTTCCATTTCGCTGTGCCAAATGAAATGGTAAATTTTGACAGTTGTAATTTTTGACCCGAGGTTAGATGTGCCTTCATATATGTATAGCAGAGTTGCTAAAGAATTTCAATTCATTTGATTTTACACTCTTTAATGACTGTTTATTTCAAATTAACTGGGAGGAGCTATTTGATGGGCTTGATACCGCTAGTAGTTTCTGCACTTTTAAAACTATTTTGTACAATCACTGCTTGGATTGGATTCCGGTTCGAAGAAAAAGGCCCTACAAATTACCATGGTACTCAAGGGACCTAAAGAAACTGAAGAATCTGAGAAACAAATACTTCACAAAATTCAAAAACACAAAGAATCATTTGTTCTTTATTAAATACAAGCTTTATCTTAGAAGTTTCAATAATTTGGATAAGTATCTTTATACCAATTACATTCGTAACATTGAGTCAAACATTAAATCGAACCCGAAATCATTCTGGAATTATATTAAGTCAAAAAAATGCTGTGCCAGTGTACCAACTGGTGTTTTTCTTGACGACAATTCTGCGAATTCTCCAACTGAAACAGCCAACTTATTTGCGGAGTTCTTCAAGTCGAATTTCGACGCTGAAGACAATAGTAATCAAACATTTGAATTTCCTAGGAGTCAGGACTGTGCTGTCAACTTTGGATCGCTTTGTCTCTCTTCAGAAGATATTAGTAATGCCATCCTCAAGTTGAAATCTTCCTATCGGTCTGATGTTGATGGTTTGTGTCCAGTAGTGCTAAAGGGCTGTCCGGCTCTAATAATTCCATTAAGATTGATCTTCAATAAATCCTTGTCTTCAGGGACGTTCATTAGTGATTGGAAGATCACTTCTATTACCCCTGTCTTTAAAAGTGGAAACAAGAATGATGTCCGCAACTACAGGCCTATATCCAAACTGTCTACTATATCCAAGATTTTTGAGCATGCTGTCAATGCAAAGCTAAGTTTTGCTGTTAAATCATTAATTTCTCCCTATCAACATGGATTTGTTGCCGGCAGATCAACAGTTTCTAACCTGGCGGTCTTTAGTGAATACTGTGTTGAGTCATTTTCTGCACATATTCAAGTGGATTGCATCTACACAGATTTCTCTAAAGCTTTTGACAGAGTTTCACACAGAGTTTTAATTGAAAAGCTGGCTTTTCTGGGCTTTCATTCCTCATTTCTGCGTTGGATTGCCTCTTATTTATTTAATAGGCAATGTGTAGTTAATATTGATGGTGTATCCTCCAGGCCCTTTGTTGCAACTTCCGGTGTACCCCAAGGTAGTATATTAGGACCGTTATTTTTTATTTTGTTTATCAATGACATTAGTAGTTGCTTCTCGTTTGCCAACTGCTTGCTTTACGCTGATGACTTAAAGCTATTCTCATCAATTAAGGGGCCAGAAGATGCCTCAAGACTGCAAAACGACATTGACAAACTCTATCGATGGTGCGAAAAATATCATCTTTCCTTGAATCCGGCCAAATGCTTCCACATAACTTATGCGAAAGCCACTAATATAATACATACGACTTACAAAATTTCAAATTGTGAGCTTCAGTCCGTTAGTGAGATTAAAGATCTCGGTATTATCTTTGATAGTAAATTTTCTTTTAGCAACCATGTAAACTATGTTACTGTTAAATCGTATTCGATGCTTGGCTTTGTTAGGCGTAATACCATCAAATTCTCAGACCCCTATACGTTCAAGCTATTATTCACGTCCTTTGTTCGGTCGCATCTGGAATATGGAGTTTTTATTTGGAGGCCAAGTCAATTGACAGCAGTAAATAGAATCGAGCGTATACAGAAGATCTTTCTTAAATATGCTCTTCGACCACTGAACTTTTCTGAACCTATGCCTTCCTATTCTGCACGTCTGATGCTATTAAATCTTAAGTCCTTGGTGAATCGTAGATCAATTATCTGTTTAAGTTTTGCTTATAACATTATTAATGGGTCTATTGACTGCCCATACTTGCTGGAGCGGTTTCGATTTAATGTTCCTCAACGTTCTCTCAGGAATTTCTACCCCTTTTATGGAGATAATCTTAGAACTAACTATGCATGTAACGCTCCTATTGCCCGTGCTATTCGGGAGTTTAACTCACTGAGCTTCATGGTTTCCTTGGATTTTTCACTACCAAGGTCTGAATTTTTAATTATTTTAAACTCTGCATTTTAAGTTCTCCGGTCCTTATATGTACATAAGTTTCATACGTTAAGCTCTACACCTAATTTAAGTACTATTTAATATTTTTTAGTCTGTAAGGATTTATTCCATTGACTGCAAATAAATGAAATGAAATGAAATGAATGCATTCGTTTTTGAATTATTACTCCTTGGATTGCAAAACTTTTGATTGCAGCCTTTAATCCATTTTTGTATTCCGGAATAATTATTCCTTTTTTTTATTCCTTTTCATTCACTGGATTGCATTCCTTGGACTGCATTCCGACATGAATGCATTCCTTAAAAACTCTGATGTGTAGACGGTTCTGCACACCTCCTGGCTTATAGCATAGTGCAAATGCACGGTGTCGCCTCCAGGACTTAGAGGCGGCATCTCTTAGTTTATATTTTAAATATTCCTGTATAAAAAGTAACCCAGGTCATGCATCTTTACACCACAAGTTGGCAGAGAAGATCGAAAACAAAAATTAGAGAGCAACAACAACTCGGATAGTATGACTTTCTAGCAGATGTCATAATGACAGTAAAAGTCCAATAGCTAACAGAAATACATAGCTCGATTTGCGATATCTCTCGACTTTCATTGATATCCGAAAAGCATCTGTTTGGGGTAAATAGCTTTTTTTTGGGGAAAATTTTGAAGATGGAAATATGTTTCGTCGGCCAAATCCAAACCAACCAATCTACATTTTCACAAAAAACCATGTACTCGATGAAACAATATGGTTGCAGCTCTGCTATGATGGCCAACCTGCATCTACAGAAAAAGGGGGTTCTAAGCACCCTTCCACACGCCTCTAGGGGGTACGTTAATTCGATATACAACAAAAGTACAATATAATTTCCATCCGCCCATACGCATTTATTTGCGAAGTCTCAAATTTCATGTGCTGAGTGTTCGTGAGAATTGTTTAGAATTATTGACTTCCAGATTTTCAAAAAAAATTATATTTATATAAATATGTATTGATTATTCTAATTATAAACAATTATGATTTGATTGAGCTAAAAAGTTTCAGGCGAGCCACAGTGTGACTTTTTACTATTTTAGGAGGTCAAACTAAAAAAGGCAAAGTGCTTCAAAATATATTCTTTTCTTTTGGTATGTCATGCAGAATGTCTAACTTTTACGAATATGTGTTATAAATTGAGAAAAATAGTGGCAAGCAAACACAAGCTGGTTCGTTAAATGAAACATTTCTTTTTTGTACTAAAAATCACAGTAAAATTTTACAAAAATATCATTTTAGTGAAAACACATTTTGCAAAAGTTTGTCTTTGATGTTTGAAACTGAACAACTTACTACCATAGTCGTATGTTTCCCAAATAGAAATTAACTATTTTAGATATGAAATGCGTCCGTATATAAGCACATTAGGCTTTATACAGGGTGGCGCAAAAGTAATCCTCCTATCAGAAAATGCTATAAATTTTGCGATTGGCCCCTAAAGTCAGTTCTGTTTTGACATGCGAAATACACGTTAATAAACAATGTTACGCTACACTGCTCCAGAACGCGGAATATTGCTGACTATTTATTTGACCAATAATCGGTCGGGGCCAAACGGTTACTGTGAATGGTGAGCGCTACAGAGCAATGATCAACGAGTTCTTTTTGCCGCAACTTGATGAATTGGGATTGGAAAACATGTGGTTCCAACAAGACGGTGCAACAGCACACACTGCACGTGCCACAACCGATATGCTGAACATTGGAAGCTTACTTTTGCGCCACCTTGTACCTTTCATGAATACGCATCTTAATTGTCCAATCCTTACAATAAGTACAAACTCTGAAAAATTTTGATGATCTAACCTTGTTAGATTAAAGATACAAAGCCCAAACTCCGTTTATCGGAAAAATGTGTTGTATGGGGCTATACGATATATTGGTCTATTCTTGAAGATTTTGACTTTACATATTACATATGTAATAAGTACTGTAGCTGCCAAATTTTGTGGTCCTCGCTATCAAATAGCAATAGTTATAGCCAAACCCCCATTTATTGGAACAATCGATTATATGGGAGCTATATATTTTGTTGGTCCGATCTTGTTGATTTTTACTAGTCACAATACGTAATTAAAATGTATGAAACCTGCAAAATTTTAAGTTCCTAGCTCTTTAATTGCAAGATTTGTTGGTTTCGAAAAATTATTAATATATTACAAAATTAAATTGATTGGTGGTATGAAGAATTTTTTTTTGTTTTGCAAGATCACCCTGTGTCAACTATTTTATTCACAAACCATAGCATTACTGTGGCAGTAAAGCTTTGGTTTCCTTCTTGAAAAGCGGCGCCGCAATATAACGTTCGCTAAATAACGTTAGCTATTGAGCGGCACCGCTTTTTTTTAAACTTACATGAACGTATTGCCCACATTCTGGCTATTTCTATTTAAATATTTTGCGGTCTTTTGCTCACTTTGTGTATATAGTTTTTAAAAATTTTTAATTTCAAAATATCATAAATGACTGAAATGTTATTTTTGTAAAATTATTTGAAGTAGTTGATAGAATTCACATTGCTTGGACAAGGACGGTGAGAAAAAACGTTGAAGAATTAGTTTTCACCGTCATGATGGGCGTAATATATTATGATTGCCGCTATATTACGTTACGGTTGACTTCATCGTCTCTTTAGTTTCCACATGATTGCTTTTACATTGCACCATTTTTGACAACGTACTCCACCGCAATGTTCCGACCGTTAAATGGCGGCACCGCTTTCGAGGAAACCAAGCCTTAAGCGGAAAAAACCAAACTCAAGTATGGTGTAAGTCCGCTTTTAGATTAGTAAAGTATTGATTTCAATTCTGCCGCGACATGGGCGAGGGAGGTGAGAAGAGAGGAGGAGAGTACGAGTACCTTCGTACCGTCAAGTCGCTTCAAGTTTTTCTCTCTATCACGTTCTTTCTCCCTTATATGCCACGTTTTGTTTCACAACTGCTTTCAAGAAAAATTTAAAAAGTTTTCGTTATTTTAAAATTAAAACAACGTCTTAGACATAAGATGTATTTTAAGTTTACTATGACAGAGATGAAATGATGTTTATTTTAGAATCATGTTTAGGTAGATAAAACTCTATTTTAATTTAACTATGATTATGGAAAAGTGATTTTATTAAAACACACTCGTATCATAGGAAATATATATTGAATGAAATGTTTTTATTGTCGAACAAAAATTATTATAAATAAAAATTAGAAGGAAAAATTCATACAGGGCACCATAGCTTAGTTGTTAGAGTACTCTAACAGCGGCTTTGCTGCAGGCATTTAGGTTCGTATCCCAGTGTTCGAGAATGGGTCTGATGAGAAGTTGGGGACTTCGAAACATGTCATCTCATACCATCGCTGTGCATATCGTTGTAATTTTTCTCTAATATCAATTAACAAAAAATTATTACGCTAGTTACGAATTCTCTCTTCTAATGAAATTCTATAAACATAAAATTGCTCGCAAATATTTTAATATTTTTGACTTCTTCATAGCGGTCAGATTACTTTTTAGGATAATGTTGTTAGGCAATTCATTATACATTATCAGCAGAAAAAAATTGGGGCCCGGCAATGGAACGGGAGTTCCAATTTAGTTTTGACATCTGAAAGTAGTTTGAATTCACACTGTGCGACGGTGCGCTTCCGTTTCTTGAGATTCCTTATCGAAACCAAGCCTGCCACTTTAAGGCCCGGTTTTTCAGTCCTTGGTTAAGCTCAGTTTAAACTAAGTTTGCTTAAACTCGGCATAAATTTAAACTCCAGTTAAACTGCAGAGCAGTTTTTCAGTGAGAGTTTAAGGCCGCTTTTAAGACTTGCTTTTTATACGGCAGCATTGGTTTTATTTTATCTATATACGGCAACAGATAACATTTGTTTACATATTCAACGCCATTGCTTCTCCTTAGTATTGTAATAGTTAGGATTTTGCTAATTTCTGCATCACTATAATCACTTTCGCCAGATGATACAAACAGTATTTAATTAAATATGAAAATATCGTCCTCTTTTAATTGCGTTCAGTTTATTGCTTCACAACAAAAACCATCATATATGCAAACAGCTGACAGATTAACTAGAGTTTAACCCTGACAGATGGAGTTGAACTTGTACTGAAAAACCGGGCCTTAAAATCAGTGACATATTGTTAAAATTAAAAAGTTTTGCTTTTAGCTTCTGTTGTGGCTGGTTGATTAAAGTATCGGTTCAGAAAATACCAACACCAACTCCGGACCCTCCAGGATTTCCCAGACCTTTTTATTTTTTTTTTGGATACAATTTTGAAATTCTTAGGCCTAATTAAATGCCAATCAGCTTCATATAGTTGCGAACTAGTAATTTTTCTGCCTCCCAGCGTAGTGTTTATTACATAATTTTCAATAACACATACACGTTACAAATATACAGGGTGTAGAATTACATTTGCTGAGAACTCTTCAGATTTGTTTTGACTTGGTGGTTTATAGATTCTTAAAAATTATAGTTGAATTTACATAAATATTTGCTATTGAAAAAACAGTTTCTGCGGAAACTCGTGGACTTAATAACACCCGACTCATTTGATACATAAATGCATAAAAAGTATCAGAAACACACTGGAAGGCAGTGTTTTAAATAAGCTTTTCCACGTGCCATTTTCTCACAGTGGTGAGCTAACCTAAATTCCACAGTTCACTCTCGATTTTCAATTTTCAAGTTGAGTTTACTACAGGTTAGCCGCCCAATATTGGTGAGAATCGTAACGTAATTATTTAGCAAAATAACTGTGAATGGATTGTTAATTATGTAATGTACTAAACTTTGAAATGACCCTGATTGGGCTATCTCTACTTGTATCTTGTTGTATCTACAACCTTTCCAGAAATATCTTAGTGTATTGCTAAATATCTTCTGCTTTATGAGACGTTTGAAGGGAATTGGAAAAAATAGGATGATCCCTCATATATAACAGATAACCAATTTAACATGCATTTCCAATTTCACATGAACATGCAAGATTTAAATATCAAAAGAAATGCCAGAGATTTTACTTAACAAAAAAGTTTTAGTGTATTGCTATATCTCTTCTGGTGTATACGACATTTGAAGGAAAATGGAAATTGGAAGAAGTACCGAAAAGTGTAGTGATTGGACCACCTAATCCTACTCGGAGTACCATTTACTTTGCTTCCGAATAGTCTATAGAGCACTTACGTTGGAGTACTTTGAAAATGCTGGCAAAAGATTACTCTAAAGAGTATTCTAGACGAAAGCGAGAAGGGAGTATGTGTTCTTTTGAGGACCACCTACTCCCACTTTCGCTTTGCTGTTGAATACTCCATAGAGTAATCCCATGGGAGTATTTTGAGGGTACTCTCACGTAGGTGGTCTATAGAGTATTCAAAAGCAAAGAAACGGAGTACTCCGAGATGGATTATGTGATCCAATCACCGGCCATTGCCATGTAAATTGGACCACCTTTTTTTATATGAATGAGGATATGTGTTGGAGTACTCTGATACTCCTTGAGGAGTATTATTTGGAGTATGAAACGGAGTACCACCGAGTGCTAATATTCATCCAAAAATGTCGATATGGAAATCAAAAGACACGTTTCGGTTCCAGGAATGAGTACCTACCTCCGGAGAACAAATATTTATTATTATTTTGGAAAATATCTGCAAAAAACCGAAAAATTACCTCAAGCCGATCCTAAATCGGGGGCGTGATCTATAGTTTTTATGCGCAGAACAGATTTCGGTAATTGTTTCCTTTAGGAGACAACTGCTAAAACACGTCCAAAAATGTCGGGAGAGCTATCAAACGACACGTTTTGACTTCGGTATCAACAGTTTCAGTTTCAGTGAAAGGTTATTCGCAAAAAACCCAAAATTGATCCAGGTCTGATCCCAAATAGGGGGAGTAATTCAAGGTATTTATGTCTCGAACACCTTTCTGCGTAGGTCCAACATAGAGCACACTTCTGCCCTTTTCGGTACACCCTATGTTGTTGTTGTTATTGACAGTGCTACGCCCTGCACGATCACTTTAAGAATCGTCATCAAGCTCTTCTAATGGGAGTCCAAGGAACCGCGCAGTTTCAACAGGTTTGGACCAGAGTGATATTGTGTTAGAAGAGTAGGTTCAATTGAACAGGAAAATAGATGTTTGGTAACGCGAGGGGACATACCACATGCAGGGCACGTATTTGGTATGGTGGGGTTCAGTCTGAATAAGTAAGAGTTTAGCCGATTACAATATCCAGAACAAAGTTGTGCTAGGATGACTCTAGTCTTCCTCGGAAGAATACGCTACTCATCGGCTATTTCAGGTGGGTTGATGTCGATTACGGGGTTCACAGGCCGATACCTTGGGGGCCCTCCACCGATTTGGAATGGAGGTCGTTTAGAGCCCGCCTATGGTTGCGCAGATCAAACGGCAAGGTAATGTGGTGCCGGATCTCATCATAGTACTTACAGAGATATTTCCTTATGTCTCTCGAGGGCGGTTTCATCCAATAGATGGCGGTTTGGATGACTAGGTTTGTGGCAGTTCAGTAAAAACTGTCTGCTAAACAGTTCCGCATGCTCGCGTACACCCTATATCTGTGTCTACAACAACCACATGAAAATTAGAGAAAATTTTGAACTTTAATTACAAGTATCTCTTGACAGAAATATAAAATCGAATTTCCGTTCTCGGATTATTGTTACCGAGGCTTAAAGACGTCTTTTAATACCTCTACCGAAATTTTTTGAGGTGTTTTAGCAGTTGTCTCCTAAAGGAAACAATTTCCCAGCTTTCTGAGTTGGCGGCCTATAAAAATAATCCCTAGGATCCCCAGTATTTCAGCGCAGAACGCACTGTTCGGAACTCCCTATATCTGTGTCTAGAACAACCTCATAGAAATGACAGATATCCGATATTTTTAGACGTGTTTTCGCACTCGGTGGCGGTTGTAAACAATTACCCGCACAAATACTGGGGATCCCGTAGCCGGTGTTGGACCGGGTAAGTGTTATTTGCCAAATCCAAAAGTTTTCAGGAATACAGTGACGGCAATATGTAGCATCTGATACGCGCCCATAGCGATACGCCTCATATGCAGTGGTTGAACATTTTGTGGTAACAGGTATCTATTGGATAGTTTGTGATTATATGCTAAGGAAAAGCCGCTGTTGTGTTTATGTCATTAGACGAGTTATATTTTTGACATATGTCAAATATACATTGCAATTTTTATTCGCGCGATATTTTTCAAGCGTTGTTATCTGTTGTTGATTTCCTGTATTTCCTGAAACTATTAAATTTTATAACTGCAAGCTAAATTCGATATGAGTGAGAAACCTACACGATCTAAAAAAGCTACAGAAACACTCCCAACTCCAGCCGCGAAAGCGCCGGCGTTACGCAAAGTTTTCTATATATCAAACCAACTGCTACAGGATCCTGAAAATGAACTTACACTGGAGTACTTTTATCACCCTGGAAAAGGAAAGCCTACGCTCTTTATGACAAAGTCAAATACCGAGCTCATGGAAGTAATAGAATTTGCTGAACCAAAGCGTTGTTGGCTTATTAATGACGATGTTTGTTCGAATGGGCGTATTTACATGACAAATCCAATCGATGTGACCTTTCTAGCACTTCATCATGTACGTTTACATTGTACACAAAAAGCTTTATCCATAGAGGATATTGGCGAGCCAAATGATCCGTCTACGTTGCGACTTTTGAGGCAATTTGTACGCCCAGGCGAGCACTTGCGGTGTGTGGCTGATATAAAGACAGCTGCTGGAATGGAGTTTTACAAATATAATGCAAATAAAACGCTTGCATGGCTGGCAATAAAAACACGTCGAGTAGCTGAAAAGTTGCGTACGATTGGCGTACATTGTGGACAGGATTCAGTATCAAAAAATTATGTACGCGGTCAACTTGATGGGGAAAGTAAGGAAGAAACTCATATGGATTATTTGCGTATGGCATGCGATATTGTTGGAAATTATTTAGATATGGATTTGCATGTAGAACTAAGGCAATATTTAGATATTCCCGACGAGAAGCCGATTACGTCCAAAAAGAAGGAAGAAACGGACAAGCCAGGAAAGAAACGTAAATCTCTGCAACAACTTAACTCTAATGATAACAAAAAAATTAAAACAGATGATGAAAATGCTACAGAGAAACTAAAAAGCACTGGTTTGTTGGAAGACTCCCCATCTAATGCCGAGAGCAGACCTAATAGTAGTTCAAGTGAGGAGATAAGTCCATCGAGTGTAGTTGAGGCTTTACTTACACCATCACCAGTTAAAAAGGAACGCATTTTAACAGCCAAAGAAAAATCATTCGCAAAGAGTGCTAAAGGTACAAAAAGCATTGCTTCATTCTTTAGTAAGAAATGATGCATTCACCAGTTAATTAACGTTTGTTTTTTTTGTTGTCTTCTGTTTCTATGTTTTATCAAATAACTTTAATAAGGATTATATAAGAATTTTATTTTGTCGGCTAAAATGTGTACCTAGAATGAATCGAACTTGACACATTTGAATGTACTAATGTAGGTATTCCCAAGTGTTTAGATTTTAAGCAAAGAAATTAAAATGTTTGAAAGTACATATATATGTAAAAACAATTTGTTTATATAAAACGTTTTCGAAACATATTATTTGCAGGGCGAAAAACGTTTACAACAACAAATATCGTTTTTAAGAGCAGCCATGATCCAATAATTTAATGGTCGCCTCAATCGGCCAACAACACGAAATTACGGTTTGACGTCGTTTAATTCTTATGTCAAAATGCACATGTGAGAGGGAACGCGCAAAAACGATTCGCCTATTTTCTAAGCTTTTCACGTTTAACACACACATAAATCACACATTTTCTTAAAATGTTATCACAAAGCACTCGTTAAATATCAATTCACAGCGAATTTTTATTAAAAATTAAAACATGAAGCGAACTCAATAGCTTTTCCAAGAACTGTAAGCAAAGAATGTAAACAAAAAACAAAGATGTGATAGTTTGACATAAGGTGTGGACGAGGAAGAAGAAGAGGCTATGTCATCTGAGACCACCATATAAATTATTGGATCATGAGAGCAGCGGTAGACGTTTTGACAGTTTCTTTGTTCACGTGTGTGTGGTTTTACTTCTCGTTTTTTCTCATTTATTTCTTGACCTTAGATAAACATTGCTGTACTGCTCATACCGGTGTCACAGCTATTAGTCATTTAACTGTTATATAAGACGACAAATTACCGCAATGATACCGACACCCAGCAATTAAAATACATTTTTAAAAAGGTTTCCTGAATAAATATTAAGCATAAAATATTCTGATTTTTCGTTTATAAAACGTTTGAAAATAAGTTGTATAATCAAAACGGCACGTTGATAAAAAGCTATTAATTTGAGCCAATAAAAAAGTTAAAAAACATTTTTTTATAAATATTTTTTCTGAAACTTTATTCAAATGATATTTGTTATATTTAGCTATTTTAATAAAATAAATAAATAAGTTGTAATCATACATTGAATGTTGCTACTTAAGCCAGTTATTAGCAGATTGCGGAAGTGGTTAAGATGCAGCCAGTCGTCATTCTCATGTAAAATATTTTTTGAAAAAAATTGGAAATATGTTAAGTTGCGTTTTCGAACCGCCAGCAGTCCAATCAGTGGACGATAAGCAATATACTGAATGTCAAGTAGTTTGATTAAGTACTACAACAAAAAAATATAAAATTTTCTAACACAATTTTTAAAGAATCCCTTACACGGAACTACTAATAGTGCTATTCTATTCACGTATATGGCGCCAACTACACAGTCAGTAAATATCACGATATTTGGATCACGATAAATACTGATGGATTGATGGATCGCAAACTGACGCTACACGTTCAATACTTATCGTCAATACTTTTCGTCAGTACTTTCGTAATTTTCATGCTAAGCGGTTCGTAAAGATGGAGCACAATGGAGAAAATTTATGCTACAATTAATTAAAATGCAACACAAGACGTCCTTTTGTCAGAAAAAATATAATATAACCACACAGAATAAAAAAATGTGTGTGTGTTCTACCACAAAACCAAGCCGCATTGACGTATAGTAGAAAATTTATTAAATATTTATTGACAGTATTTTCATCTGGATCGCGGATTTCTGGATTTGTGTCCGTTCTACCAAAATACAGGCAGTATTGACGGATCGCAAAAAATGACGCTACACCGTCAATATTTATTGACAATATATTTATCTGGATCGCGGATTTCTGGATTTCTGAACATCTTGCGATATTTTTCGCGATCCATCAATATTTGACGCTACACGTTCAACAAATATCGTGATCCAAAAATATTATCAATAAGTATTGTACGTGTAGCATTGGCCTATGAATTCGCCTATAAAGTGGAGATGCCAGAGAGTTGGGAGAAAGTTAAATACCTGCCTTAATAAGAAGATTGATCACACTGGCGTACAGATTGTCAAAGTTAGATGCAAACAGCAAAATGTAAGCAAACGTTTGCATTTGCATTTTTTTGTTGTTTTTTCATATCCTCTTGCTAAAAACAATTGCAAATTATTCAATAGTAATCACTTTTTCAAACGTGTTCGTAACACAACTTCTCACAAACAAATTATATCAAGCAGAACAGAAGCATCGATAATGCACATGCCAAGTGGCTGAGCAAGAATAGAAGAGAGACAAATGTACACATGACTTGTGGCTAGAATTGTGACTTTGGCCGCTACCTCATAGCATTCTTGCAGGGCTATGGAATTGTCTGTTGTGTCTTTTTTTCCTTGACATCCCACCCAGTAGAAATTGTTTCCAATACTACCGAAGAAAATGGGACATATGCAAAAAAAAGTTCATATGTACACATTATTCTCGAGTTGGATAGCCCGTTTGGCTCTCTGCATTGTGAAAAATTAAAATATGTTAACAAATCAGTTGCAAACCATGTATTTACTAAAACACTGTCAACGTCATTGATATGTTATTGATAGTTTCACAAGAAAAGGTACCGTCTTTACAATTACGTACACCCAGAAACAATAAAAGTTTTTGCCGCCGGATCGAACATATTGTAGTAGCCTCAACGTTAAGTATTCTCGAGTTCCACTCCTGTTAGGAACAACTTTTTTACCCAGCGTTTACTAGTGCACAGGGTTCTATAGCTTTGGTCATATAACGGTGGTTTGTAGCGGTAGAAAATAATAGAAATAGATATGGAGTTCCATATATCAAAGTTCTTAAAATGAACAGAATAATTCATTAAGACATGTCTGTCCGCCCGTGAACACAATAACTGGAGTAAAAATTGATTTGGCACACAGGTTGCTTTCTGGCCAAGGTAGGTTGCTGTTTGAAATGGGAGAAATCGAACCATAACCACGCCCATTTTCTCGATATCGAAAATTTCGAAAAACGTATAAATGGGTTAATTCAATGATAAAAGCAGCTACAACGATGAAACTTGCTACATTTATTAATTTGGTTGTCGCATTGACAATTTTATCAAATTTTTGGAAAAGGAGCGTGGCACCGCCCACATATGAGTGAAGAAATTTTCAAACTTTGACTGTTAATAACTTCAGAACCGTTTACGCTAGTATAACGAAATTATGTAGGAGGCATACTATTGTTGTGATAAATGCACCCATGGGAAATAAGCGAAATCACTTTTCGACCGACCACAACTACTTTTTAATAAAAGTTATATGGAAAGGAGGTAGTTATATTGAACTTCCCATATCTAATTAACTGATACAGGTATAATAATATAATTTGGTACTTGCAACAATTTTCTTATTCTTTATATGATTTTTGCAAAATTTTGGAAGGTGGTCGTGGTACCGCCCACTTATGAGTCGAGCAAATTGCATTTCCCAAATGATTGATTTTATCGCATTCGGTCGCATTTGGGCCGCTACAACATGGCATTTTTTTTTTTGAACGTATCGCGTTTGAAGCTTCGCGTAAAGGAAATGTCAAACAAAGTGCAAATGAGCTAATGTAAATGGGTTTAACTTATTTGAATTTTCCAAAGTGTAAATGTAGTATGACGCAAGAAAAGACCCGTCTTTGAAAATAACGCATTTCATTCAGTGTGAATGTAATATTATACTACATTTACACTGAACCGCATTTGGAAAATTCAAAAACCATTTACATTATCTCATTTGGATTTTGTTTGACATTTCCTTTAGTTGAGACTTCAAACGCAATGCGTTCGAAAAAAATGTGAGCGAATGCGATGAAATCAGTCATTTGAGAAAGGCAATTTGTATGGAGGAATGCGACACATTTGGATTTAAAACATGGATCACGCCCCAAATTTAGGATCGGCCTAGGGTACTTTTTCGGTTTTTTGCAAATATTTTCGAAAAATAATTGAAATATTTACTTTTCGGAGGCGGATTCTTATTACTGGGACCGAAACTCGTCTTTTGATACCCATATCGCCATTTTTGGATAAATATTAGCACTCAGTGGCTGTAAATGTAGTGTTACTGAAATCCATAACTATATACCAAAATTTAAGTAACAATTTTATTTATTTACCCATGTTAAGATACTTTCCAGTATAAGTCGTTCAATAATTTATTCTTATTAATAATATTACAAATTTAATTTTTGTTATATTATGCTGTCCTGACTAATAAAACAGTTTTGTAAAATGTTTGAAGCATCTATGATGCACAATATCTCATCAAAAATAAAGCCGGTTTTTTTATCAGATTTAAAATTTTAGGCTTATGCAAAGTCTTCGTTAGAATATTAGTTACCATTTTCTCAATGTCCGGTTTACACTAACCGGCATTTCAATTAGCAGAAGTGCCTTGGTAGACTCGCAAACACAGTGCCAGTTAGCGTGACGGCCCTAAGAGACACTAGTTCTGTTCATTAAAAAATTATTACTTATGTAATCATTTCGTTTATAAAAAAGCAGGAATTCGTAAATTTCTGTAATAGTTGTTTGTTGATGAAAAAAATCATAGATAAGCTTGACAGGTTTACAAATTTTGGGTTTGTTATATGTTACGTCTAGCAATATGGTAGCACTTTATTTGATGTACCAAAGAAGGAACCTGGCATTCTTATATTATTAGCACGTGAAACTTGTGGCATCTTTATGTACTCTTGTTGTTGCCGCAAAAGCTAGAAGTGACCGCGTGGTTGATTTTATTAAAAAGTTTTGTAAACATTGGTTTAATTATTTACGTTTGTCATGTCATTTAATCGAGGAGGTCGCGGTGGAGGTAATGAACAATTTTTCATATATGATATATTCCAAAACTGTATGAAATCTCACATTTCCAGGCTTTAGGGGTGGTCGTGGCGGAGGTGGTGGAGGAGGAGGTTATGGGGGTGGTGGCGGCGGCGGCGGTGGAGGTTTTGGTGGAGGTGGCCGCAACGGTGGTGGAGGTGGTGGCCGTGGAGGTGGGCGAGGTGGCGGCAATCGGTTTGGCGGGCGTGGTTTCGACCAAGGGCCACCAGAAAGAGTTACTGCTTTAGGATCATTTAGTTACCCCTGTGAAGATGATCTTGTTTGCAAAGTGGAAATTGAGGATGTACCTTATTTTAATGCTCCAATATATTTAGAAAATAAGGAACAAATTGGCAAAATTGATGAAATTTTCGGTACAATACGGGATTATTATGTGACAGTGAAGCTAATGGAGAATATGAATGCGAAGTCGTTTAAACTGCAACAAAAGTTGTTTATAGATCCAGCGAAACTGTTGCCAATCGCAAGATTCTTACCTAAACCTCCGCAGAAGAAAGGTGGTAAAAAAATGAACAGCGGACAAGGGCAAGGTGGAGGTCGTGGTGGTGGTGGCTTTGGCAGAGGTGGAAGAGGGCGCGGTGGTGGCGGCGGCGGACGAGGAGGAGGTGATGGTTTCCGAAGAGGTGGTGGTGGACGTGGTGGCGGTGGTGGTGGAGGTGGTCGTGGCGGTGGTTTCAGGAAAAGTGGTGGTGGAGGTGGTGGTGGTGGTCGCGGAGGCGGATCGCGCTGGTAGGACAAATAAAATGTTTACTATATTTTTAGTATTGGATAAGACGATAAATTTACCACAAGCCACATAGTTCTAAGAAACCCATTATTATTATTACGTTTTATAAACAAAATTCAAATAATTTACATGCGACAAATGGATATGTACATACAAACATATTTTATAAGATAATAAATGCTAGCTAACCCTAGTGACTTTTGTGGAAGAAACTTGGTAAATGTGAAAGGTCATGCGAATGTATAAACACTGCAGTGTTCATGGCGTACACTTATTTAGGCTCTTTTATGAAGCAGTAATCGGTGCCAAGACGTAGTCGTGTTGTACTAGCACAGTAGTTAGCCTTGATTGGTCGGCGTATTCATTCATGTACTGGGACGTGACGGACTAAACAGGGTTCTACTAATATTGTCAGTCCTTTTCCAGATACGAATCGATTCAATACTATCCCGACTGCGTGGAAACAATTTCCTTGTCCCCTGAATCGGGATCGATGGGGATTTTAGTCGCTCCTACGACAGGCGTACCCAACCTTCTTCCTTACAAAGGGGTGGGGTGAGATTATCTAGAAGGTTCCACTGGTCATACCAAATCGCTTCACCCCACGGGAGTACCAGAGCCTTGAAACCTTTGAAAAGTTATTTCTATTGTTTATATCAGTTTCCCTGGATCAGTTTCAACAACAGTGCCAACAAATTGTTTTCTAAAGAAAAACTGGCATTTTTTCCATACTCCCTAGTAGTAAATATAAAGGGCAACCAGTTCCTACTCGCATCTCACCTTAAAAACGCACACAAGAAAACTGTTTGAAACTACACCTCTATGAGCGGGTCCTTCCAGTACAAAGAACCGATTGTTGTTGAATCTTTTCAAGGAACTCAGTGTCATGCTACAGATCACTATAACTCAGTGCAGACTTCTGCCTTCCTTTGTTGGTACTTTCTAGTCCAAAATATCTTCATCAATTCGTTTAACAGGATTACTGATTTGAATTTTATTTAAAATCTGAATATATTCCCACAAAAAAAAGCATTGGAAAGTGAGTGAGTGAAAAAAATTGTCACAAAAATTTACATATAAAGGAGTGCCACAAGGATACCTTCAACTTCACAAAAGTTTTTGCCCAAAACGGCTGTATACGTACACAAATATACATACTTTGCTATAAATACATACATACATGTACATATCATTCCTCCACATTCCAAGCAATTCTTACTAAAGGCGCATACAAATTCTCACCGCCCTTAATCCTCCAGAGATTATTTGAAAATTAGCATAATTCATTACCAACTAAAAGACTATAAAAGCGGTAGAGCTGAAACTCTTCACTGTCAGTAAATAATAGTGAATAGTGCGCGCAAGTTTATCGGAGCATACCTGATCAAATACTTAATTAATTTTCTAGCATTTTCTCTCGGCAAAATGGAAGTGAGCAATAGAGGCTCATTGCCTGCAGTGAATGTAGAATCGATAACGCCACCGAGAGAAGCCGATTCTGTGAGCACCATATCGGGGCTTAGTGAAGTGCCTAGTGATATTATAATTAAATCGCGTATTAAATATGGCACACGCTGGTCGGCCTGCAAAGGACTAATAATGGAGTATTCGAAGAATACAACCATCCATGGAATACGTTATTTGGTGGAGTTGCATCGACCATTTTATGAAAAGTGAGATTTTTGAAAAAAAAAAAAATTGCATTATGGACCACATGAACTTTAGTCCTTCGCACAATAAAACCTTACCACTCCACTTGAATGACTTGATTTCGTTGCAATTGGCATCGGTTGCCTTCCTTATTAATGTTGCAGGGGAGCCTTAAATGCTTGCCGAGGCATATACTCGTGAGTCCGCCCTATTATTTTGTCTAAATAGGCGCATCTCTTAGCTCCACTCCAGAGATAATTTGCGGGCCCTGCGGGGCTGGGGTTTAAAATATGCCCGAGGTAGGTAATGAGAGGCATCATATCCGTAGATCGACCATTGAGTTGCACGCCATTACCTTAGTGCATATTAGCCGCCTCTTACGACCGGTATGCCTACCTCGGGCATATTCTAAACCCCTAACCCGCAGGGTTAGTGTTGAAATGAGTGTTTTTGTCGTTACAAACTACAACAACAACTGTTATCGTTGCACAGAACTGTGTACGTAAATTGGCTATCACAGATGGGGTTTCAAAAACGATCTTAGGACCTAGAAGAGTGCTTACATTTCGGCCACTGGAGCTATTTCTAATGGATTTGGCTTTGAGTTTTTAAAGGCTCAGCGAGATAAGTTACTAATAATGTTTATGTTTTATACTAGCGATGACCATTTTTCGAATCGCTGTGAAGTCTATCAACTTCTTGATTTCCTCGCACTTTTATCCATCAGGGAAGAATCTAATTTCAATGTGAAAGTAGCGACCAACAGTACGTGGCGCCACAGTGCTCCTTCAACACATCAGCTAAGCCTTTCTAAATCTCCACCGCCGTTTGGTGCAACGCATTCCTTCTAGGACAGTGATTCCAACCTCCGCATTCACGATTACATCAACTAGCCGGGAAGAGTAGCCTTTCCTAGTAAGCGTGTGAACATTCCAAATGCACGAATTACTAAAAAGTTGTCAATATCTAGTACTACCGTTGACTAAATGTTTAGTTCCATGACCCATATCATAATGTTATCGTTTTTCGATTCGTTTATTCGGCTCAACGTCCCACTTCCTTTATATGTGGTTACATTTGATAGCATTTGGTCCGCTGGGTACTTTTGAAGTATGATATGTAATAGGGATGTAACGGAGGTGAGTTTAGCAGAACCCGAATCGAATGTTTCAAAATTATATAAGGGCTGCATCAAGATTTTCATTAAACTTCCGACAATCTGAACCGAAACCGAAATGAGAGGTAAAAATCAAATCCCTAAATTGTAAACAGTTATTGTTTCTTTTTTGGTATTTTTCATTCCATCCTTTTCTGTCTGACATTTTTCTATCGTGTTCGCCTTCACATTCACCTGCGAGTTCCTAAACGCCTACAATTTTGACCCCCGGAATCTGTTTAAATCATGTCCCAACTATCAGGTCGTAGCAGTTCGACAAACATACAGACACACATACATTTTTATATATATTTTTTCTGTAATTCCTAGTTTTAATGTCAAAATCACACTGAGAAATGAGTGTACTGTCAATTTTCGAAGAAAGAAACGACTACAAATCAGCTGGTCTAATGCCACGACCTGGCTTAAATTCTCCAGCTAATTTCCCTTTACTTTAAACTTTTCATCGACGCTTTAACTATGACTCTGCTACGCCTCTTAGTTATTCGCCTTCTTGTTCTTCAACTAATTTAAATTTTTTATTGTACTCATTTGGTTTAAGTACACTTCCTGAGTGGTACAATCTACAACTTCCATGAATCACCCACTTGTCAATATTTTTACATACAGGATGGTCTTATTATTCGAGGTTATGTTACATTCCTTGTCATTGGAAGATCTCTTTGTGCGGATAGTCGCAAGCTCTGTGGGGATTGACCCATAAATACTTTTGGATCATACCTTAACAGAAGAACTAATCATTTACATTTCAGATTATATTGGTTCATTGTGATTGTGATATCTGTTTATTTTGCCATTTCGCTTATTTGGGCCACTTACCTCAAATGGCAGGATACACCAGTGATTTTGGGTTTCGACGAAACACTCGTGCCAGTACATAGGATACCCTTTCCGACAGTTACAATTTGTCCAGAAATAAAAATGGAACGCAACGCTTTCGACTTCCCCAATATGTCCGCAAATATTTGGGAAGAGATACAAAATTTTGGAAAATTTAAAAATTATGAAAATTACAGTGACACAGAGTAAGAATACGCGTAAATTTCCTAAAATCAATAGTTAAGTTAACAAATTACGTTTAAGCTTGGAACGTTTTATGTCCACATTGCACATTTGCGAGCAAGATGTTGTAAGACGCTTTGCCCAGTTTTTACCAAACGATATTAGACCCGACATCACACAAACTCTCGTTGATATTTCTATTTCGAAAAACCAGACGGCTCCGTTTTGTAAGTGGAATGGCCGCTTTTACTTTTGTGATAAAATTTTGAATTTTGTACCAACGGATGAGGGTATTTGCTATCAGTTCAATGGTCTTCAGGCCAAAGATATATATCGGGATGTGAGGTAAATTGATTATACGTAGATCTTGGCGATAATAAAATAATAATAATTGAAACGTTATTTCCACCCTTTAGCTTCCTTAATTACTTCGATCCTGAAGTGGTTGATTATAATAATTTCTTTGACAATCTACCCGCTTACAATAATATTACTGGCCATTGGTCATTGGACGATGGTTACGTCGAACAAGGTTACAACTCGTATCCTCAGCGTACAGCTTTCTCATCAGCGCGAAATGGATTTTTCGCTTTCCTGCAAGGTTTCGAACACAATTTTGAATATGATTGCAGAAGCTTTAAACAAGGATACAAAGTAAGTTTTTATGGATGCATGTGGGTTTGTTTTTGCCCAACCAAAACTTAGTAGAGTAGTGTATACGAGTATAGGCCAATTCTAAATAAATATTCCGGGTCAGTATAACAAAACTTACCTATGTAGACTGAGTCTGAATTCCTGCAAAGGTATTAACAAAGTCTGTCAAAAGTATCGGGTATTTACATCGCAGCGCCAGGGTCTCTTCACATATGAAGACGGAAAGGGACACCAAACGTTGTAAAGAGAGCCTCCATAGGACAGGCTGACAGGCCTAAAGCTCTTGGGACTCGTATGGGCGTTCTTAATCACTTTAGGAATGAAAATAATGAATGGCGGCCGCCGTGGTGTGAAGGTAGTGTTGCCGGCCTACCACACCAAAGGTCCATGGTTCGAGCCCTGGTACAGGTAACATCAAAAGTGATTTGAAAAAAGTTTTTCAAAACGGGGTCGCCCCTCGGCAGTGGTTTGGCAAACTCTCCGAGTGTATTTCTGCCATGACAGGCTTCTCAGCAAAAATTCGTCTCCTTTGTAGATGCCGTTCGGAGTCGGCAAAAAACTGTAGGTCCCACCAATTTGTAGGGAAAAATTCAAATCGGCACACCACAAATTGGAAGAGAAGCTTGGCGCAAAAATCTCTTAGGAGGTTTATGATGATATACCTGTTGTATATCGCGCCATAGAGATAGAGAATGAAAATAACATCCATGAATCTCTTCCTCAAAGTCTACACAATTTGCTCAACGGCGTCTTCAAGTACCGTACAGGTCTGTCGATCTGAAGCTGTTATAAGATCCAATATCACCCTTTTTGTTGTTGTTTTTAGCTAAGGTTTTGCAAGTGTTGTCGAACTGACCGTCCTTGGACGGATATGAATCCGTTACGCTCCGGTACTTCCTTGCGGCACTGCCCGACTGTCGTGGTAGCGCTGGGTATGATCAGTGGAACCTTCTAGGTCATGTCACCCCTCCTTCCGTAAGTAAGGAAAGATGGGTAATGAGAGGTGAGATGCATCATATCCGTAGATCAACCATCGAGTTGCACGTCATTACCTTTGTGCATATTAGTCGCCTCTTACGACCGGTATGCCTACCTCGGGCATATTCTAAACACCTAACCCGCAGGGGTTGCAATATCACCCTCTTTTGCCATAGCTGCTGTAACAAAACAGTTCTACCTTGAATTTGTGATTCTTACATTTTCGCACCCTTTTGTCTGAATCGAAGATAAATGAAGGAGGCGTAAGGCCTCTTTAAAGAGTACTGATTTGCTGTTTGGCCTTTTCTTAAGAGCTTTATCAGCCTTGCAGTTTCACTTTAAATACTACTGCAGTACTTTTGAGCGGAGAGATTAGCTTTTTGTATAGAAGAGTGATGTGGCAGTATCGATTCCAGTCCCTCAAGATTGGTTTTGAGGGCCCGATTTAAGAGTTGGCGATCTCACTCGCAGTTGACATATTGATATGTAGGAAACAACTACATTCCTGTAGCGCTCCCTAGAAGTTTCGGCGAGTGTTTTCAGGATATAACAAAAATATCATACAGAAATTTGATATACAGAAGAGACATTTGAATTTTCGAGGTTAATGCGCCAAGCAGATACAATACGGCGATACGTTGAAAAAACTGACAGCTAAGTAGAATGCGAGAGTTGGCATGCGTGACAACAGATTCGACGGATACGGCAAAGTAGATTTTGCTCCAAATTTTGACGTATGACGGACACGTCGACGGTGAAGTACTGTATCTGCTTGGCGCATAAGTCCTAAAGTTCGCTATTGTTTCCGATAGAAATGCATGCAAAAATTCGCAACATCCCTAGCTTACAAATACAGTTGTGCTCAATATAATAGTAGTGAAATTAAATTGGATATCGTTCGACAAAATTGAAAGGTGTGTTTTTAATGAAATTCATTTAAAATATATCGACTTCCATAACAGAAACCACATAAAAGGAAATTTCAAAGTTTACACAAAGTTCAGGTAAGTTGATTAAATTTTTAAAAATTGATATAAAAAATTTCAATATTTTTGGAAAAAATGTTAGAAAATTTTTGAGTACGTAGTTTTATAGTTCATTCAATTTTATTACAATAATGTGCAAGTTAGAAGTACCTCAAAATTTCCCCTGCATTTTTAGAATACATATTTTTTTTCAAGGATTTTTTTTTTCTAACTTGCACAATGTCAACTAAAATTGATTGGTCTACAAAACTGCGTGCTTAAATTTTTTTAGAAACTGCAAAAAAAATTGTAAGATTTTGGTGTAAATTTTGAAAAGTTTAATTAATTTCCTGTGTGTAAACTTTGAAGTTTCTATTTATGTGGTTTCTGTTATGAAATTAGCTATATTTTAAATGAAAATGATTAATATCACAACTTCTTATTCCGTATTCTTATTTCACTACTATTATATTGAACACAGCTGTATGTACATAACACATTTATCACACCCGTCATTCTTTCTTTATTAGGTTTTTCTCACCTCCCCAGAGAGTGTGCCAGTGACAACGGGTAATTACATTTTAGTACCGCATGGCGACGAGGTGATGGTCAGCGTGTTGCCGCATTATGTAATATCCAGTGATAACCTGCATGACTTCAGTCCAGAGAAGTGAAATCATTAACCTATGAAATATCTTGCTTTTGTTGTATTCTGGTATTTTTAATCAACCAACTTTATTTATTAAATTTTAGACGTCAATGCTACTTCAACGACGAACGGTATTTACGCTATTTCCATTTCTATTCGCAATCCAACTGTCAGGTGGAATGTTTGGCCAATTATACGATCAATAAATGTGGTTGCGCCAAATTTTGGATGCCAAGTAAGTTAAGGGTTAATTAGGAAAATGTACGAACTTTAAAATTTTTCTCAGAGCCCCAAGATGTGCCCGTTTGCAATGTGGAGAATATTGATTGTTATGACTCAGCACAATCTGAACTAAGCATTCTAATACAAAATCAAACAATGCAAGCCACAATGGATCCGAGCATGAAAATTATTTGCGATTGCATGCCAGCTTGCACTTCGTTGGATTATAATGTGGAGATATCGAGTGCTCGCTATGATTTGAACAAGACGCTGCAAGCCTTTCGTGAAGTTTATGAACATACTGAGTATGAGCAAACACATACATACACATACATTAGAGTGTATCACTAAACAAGTTTAAAATGTTCCCCCCCTAAAATGTTCAAACTGGGGGAGAATATTTTTAATTTCCTTTTTCTCCATACCACTCCAAAAAGCAAAGTAAACTTAAAACAGTTACAAAATTCTGATTTTTCGTTTATAAATCGTTTGAAAATCATAATCAAAACGGGCTCTTTGATTAAAGGCTTATTAATGTAAGGCTATAAAAATAAAACTTTTCATAAATTTTTTTTCTGCAACTTTATTTAAACGAAATTTTTTATATTATTTAGTTATTGCAATAAAATAAATAATTTCCAACCTGCATTGAATGCTGCAACTTGAACCAATTATTCGCAGATTGCGGAAGTGGTTAAGATGCAGACATGATTTTTGCTTTTTCGTCGTCATTTTCATGTAAAATCTTTCTTGGAAAGAATTGAAAATATTTTAAGTTGAAAAGAAACAAACTGATAAGTATTTTTTTTCCGAATTATTGTAAACATTTGCATTCCACTTTTAAAGTTAAATGATTTATAACAGTTTTTTCTTGCAGTTTATAAAAAACTTTAAACTTTCAAAAAAATGAAAACTGAAAAAGCTTTCGTTATCGCTTATTGTAGCAAGTTTACTTGAAATGATTTTCAAAAACATTTACAGAAACGCTTGTTTCGACGTGATACGCTCTAATATATCGACGTGCCATACGAAAACTAGCACTTTCAAAATTTCGTACAAAAACTAACTATTTCAAAATTTTTGGTTTTTAATATTAGTAAGAGCCGATTTAATTGAGATGTGGTGTGGTAGTAGTCTTGCTGGCCTACCACACCAGAGGTCGCCAACTCTCCGAGTGTATTCCTGCAATGAAAAAGCGTCTCGTCTGCCTGAGTAGATGCCATAGAATATGTAGGGCCCTCCAATTTTTATGATGAAAACTTCAAGCAGCAAATCAAAAACTGATGGAGAAGCTCGGTCTAAACCTCCTTGGCGGTTTACTTGTCCATTATTATTATTTTTTGTATACGAGTATGTAAGTATCGAAATGCCTTCAATTGAAATATTAATTTTTAAGCCACTGCAGTCGTGATATCCATGAGCTAAACTAATAGAATGAAGTTCAGCACACACGTTTTTTTTCTTTAGTGCGAGGTATGCTATGGACATCTAGAGCACGCCCATGGAAAATAAGCAAAATCGGTGAACGACCAGAACTACTTTTTGCTAAAGCTTTCTAAAAGAGGGGTAGGAAACCGAAACATGCCACATCCACTGCATTGATGCAGATAGAATGCTAGAATTTGGTAGTTACAATTATCTGATAATCTTATTAATTATTTTTTTTTAATTTTGGGAAATGGGTGTGGCACGGCCCACACATAAATGAACATTTTGTGCCGATCACTTTTTCCAAAGGCCCCACTGTAAAAGTATCATAAAGATCCACCGCCCACTTTTCTAGAATTGTGTAAATATTGATTGAAGGTCACATACCTCCAAATATCATTAATTTAAAATAAGTACATTCATTGTTATGAGGAATTGTAATTTTATATAGCCTATATTGTAACCAGTGAACCCGAAAAGCTGTGGGTGTAAAGATCGGTTGAGTACTTTGGACTCCAGACACACAGACACACGCCAATTTTTATACCTAGTAGTGCTACCCACACAAGGTATATTAACTTTGGTCGCCTAACGGCAGTACGTAACGGCATAAACGAATCGAGATAGATATTGACTTATGTATATCAAAATGTTCAGGACGAAAAGAGAAATTGATTAAGCCATGTCCGTCCGTCCGTCTGTGAACACGATAATTCGAGTAAATTTTGAGATATCTTAATGAAATTTGGTATGCGGGTTCCTTGGCACTCATCCCCGAGCGCTATTTAAAATGGGCGAAATCGGATGATAACCACGCCCACTTTTTATGTATAGAATGTTTTCGCAAACACAAAAAAGTGATTACTCAGTACATAATACACCTATAAGGATAAAATTTGGTGGCTACATTGAGATTGAGGCATAAAATAAAATTTTCAAGAAATTTTTGAAAATAGGCATGGCGCCGCCCACTCATCATAAATCAAAAACCGTTCAAGATATCGAAACGAAATTCAGCACGCAGGTTTCCAGGTATACAAGGAATGTTTCAGGAAAAAATGGGCGGGATCGGTTAAGGTCTACGTCCACTTTTATATGAAAGATTTTGAAGTGGTTAGTAGATATATTAAATCGGAAATAACTTTGCGTAAAATAGCTTTACATCATTTATATTTCACTTTTAAAGTTTCCGTAAACAAAGAACTCCAAAAACTTAAAATTTTCGAAAATGGGCGTGGTCCCGCCTCCTTTATAGTGGACTATTCCACACAACTTTTTATGCCACAACTCCGCCAAAAATTGATTTGTCGAAACGAAACTTGGTGATAATGTTCTATATATAAAGGTAACAGTTTGCTGTAAAAATGGGCGAAATCGGTTAATGTCCACGCCCAGTTTTTTAACATAGTTCTGAAAATTTTTTTGTAAAATTTAAAGAGCGATATTTCTACAACTAAGCAAGTTATATCAATCAGATTTTGCACACATAATAAGCTTTTTAAGCAAAACTCGGCCGCAAAAAAATTTGGGCAATTTTGAAGAAGTAGGCGTGGCGCCGCCGAGTTTTCAGCATAAAATGTCTGCTATTTTCAAAGGCAATCGCTTATAATTCAATCTTGATATTTCAATGAAAATTGCTCAGCTGCTTCTCAGTAGTATGTATTATACTCCTGCCAAAAATCAGCGAAATCGGAAAACACACACGCAAAATGTTCCGGGACGTAGTTAATAGCCCACTGCAATAGCGAAGTTATATATCTTTTTTGATATTCATACCTTTCATAAACATTAAATGTATGTAAGTAAGAGAAGAAGAAGAGAAAAGTTCACTAATATGATCAGCACGATGAGCGGAGTCGATTTAGCCGTGTCCGTCTCTCCGTCCGTCTGTCTATTTGAACGCAAACTAGTCTCTCCGTTTTACAAAAGAATGCTGAAATTCGTTGTTGGCTTTCGCCATTTTATAATATACTAGCAAACCCGGTATACGTTGTTTTGACGTTTTAATACACATCTATATATAAAATGTCATTAACTTGAACCAAATAATCTCCTAACTATACCGAACTGCAACTTTATATAACCTGGGGGCTTTTCCAAAAGCTATATACAGACCTGAACCTATCGTGAAAGTACAAGAGCAAAACAAAACACAAAATATGTGGGCATGGCACCGCCCACTTTTGAAAAATTATGTAGATATTGATATATCCAAATTTTATTAATTTAGACCAAAAAAGTTCGGAGTTATGACGAATTTAAACTTTATATAGCCTGGGGGCGTGGCTCCGCCTACTTTTCCAAAACTATATATTATCTATGCTGTACCCAGTGAACCCAAGTGAACACTTCATAAAGATCGGTTGAGTTCTTTGGCGCCTATAAAAGACACCGTTTTTTATATCTATTTTTGTTACGCACACAAGGTATACTCGTACGTATAACTCATTCGGTATAAACGAATCGAGATATATATTTATTAATGTATATCAAAACGTTCGGGATGAAAAGTAAAATATCCTTGCAAGTAGTTAATACCCCACTGCAAAAGCGAAGTTTTATATCTTTTTTGATTTTCATACCTTTCATGAACATGAAATCTTTGTACGTATAGTGAAATGATCAGGAGGATGAGCTGAGTTGATGTAGGCGTATCCGTCTCTCGATACGTCTATCTGTCTGTCCGTCTGTCTGTTTGAACGCAAATACGAACTGAAAATACATATTAAAATAGACCTGCGTAAATTGGGATGACATAATAGATCACTACTAGGTATATAATGTTCGGTTCCACCCGAACTTAAACTTCCTTACTTGTTTTTAATATATTTACTTTATTATTATGCGATCCCTGCCATTTCAAAAAAGGCTCACATTTTCGGTGAGCACATGTTCGTGATTCGTTCACAAAAACGCTCAAGCCGTATTTACCTGCAAGAACAATGAGGTCGAATTGCTAACTTTGGATTTAACTCACATGCTCAATATCTATCTACATATCGAATTCCTATTTTAATATATATTTTAAGCAACAATTTTGTTACCGAACCAACACCATTTAAAAAAATAACAAACTCAATTTAAGTGCTAGTTTTCGTCAGCCAAAAATCGAAAGTGCTAGTTTTCGTATGGCACGTCGATATGTACATATATGCGTACAGTGCTGTACAATAAAGTAGCAGCATCGTCGATCACTTAGTTTTAATGTCTGCATATTGAAGGCTGAGTCGAAGCACAGTATACAGTAGACCAGATAAGCAAAAAAAAATAAAAAATTTATTTCATTTCTGTCTAAAAGGTGTCATTTGCCTTAACCCAAAATAAATACATTTTTATAAAATTTTCGTGAATGTGTAGAAAAAGAAAATGCCAATAATTCGAGTGTCTTATATAAGAATGCAAATGAGTTGGAAGTCGCATGAGGATCATCATTACAACAGTTAACATAAAATGTGTAAGTCCCGCCAATTTGTAGGAGTAAACTTCCAATTGAAGTTGAAGATCAGCCTGGGAGTTATCTGGCGCCAAATTATTACTATGGTTAATGACATTTTCATAACCGTGATTTGAATGTAATTTGAAAAATAAAAGAGCGCAAACTCGTCATTATTTCGTGCTGATATTTTATTGCACAACACTGTACATATGACACATTTTAGACGATGTGCTCTTGTGGCGAAACATCTAATTGTTCCTCCTTTATTTTACAGCTCTTTGGGTTCACGCTTATCGGTATATTTCAAAGAACATCAATTTACGGCCATCAAACGCACTGTGCTATTTAGCGTCGCAACTTTAATAGCCAATTGGGGTGGTATTCTAGGCCTCTTTATGGGCATATCCAGCCTGAGTCTCATTGAATTGGTTTACTTTTTCTCAGTACGTTTATTCGATAATTTACGTAAGCGGCGTCAAACCAAAAAGCGTCTGATGAAAGTCGAAGCAGGACATGAGAGCTAAATGGAAATATACCACATAATAGCCCTTTCGAAAGTGGAGCCGTTTTATGAAACTGAGTCAAGTTTGATAGGCTAAAAGAAAAACTAATTTTGTGTGTGTTTAATCTATAAATGTATTTGTGTAAAAAAATATAAAAAATTGGTAAGCATTACACATTCTGCTTCTTATTATTTTGCACTTAATTATTGGGACCATCCGCCAGAAAGCAATCAAATCGTTTGCTGTCCATACATGACTTAACGCCACTTAAAGAAACAACAATAGACGAAGTTGCAAATCTGTTAGAACACCGCTCTCTTCAACGCTAAGAGGTCTTCTTACGATGCCTGAAAAAACCTCCACAGTGAGGGCCAAATGCTCCATGTTAAAGGAGACCTCCATAGACAACTGCTGTACACAGAACCGCCTCCTAGAAGGGTAAAGACGTGTTCCGACAGGCATAACCAAAAAGTCGGCCACTCCTTTCGTTAACTCCCGCTCTCCGAACGTTTTAGTTTAAGATCAATCAAAAGCCTCACAGAGGAAAAACGAAACCTAACCGAGGAGATCTGCGTTACCCTGACACAACATCGTGCCATACTAAATCCTGACATACCCAATGTATGTCTTGCATGTGAAGACTTCTCACATGATGGGGCCCTCTCTTTACATACTGCCTGAAACCATTTAAGATAACTTCACGAATAGCACAGCGCTCAGTTTCTATTGAAACATCACACTTTCTAGTGTTGCCATTAGATGACAATTCTTTATTATAAAGATGTGTCGGCTGAGCAGAGTGGAATGCTGCTATAACACCAACAGGTCCCCATGACGTCATGTCGCTCAAAATCGGTTAATGTCTTACTATATCGCAAACCTGTGGCTAGCCCAACAGCAGCATAGCTTTGCGCTGAACTCCATAAACACTCAGATAATTGTCGGTCTCAACTTCGATCTGGACTGGAGACTGAACTCAGACATGCCAAATGTTTGATCAGCATGTGGTGTGTCCCCACGGCTCAACTATCTGTTTACTGCTCGTCGGGGCTGACTCTTGTAACATCATCACCTGGTCTAACAATTTTGAAAGTGCAAGTTTCATGAGACCCCCGTTAGAGAAATCGATGCCAATATTCGGTAAGGATCGTGAAGACTAGGTAGGGCGAAGCATTGTTACAATAAAAACAACCAGTATTAGGTAACTCACCGAACAGCCCTCTCGATCTTCTTCCGTTGTTGTTCTGCTAATCCGACCGTCGGTAACCGATTAATTTGAGCTAAATTTCGCGTCGTCTCGTCTTGCTTATCTGATCCCCAAAATATGATGGGATTGATAATGGGATGAAAAGCATCATATCCTTTAATCTGCGATAGAGTTCTTGTGATTTAAGGAGGTTTGGCTTAATTTGCGAGAGAGTAGCTTTAGCATGCGAACATATCGATGGCTGAGAGGACGATCACCCTGTCTCGGTTGCCCGTTATAGAACCCTTTATCTCAGAATATTTTTGTGGAAAACCTCATCTAAATTTTTTTTAAAACGACATATCCCAACTGAAAATACTTTGCAATTAGATTAGATAGGGTCTTTTTAAACCCCATTCTGAAATAGGGAGCTCTTCAATCGAGTTTTAAGTTGGGGCTAGGCAGTCGGGCTAATAGCTGACCGGACGAAGGATTATCCACATCGGCAACATTTTCCCCACCCCCGGAGTGTTTTTCACGCTGCTCAAACAAAAAAAAAAAACAACAATAGAGCCCTTTAAATCGCTTGCTGAGATAGGCCTTCATCAAACGGTGGGCCAGATATGTAATTTTTGGGGTCGAGCTCTTGGGGTTCTGAGGAAATGACTGTGAAACTTCTACTTGGGATTTACAAAACATAAACTATGGCCCTGTTATGAGATGCATTCGATGTTCGCTGCATTCCATCCTCGCTGCTTATCGAACATCGAAAAGAAGCTCTAAAATTCATATTTTGTCAAACAGAACTTTGCTTTCCACGTTGTGGAATTATTTTAAATAATTAATAACATAATTTTTCTGCCTCGGGATTACGATTCTTGGGATCGAAAGGCGTCTTTTAACTTTTTTTGTTTAACATTCCAATATTCATTTTATCTCATAATAAGGACCAATGCCTTTAGAATATTTAATTAGCCGGTTGAGAATTGCGGCAGTACGTAAACCAAATGAAATAAACGAAAGAATATTGCAAAATGTTGGATTTAAAATACAGCATAAACTCTACCATACCTTACCGTTTGTTTTAAGTGTTTTTTGTTGTTACCTTTTCATTAGCAGCCTGGTATACCATTAGAAAAAACAACAAAATTGGAATGTCTTTTTTTCGTATAATTATTTACAAGGATGGCGTTTAGGGCACGTTACTATTTTACGCTTCATCAAACTCATTTATCTGGTTACATAATTACTGCTTAAATACTCATAATGTACATTTACATAAGAGTTAATGTTTGTTTGTTTCACAACAAAAACAAAAAGATTAAAGAGTAGTGTTTTCGTGTTGCAAATTATGTTTGTGAGAGTGTGTTTTTGTGGCTGTGTGTATTGCTGTATGTTTATATAATTTGTTGTTGTGTACCGTTTAAAATATATATAATGAAGATTGAATTTGTTTACCATTTTGGCTTTAACAATAAAATATACATTTGTATATATATATATATAATTATTTTAATTTAGATTTAGAGTTTACAAATATTATTGTACGTTCTCTTTCTCAACAATGATCTGGCGGTAAGAGGGGACACAAAGAGGTTTATAAATATACTATATATAAATAAATGGTTTATATATGTATGTGTTTGCAAGAGTAGTTGTTGCTGGTGCATTTAATTTAGAATTAAACAACGGAAGTAAACTGAACGGACATACATGCATATAACCTTGGCTAAAAGTTTATATTTTTAATATATATTTTCTCCAGTTTGCTGTTTACACAAAGGCTATCTCAGCTAAAAACATGTTGGAGTTATTTAAACTAATTCTCTGATACGATATTCTTCCAAAACTTTTTGAGCTAGCGCGTTTTAAAAACAAAAATTTTAGATAGCACGTTCTTGAGCCGTTTGCTGAGATAGATCGATTTCGAACATGCTGTCGCTGAGATGTAAATGCAGCCATCAACTACTTCTCTTTCATCTCTTTTCTATGCAATTTGAAAAACTTTTCTGCTGTTGTATTTTTTTAGCGTAATATCATATTTTAAGTTTAACACAAGCAATAAGGAGCCATCATATGATAATTAAAAAAAATAAGTTGAACATGCAGTTTACGCTAGCTATTTTTTTTCGATAATGATAAACATACAGATATTAAATGCACACTTTACATAATTCAATGCCGGAGTTGGTAAAATTCAGCATTTCTTTCAAGAATGTTTCTCAATATACGGTTGACGCTCTGTCGGAACTTATCTGACATCAATCATTTGATTAACCGTCAAATTAAGTGAGTTGGTCACCAGATATTAAGTAACTTTAAGTAATATTGATTTATTTGTCCTTCTGTTTTTTCGTGTACATTCCTGTTCCACTGTTTTTAATTTATAAATATGTTTCTTTTAATTTGCTTGCTTGCAGTACGTACACCGAGGAGAGTGTGCTAATTGAATTAAGCCAACGAGTAGCATATAAAAATACATATAAAATATGTATGTAATAATTTTCACAATTCATTCTAATATTTTGTTTAATTTTATTTTGCACAAACTACGATTCGCCTTATAATAATATGTACATATGTATATGTATGTAGATGGGTCATTTCATCTATAATCGACCAATGGGATGGCTTTTTGGATATGGATGAATTTCGCAGGGCTGCAGAATGTTCCTAGAGCTGAGAGAAAAATTTGACGAACACTTGGAACATCATTTTCTCACCATACAAAATATATATTTAGAAGAAAGGGTTCGCTAGTTTATAAAATTTTTAAGCGATGGTTCAGAACTTGTTATACTAGCACATCGGATTATTAGTTGTTCTTCTTATTTTGTCAGTACAATAACAATTTCAGATGAATAACAAAAATTATTCGACCGGATGCTGCGTGCGAGTATATGCACATATTTGTATTGCATTAAAATTTCCACAAAATAATTTTTTACAACCTGAAAAAAGTTGTTTAAAACTAGCTCTGGGCTTTTTTGGAATATCTTTGGAGACATAAAAATTCCGTTAGGCAACTGGAATATTGACGTTTGAGTTTGGTTTACAGAAAACCATTTTTAATATCTTTTATAAATTTTTAGAGCTTCGTTATATAAAGAATAAAAGTATTTTACAAAACTATATACAAATAGAAAATGATTGATACCAGAGCGATTGTCGTTACTTTTGGTTACTGTCTGTGCTCCGCCCACAAATCCAACCCTCATTGACTGCCACCACTGCTCGTTTTGAAATAGAAGTCCCCAACTATATCAAATCTATTTGGCCCTTTGAATTGCGATATTGCTAAACTCAGTGATAAAAAAGACAACAAATACATACATATGTAGCCAACCCCGTTAATAATAAAACAACAGTTTTTTTTCTAAAAAAAAAAAGTAAGTTTAACAAACTACATACTGATAGAAAGATAAAGAGCAAAATTTGAAATACTGTCGAATTGGCTTATTAAACCACATAAAATTGTTGCATAACCAAACAAAAAACCTTACAATTCTACAATTAAAAATTATGCCCAATACAACCAAATTTAAATTGCATTAACAATTGATGATGACCAAATTAGTTACTAAACATTTTTTTATTAATTATAAAAATTAAAATGCTATTAAATGAAATCTGTTTAGATTTAAACAAAAGGAGATTTATATACAAAGAACTTTACATAATTGAGTTTAATTTAGTTTTCATTTAATATGTTATTCATAGCTGCGGGCGAGCAAATCAACTAAATATTTTACACTATGTAGTACAATGCACGCTTGTTAGCTGTATCTGTTTCTAGTCTCATGAATGCCGCATGCACTTACTTTACCGAACAGAGATAGTGGAACTGACAACATACATATATATGAATTTTAGTATTTACTTTATACTAGTTTGTATCTTGCTTTGTTTTAAATATATAAACGTTTTTGTTATTATTTGGTTTGACTTTTTTGTTTCAAAGAATACATATTTATAGTTATTTGTTGCTCTCTTCTCTGGTTTTTTTTTAAACGTTACATTTATAAAGGTATTTCTCTTTGTTTGTTTGATTTATTTTGTGATCGGACTAAATTTGTATATTTGCATTGAGCGTTAAACTCAAAGTAACTTTAGATTTTTGCTGTTTCCACCATATCGATGTTCAGTTTGTAAAACACATAAGGATAGTACTCTGATTGGCCGAAACCCAAACCGGGTATGTCAACATTCTGCAAATGAAATCAAAGACAGAATGTGAAAACTTTTATTGCATTAAATGAATAAATATTTCTTACATCCATACTGGCATTTCCTTGACCGCCAGATGAAGCACCATCTAAATGTCCATACAGTTGATTAAGGCATTCACGTAGGCGTTTCACGCTCTTTTTGTTGGGTTCAATTAGGATGGCTTGGAAATTGACGGGCAAACCGTATCTGGTGAAAATTTGATAATAAAAAGTATATAAGTTAAAATTAATTTATGGTGATAATATACAACTTAAATGCAAAGGAGTAGAAAATTGAATGCCCTAGGACGTCAAGGAAAGAGAAAGGGGTTGATTGCCCTCGTTGCATACTCAATGTATATTGGAGTTATGGTTGTTATAACATTGTTGAATGTTGCAGTGAGTACAATGAGCTTTAAGTGTTGGAAACTCAATGTACAAGCAACGGTCAAAAAAGGCCTCAGCTACTCTGTATATTTGTAAGAGAATGCTGGACTGTCGACAGGACCATTTTTCAACATGGGCAATGATGTATGAGCTGTGTTTTATGAGGCCTAATATTACGCCCCTGCGGGTTAGGGGTTTAGAATATGCCCGAGGTAGGCATACCGGTCGTAAGAGGCGACTAATATGCGTAATGACGTGCAACTCGATGCCTCTCACCTCTCATTACCCATCTTATCCTTCCTAACGGAAGGGTGACATGACCTAGAAGGTTTCACTGGTCATAAATCGCTACCACGACAGTCGGGCAGTACCGCAAGGGAGTACCGGAGCGTACCGGGTTAAAATCCGGCCAAGGACTGTTAATTCGATAACACTCCCCAAAACCTTCGGGTAGTGTTTTTGTCGTTACCACAACAACAACAACAGGTCTAATATAGGTCATCAAAGTTTTTCTGGTAACATTACGGATGCAATGTGTCTATGTGTGGCCAGCCATCATTATCTCACCTAACCAGGAGAGTGTGAGATGACCTAGAAGGTGCCACTGGTCATACCAAAGCGCTCCCGCGACAGTCGGGCACATATCGCAAGGAAGTACCGGTTACATATCCGGCAAAATACCGTTACTTTCCTACACCTTCGGGGTGTGTTTTTATCGCTACAAACAAAAACCACGCCGTTTTTGGATCAACTTTTTCTGGGACCTTCGTTGTAGTAGGCCAGCACACACGGTGGTTAACAGATTGGAACTTGGGAGTGTCTTTAGTAATGCTAAGCCTGCCACAGATTTTCATAATACGATAAAATTTGCAGAGACCCGTGAAAATATGATTGAAACACCTAAATTTTTGTCAAAAAAAACCTCACAGGCAGAATTATTTGAAATAGCGTGTGGCATAAATAAACATTGAAAGAATAGCATGGAACTATTTTCAACGCTTTCTATGCGCATTACTTCAAGCCACCCAATATACGCACGATACCTTCCATGTGAACTACACCTAACATCAACAAATTTTTTATAATATTACCATAATTACCTCAAAACGGATTCTACAAAGACGCGCAGCGCCTTCACATGTACCACAGCACAGAAAGCTTCACTGAAGTTTACTTTTAACCATCTAACCAATGGACCCTGAAATGTGAAATATTAAATGTCAGTTAGTTTTAGTTTCTAATATTTTGTGTTGAATTGATTCTTCTTTTTTTTTTAATACTAACAAATTGCTTCTTTTTGTCGGTAATGAGCTTAGTCATCTCATTCTTTCCAGCTGCCAAAACCTCTTCGTTGTAGACAAAATCACGTACAATAAATTTACGTTCACGCGCATGCAATTTGAATTCTTCCACAACCTTCTTGAACAATGTCACATTGAATAAGCAATAATCATTGTCTTGTGTAATCAGTTGCGAGGAACGTGGTACGATCATATCAGTGATCTTTTCATAGTTAGCCAACCAATCGCTAGTCAAAATTCTGTTAAGAAAAATAATATGTATTAAGCAAAAATTAAGAAATGTATTGGCACTTACTTTGGCACAATCACCAACAATGTGGTCAAATACTCTGAATCTAGGATAAAGTGTTCCTTCTTCACTAAATCGGCCAAATTACGAGTGAGCAAACTGCCGCTGTAAGAAAAAAAATATAAATACATATTATTAAATTACAAAAAAACTTGCTTTACAAAACTGTTTTATTTGTGTTTTTTAGTTATAAGAGTGCGAGCAGAACCTAGTCAAAAATCATTTCCATAAATTAGCTTAGTTTTAGGTTAAAAAAAAAAACAGGGTTTCGAAAACGGTATACAAACATGTTATACAGGTAACAGGTTTGAAAATTCGAAAAAGATTTTGAGTCGCCTTTTGTACTAAATAGCTTTATACGACAAAGGTGCTAGGAGCTGTCAAAGCATTATCTATAGATCTTAGAATAATAACAACAATACAAGTTGAGTTCAATTTCTTTGCGCTTTTGAGGTTGGAGGCTACATACTCAAAACCCAGTTTTCTCAAAAGACATTTTTTCATGAGTCAATCATGTGCCATTTATAAAATGCTTATAGACGGAATAACATCGCCAAAACAATACCATAGGAAAACAAAAACTAAAGTAATGAAAGATGTTCCGTTTCCTCTTCCTTTGTAGCTGTATTTTTTTTTTTTCTTTTTGGAGCAGTTTATGACTCCGCTTTCTTTGTTCCTCTTTTGCGGCTTTTATTTTTGCATGTAATTATATCAATTTTTAGTTTTCCTTATTTTTGTATGTATACTCGTATGTTTCCCGTTTTAAGATTTTGAATCTTAATATTTAGTTTCTGACTCTCTTTTTATGTGTTTGTTTCTGTTTCGCATGGGATAATATTTCTATAGCTATTTCTATTTTTTTGTTAATATTTCTGCTTCTCTTTTTCTATTCATATTCTATAATATTTTCACGTTTATGTTTCTGTTTCTTTTTGTTCTTTCTGTTTCTGTCCCTCTTTCACCTTTGTTGTTGACATTCGTGGTCCTATTTCTTTTTCATAGGTTTCCGAGCTGCTTATCTTTAAAAGTTTCTACCTCTCAGTTTGTGGCTTGGGTTGTTATTTATACTATTATTTAAAGTTTTTTTTTTATAGTTATGATCTCTGTTTTTGTTTTGCTGTTCTTCACGTTTTTCGGTTGTGATTTATGTTTTTCGTGATATCTTCTCGTTTTTCAGCTTCGTTTTTTGTTTTTTTCTTTTGAATACGTGTTCAGGGGTCGAATTAATTTATACGTTCTGTGACCGAATTTTTAAATCACAATAGCTATAATCCCATAATGCGGAATGAGATTTTCATTTATCAGGCCCGATTTTCATTTCTGTATAACGTTTTTCCGGTTACTGTTTTTGTTTTTATTTCTGTAATTTGGTTTTAGTTTCTGTTTCGTTTCTTTCCCAACTCGGTTCCTTTTCAATGCTGCTCTCTGTTACAGTCTGAGAAGATACACAATAACTGTAGTCTGAAGCATGGTTCAATAATAAGGTTGTACCATTTCATCAGCTGATTCAATTTGTTTGAACACACTGGCGTATAGATTGTCAGAAGGAGATGTAAAAAAGCAGAATGTTAAGAGGAAAACGTAAACATGCGTGATTTGCAATTGCTATTTTGTGTTTTTTTCTAGTGCTCCTGCTAAAAAAAATTGCAAATATTGCGATATTATTCAATAATAATCACTTCCAGCCCCGCTTGCAACATATAATTTCTCACAAATGAATATTTCTCTATTTTCTGTTCGGTTCATTCGCTAACACCAGCCTGTTGCTTTTGACAATCTTTACGCCAGTATGTTGTTGCTGTAGAGTTGATTTTACCTTGTTATTGTACCATGGTCTGAAGATCATTATAAACATAAATGCTGTATGAATACTCGCTTTTATTGTTAAGAGAGTCGTTTAACATTGTGAAAATGTCATGAAAAAACTTTTAATATACTGGTTGAATACATCTTGGGACTTCAAGAACCTTAGATATCTATGAACTAAGCTCAACAAATTTAAATTTTTAAAGCAACGAAAATTAATTTATTATCTAAAAAAAAAGTTGATTTTAGTTTGCAAAAGGCAAAAGGGGTTTTGGAAAAAACATAGAACTGTGTGTAGCTAAATATGTAAGTTGTTAGCGTTGTTTTTTATATCTATAACTTTCTAAATACTAACAATATGTAATACTTGTTTCTAATAAATTTACATCATGTATGTGTATTTTTGTTTTTAATTAAACACTTACGTTTGCTTCTTCTCCAAATTTTGTAAATTACCCTTAAGACTGTTGTAGGCCGTTGACTTGGTCTTCAGATCGGCATCAATTTGCCCAATTTGTTTCGAAATAATATCGGCAATATTGCGCAATGACTGCTTAATCGGGTACTTAGCCATGTCCCATTGAAAGCGGGTAATATACACAGATAAATCGGCTATAGATGATTTGAGGTTTTGAATGATGTATGGCGATGAAGAAGTAGAGAATACGCATGGCATATGACGAGGGAGTGAATAAGTAATGAGAAAAAATAAAATACGATTAGTGATATTAGATAGGTAAAAACTCAAGTTATTTTTTAAATAAAAAATGTCTAAATGTTTACATTTATAAGTATTTGAATATAAATAAGAATAAAATAATTTGAAGAAAACATTACGCCAAACGCTGGCGACTTTTTGCAGAGAGTTGCTGGTAAACTTTATCAAATTGTGAAATATTTCTTGAAGCTGTTACGCAAGCGTCTGACGTGAGAGCATAGATTTTGGTTTACCTAGTTTTACTTAAAAATTGCCCTACGGCACTTTACTTTTTTAGCAAATTAGCTGCTATATAAGACATATTTTTTCAACCAATGCCTTCATTCTTCGGTGATTGGCTAGGGTTTAAAAAACGAGGTAAGTTGTTAAAATTTCATAAAAACAAAAAATGTTTTTAAAGCTAAACCGATTTTAGAGAGAAGAGTGGCTTGGTTGATAAATAATGTCTTAAATGTATTTGAAACTTTCTTAAGTATTTTTTATATTTCTTTAAATAAACTCTGCAAATGAGTTATGAATTTTTTTTGCAAAAATCTATGCTTATTTTTTTTTATAATAAAAAAGTACGAATAATTAAAAAAAAAGTGTAAGAAAAGAATCAAAAGCATTTTACTCAAGTGAGGAAGTAAATTACAACACATTTAAGTTATATATAAGTGTGTTTTTTTTTTGTTGTAAATTATTAAATATTCAACTATGTGAATAGAAACTTGGATTTTCTAACATTTTGTATTATTTTTTGTTTGTTAATTTTAGCAACAAACACACGACCATTTTGGGACCACACATTTGTTAAGGACATTAGAAAGGACAAAACAGAAATCGATAAAAGCAATATACAAGTACAAAATTTGTTAAATAAATTGGGACGATTAGCAAAATTCAAGCAATGAAACTGAAATATACTTAATAAAGAATCAGAACATATGGGTACATAGTTACATACACATAGTTAAGTGGTATAAAAGTATTATTATTTGAGTGATTTAACATACTGCGAAAAGCTTAAAAACTATTGTGAACATCAAGATTTTTTGTGAGAAAATTAAACAAAATTTATATCATCAATATAATTTAGGACAAAATGTGATATTTTTAATATTAAGTTGTAATGATAAAATAAAATAAAATAATTTTTTCATAAATATAGTGAATAAAACAAATTCCTTAAAACTGCCTGCAAATAAAGGGGGTTCAACTATAAAGACGAATAAGTATGCTTGAAATCGTTTTAGCCGAAATTCTTAGCTCTGCGTCTCGCCTAAGAAGTGCGAAGTATTGGTACAACAACAGCAGGTGATGTTACCTTGAAGGGCTTTAACCACGGGCTTTCAGAATAAATCGTGATGGTGTATATTATTTTGAGGGAACATCTAACTTCGTCCTGGAAAATGTTAAAATTATTATTAAAACTGATGTTAAGGGGAACTCCTCGCAGTTTCGACTAATGAGCGAATAGAGCAGTAGAATTTGGGTTCATTATCATAAGATCAGTGTAGTATGATATATTTTTTTTTGTTGAAATTTTTGAGTTTTCGACTGTAGTATCCTTACAAGGTAGAATTTGTGTGTAGAATGTTCAAGATGCCTTCAAGAGATTTTGTGAGGGTGCAAGGGGGAAGTGCTCCTGGTTTGAGCATAGCAAACATTCACACAGCTTGGAAATAGTGAAATAACAGTGCTTGGTTGAGTAAAGGTTGTGTTCTACCGACCAACTGGCGTGGTCTCCTGACGACGCTATGCACAAGAGGGGAAGAATATTTCTCCGAACACAAACTTATGCGACAGCGGTTTATGAGCCTAGCATAAACCCGTGCTAGGTAGGTATGTTGTAAGAGGCGACTAAAATCCACTATTCGTTGGTTCAAGGTGTTAGTACCGGAAATTACCGGATTAGTCAGGCAAAGAACTGACCATGTCCGCAAGAAATCGAATTCATCGTTCTGATCTTCTGGGGATAGGGTTTTTAGGAGTTTCTCTTTTTTAGGGGACCCCCCACTTAGCTTTGTAAATAAAATTAAGTGTGTGAGTATTTTATAGACGTCAAAATTATCGGCATAGGTATAGGAATAGGGTTAGAAAATAGTAAAAAGCGGAAGAATGAGACAGAGGAAGATGAAATACATATGGTGGAGAAAAAGGAGGGGAAAGAAACGTGAAATAGGAAGACTGTTTTGTGCCGTCACAAATTGATTATTTTCATATTGAAGCAATAAAAAACAACCTTTAATAATAATACATGATGACAGCCGATTTTTTTGTTCGTAAGCACTTAGCGACTTATGAATAAAATAGCTAAATAAATTTTTTTTTTGATAGTTTGAAATTTTCTTTGAAAATTAATGTGAACTAGTGGCGGCCGCCGTGGTGTGGAGGTAGTGTTGCCGGCCTACCACACCGAAGGTCCATGGTTCGAGCCCTGGTACAGGTAAAATCAAAAGTGATTTGAAAAAAGTTTTTCAAAACGGAGTCGCCCCTCGGCAGTGGTTTGGCAAACTCTCCGTGTGTATTTCTGCCATGACAGGCTTCTCAGCGAAAATTCGTCTCCTTTGTAGATGCCGTTCGGAGTCGGCAAAAAACTGTAGGTCCCACCAATTTGTAGGGAAAATTCAAATCGGCACACCACAAATTGGAAGAGAAGCTTGGCGCAAAAATCTCTTAGGAGGTTTATGATGATATACCTGTTGTATATCGCGCCATAAAGAGAAAGAGAGAGTGGTTTGTAAGAAAGCAAATTTATAATTTTGTATGATTGGTTACTTTTTTGTTGTGGTTTTCAATTTAAAGAATTTTTCGAAAATCAGTAAAAATGTTATCCAGCATTGAAATGACGAATAAAAAACAGCCAATACTTGATAAAAACAAAAACTTACAAAAATAATATACAATAACAAATAATAACATACATATATATGTATTTGATTTAAAACAAAGAGAAATAAAAAAATTTTAATTTATATAATTACAATAGCATACATTTGACAAAGTCCGAAGCGAAATGTATTTTCAAATATTTATTTATTGCAGCAACAAAAAACGCACGACGTATATACGATTTTGAAAATAATTCTTTGTTTAGGTATACACAAATATAATTCTTTTTTTATGATTTTATAACACTTTGTTTTCAATTAATCGCTTTTAACAAGCGCGATGTACGGTGGTGATTGATAGTGCTGGTTGTGGTGGTGATGGTAGTACTGGCTGTGGAGCACAACACTTGGACAAATTGGTGGACATTGACAATTACATCTAATAGATGATATACATATTTACTAATTAGAGATGCTATACATTCAAGGAAAATCAGCGTTTTACAGTGTGCGGCGTGAAAATAGAGCAAAAAAAACAACAAATAATGTACAACACACTCAAATCAAATTTCAATGGAAAATCATAATTTTCCAGCAATAAGTTAAAGTAATATATTTTTTGAAAAGATACTAAAGACTGCAAGTAATATTTTAAACAGAAATTTACATTAAAAAACTAATGGAGAGCGAAACGAAAAGTGAACCAAAGGGTAGAAGGGAAATTGTAGAAATTGGGTTGTATGGATTATACAAATACATACCTTTGTATTTTGTAGTGTAAGGACAATTTTTGCTTTTGTTTTGAAGTAGGGAATGATGTTTGTTGGATAGTCTGTGGGTTTGTTTTTGTTAATTTTTTTTTCACACAAACTTTACATGTTTGGGCTGTGTTTGTTTACTAGCGATAAATCGGGACATGTTTGTGTAAGTGACAGATAGAGAATTGTAATTGTTGTAAATTAAATTTTAACATTTATTCAGTGTTGTTGTGGAGTCCAATGTATGACAGAATCGAAATTGTAATGCATAAGGATCGTTCTTGGTGATGTCTCCAAACGAAAAAGCAAAAAATTGGACTCTCCAACAACACCGAATAATGAACATTTCGGTTTTCGCATGGTGTGAACACTTTTAAGCAGTGACTCAAAAAGTAATCCGGAAATATTTCTATACTTTGTCAGCTAAAATAGAATCGTCAGGCAGATTCTGGGTATCCACAACATATAAAAAAAATACCCCAAATATTTTTGTTTAGCACTAAAAAGATAATTTAAATTATATATATATACTCTAGGTAATAATATACAAATAAAAGCAGTCAATAATGTATCTCATGTTCATGGGAACGGAACAACTTCATAAAATATTAATGCGTTTGGCGCAGCAGCGATATCTGATGCTTATAAGTTTGGTTTATCAAAAGTTTGTGTGTCCATACTAAAGAAACAAGCAAAATTATCTGACTCACAAATTGAGCCAGACATCTATATGGATCTATCTGGCTCAAATCGTTGCTGTTGCATTTACGTGTGAATTTTTTTAATTGACGCCGGAGCACGACCACCGGATGATGGCTATTGTTTTGTGAAATATACACTTCGAAAGGGTTGCCAGATGTCTTCCTTAATGAGGAAATAAAGAGAATTTTGTAGCGATAAAATTTATTTCAGTAGATATTGTAGCCATTTATACGAAGGATCGGTGGTGTCCTATTATTCAAGATAGAGCTGCAGCAATACACTGGTGAAAGAAGTATTCAATTAACCACTGTTGTTCTAGCTTGTTCGTTCAGTGGACTCAATCGCCCAATTGAGTAGAACGGGCAACGCTAAGTACATTATTATTACTTTTAAGTAATTTTTTATAATAAAAACATATTGCCAAGTAATAACCAGACTACTTAATGAGCCACCATTTGTTTGAGTATTTTAGCAAGTATTATAAAACAATTTACAAGATCAAGAAAAAAAAAAAATATCACTTTTCACAAACTTTTAAGAGGTGAAGTCAAAATGTGCGAAATATTGAAAGAGAGATAACGTGAAAGAGCGAAAGAGAGTAAAACTAGACAAAAGATTAAGTATTTATAAAATCATATATTTCAAACAATACAATAATTATATAGTATATTGCAGTAAATATATATTTATATATAAAACCGAAGAAAAGTGATTTCAACAAAAAGGGAAACAAAATAAGAAAACTTAAGGAAATTAAATTTTGTATGTATTTTTTTTCTTTCTAAATAATACATAACAATTGATAAAACAACAAATTCAATTAAAATTGTAAACCAGGCATGCTAACCTGGACTTAATGGGAACGCCGGTGGTTCACACAAATCTGTATCCGGACTGGAACGACCATGACTACTACTGCCACAACAACTACTCACTGGGGACGATCTATGAGTTGGTGTGAAATTAAATCCATTGTTTATATTTATTTGAAACGTTGATGAGCGACTGCTATAAAACAAAAATGAGCATCGAGAGAGAGACACAGAGAGAGAGAGAGAGATAAACAGAGATAACGAGGCGCGCGTGTACGATATTGGATTGATTTGGTTAGCGTAATTAGCAAAAATATATTGATTTGATTTAATTATGGTGAATGGTGCAAAATGTACATATGTATATTATGTATGTATGCAGATATTCAAGTAAAGTATTTTAGTATGCATGTGAATATCTACCGAACCGTCGAGAAGAGGTTTTGAACGTGGTGGATTTCCTCAAATTATTTGACGGTCCAACTATCATTTAAAATTTGAATATTCTCTCAAAACGGAACACATTTCAAAACTTGTTTTGGAAGTTGATTATTACCGCAATAAATTAATTAAAATATTTTTTCGACAGCTTTTCATACAAGTTTTTTAGTGTTGCCACTCGAGAATAATTTTACGCATCGAAAATCGTACCAAATCAGCTATTAAGCTTTCGAGATTTTATGGAATTTGAAAGCTTATAAGGTAATAATTTCTTACTCGCTAAACGTTTAGGAGCTAATTATGTCAAACGTGGTCACAGTTTTCCACCCCATTTACTGTCAGTCACTGTACGCTCTTTTATAGTAAAAATAACCCTTCAAACGTTACGTTTTACATAATTGGCTCTTTGAATACTAAAGTATACTGTGCACAGTGTTAGATATATATTTGGTCCTATCACGAATTTCCAAAACACTCCAAAAAATTTTGTAGCAAAAACAATAAAAATTTTCCCTTTGTTTTAGGTTTGTTTGTTTTAATTTTGGGTATATTTTGTCCACATGAAATTCATGATAGGACCAACTAAGTTTATTAGTCCGCTCTGCCAATCATTTGACCACCTAGCGGTTTTTTAATTTGCCTGGTGATGCCTCCTCTTCTATTGTTATTGCATTTTATCACTCTTTCTCATGATGTTAGGTGTGTTCTTTTGGTTGTCAGGTGTTGTCTATGGGCCCCAAAACGCTGCTTTTGTGTTATTTCTTTTTTCTTTTATGGAAAGAACAGAGCTTATGGAACGCCAAATTACATAGTGTGACAAAAACAACATAACCCGCTGTATATGGTTGTTGTCATTTCTGTCAAAAATGTAAAGCCCAACGTTTCAGCAAAATAGATTCTCGGCTTGAAGATGGTACGACTGATTTCAAATTTGTCCGATTTGGATAGTCAGTTGGTATGTTATTATGTATACATTAAGTCCGAATTTAACTAGGGATGTGTGATTAATCAATCAAACAAATTTATAATTAATATTTTTTCTGATTAATCGAAGCGGTTGATTAATTCGATTGTGATCTAGTAATATTAACTGCCAAAAATTAGTTAAAAACTGAGTAACTTTGTTAATTTTTTCTTAGAACTTTTCTTAACAAATTCTTCAAAATATATTTAATTAAAAGGAGAAAAATAAAACGAGCAGGCGCTTGTTAAACTGATGAAATCTGGAGATTGGTTTTTTTGTTACCACTAAAATTTTCTTGTTGAATTAGGTTGAGATTACTCAGTTTTGTTATTAATAAAAGTAGTTAGATTATAATTAATCGCAATGTGATTAGTAGGATTATAATCAATCAAAATTTATTAATTATTTAAACAAGTTAAGGTTAATTGACATTTTCGATTAATCGCTTATTCCTAGTTAATATTGTTACTCAAAAAATAAATATCCAGGTCTGAAAGTTATAAAGATTCATAATAAAATTAGATTATAATGATATAAAATTAGAAGGGAAATTAATCTTTGTGACTAATACGACTATTCTCTGATTAATTTATTAAACAAGTCTAGATTAATTCACATGTTCGATTAATCGCACATTCATAGTTAATATTGATGTTTGAAAAATAAATATCCAGGCCTGAAAGTTATTATGATTCATAATAAAATTAGATTATAATTGCCAACTTTTATGCTTTCTCAAAATCATGCAACACATTCAAATGATCGAATACTTTTTTTTGCGCCCATAATTTTTCAGAGCCTGACTCCAATTTTCTCTCGACGGCCTTGGGTAGATATTGTGATATATTTCTATGTCTAGGCAAACAAAATACAATTGATTAATTGATATCAAGGCTCCCTAAATGTAATCATTTGCTTCAACGAGGGTGGTGTGGAATTTGTGCTCATATGTTAACGTTTTCGTGCTTGTTTTCCTTGGGTGGGCGTTAAATGTGTTAGTGCAGTGTTTGGCAAGGATGCTGGTGAAGGTGTGAGTACTGCTTGAATATTATGTGTATGCGTATATATTTATTTAAAGTGCTGTGTATTGAAATGGTGCGTGTGTGTGCGTGCGTGCCGTAAGTAGAGTTTAAAATTTTTAATTTTTATTTGCATTTCTTTAGTAAAGTTATATGAATAAAATATATAAAATCGGAAGCCGCATGCTGTTGAAGCAATGCTAATAAGATTAACATTAATTTATTCTATAAGCTGAAGTCATTGATTGCATTTATTTCACTTTTTATTCAAATATTTTTCTATGAAATTTAATATATATCGCAAGTAAAGTCAACCCCAAAAAATTAGCAACATGGCGTTTGAGTAATATTTTTGCTAAAATAGATATTTCACAGGAAAAAAAATCAGTGGCTTTACTAATATTCAGGGCATTTTTTCAACTTCAACGGATTTAAAAAAAAAATAATAATTGCCCGCCGACATTAAGTTGAAAAGAGTGTTTTTAAACGTTGAAGATAGGACAAAAATAGCGAATAGCTCAGATGATGAATATATTTGAGTGATATGAAACAACATCCAGCTTGTATTCTCTTGTCTGTAATTAGAGTCGAGGGTATGCTTTATAAAGGGCAATTTGAAATGCCTGGGAGGCCACAGAGGTTCCAGACGATGCCCGAAAGGATAATCATCACTATAACATGCAAGCACGAACTGCGCGCTAAGCTTAATGTTATACTCGGCTATTCGTAGTGTTCTTCATTTCAAAAGGCATCCAAAAGCAATCCATGGAGGTTCTGAAAGCTGTGTATGGTGTCAAGTTCAGCAGATATTTTTCGTACTTGCCAATAGCTATGCTAACGTGAGACATAGCGGGGCATCCCGGGACAAGTCAAGAGGTGCTTTGGTTGAATTTGGCTTGTACTCCCTTAGGGTGACGTTTTCTACTGAGGAAGACATATCTTCGGGTTCGTAGACACACAACTACCGAATGTAATCGATGGTAAAGTTTGTGTTGTTTTTTCTTGACAAAAGAATTGACTGGATTATTCGTTGTTTATGTATCCGCAGATCTCATAGTTCTGTTCAAGGTGCCCTTTTTATGTGGCTGGAAGGTGACTCCGTTGCAATCAGATGTCTGTTCAGGTGTTCCATACGACCAAAGGTTACTAAAAACTGCGTGTAAAACATATAATTTGCATGCACTTAAATTCTCAGCAGCTTTGTTCAGTTAAGGGTATGGTGTTCTGACCCCATAAGTAGGCATGCCGTAGCAGTTCTGACCCCATAAGTAGGCATGCCGTAGCAGTTCTGAGAGCGGTGTTTTGACAGACCAGAAATGAAAGTACTTGAGTGTGACAGCCTGACAATTTTTGAAGTTTGACTTATTTTTATGAGCTTTTTGTAGGCTTTGGAATTTTTCTTTTGCTAGTTTCTGTAAGAGCTCTAAATCTGTATATTTTAAATACAAATTATTGGTAACAAATAAATAATCATAGTTGGTAGATATGCCTTTTGAATTTTGAATTTAATAAATAAACATTTGGAATCTCTGACTTCATTTGCGTTTTAAACAAAAAAATTTTGTCTTTTTTAAAATTAAAATTAAATTTATTATAAGCCAAAAAACAATTTGTTTCAACCCAAGTTGTTCTCGACTTTCGTCAATCTGTATCTCTCCTCCTTGTCTGTCCCTCATCTTCACTATAGCTTTTTGTTTTGTTGTGTTGTTGTATCAATGTCGTTGAGCGCTGTCTAGTTTGTGTACAGGGTTTGTTTTTAGGTATTTGGTGTTTGTGTACAATTTAGTGTTTGTATTTTGACGTATTGTTGGCTGAGATGGACGTGTGCATGGAATTTTCAATGATTGATTTGTTCTTTCTGTTGTAGATACCTGCTCTTTTTCGAATTTCTTTTATGCCTATGAAACCACCAATCGAATGTATCACTCAAATCAGACGTACTGTTGCTGCCTTTCAAATTTTGTTGATCGGGTATATCACCACCATCGGAGAGCGGCGATTGATGGTGGTGATGATGCTGCTGCTGCTGCATGTTGTGGTGATGATGCTGTTGATTGTGGTGGTGTAAATGATGATGCTGTTGCAGCAACGGTTGTATGTGAAGCGGTTCGTGGTGGTGTGGTTGGTGATGTTGCTGTTGCTGTTGCTGGTGATGATACAATAGCTGGTGTTGTTGTTGCTGCTGCTGTTGTTGTTGCTGATAATGATGATGATGATGACGATCCTGTTGCAGTTGTAGTATATTAGCACCGCTACAACTGATCGTTAAACCCAAACGATTATGATTTATGTTACTAGTGTTGTTGTTGTTGTGAGAAAAGCTATTAATTTTACTAGTAGTAGTAGGCGCAGATGTAGAGCAATAGGAGGAGGAGGCATTATTAGTAACAACAGCATTTGCACTCGCACAATCAGCGACAGCGGCAGAGGTGTACGAGGCATAGGCGTTTGCATTTGCGTTTGCGATGACGGACGCATGACATGTAGTAGTAGTAGGCACATTTAGGGAGGAAGAATTAAAAGGATAACATTCATCAGCCTCAAGAGTTGTGGCTGTGGCGCTTGCACTAGCGCAGGCACTAACACCGCTCGCGCTAACGCTAGCACTCACATTGGCACTGACAGCACATTCATCACATGCGCACATTGGCGACGATGCACACAAATCATAATCACGCTCAGACGCAGACGCTGCAGATGCCTCGCTAGAGGAACAATTATTTAGGCTTCCGGTATGGCATGCTGAACAAGTGGTAGTTGTTGTATCACGACTATTTGATAAATTTGATGGTTTACCCGTTAATTCGGAGTGCGCATGCGGCGTGTGGTCGTCGGGAGGCCCAGGACCTGTGGGAACACATATGCATATGGACATACATGCGCATACATATACATATATTGTTGATGATGATGATGATCATGTTGATGGTGTTGAAACAATTTGTGTAAAAAATGGTAAATTCAAACGGTTGTGTATTTGGTAGGTCAGGAGGCAAGCGGGCGGGTGGACGTTCGGTTGTGTAGTTTCAAGAGTGGTAGTTTTGGATTGTATTGTCAACGGCGTTCAATTCAATATGTATGTGTATGTAAGAAAACATTGAAAAACATTTTATATTTTTCCAAAATGGTTGCTCATATGTCGGGAGTGTTGGTTTAGTGCGAAATAACATTCCAATGCATTTCGATGCAGCACACACCAATGGGACGTATCGGTTTGGTACATTCACGTAAAACAGTTAGTTGATTGCAGTTGATGGTTGCAGGTTAAATGCAAGGCGAAGATTTTCCAATTATTTTTTTTGTTTCCATTGCGTTAATGATGATAGGTAACGGCGTATGTTTTATGGATTTTCATATTGATATCAGGTAAAATTTTCAGTTTGGAAAAAATACAAATTTATATATTTGAGATATGAAAAATAATAAATATTAAATGCAATTCTTGACACTGGATAATTGCATTTCAAGTTTAAACATAAAAAAATTTTTAAAATACAAAAATTAAACAGTATACATACTAAAAATGTATACCAATCAATGAGCTACATTTTCAAGTTAAAAAAAAATTGTTTCAATGCCTATTAAATGCATTAGTAGTTTTATAATTTTTTTATATCACCAAAAAAATTTTTTTTGAAAAATCTTGGTAAAAACACTGCAAAAAATGCTGATTTGCACACACATTGGGTCACCGCCAGTATTTCTTTAAGCCATTTACACTGAGTTTTTACATTATTAATTATATTTCAGCGCGTTTTTAATGGCAAACGATGTTAGAGTAACAGAGTAATAGACCAAATAAAAAAGTATTAAAATTTAATAAAAAATAACTTTTCAAATGAAAAATGAATTAGAAATAAATCAAAATCAAGAGATGACATTTATGTAAACTCTAGCAAAACTTAATTGAGAAAAACATAAACACTTATACGTACATAATTATGAGCTACTAAACAAAAATACTTAAAACTTATAGTACAGTGCAGCAAAATTTGGCGTTTTAGCAAACAAAACACAATAATGATAGTAATAGATTTAGATTAAAGTATTAGTAAGAGATTGTTTAGAGTATAAACCGCCTAACTGATAAAAAAAAATTTTACACGCCGAGCAATAAACTACTGAAGTTCTCATTGATAACAATGAAAGTGGAGTCAATACAAAATGACGTCTACACCCTAGATCATTTTAAATGAAACAAATTCTTCTTGAATCATCAAAACATCTTTTTCGTAAGCTACCGAAATCAATTGGATTTTGGTTGGATGGTTAAAAACAATACAATAGGAATATTCCAGAAAAAAAATTCTTATTCATATAAAAACGAAGTCGAAAGAAAATACTTTCAGACAGGGGTCGCTGTAGTTTGGAACTAATAAAAGCGCATGTCTCTGTGGTATATTATAACCAGGTGCCGCTAGCTTACTACGTTATACAAGCCATTATCTATGCTTTACTTCGAAACGATAAACGGTAATTTATTTGCACCTCAAATCGCTTAAAATTTTTATTTAAAAAAATTAAGTATTCTTACGAATCCGAAATTGAGACGCTCCAATATTTGGTATATCCAGTTGAGGATGAAAAATTGTTTGAAGAAATCCAAGAAAAAAACCGTTTATACATTAATTGCTGAAAAGCTTTGAATTTTTCTGAGCTTTGAGTATTTGAGCAAGAGCGCATAAGCCCGATATTTTCTGTCATTTCCTCTGTGAAAGCATCGTCGGAAATGATAATGAACACTATTAGTTTTGCAATACATACTTTAATGTAGTTTATAAAATTGTTCCTTATTTCGAGGCAAAAACCTTCAGGTTTATTTTAGTGCATTTTGGGTATAAAGGAAACTTTTGGTGGAAGAAACAAGCGTTCCACTTAAAATTGCCACTCAACAGGCGAAAGCTAATGAAAAAACACAAAAACAAAATTTGTGGAGGGCTTGGGTGACTGCGGACGACTAAAAGAACAATGCATTTTTTGATGACAGGACGCAGAGATTTAAAATTTTTAAATTATTTTCAAAATCCGAGTAATTCCACATAAAACCAATTACGGTCTTAGTGGCTTTCGTTGAGAGCAGTTTATAATGTTATAAACAATTTTCAAGTTTTTCCTGTAAAACGCATTTATTTGAAAATCAGTACAGATAGCTCAAGTTCGTTTCCATGCGCGAAATCACAATAACTTTGGAACTGTCCAACTTTTTAAAAGAGTAATAATGCATAATTGAACCGACCGGTATTTCCAGCCTATTGCTCACGTATGCCATCATTCCGAATTATGGGCTTGGAGCTATTGTGATTTAAAAATTCGATTTCCATCACGGAACATATAACGAACTAAACCAAACAGTGTAGTTTAGATAAAACAAATTATTTTCAGGGTCATAGTACTAAGCTCTCGTCGGGACTCTCCTCTCTCCTCCCGCCCCATAAACTTCAAAAGACTCTTAAGCGAATTTGGATTTAATGGGCTATGTGGGGTATAGATGCGAATCTTCAAAACCGAGTAGTCTTTCAGTCCTTTAACAAACCGTGAATATTTTCATATTATAATGAACAAATGACCGCAGAAACTCCTTTTAAAATATATGACTCCATTCACCTCCCACTTAAATTCGCTCTTTCCTTCATGTAAGCCTACGTTGTTTACTTGAAATATCTTTTGAAGAGCATATAAGCAAGGCAAGTTATTTCGAATCATCAATAAACTTTAAGGGGTCAAACAAATCGTTCCCGCAGCTGTCGAGATAGTAGCAAATAATGCTTGTACCGGAGCGTACCGGATTGATTCCCTCAAAGGACGCCCAAATCCGTCAATTACCCTAAACCTTGGTAAATCGTTCCCGTAGTAGTCGGGGTAGTATTAGAAGATTCCGGACCGTATCGGGTTCAATCCAGAGCAAATGACTGTTAGGGAGTGTTCAATCCAGAGCAAATGTCTGTTAGGGAGTGTTGCTTCGGTTGAAAACAACAACAACATATTTCTCTTCGTTATGATTTTAAACCCCTTTTCTACCTATTCAGAGGAAAGTACTTGTAGGGAGAAATAAAATTATATATTCCTTTGCTCTTGGACTATGAGATCACCAGAAGAGGCGGTTATTGGAATAGTTTATATAGAAAAAGAAGTTTCATAGTTCTTTAGGTCTAAACTAAACGCGGTAGAGGCATTAACACCGAAAGATTTTTAATAGCTTTTCCAAGGGTCTTCTTCCCGCATTTGAAGAACTACTAACTCTATAAACATTGTCTTAGTCAGAGCTAAACTGTTTTTGTTTTTGCCGTGCTATTTAAAATTTCGTTTATGTTTCTTATTCTAATTTTCCTGAGCGTTTCTTTTAACTTCAAAAGCTTAGTTTTATATAATAAATTTTATTACTAATATAGATCTATATTTACATATCTTAACCAATTTTTAACACAAATATTAATGTTCAAATGAATACAGCAACACATAGGTAAATATGTAGTATGTAAATTTAAAATAATGATGAGTAGAGGCCTATATTAGAACATAAAAATATATACTAGTAAGTTAAACATATACATCTACATTTATGCAAGCACATACTTGCATTAAACATATGTATGCATACATATATACAACAGTAAGTCCAAATAACAAAATAAATTCAAAAACCAAAATGTGGTCACAAGGATTAAAACAAAATTTCAAAATAAATATAGGCCAGTTTTTTTTCGTCAGCACTTAGCGACTTATGAATAAAATAACAAAATTTTTTTATTTTTTTTTTTCATGAAAATCAAATGTGAACTTGTCGCTTGCGTGATGGCAAGCAAAATAATAAATAAATGTTTTGCTTGCTTACTTTTCTGAAAAAATATTATCTATAGGATCGAAATGACGAATAAAAAACGGCCATATTTGACTTGATCCATAAGGAACCATGCATACAGTCCGTTGGGAAATCTAAACTTTTCTAGGGAAATGAGTATGTTAGCGCGCTCAAAAAATAAAAGAAAACGTAATTTTATAAATTTGATTGAAATTGTTTAGCTGCTTCTAGGATATAAATATGTAGCTTGCATTTTCTGTGCTCAATTCAAATAAAAAATGTTTCAAAATTATTCGATTTCTTGAAAAAGGGGAAAAAATCGCAACGCACTTTTTTTCAAACTTTTTGGTTTGTTTTTGATTCATTTTGGTATTTTGTGGAAAACTACTCACTCCAGAATGGATATTTCGCTAAAATTTGATCTGGTCCACCAGAGTTAAAGTGAATATGTGGGAGGTCCAATATGTTGCAAAATTTCGGTGGCTGAGTGGAAGAAACCGAACTCTCGCAAAATTCAATACATTTTCAGCTGAGATGGGGCGTTTTTAAAACAAATTCTGAGATAGGGCATTCTTTCACAAAATTCTGTAATAGGACTTTTTTGGTTGAGGTCTAGATATAATTATTTGAAACGGGGAGATATTCCACTCAGCCTGTATGAAAAAACCATGTGAACATGTAGAAAGCGGCTTAAATTTTAACAACTTCACTGTTTCCATACGTGTTTTTTTACTTTTACTGAATGTCTCATGTTCACTCTTATATATACTTAATTGTAATTGATTTAGAGTAAGTTAGGGTATTGTGATATAGGCATACCTTTTTCGGCTGCTACTCAAAATTTTTTTAAGTAGACTTGGAGAAAATCATACAATTCGATAGATTCCAATATTTTGAAGCACATTCCAAGACGAGATCGATTTATCTTAAGTATTCCGGAAGATATTTATTCAAACCCATAAAAAGTCAAAAAAGCCGTTTTGTCAAAATGGGGCGCAATGTGATATACTATACCACATACTTGGCTCTCCTATGAAAGATGTGTTAACCGCATGAAATAATCAAGCCACATTGTAAATATGGTAATTTGCATGCATTCAGATATGTGACAAGCTGATTTCGGGGCCAGGAAGAGCATGTTCCATCAAAAGTGGAGAAGGTTTTCCTTTTTTTGCTGATCTTATACACCCAAATTGCTTTTCTCTTGTAACTAGCATTTGCGGATGCTTACTTGGCGTGATAGACACTCCTGTGAAATCAACGTTCCAAATCATAGTTGGGGGAAATTTATACCTTTCATACTCCTGTTCCACATTGAACCACTTTTACCATATCACATCACATCACCCAAACTAGAGCTTTTAAGGAACGAATAATTTTTTCACCAAAATTAATTTAAATATATTAAGTAATCACCTCAAATATTGGTGCCTATATTTACCAAAAACGAACTTTGCCAACCCATATAACAACACCCTAACTTACTCTATTTATCTTTCAGAAAAAAACTTCAAATTTTCTTTTATTTTCTTAATTTAGATTTTTTCTATAAGTCCACTTAAACGTAGCAACAAAATCGAAAAAAATTGTTAAGCACTTAGAAAAATAAAGCTGACCGAACTTGATCACAAAAATGAGTGACTCATTACACTTATTTCAATATGTCTTCGAGAGTCAGATATGAGTCGCTGAAGCAGTTTTTATGTGACTTACAGACAGACAAACAAAAAGCTCTAAAATATGTTGCTTTGGCTTCTCTTACTCTAATATAAATTTATAAATTTTTATTTTGTTGTAACTATAATGTCAAATGTCAGGTCAAAAAAAAATATTCCAGGAACTTAGCAAAATAAAACTGACCGAACTTGAACACAAAAATGAGTCGTATGTGACTCATTATACTTATTTTAATACGTATTCATGAGTTAAATATGACTCACTATAAAGGTAAGTTGTTAAGATAGACATCTGACAATATTACTGTGAAATTTTCATTCAATTCTATGCATCATTTCTAGAGTGATGCGCGCTTAACCTTACATACAGACAGACACAAAATCTGAAAAATGTTGCTTCTCTTACTCTAAAAGACGTCCAGCTTATAAATTTTTATTTGATGTAACTATCATCAGACCTGTTAAATTTGATTAGTAATTAGTAATCTTTTAATTAGAAGGCTTTTTTAGTTGGTAATGATTATTTTAATCGTTTTTCAAGAAAAGGCAATTATTAATTGATTACAATTAGAGCTTTTTTTTGATTATTTTTGATTTTTTTTTACTATTTTTGTGTTTTTTCAGTATTTTTGATATGTATATTTATGTGCTTCTACAGCACTACTGATAAAAATCAAAAACAATCAAAAAAATCAGAAAAAATCAAAAATAATCAAAAGTAATCAAAACAACCTTTTTTGATTATTTTTCATTATTTTTAATAACAGTAAAAAATCATGATTTTGTTTTATTATTTTTTTAATTAATTGGACAATAATCTGTAAAAATTGAAGGTAATGGTAATCAATCATTAAATTTATTTTCAAGAAAATATTTAATCAAACCGGTAATCATTACGATTAGTAACTATTATTTCACAGGTCTGACTATAATGTACAGACAACCTGGTACAATTTCAATATAGGTAAGAATGGAAATAAATAGCTTAAATGTTCCGAAAACTATAAAACTTGAAAAAATGTATAAGATTGAAAGTTTTCTGAAAAATATCTTTCACAACTTTAAAATGTACGTGTACTCTATTTGAAGCTAGTATTCGACGTCCCAGCAGACTGTATGCTTGATTCGGGATGATTTCAGTCGGTGATAACCTAAAAAAATCCTCTCCAATAAGATCTGTGTTTGTGCAAAATTAAACAATTCAATTAATCAATGCAGTTTTTCACTTAATTCTAAACACATAATTCAATGCATATAAAAAATTTGCAAAAATGCTTTTGGAGCAACAAGTGCAACAACTCGAGAAAACAGTACAAGAACGTAAGAACAGCAAACAAAATATTTAGTGAGTTTAACTTGTGGGGACGTGTGAGAGTGATTTTGAATGAATTTTACATAGTAAGACGGTACAGCGTAACGGTAAGCAACGAACACAAAATAACGAACAAACAAGCAATGGAAAAATTGCACCATAAACAAAACACTGTTTTTATAGCCTCTGAACATGATTTAAAAACTAACTGGTTTTCTAGTTGGATGGTGGTACGACTGGATGTGGCGCAGACGCATATGTTTCACGAATATTTTGGAAAATTATATAGTATATATAAGAACGTACACGGCAAATCGCCCACATCGGACGATAACATCCACCTCAACTGTATTCGCTCTCATAATTAAGTTATTACCTTTGAAAATATGTATATAATTCAGTATAGTTATTATTACAATAAATTTTGATAAAAAATTTACAGAATAAATGATAAATAAAAATATTTAGCATTAAATTGGTAAGTTTATGCATAAAATGAATACACATACATTGTTATGTTTTATTGTTGTTGTGTTAAGGTTAATATTAAATGTGGAAAATGTCTGTGGGGAAATTTGTTTTTGCAATGTTTAGAAAGTTAAAAGTCTAAAAATATAGCAACGAAAATTGTTACTCCATTTCTATTATACTCGTACTGAAATTGTGCAAAATGATCCACATCTTTAAGAAATTGATTAATATTAGAAGCAATCTTCAAACGAAGATTAAACTTAAAAAAATATCTTCAAAAACTACTTTTCGATATACTAAGAACTTTTTGTTTCAAAAACGCCGTTTAAAAATTTGCTTGTAAAACACCCTATCTCAAAATTTTCGGTGTTGCATTTGCGACAAAAGCATTCCCTGATGTTTAAGGGGAGTCGTACCGATATTAACAGTCTTTTACCGGTTTTAGATCCGATATAAGTAAATTTTACATAGTTCTAGCCCTACTATGGAGGAAACGATTTTAGGTCCAGTTCAACGTGGGGTCATCTTAACTTACAAAAGATATTTGGAATAAACAATTCCGTCCGCGTGAAGGAAAGCAGAGCACAGTAGTGTGAAACAAAGGAGCCTAGATCCGCCAAAGGCCTCGCAAAACTAGCATATAGCAGATTTTCACAGTTTTTATACCTTTCATGAACATGAAATGGTATTATAACTTTGGTCCGATGTTTGTAAGTATGAGAAGAAGAGATAGACCCACAAATAAGTATACCGAATTGATCAGGGCGATGAGCTGAGTCGATTTAGCCATGTCCGTCTGCCTGTTTGTTGTCAAAGTAGTCCCTCAGCTTTTGAGATATCTTGATGAAATTCGGTATGGAGCCGCCATTTTGCATGAGATTAATCATCCGTTGGAATCAGCAAGATTAAAGCAATACAACATATAGCTCACATACAATCGATAGTTTCGATAAATGGGTTTTGGCCTATAAATTTTGCAATTAAAAAGCTAGGAACGTGAACCTTTGCACATTTGGTACTTATTATATTTACATGTAATGTGTGTAGTAAAAATCAGCCAGATCGGACCTACATAACATATACAACCGAATGTTCCGATAAATGGGGTTTGGGCTATGTATCTTTAAATGATCAGTTTTGCAGCGTTTTTACTAATTGTGAGAAAGGATCGGACACTTAAAACCGTGATGCGTATTCATGAAAGGTATAAAGTCTTCGGCACAGTCGTTACTTGTTTTTTAATATATTGGGACCTTCTGGTGTTGGAGATTATCGTGACATTAAAATAAATAAAAGTATGGCGCGATATATAATAGGCATGTCATCATGAGATTTCTAAGAGTTTTGCGCTAAACTTCTTTTCCAATTTGTGTTGTGCCGATTTGAATTTTTTCCTACAAATTAGCGAGACCTATAGTTTTTTGCTGACTCCGAACGGCATCTACAAAGGAGATGGCTTTTTGATGAGAAGCCTTCCATGGCAGAAATACACTCGGAGAGTTTGCCAAACCACTGTCGAAGCGCGACCCCGTTTTGAAAAAACTTTTTCAAATCACTTTTGATGTTACCTGTCCAGGGACTCGAACCTTGGACCTTCGGTGTGGAAGCATGAGCAAAAATAAAATACCGAGTACGCTTAAAATTCACACAATATAGTTACTAGACTCATAAAGATTGGGTATGATATTTTGGTAAGCCCTCTCCATTATGCCTTTGAAATTGCCGGCTCAGTGGTCAAGGAAGGTAGGGAGGAATGGAGCTTGGCCAAATTTAACACCCGATAAAATAATATTACATTTACAAGGTCGTGTGTAAATTTAAATAAATTATATACTTTCTTAGAACTCATTCAATTATCTAGCACTGCAGTTTACTTTTGAAGCATTTTTTGTTTAAAATAACTTTAATTTAAACTCTAAAAAATATTCGTTCAACAGCTTGATTAGCCATTATATCAATTACCAGACAAACAAAATGCACTGGCTAATTATATAAATATATAATTTTGTCAATGTGTTTGTGTAAGCAGAAAATGCCGCAAAATTTCATATACAAACTTGGGGTTATTCAACTCATTTTAAGGCATGAATGGCAGTGTTGACAAGAGTATTATCAGTAAAAAGGGGTCAAACAACATATAATCTCAATCCTACGCATACGGAAAACACTACACGCATATACACGAAGTATTATGTAATTATATTATGTACAATTCTTAGCTCTGTATTTTCCTTTCTGCATGTGTCGGTTTAAAAAGGGTTCTCACTCAACGAAGTAAATTTACCATACAGATAAACTTCTAACTTAATTAATTCAGTTCGCTAAAGAAGCTGGATTAATAATTTATGTGTTGAAACTGTCATAAAAATAATAAAAATATCAAAAAGTGGAAAAGTGTAAAAATAGAAATTTGTTTAAGTATTTCCAAAATTGTTCCTTTGCTTTACTTGAAGTCATTAAAGTCGAATTTTTTTTTTTAATATTTTTGCTTTACAAAATATGAAATTAAAATGCCAATCAAACTTAAATTTGAAAGTAACGAACCGAAAATATTAGCCTAAATATATTAGACAAAGTAATAGTGAATTTGACAATTTTATCGTCTATCCTTAGCTAGAAACTGTACTTTCAAAAGAAAGAAAAATTGAGAGGTGGTTCATATATTTATTCTGCCCTACAAACATTAGTCACAAGTGTCAATAAGCTGTTGACATTAGAATATATAGAGTTTTGGGCATATTTGACATTTTCGTGTGCTATTGGATATTTGACAATCAATGTCCTTTTATTAAAATGTTTTAAGACCACTGTTGTTTTATTTAAATATTTTAAAGCCAATGTTGTTTCATTCAAATATTTTAAAACCTCTGTAATTATTTTTAGTAGTAATTTATCCAATTATTTTGGTTATAATTATATTTTGAAATTTTCATTAACTTGGATAGCATTTAATTCCCTTTTCGATTTCATTTTAGACTTCTATGAGTGATATACATATATTTCCCAAAATATAGCAGAATATTAAAAATTGTGTCTCAATACACAATATTTTGGTGTTCGCAAGGCCTAAACAATTGTGTTTATGAATTATATTGACTGATAACTTTCAATGACCTGTAATTTCGACAACATATCCCAGAACCTTCGATCGCTACTCAAATAAACTATAAACAAAAGTTTCCTTTTCTTTAAAACGAGATTTGCAGAACACCACATTTAATTCGTTTTGCTGAACTCATGAAATATGTTCAACATTTGCTTTAACGATTTCTTTTAGTAAAATAGAAAACAAAAATTTTGAAGCTATAAGCCGATTTTGCTAATTTTTACCTCAACTAGTTGGGATAAGTAAATTTAAATTTTTTGTAGGTTATGTAGACTTGCATGGCTGTATGTATTTATGCATGTATGTATGTATGTGTGAGTAAATGACTGGCATCGTACGCACTTTAGAAAAAAAGAGTACAAAAAACAACAACACAATCATTCTTTTATACCATTTTATAATTTTCATCGTATGTATGGATGTATGTAAAATAAAAAATCTCGAAAAAAAGCTCATCTCAATCAGTTAGCCAAATTGAGATGCGATGATTGTGCGCATAAAATTGATATTAAACAAAGAAAACAAAAAAAAAAAAAAAAAAAACAGAAAAAAACAAATACGGCATAAAAACGTGTTTGACAGCAAATATGTAGGAAAACGCAAAAGAATTAATTCATAAATAAAAAAATAAAAAAATAATTAAACGAAACGAAATATCCTACAAATGCAAAAACCATAAACCAAACAAAATATTAAAAATAAAAGATTTAAAATAAATAAATCCAAACAAACAAAAAAGGAAAAGGGGGGCGTTTACAGAAACGATTAGTTTTGTTAGTCATCGAAAGACACCGAATGTTTCCAGCTGAAAATCGATTAGTTTTTAAATCTGTATATTTAACTTGTTAATTATTTAATTTGTTTTTCGTTTACTTTTATAATTTTCAATTAAGTAATTAATTTTATAAATTGTTCTACTCTATTACACTCAATATGCGTATTGGGTACATGGAAAGGGAAAACAAAAACTAGTTCATTCCTTTGTGGGGACGAAAATTTCCAATTTTTAATTATTTTATTTTAATTTTTTTATCTATTAATGTAAAGCGAATTCACTACTTAACAGTTTGTTAATACGCTTTTGGCGTGTTTTGTTTTTGTTTGTTAATTTCGGATAAATTTTTTTTTTTCAAAAAATTTTTGAAGTTAGTATTAATTTGGCATCGCAATCAACATTCCAAAAGATTTCTACTAAAAAATAAAATGTGTTGGTATTGCGGTGAGATTATCATTTAAATTTTAGTTTAATTTCGTTTTTTTTTTGTCTCTCACAAGTAAAATTGGCTTGTGTGCTTTGTATTTAAACATTTTCTACAAAAGAGTGTTTTGTCAAAAAGTAATGAAAATATATATCAATTTTAGTTAAAAAGAATTCTAACAAAATGTACTAGTTATAATTTTTTGTTTGTTTTTGTAACCACATTTGTACTCACTGTTGTTGGCGAGTAGATTTTCGTGCAACTTATCACGTTGATCCTCGAGCACCTCACCCAAATAGGCGGCTACTTTGCGTGTAATTTGCTCCACATAAACATCCAGCTTACCCAAATCATCGGAGAGGCCAACCAATTGATCGAGTGTACCCACCTAAAATACGATATAAGAATTATTCCAAATAAAATAATATAAAAAATTGCCATTATGTTTTTTTTTGAAATGTGTACTCCATTCGAAGACGGTATCCAAGTATAGTCCTGGAAAAATTATATTGGTGGGGAAGAAACTTGAACAAATGGCTGATCTACGAATATGACGCCTTTCATCTCTCACTATCAATCTCGGCTATGGCCTGAATAAAGTAATTGTTTTTGGGCACCCTTTTAAAAAAACGAAATAAATTTTGCCTTTATAATTTTTATATTTACGGCCGATTTTCGAAAATAATACATTTTTAGAAAGTTATTGAGCAAGGCAACATATCTGCCATAGAAACTATCAGTCCATCATGGCAACTTTAGTTTTCATTCTAGTTTTACTAAAACAAACACACTGTATTTAAGAAAAAAAATTAAATTCCTGAAAAATAAGAAAAGCTGAAGCTAAAGTTGGTGTCTTAGGAAGAGGAAATCTGACATGCCAAATGGAAAAGTTATAAGGCACCCCACAATCCACTTAACATCTTAAATAAGTTCGCCAATCAGGGAGCTCTGGTAGGAATGCTGGAGTGTATATTCCTGTCATACTGGGTTTTGTACGAAGAACTGTGTGGATTCCAATAAATCGAGGACAATAAACGGGTTGACCATCGGTAAGATCACTAAGCTCTTGTCAATAGTCCCCCCGCAGAGGTATAAGGAGCTCGAGGTCTTCCAAGCTTTCTGACTTTTCTAACTTTTAAGAGTTTAGGCAAAACGTTAGCTTCAAGATTTGTGCGGTGTACCTTTTAAGATAAATCAATGTTTTCCCGAAGGTTCTTATAGCAAAAGTCAACTCGGAATATTTGCCGACCACTGTCAAGTTAAATCCCACTTTTAAAAGAAAATTTTAATTTTGGGTACGTAAATCGAAATTAGAACTGTATATCTTTCTACAAATTGATTTTGGAACGTATCATATCTACCTCAGAATAGTCGGATATTTTTTAGAATGTGTTCTAAACAAGTTAGTTAAGTAGGTTGGAGTTGGAGTTTTTTCTGTTGCCGAACAAGACCTTGTATGTTCACAAATAACTTAAGGGGTTATATACAAAGTTGAGGGGGAAATGTGAGCTAAGTTCGTGATTGTTTTTAAAGGTTTTATGCAAAATTTTATTCGAAAAAGCGAAACACAATTTGTTGGTAGTACTATCGAAAAAACGAGCTAAATAATAAAAAAAAAACTATTAAAAATTGTCGGAGTTATGGTGCAGTCCCCGAAAAGCGTTTTTTTTTTTGCAGAGGCTTTGGGTGAAAACTCTCTAAGGCAAACCGATCAACAGAAATTATTGGAGACAAATCTATTGTGGTGCCCTGGAACGATTTGGCTTCCCTAAAAAAAGGTATTTTCCAATACAAAAACCATGTTCACCAAAAAAACCAATTTTTCAATATTTCAAACAAAAATTGATTGCAAAGAATCGAACATTTTTAAATGCAAAAGGAATCGTTAAGGACACGAGATTGTCAATACGAATTAAAAAAAAATTATGAAAATCGGTTGAAAAGTTTCTGAGATATCACGTTCACCGCAACGGGACTTTTCAAAAAACGTCATTCCAAGATAATCGCATGTAAAGAAAGTTGTTAAGTGCTTATACAGGGTGTTTTTTTTACAGGTTTGTTTTTCGAATAGAGATAAAACTGGCATTTTGTGGTCAAATCTGGCAACTCTAATGTCATTTATGTTCAGTTTGGTTTGCCATTTCATCATGAACAGGTTGACAAAAGAACAACGCTTGCAAATCGTGCAAATTTATTTCGAAAATAATGGTTCAGTTCGCGAAGTTTACCGTGAGCTCCGTCCATTTTATGGTCGACATAATCGTCCATCAGAGCAATTAATTCGGTTAACCATGGATCGTTTTCGCACTACGTTTACTCTATGTGATAATACGCATCCGCAGAGACGTCGAACAGTGCGCACCGAAGAAACAATTGCCGCTGTAGAGCAAAGTGTTGAAGAGGACCCGAATGAATCGATTCGCCACCGTGCACAGCAATTGGAGCTTTGTCCATCAACTTTATGGAAGATTTTGCGCAAAGATCTTGGCTTGCGACCTTACAAGATCCAGCTTGTGCAAGAATTAAAGCCGCGAGACCATGCAATGCGTCGTGATTTTGGTGTATGGGCCGAAAATGAGATTGATTGCGATGCTGATTTTCATCGCAAAATTTTGTTCAGTGATGAGGCTCATTTTTGGTTGAATGGCTACGTCAACAAGCAAAATTGCCGCATTTGGAGTGAAGAGAATCCACATGAGACCCTTGAAACGCCATTACATCCACAAAAACTGACTGTTTGGTGTGCTCTATGGGCTGGTGGAGTCATTGGGCCATACTTCTTCCGCAATAATGCTGGAGAGGCAGCTACCGTTAATGGAGACCGGTATAGAGCCATGATAACCGACTATTTTGTTCCCGAATTGGATGGCATGAATGTGGATGAGTTGTGGTTCCAACAAGACGGCGCTACATGCCACACAGCGCACGTCACAATCGATTTATTGAAGGAAACATTCGATGAGCGCATAATTTCGCGGAATGGACCTGTCAATTGGCCACCAAGGTCGTGTGATTTGACACCATTGGATTATTTTCTTTGGGGATATGTGAAGTCGCTCGTCTACACCAACAAACCAGAAACGTTAGGGGAATTGGAAGCCAACATTCGTGGCGTTATTGCCGACATACGGCCCCATATGCTCGAAAAAGTGGTTGAAAATTGGACCTGTAGAATTGGCTTTATTCGAGCCAGCCGCGGCGGCCACATGCCCGAAATCATATTTAAACATTAATGGCATAAAATTATCCTTCCAATAAAGCCAAATTGATGGACCTTAAAACGATTTTCTTGTGTTTTATTTCAATTCGAAGTTCTATACCCCTAAAAAAAACACCCTTTAGATGGAACCAGCACGCTTAGAACCGATGTAATTTGAAAACTAGTGCTTCGATATGGATGAAATTTCGCGCAGATATTTTCAAAAGTATGTACTTCTAGAATATACAATAAAAAATTCGATCCCCAACTTTGTATATAACCCCTTAACCCCTCCCCTTTTGTTTTCAATTCCATTTATAGAACTTTCAAAAAGTAGAAATTCTAGGAAGTACCATAAAACTAAACCGGCCCTTTATCCATGCTCTTGCATACGATACAATTTTTTTTAAATTGTCAAACTCGCGAAACTTTTTTTAGAATAAATCATTTTGGATCCAGTCCCACAGTTTCCTTTATGTTATAAAATAAATTACCTTCAAATCTGGTATATGAAATTTATAGTTGTTACATAAATTGTTTTGTTTGCTGGTGAGATTGTTCATGGTATCGAACGTTTGTTGGCATGTTTTGTCGCCAGGGGCTGAAATAAGCCAATACTCGGACATATTGTTGATTTCTGAAAATATATAAGCAAGTTCAGTTAAAGATAGGTATATGTTCGTGTAGAGATTTTTAAGGATGCTTGGCAAATAAACAAAACATAACCTTCAAATAATAAGAGTTATATAAGGAAATTATAGGAAAGGAACGGAACGGAAAGGAAAGAAGAATAGAGGTCAAAAGCATCAAGTACCGAAACGAAGGTGTAGGAGAACATTGAGGAAAAGAAACGATGAAACAGAATACAATAAAATAAGAATAAAAGTAGAATCTTTAGTATTTCATGGTGTTCATAGAAAATTTGAAATAAAAAGAAAGAAGAGGAACGGAAAGAAACGCCTATGAGGGTAAGAAAAAAGCCACGGAACAAGAAAGTGAAGGATAGGAATATATACTAAAGGAAAGAAACAGCGGTTAATTAAAATAAAATAGAGTTTTTTGGTTGAATTTCAACCACTGGGCGAACTAGAGAAATAAGAGACTTTGATTAGAGAGTGTCTTAGCGTAAAACTTAAATAAAAGAACAGAAAACAAAAATGCGAAGAGTAGCAAAATAATAGTACAGAATAGTTATTGATAAATAAATGAGTAACAATGTCTTAAAATTAGTTCCCAGTAAGGGGTCTTTATGGCTAAAATGACACATGGGCCGGCATGGAAAGTAAGAGAGAAATTCCACCAAACCATTTGTGAAGAGAATAAAAATAATCATTAAAAATCAACAATAGGTCTAATACACTTAAAACTTACTAAAAACAAAATACTTGAAATTTCAAATTAAACAGAAGAAGTTTTTTTTTGATAAAATTGTTTTTCGAATTTCTAATACTTCTTTGAACTTTTTTTTTTTTTAGCAAATCCCCACCATTATTTTAAACAAATTTTTTTTATGTGAGATTTATCAAAAGCTTTGTCCAGAAGAATTTAATATAAATAAACAAAAACTCAAAAATTGGGTTCGATAGTTTTGTGCTTCATTTCAAAATCTTTCTTTGGAATTTTTATTTTTTCAAATCTGTTGAAAGTTAAGATCTGCAAAGAATACTAAAACTAAATTGTCACACTTCCCTCGCTGTGCGACGTGCTTCGCCTCAGGGTCGAGTGCTCTACCCACTGAGCTAAGAAAGGCAAAAAAATATTATAAGGAAAATTCTATTATTTTTTGTTGGAACGATTTTCCGTCATCCCTTGTCAAGTTTGGTTTTGTGACAAGGGATGACGGAAAATCGTTCCAACAAAAATCAGCTTACTACCCTGTCGGAAGATCAACACAACAAAATAAATCAAATTCAATTACTTACAAGCTTTCAGAACCATTCTAAGATTTTAGACTTTTATTCACTTAGTTTCTAATCTGAAACGAAGGAGTTAAAAATCGGAGTAGGTATTTAAAATGCTTGGCATTTATTACAAAAAATGTAAGATCAAATAACCGCTCGGTAGCCAATTTCCGACAAGAATTGTTGTATCGTGCGTCGTATAGGCAGGAAGTTACAAAACTAAGTTTTAGAAAGTGATTTTTCATTGAAACTGGAGTAGAGTAAAAAGTATCGCCGACGTTTTTAAAATTGTTAAACTAACCTCACCGCAAACCTCGCTTAACTGCACCATATATATTCGACCAGTCTTAAACTGCAAAATGTTGGGAGCAGAAAGTTCTATGAATCGATTAACTTCACAATTCCTTTATTCTATGCTACCTTGAGGTATAGCGTTCTTCAACCTTCCTCTAGTTGTTAGAGCACACAATTTTTGTTTAAATTTCTTCCAAAAGAACGTCTGAGCATTATTTGCGATTCTTGAGACACTCGAGGATAAGTTTTTAGTTTACGCGTGCTTTAGTGAGACGTTTCCTTTCACTTTTCACAAATTTGTCTGAATATCTTAATCACCCTAAAGTTTAGCAATATAATCTATCTCATTATTATATCTTGACATTATGCGAAATACTCAAACCACGGTTTTAGTCAAAAGTGAAATAAAGGCAACGCAATACCACATTGAAACATTTTAACTTGGACCTCAACTAGACCAAAGGTGTATTATATCGCTAAACAAAATCAATCACACCAATCACAAACGTTCAACGTAATGACATGGCATCACATCCCATTGCAATTCACAAAAGATAAGTTAATGGTCATTCAATCGGTACGACTTCAAGGTATTTATGTACGGGTGTATAACATAATTCCGACACACAAAATCCCGAAACACATAATCCCGACATGATCAAATCCCGACACGACAAAATCCCGACCATTTAAAATCCCGACACGACCAAATCCCGACACGACAAAATCCCAACGAAAAATCCCGACAACTGTCCCAAACCAATTGGCCCTTTTTTTATTAATTCATATGTTCTATTTTAAATTAGTTTTAAAAAGTTTTGCGATGAAAATTTATCTTTCTTTACAAAAATTTAAAGGAAAAGTTGGTAGGCCGAAAATATAATAAATTTGTCTGGAGTTTGTCTTGTCAGGATCTTGTTATGTCGGGATTTTGTTATGTATGGATTATGTCGTTTCGGGATATCTGAAAATTGTCGGGATTATTAGGTGCTTCCAACACTATATATGTATGTATGTGCGTTACGCATATCCCAATAAACGAAAAAATTCACAAAGTTTGATTCTCAACAATTATTTTCAATTTTAGTAGGACTTCTAAAGCATTTGAAAGTTGCATTTTGATTCCATATCGTTTCGATAATGCTTTAGAAATTCAACTCAAATTTTGATATTTCTCACTGAAGCATACTACTTATTGCTTGAGTTATCGTGTACACAGATGGAGGGACCAGACCTGTTAAATAATGATTACTAATCGTAATGATAACTGGTTTGATTAATTATTTTCTAGAGAACCCATTTAATGATTGATCACAAATTACTTTAAAGTTTCAATGATTATTTTCCATTAAATGAAAAAAAAAAATTTAAATATAATTTTTTACGATTATTAAAAAAAAATCTAAAATAATCAATTATTTTAGATTTAGTTGTTTTGATTACTTTTGATTATTTGAGATTTTTTTTATTTTTAATTTTTTCAGTATTGTTGTAGAAGAGCATAAATATTCACATCAAAAAATTAATGCTATCAAAAATAATCAAAAGTAATCAAACCCACTTTTTTTTATAATTTTTGATTATTTTCGATTTAGTTGTTTTGATTACTTTTGATTATTTTAGATTTTTTTATTTTTAATTTTTTCAGTATTGTTGTAGAAGAGCATAAATATTCACATCAAAAAATTAATGCTATCAAAAATAATCAAAAGTAATCAAACCCACTTTTTTTTATAATTTTTGATTATTTTCGATTTAGTTGTTTTGATTACTTTTGATTATTTTAGATTTTTTTATTTTTAATTTTTTCAGTATTGTTGTAGAAGAGCATAAATATTCACATCAAAAAATTAATGCTATCAAAAATAATCAAAAGTAATCAAACCCACTTTTTTTTATAATTTTTGATTATTTTCGATTTAGTTGTTTTGATTACTTTTGATTATTTTAGATTTTTTTATTTTTAATTTTTTCAGTATTGTTGTAGAAGAGCATAAATATTCACATCAAAAAATTAATGTTATCAAAAATAATCAAAAGTAATCAAACCCACTTTTTTATAATTTTTGATTATTTTCGATTTTTTTTTTGATTTTGTCTAATCGCAATCAATTAGTAATTGCCTTTTCTTGAAAAACAATTAAAATAATCATTACCAATTAAAGGGCGGTCTAATTAAATTATTACTAATTACTAATTAAATTTAACAGGTCTGGGAAGGCATGGCTCAATAGATTTCTCTATTCATCGCCAGAACTATGTTATCTGTAAAAAGTTATAATACCCCGTGTACTGATACGGATGGGTATAAAAATGTGCCTGTAATTTTTTAGGCCTATCAACGGGTATTTGAAATGCCTTTGAAGTTTAGGAAAAATATTACTTCTCAAAAGTTTCACAAATTGAATGTTTATTGGGATAGTTCTATATATACACACAATTTATATATGTATTTCCATTAAACCATCCTAAGACTTTAGTGTTACATAAGTCATGTAGCATTGGACAAGCTTAGCGCATTGTTGGAAAATTTCTAAAAAAAAAAAATATTAAGATTTCCCTGAGCTGGACAGAGTTGAAAATGCTTCCAAAGCACTGACTGAAGACTTAATTCGTTTTTGTGCTGAGAGGGTGCCCCTGATTCAGCGCTCTGTAGGATGCGTGAAAAGAAGTTGACGTATGGACGAAAGTCGATTCAGGGTACAGGTAAAATTTGCTAAATTCTGCAAATGTTTTGAGTTTGACTTTTTTAAAAATTGTTTAATTAGGCTAAATGTCGGCGGGACACAAGCGAAATTCGCATGATAGCCACGCCCACTTTTTATTTGTCGTATATTTTGTAAAATTCAATGGGAGCGGCATGGCCCACTTTTGATTAAGTTAATTTTACAAATAATAATAATCATAAATCAAAAAACCTGTAAGAGGTCATTACCATCCGAACATAGCCTTATTACAGGAATGTTACCAAGAAAAATGAACGAAATCGGTTAAAGACCACGCCCACTTTTTAAGAAAATATTTTTAAAAGCGTCATAGAAGATTATAGGCAATTTGCCTGCGAAAAATAATTTTATAGCAATTCTGGTTTACTTCCAAAGTGTCGCTGTAAGACAAACTTTTTTAATGTAGTTCTGATTTGCTTGTAAAATTTAAAACGCGATAATTCTGCAACTTTGTAAGTTATATAAAAAAGGTTTGGCAGAAGTAATAAGCTATCTAAGCAAAAATCGGCCACAAATAATTTTTTTCTTTCTGTTATTTTCGAGAATGATTGCTCGGAATTTTAGCAAGATATTTGAATGAAAATTGGTGTGCTAGCTCCAATTGATATATAGCATATTAATATTGAAACTAATATATATTTTTTGCAATTTCTTTATTTTAAAACAAAACAGTTTTGTAGAGAAGTTCCTAGTTCTGAGCCAGGACTGTGATTATTACCCTCTAATAGTTAGTGGCATTACTTTTCCTAATTTTTTTCTCATTTCCTTATTTCTTGATAAATGTTTGTAAGATGGGACCAACAACAAATTACAATATTTAACTAGCTATTTACGAGGTGTGTTCAAAAAGTATCGAGAATTTTGAATTTTCGCTGGTTACGTATATTCGAATTTCGAATTTTTTGTGGCGTTATGTTGGTACTCATGTCTCTCACTTATGCCGACAAGCTCGGCCATTTTGAATGCTCAGTTAATTGTTGACAGCTGCTTTGCTTGCACGTGTTTTGGATCGTCTTCGATTTTTACGCGAAATTCGTACCAAAATTGCTCAATTGTGACCAAAACCAGCATCGCATGAACATTGCTAATGAGATGTTAAACTCTGTCCGCGACGACCCAAATTTGCTCCAGAGGGTCATAACTGGTGACGAATCGTGGGTTTATGGTTATGACGTGGAAACCAAAGCTCAATCATCTCAATGGAAGCTGCCGCACGAACCAAGACCGAAAAAAGCGCGCCAAGTTCGGTCGAATGTGAAAGTTTTGCTGACAGTTTTCTTCGATTGCAGGGGCGTGGTGCATCATGGGTTCTTGCCACAGGGAAGAACGGTCAATAAGGAATATTACCTGCAAGTTATGCGCAATTTGCGCGAAGCAATCCGCCAGAAACGGCCGGATTTATGGAAGAACAAAAATTGGCTTTTGCACCACGATAACGCCCCTGCTCACGCATCGTTGCTTGTGTGCGAGTTTTTGGCCAAAAACAACACACTAATGATGCCGCAGCCACCGTATTCCCCAGATCTGGCCCCCTGTGACTTTTTCTTGTTCCCTAAACTGAAGAGGCCCATGAAAGGACGACGTTGCGCTTGAAGTGCTTCGAAGATTGTAAAAACCGTTGGCACAAGTGTATAATATCTCATGGGGATTACTTTGAAGGGAACAAAATAGATATTCATGAATAAATAAATAATTTTTGAAAAAACACAAAATTCGCTATACTTTTTGAACACACCTCGTATACAATTAAATTAACCACACAAAACTTCTAGATAGACCTGCTTAAAGTGCGACGCCATAATAGATCAGTACTTCACTAAACTTCCTTCCTTGTTTTTTATTGCTTTCAATTTAAAAAGTAATGTAATACTAGCAGCAAACAATTTATCTAGCACCGAAGTGACGAATGAAAAAAAGGTCAATGTTTAGTTTGTTAAATAAATTTAGTTCATATTTTTGACATTTCAGCGGTAGACATTACTATGGATTAGGCCATTTGTAACACATAAGGAAAAGGAGAGAGTGGGGAGCGCCATAGCATCAAAAGAAGAATGGTTTAGCTTGCAAAAAAAATAAATATTATGAAAGTTGATTGCAGTTAAAGAAAATGGCTTAATGAAGGTAAACGTAATGGCATTTGTGGAATTGTTAAATGCATCGTAAATGTGAAATCAATAAAAGCCGTTTAATTATTTATAGTGTTTTAAACCTTTCAATTGATATTGCATTGAACTTGAACGATGATAAGTGATATAAATGACACAGCAAGTGACCAGTTAATTGGAAATAGCTAAGCACTATTTTACATACATACATTCGGGCATATAATTAATTGCCATTTACTATGTACAGTTGTGTTCAATAAAATAGTAGTGAAATTAAAATACATATGGACGAGATAAGAAGCTGTGATTTGAATAATTTTCATTTAAAATATAGCGAATTCCATAACAGAAACCACATAAAAGGAAATTTCAAGTATACACAAAGTTCAGGAAAATTAATTAAAGTTTAAAAAAATGGCCATCAAAATCTGCAAAGTTTTTGGCAAATTTCTAGATTTGAGTATGAAGTTTTGTGGCTCAATCAATTTTTGTACAATAATGTGCAAGTTAGAACTCGCTCAAAAATTTCCCTGAATTTTCAGAATTTTTTAAAATTTTTTCTAATTTTTTTCGTCGACTGTGTTGAGTGATTTCTTCCATACAACGCATGAGGAAAAATTAATTTTATGGAAAAAGTTATCCAACATCCTTGAGGAAAAAAATTCTGAAAATTTAGGGAAATTTTTTACCGAGTTCTATCTTGCATGATGTTGTACTGAAATTTATTGGTTTACAAAACAGCGTACTCAAAAACTTTCTAAAAATTCTGGAAAAAAATTTAAATTTTGATGTAAATTTTTAAAAGTTTAATTAACTTTTCTGAATTTTTTAGATTTTTGCTATGGAATTCGCTATATTTAAATAACAATTATTAAAAACACAGCTTCTTTTTATTTCGTCGAACGATATCCAATTTAACTGCACTGCAATTATATTGAACACAACTGTACATAAAATGCGTGGCAGATGTTTCCGAGCTTTTTGACATGACAGTAACATTATTGGACCAAAGAAATTTTCAAGTTTCTAAAAAGTTTTGTGAAATTTAATCAAGAATCACCATTAGGCTGTTTCTGTAACCACGTATGTTGGCTCCGTTGTAGATGTTTCTACCTTTAGCTCACACTTCTTTATACCCAATTTTTTCCACAAAACGGCGATTTGTAACGGCATCAGGGAATCGAGATTCCATACATCAAAGTTCTTATGATGAATAGCGAAATCGACTGCGCAATGTCATGAGATATTTTCGTGAAATTACGGAGCCAGGGCGCTTACTCTGTAGTTCTATTCGAAAGAAAATATGTTTTCGAGTAGAACACGTTCGCTGTTCGCGTTCAATTATGTTCCCTTCGGATTTGATCTATACCATTTCGATAGTAGAAAGTTTGGTACACTATTTCGAAAACCAATATGGTCGAAAGTTAGAAAATTCTTTTCGACAACAATTTAGCGAACGGAAATCCACAAAAATGTATTTTCTTATGATTATAATAAAACAGCTAGGTCCGGTTTCACCAACTCGACTTAACTTAGTTAAGTAGCGATTTTCACTTTTTCAGTTTCACCACGTAACTTAGCTAAGTCACAACTTAGTCAACTTGCCAGCTGACTTATTCTCGACTAAGCAGTGTTGCTGTGGTTCAAAACCTAAATGTCAGGAATGTTGCTAATTTGTTTTGTGCAACGCCCCAGTCGGAAACTTCACCATGCTTGACTTTAACAGGGTAAGCGTAGATGCATGTGAACGCTTGTTTTCTAGCATGCAACCATTACGAAACTATCGTTTTCAATTAAGCGCTAATTTTAGAACCTTCCAACTAAAGAGAAATGGGTGTAAGATCAATACATTCCTTCTTGTATGGCCATACATGCCCATTTCGTACTGGGGTATTGGGATGCGTAGAGTTGTCTGGTATGAAAAAATACTACTATGCATAAAACAGCTGATCGGGTTGTTGTGCTCAAAATTATTTAAGTCGCTCAGTTGGTGAAACCCAAAATTAAGTTAGTCTCGAATCTGTGCTAACTTAAGTCACGACTTAGTTTTAGTCTTAGTCGCGTTGGTGAAACCGGCCCCTAGTGTTTTTTCCATCAAGAAACCATTTTTATCGGAGAAGGAGCTAAGCAATCATGGTTGACGGAAAATAATTGAAGAATGTTAGGTAAAAAATTAAAAAAATTCAACAAAAAAAATTTAATTTAGATTAGAAGTATTTATATATTTAAAAAAATAAAATTTTATTTAATCAAAAAAAAAATTTATTGTGCGAGGACCTACGTTAGAACCTGCGAACACAAGCGTGTTAGTCGAGATGCTTATCACCTGCGCTACTGCGACATGTAAAGTAACGCTGTCCAATATAACACTTAAGATTTATGCAATATGTTTTTGTATTTTGCTTTGCGTTTGAAATTTGTGAAACAGTGATACCTACTATTATGGAATATCTTCTAAAGTAAATTCGAACGAACTACTGAGTGCCGCTGTGTATTAGAATCGATATTTGCTTTCGAGTAGAACAGGCTTTCGAATAGAACTACAGAGTAAGGGCCGAGGTTACATTCGTGCCAAGGAAAGTTGCTATTTAAAATGACTGAAATCGAATGATAATGACGCCCCTATTTTTTAAATCGAAAAAAAACTACAATGAGATAACATTTGGTATATATATTTAGGATTTTCACAAAATTTTGGAAAAGAGGCGTGGCACCGTCCACATTTTCGTAAATAGGTTATAAAATTTCAACTATTAACACCTTAACAGTGAAAAGAAGCACTGAAGATGGCGGATGGCAGGCACCGGTTTATTACAAAACTAAATTTGACAAGGCATGACTGAAAATCGTTTGAATGCTCATCAACAGAACACAAACCCTTCAGAACCCTTAACGATAGAATAACGAAACTTGATACAAGGCCTATATCGGTTGCGAAGAGTACGGTCCTATACCTCACATCTACAGCTGGGTATTTCATGATCGGAACATAAATTTCCAATCTGAAAAATTTTGTTTATTTGCTATATAATATATATTATATACAATCTTCAAAGTTCCCATCCGAGATTTGTTTATAGTTTCGGTATTGCATGGTGTTAACACACTTATAAAGCAAGTAGCTTGTAGACGCATCTTTAAGACGAGTATGACGGAATGGCTATCTCTTTCTTTCGTGACCTTCAATTTCGCATAGGTTGGTTATCGCATCTGTCACCTAGATTGCTCAGGTTGGCCAGAGTGCATGAACGGGAACGTAAGAGTCGGGATTGAGTATGGTCGCGAAACTGAGACTGTATTTACAACGGGTTAGAGGTAAGACGTGACTTTAATCCACATAACACTCTCCAAAACTTGGGAAACATTTTTGAAGTTACAACAAAATAAACAACATTCGAACTAGATTAGCCTAAACTTGATTAATTTATGAAATAAAATAATTAGTTTCCTGACTTATGACACTTTGCTTAGTTGTAATCTGATTAATTTGTTTATTCAAAAAACGGTAATCACAACCTGATTAATCAGAGAATGAAAACTTTGAGCGATTTTCACATTTAACAAGCTCACCAATCTCCGAATTGCACCGATTTAGCAAACGCCAGAATTCATTTATTTATTGGTTAAGACTGGTATTCGAAATAATAAAGATACTATTTTTTTTGAGTAAACAGTAGATAATTACGGAACCTAATTAATCAGAAACTAATTATTTAATCGCCTTGATGAATCAGAAATTGTATTAATTCAAAATTTGTTTAATCGATTAAACGAAAATTCTTATGAAAGAGTAAAGTATTTTTTTATCTTGATAATTATTTTTCGAAGTGGATATATCTACATAGAAATGGGCTTTAGAAATTCAATCAAAATCAATGGCTATTATACAGGGAGCATAAGTTCAGCGTCTCAGAATTTAATTAATTAACTTTTCGACTATTTTCGTGACTATACTGTATAAAAATAACTTATTTGTGTACACAAACACACGCATGACATACTCGTCCCTTGATGACACACAACAACTTGATCCGCGTATGTATTGGCTTAGCGTAAACACTTAGTTGGTGTTTCAACATTTTCCACAATGATTAAGAAACTCAGCATTGACAGTATAGTAATGAATAAATTTTTGTTTGTTTTTATTATTGCTATTTTCTATGCACTTCAGTAAAATATATTATCTAGGTATTGGCGCTTCTAAAATTATATATTAATTGAGAGCTTCTCACAACTAAAACACTAAAAAGGAAAATTTTAATTCCATTTGATTGTTAAACATTTTGCTGAGTATTTTGCAACGAATATTTCCGTACACGACGACGTTCTGTCCGCAACTGAGTTCGTCCTGGTAAATTTGATCTCTATCAAGCACAGCACGCCTGCCAAGCAGACACGCAGCCAAGCAAATGTGCATAGACAAGCAGCACAACAAATGAACTACAAACTAATGTTTGCAACCCCGTTATTTTCAGGATGTGATTTTACAATGTTTTGGGCACGGGATTAGTCCTGGGATTTGTGTGTTTCGCTTGAGAAAAAATATTCAACTTCAGAATAAATAAAAAATAATGGGCGATTCTGACAGTATTATAGTTATGAAACGGCATCCTTATTTTATACTAGAAAATCGAAGATACAGTTTTGTAGAGCACCAAACTCTAGTAATCATAATGTGTAAATTTTTAAGTTTATAAAAATTGTCCAGAGTTTTTAGAATTGTTTTAACCCAATTTTTCTCCAGCGGCGCCGTGGTGTGAAGGTAGTGTTGCCGGCCTACCACACCGAAGGTCCATGGTTCGAGCCCTGGTACAGGTAACATCAAAAGTGATTTAAAAAAAAAAAAGTTTTTCAAAACGGGGTCGCCCCTCGGCAGTGGTTTGGCAAACTCTCCGAGTGTATTTCTGCCATGACAGGCTTCTCAGCAAAAATTCGTCTCCTTTGTAGATGCCGTTCGGAGTCGGCAAAAAACTGTAGGTCCCACCAATTTGTAGGGAAAAATTCAAATCGGCACACCACAAATTGGAAGAGAAGCTTGGCGCAAAAATCTCTTAGGAGGTTTATGATGATATACCTGTTGTATATCGCGCCATAGAGAACGCATAAAAAATGTTTATTTTTATATGAAAAAACCCGAAAGATGACTACAGAAAAGTCATTCTAAAAGCTCAATGTGAGCTTTCATTCTAAAAGCTCAATGACCTTAAAATTTATACTTTATTATACTATATTTTGATGGACTGCAAAACTATATTGCGACGGCTGAGCGAAAGAGCACGCTATTTCAAAATATTTTTAAAAAATGCCCTACTTCAGAATATTTTTCAATAACGCTCTATTTCAAAATTCGTTTGTAGAACGTCCTATCTAAAAAAAAGTTTCAAAAACGCCCTATCAGCATGAAAGTTCATTACATTTTCAGCTGAGATAGGGATCGAATTTTGTAATAGGGCGTTGTTGAAAAAAAAAAAAATTCAAGGTGGGGCGTTCTTTAAAAATATGTTGAAATAGGGTGACCTAGCCATCGATTTTTGGTTTTCTGACTGAAAATATTTTAAAATTATCAAAACAACTCTTTTTGATTTTTTTTTAACAATCGTAAAAAATATGATTTTTTTATTATTTATATTAATTGGAAAATAATCATTAAAAATTTGAAGTAATGGTAAACAATCATTAATTGGCTTCTCAAGCCGGTAATCATTACGATTAGTAATCATTATTTAACAGGTCTGATTTAAATTAAATTAATTAAATTTGAATTCTATTAAAAGAAATATTTAAAATGGTTGGTTAAAAATGTAAACTATGGTTATGAAGCTTTATAAAGCTTTTTAAAATAAAATTTGCCAACAAATGTATTCTGTATGTAGAATAGCAATTTTGTGTTTTTTTTTTTTCATTTAATAAAATAAATAAAAAATTTGCTTGAAATTTATTTTTAAAAAGCTTTATAAAGCTGCATTGTATGTCCTTTCTATAATCCCTGGCTTTTCGGGACCTTAGAAAGTACGGTGTGCCGGTATCGGCATGTCTACCAACCATGGAACTACCCTATGGTTGAGTAAAAAATATTTAGTAATCGATGTTCATTGTATTTAGTATATACGAATTACAAATAGCTCGGTATGCGCTGGACTTTGTGGCGTCTACTATTGTTGTGACTTAGTCATTTAGGTAAATTTGTTGTTGTGTCCTTAATATTGCGTTAGTCTTGGTATGGGAAATACTTTACCATTCCAACTTTGAAACATCAAAACCTTGTTTGTTTCTAGTTGTTTTTGGCAGTTCACGTACAAAGATATTAAAGAGAAAATGTCAACAATGCTTACGTTGCTGGCATTTAATTGTCGTTTTAGATTGTTTGTCTGGTTTTTATTGTGTCAAAGTAAGATATTAGACACCTTTCATGTGGTATGTGTGTGCACTTCCATACTTGAATTCAGATGCATTTTTCTGCAAGATAACAAATGACCCTTAATGACGGTGGTTGACTGCATTTCATTTCGCTTTTGGCCATGATGGCATTGTGATATTGAAGCAACCTAACTATTATTGAAGATATTTTCAATATATAAAGTGCCAATATCTTCAAAATTATTAAGGACATTGCTGCGCATACATAATACTCTCATTTCTTGGAGTTTTATCCTTGCTCATTGCATGATGCAAACCCGATTTGAATAATTGTAGGTCCCACGAAATGAAAATTGCAGGCAGGGGTACTGTTTAGATATATTCAGCAAAATCGAATGGCGATACGAACACCAAAGGAAAAAAGCTGGCACCGTTGTTTTTAATGTTTGAACCCCTGTAACCGTAACATTTTTTCGCATAAAACGGCAAATGGGATTTTCAGAGCGAACTTTTGTCTCCTTGTTAATTATTGAATGTGAATAAGAAATCCGATATTCTAAACGAGGATGATGTATTCTAGTTTTCTTTTATCCGACTATAACGAAGTGAGAATGACAATATCTTGCAAAGCTGTTCAACCTCAATTCTCTTGTTGGTTCCAAATCTTGTCAGTTTTTGTGGAAGGAGATGACTGCGGGGTTTTATGGCAAGACAGACAAAATCATTTGTACGGTAAGTGCTAACGTGTGAGTGAAGAAGTTGCAACCGCTTCCGAAAGTATCGCGCACAGGACGTCCACAGAGTGAATTGAAATTTGAATGCATTCAGCACTTTACTAACCACTCGAGGTTACTGATAGTGAAGTTCTATTACCACTAAAATTTTATTTTTGAGGGAAACTGCATTTAGACGGCTGAGTATAAATATTTTTAAAAACCGGTCTATCTCAGAATTAGTTTCAAAAACACCTGCTGCGATATGACGTTTTTGAATCCAATTTTAAAATATAGAGGTAGGGCTTTTTCAAAAATATTCACTAAATATTTTATTTTAGTGAAACTTACTATCAATTATCATTCAATGTCGATTGTTAGTGGAAATTAATTTTCGTAAGTTTGGATAATTATTATTATTCTATTATTAATGTTGATTTTTTTTTAAGGAAAAAGTTAAAATAAATTTTCATTTGTAGTTAATTTTTTTTGAAGTTCCAATACCATTCAGATTTATATTTAGCAGAAGTTTGTCTGCGTTATCATTACGAAAACTCACACACATTTCAATTCAAAAATTTTCAGCGAATTTGAATGTTTGTTTTAATGCTTCGAATCCTGAAATAAATTCAAACGGGTTTTAGTGGAAATGTGTGTAAGTATCCACTAATGCTAATACAGATAAATATACAATAATTATAATATAAATGTGAGTAGCAATGGAGATCAAATTTTAATAGCTAAATTTTAGTGCAAATCAAAGTGAAACTCAACTCAAAATCAACGTTGAGTGATAATTGAAGAGTATTTTCAGTAAAATGAAAATTTGAGTGATAATGGAGAAAGCAGTATCAGTCAGCAATTATTCGTAAAGGAATTTTTATTTAATATTTACTGATAATGGAAACTGCGTTAAATAAATATTCAGGATTGATGTATATTGGAACGATTTTTCGTCATCCCTTGTCAAATTTGGTTTTGAGACAAACCGGTTTCGGCGTTGTGCCATCATCAGTGTCGATTTTCGTTCTGATCTGTTGTGGTCGTTTGTCTTGTATTTATAGTAGGTAGCAGGTAACGTCAGCATGGGTGTCTGTTTGTGTACGTGTGTGCATGTGTTGTGTGTGTACATTCGGAAACGGGGGTGGTTTGCATCGATCGGTTTTTTTGTGCTTGACTGAGGCAGGTAAAAGTTGGTGATTTTTGTTGTTTGACCTTTTTTGCTTGTTTGTTGTTTTTGATCTTTTGCTGTTTTGTGCTTATTTGTCGGTGCGTGTGTGTTTGTTGTACCTGAGTGGTTGCTTTGTTTTTTGTAAACCAATTTTAAAGGTTCGAATATTGTGTCGGAAACAGTGTTTGTCTGTTCGTTTATTATTCTACCGTCGAATGTTTTTTGTTTGTAGATTTCCATGTTTTCGAGTACGTTCAGACGTCTGCCTTTTGCTTGTACATGTAGGACCTTGACTGTTTTTTTGATGTTTCCGGGGGGGCATTTATTCTCCGCCATGTGATTCGCAAAGTTGGACTCTGGTATGATGGTTGGATTCCGTATCTTTTTGTTGTAATCTCTAATGTGTTCTCTGAACCTCGTTCTTACTTGTCGTCCGGTTTGTCCTATGTAACTGTGCTGGCATTCACAAGTGAGCTTGTATACACCATGGCTGCTAAATGGATCTTCTGAGTTAGGTTTGGTTCTTAGGTTCTATTCAGGACTCTAAGCCTAATTTATGCCAACCAGCTAGGTTTGAAGTAAATACACTCGTCTCACTTTTCGCCCACTTTCCGTTAGCTAGTTGTGGCCCTATCGCGGTGTTAATAAATTAAGTACCGCCGAAAACAATAAAAAACAACTCAACCTCGTTGAAGGGTGAAAGAAATTCCAATGAAAATTTTAGTTTTTACCGAATCGCAGACACAAAAGGAAATACTAAATTATATACTCGCATATTTCTACGTATTACTCATATTTCTTTGACGTGCATGTCCAATGCCGTTACAAAATATACAACAACAAAATAACGAATAAAGAAGAAATCAACTGTTATTAAGATTTGACAACACAAATTGTAAGGGGCGCCTTTAACGAAAGCGAACTACTCAAACTCTATAAAAATGCAATCAATGTTATTACAGAAACATATATGTATATATGCAGATTAGACAGTTTCAGAAAAAAAAATATTTTTTTGTCTACCAAACAGAGGAAAAGGTGCTGTAGAACGACCAGAAATCTTACATTAAGAAGATTAAAGACACAACCACATTCCGGTCACATAGAAGAGTATCCTTTTCCAAGACGCATCACGCCTATCTGAGGGGGAACTCAATATGAAGTGGTGCGAATAGTGTGCCCTTTCAAGAAACAGAATTAACATAAAAAGAAATTTCAAAGTTTACACAGAGTTCCGCCCATTACACTTGAAAAAAATGGTCATCAAAATCTGAAAATACTCAACACCCTTGACAAAAAAAAAGTTCTGAAAATTCAGCGAGTTCGAAATTGCACAATGTTATACTTCAATTGATTGGTCTACAAAACTGCGTACTCGACAATTTTTTGGAAATTCTGCCAAAAAATTTGCAGTTTTTAATGTACTTTTTGTAAACTTTGAAATTTCTTTTTATGTTATTTTTGTTATGGAATTCGCTATATTTTAAATGAAAACTAAAAATATTACAGCTTCTTCTTATTTCGTCGAACGATATACAATTTAATTTCACTACACGACTAAAAATGTGACCCTAAATCTTAAACCATTCGTCCGTTTAAGCAATTTTTTAAACGTTTTTATAATAAATTCCAAACCGTTTAGTTACCTACACCAATTTTGAATTTATTGCGAATAAGACTTAAAACTGAACTGAAAAAGCGTCTAAAATTTTTTTCATTTCTGTCCATTTATTTCTGAAAGCTTTTTCAAGTCATTGAATTTTTGTCATTAGTTTTGTGTGCGCCGGAGCTTAGTGGGTAGAGCAGGCACAATTTAAATTCTAAACCAAATTTCGTTTGGACATACGTATATGCCCAAAAAAGTTTTAAATTTAGGCTAAAATTTTGAGCCGTGTACTATTATTGTGAACATAATTGTAGATATAGATTTGATGCTTTACTGATCCGCGGTTCCACGCCCATTTTCAAAAATGAATATTTTTTTCAGTTCTTCTTACAACAACGCTTTGGAAGTGATACACAATTTATAAAATTGTTTTTTCACAAAGAGATTGCCTATTATATTTTTGCATAAAGATTTTACAAAATATATTTGTGTTCTTAAAAATATTAGATACATAAAAAGTGGGCGTGGCTATCATCCCATTTCGTCTATATATGTAATAGCGATGGGGCTAAGTCCCAGGACACCCGCATACCAAATTTCAATAATATAGCTTTAAATTTGCTCAATTTATCGGGATCTATGCTCTCAGCTGCATAGAATAATGCAAATTTTAAAACGGTCTAATGTGCACATACAAACACAGAGTAGTAAGAAAATGTAAAATAATACAAATAATAAGCGCTGTCAGACAAATAGTCAGCATGGTAACGAGTAACAATAAACAGCCTTGTACAGTTCACCATTTCTTTCAGGATGCGTGTCCAACAATGCACATGTGTCCAAACAAATGCACGAAATAACAAAATGCTACTGTGGGTAAGAGCTGAACTACAGGGCGTATGAGTAACATTCACATATCAAGCGCATTTTTACTGAATACATACTAGATACATACAAACATATTTTATACATTTCTTATACGTTTCCTCATATCTATATACATATATACATACAATGCCCATGACTTGTAAATAATGGCTAGGATTGTTTGTTTCCTTCAACATAGTTTATCCCGCTACCTTTACAAGTTTTTATTTATAGAATTTTCACGACATGAACGCCCTCATTGGCTTCCCCAGCGCATGGACAAGTGATAGTCGCAGTCTGATTACAATGTACAGGACACGCAGCAAGTTTTTCTCACCTGCAAACATGCTGACCACAACAAGAGAGGACATACTACATATGCGACCAGAGCTGAGCAATAAGCATTTCGATTACAAAACGATTAGAGGAATATCCATTTCAAATAAGCATTGGAGCTACAGCTATAATAGTTTGAACATAAATTGTAAACTTAAATTGACGATAACAGTAATAACAAGTATAGTAATTAAAAAAAAATAATTGTTAGTACAGTAATTAAAGTTATAGTAATTGAAAAAAATTTACCTACAACTGAAGTAATTGTTAGCGATTACAGTACCTACAGCTACAGCAATTTAAACAAATGTTAATTGCAATTGAAGTAGTAGTTATAGTAATTGAAAAAAAGTTGAATTAGAGTTTAAGTATTACGGTAATTACAGCTTTGTAATTGAAAAAAATGTTTTACAATTCAAGTAAAAGTAAACCTAAAAAAATAACAGTTTTAGTAATTAATAAAATGTTAATTACAACTGAAGTATTTGTAAACCTAAATTAACGATTACAGTCATTACAGTTACAGTAATTAAAAAAAATCAAGTAATTTTAAACATGGCAATGGTAATTTAAATGTTTGTAAAACTTATGTTTACATTTTTTTTAAATTATGATTACAGTAAGTTTCAAAAATTTGGAGTTACAATTACTGTAATTGTAATAGCAGACACCTAAATTAAATTCAAGCAAATATAATTAAACCTATTTTGGTTGATTCCTTATCGCCCAGCTCTGGCTATAATACACAATTTCCCATTACGAAAACATTTACGCTTCAACGGAATTTATATTTCTAAGTAGGCCTTGAATTAAATAACAGAAAATATTATAATTCACTGTTTCCATGTCCTTCCTATGTATCTTTATAAAATCGTAAAATGGAAGTGGGTTGGAAATGGAAGTTCCGAACTTGAGTTGTAATATTTTGAATATGAATTGTACGATACAGCCCTGACACTATAGTCATAACCAGACCATATACTTAACCGTATCTATTGTCATCAATTATTGGTGTCTTAACCTAAATAAGATGTTAATTTTATGAAAAGATAAATGCTAAAAATTACCAATACAATGTAGAGCCAATAACTCACTAAATCAAATCGTTGCGATGCTAAAGTTAAAAGTTCCGAAAAATTTATAAATTTGCCAACTTAAAAACCAATAGGTTATGGATATGGCGGCAATGAAAAATTCAATTGATTAGCTATGGTATGATTTTGACTATGGCTCTTTAGTAAGACACCATTAATCGATTACATTAATTTTCATAAGGTTAGTCGAATCACCTGTTTTATATGGATATGCTGGCACCATTGACTGACTGGCAATTTCGGACGGTGAGAGTGCCTTATATACCCTCTCTGTTTATTATGCTCTCAGTAGTGAAAGAACCGAGTAACTTCTGGCGATTCCTGACTCGTATTGACTTATTTTCGATACGTCTGTAAAATCGCCTAGAACGTATGAATCGAATATTTCAGAACCCGGAGACAAGGCAACATTGAGGGAAAAGTGACAAATGGATAGAGATTTTTTAGAAATTTTCACCATATTTGAAACACATATTACCTATTGAAAAAGGAAGAGATTCACATCGATTGGATTGATATTGAAAATATTTATTACTAACATAAAATTCAATACATCCATAAGAGCCGATTTACACGATTCAAGTTTTGTATTCAACTCTGCCGCGACATAGGCGAAGCGCGTGGGAAGAGAGGGGTCAAGTTTTTCTAACTATCACATTCTCTCTCCCTTGTATGTCGTTTTTTCTTTCACAATTACTTCTAAGAAAAATTGACATATGTCAAAGCGAATAGAAAAGAGAACGCAAGCATAATTGAATTCAACAATTTCCTCGTGTAAAACGGCACTAAGAAGATATATAATTCGACGAAAAAAATCGACTGCCAAATTTTGATTTTCTCAGCTCTATCTTTCGAAACCAGGCCGTTAAGCAAATCGCTAACAAATACAATCAACCAAAACTTAACCTAACCTAACTTTTTGTGCGTGGCGAATTTACTTAAAGCATATTTTTTTTAGTAAGCACGCACAAACATTCAAACTTATTTGCATAGAAATTAATTAAATTGAATCGAAAAGAAAATAAATTACATAATTGAACGAAATACAATGAGTGAATGAATATCGCGTGACGTGGCATGTTTACTGTCTATTGGCATTGGGCTGATGGCGTCTACTGGTTGGCGTCAAGACAATGTACTGCAACCAGTGTGACCAGGTGATAGAAAAAAAGAGGCTAAATCGGCAAAAAAAAAGGTTAGAAAAAGCTAAAATTAAGAAAAAAAAGAAGCTAAAAAAAAGTCAGAAATTTCTTTACGAAATCCATTTCAAAATTTTTATTTTCGTTTAAACTATTTGTATATAAAGCTGTAGACATAAAGGAACTATTCTGGTTTCAACACATCAGGCACATTTTCCTTGACTAGGAATTTTTTCAAGAAATACATACTATAGCAAAATCACTACAAACTAATTAATTATATAATATTTTCTTCGTCTGATGAATCAGATGAGCTTGAGTCTGCGTACAAAGTTTGTGTATTTATTATAGAGATGAGCTCATGGGTAATTTCAAAATCAATGCAACATTCAGATAAGCGTTTTAACGAACATCTAATATTAAGCAGCAAATTAAGCATTTTAATTTTGAATGTGTTCCTTAACTTAGTTTTTAAAATGTTCATGGCACTGAAAATTCTTTCAACCTCCGCATTACAGAAGGGTAATGCCAAAAAGTTAAATACGAATTCGTTCAGTTCTAAAAAGGAGTTCGTTCAATGAATTTTTATGTATTATCTTTTGTAAAGAGTTCATGTTATCAGGTAGGCGATGTCGCATTTGGGTTATCAACTGCATTCAAAATAGTTGACAATTTTTAAAAATATTTTTCTGTATTTCGTCATCAATACTACCTTCATTTAAATTTAATTTTATATTAAAAATATGGTGTTGGAGTAAAGAACAAAAAAAAGGCTAAATCTAGCCTCGAAAAGGCTAACCTGGTCACACTGCCTGCAAGAACTAACTAAGCAAACGAAAAATTAGAAAGCTGCCTGCCAACAATCTTTAAGAGTCAAAACTTAAGACAACGACAACAGCCAAAACGGTGAGAGCAACAATCGAAAATATGCAAGAGCGACACAGGAGCAAGAACAAAGAGTACTAAGAAAGAAAAAAATATAAATAATTCAGTGGCGATAGGTGGCGCCAGAAATACTGAATGCACCGTGTTGACGAAGCTGTAGAATCGGTGGGTGTTTGCTCTCTACCGTATGGCGTTTAGTTAGCAAGCGTGTTGGTGTTGGTTATATAAGTTTGGCAGCAAGTAGATTGAAAGGGAAAACAGCGAATGCCATCGTGACTGCGACATTTTGAAATAAACTTAACCTCTCTTCACTAATACTGAAGCTAAATAAATCGATGAGAAGGCGACATTGTGGTGTGTGGTTAATAGTTGACTGGCGTCGAGAATACTGACGAATGCGTTGATAATAACGGAAATGTTCTACTTATGTACGATATATACATACAAACACATGTACAAAATTTATATAACGTGATAGAATCGTTATTAAGAGGTAAGTGGGAGATTTTAAGATAACGACCGGATGTGCATGTGTGGGTGCGACCGCAAAACAGAAACTTGGCGTGATATTGGGATACAGACGTAGATTACCATTCAATGTTGACAAAACATAATTGTATGATCAAAGTTTGTTGGCACTACACTGTGTGACAAGTGCAAATATATTCCTTTTGAGGCATAGCACAAGTTGTAAAGCACCTACAGCACATCGGTAATTGCCCTCGTCGAGAGAGGACTTAGTCCGTTGAATCTCTTGAGACGAAGCCCCTTGTACAGGGTGGCGCAAAAGTAATCCTCCTATCAGAAAATGCTATAAATTTTGCGATTGGCCCCTAAAGTCAGTTCTGTTTTGACATTTGTGTAGTAAACACATGCGAAATACACGTTAATAAACAATGTTACGCTACACTGCTCCAGAACGCGGAATATTGCTGACTATTGACAAATGTCAATACAGAACTGACTTTAGGGGCCAATCGCAAAATGTATAGCATTTTCAGATAGGAGGATTACTTTTGCGCTACCCTGTATAATTCTAGGTGGTAATGGAGATTAAGTGGAATTAAAATACAATTTTAGAACTCATAACAGTCAAGATCCACTCAACCGACGTTGACTGATAATGGAAGAGTAGTTTCACTTAAATAAAATTTTGAATAAAAAACTGGAAAAAGCATTATTATTTTTAGTGGAATTTCTTTTCATTCAACACTCAAATATTTATTCAATGCTTATTTACTAGTAATGTGTAATCTGTGTAGTCAAAACATGTACCATATATATAACTATTGCAAATAAAGTCGAAATCTCGTAACTCGAACTTCTATTACTCGAACGAAAACGGTTGGCAGTAGCATTAAGAGAGTATTTTACCTACAAATTTTCTTTCGTAACTCCAACTTCCATAACTCGAAAGAAAATCCATACATAGCAATTCTCTAACTCGAAGTAAGGCATATTTTGTTTTTGAATTTTGTTTCATATATCGGGGAAATCGCTTGTTGTAAATGAAATGCTTTCTTTTGAATTTTAAGTCAGTTTAACGTCAGTCGCACTTGTTGTCAGGTCTAAAGTAAATGCAAGTTGTTCATTATAATGGCTACTACACGCATTTTAAAATGCTTGTCGATTGAAGAAAAATATAAGCTAATCACAGAATGGAAGGCGGGTTAACGGAAAACAAGCTGCTGAAAGATATGGTAGCTAGTACAGTATCCAAAATGTTTAAAAATAAGGAGTCAAATATCAATGTTCTCGAAATAGGAAAACCTATATGTAGTCAAAGGATTAAACCCCCAAAATATGAGAATATCGACAAAGCAGTTCTCGATTGGTTCACAGCAACACAAAATGCAAACATGCCTATATCTGGAGCAAAATTAAGGGATAAGGCAATGGAGTTCGCCAAGTGTTTGGGTAGGCTTGATAAATGGAAGCAGAGGTATCGAACAAAACATCCATTCGGCAAAACAGTCAATAAAATAATTTGTGAACTTTTCTAATTCTGTATATGGTGTGGGCTATAAAAAAAGCGTGTGGTGAAGGAAATTCGGTTAGTGAAGTAGCCTGCGAAAAATAGATAAAAGATGTTTTGTCGAATTTATTACAAAAGTATTGCGAACGGGATATTTTTAATGCTAATAAAACAGGATGGTTTTTTACATGCTTGCCGGACAAAACATTGACTTTTAAAAAACAGCAATGTCACGGAGGTAAAAGAGCAAGCAGCTAATATGGATGGTTCGTAAAAACTTAAAATTCTACTGATTGGAAAAAGTGCAAAACCTCGGTGCTTTCGTGGTGTTAAGTCGATTCCCATAGATTATAAACTTTTTGAAAAATGGTTTCTCAAATTGGAAAAATTTTACTGTTTATCGATAATTGTGCAGCTCATCCTAGTTCAAAACAAACTAAAAGCTATTGAATTTGCATTTTTCCCACCGAATATGACCGCTCAATTGCAACCGCTTGATCGAGGAGTAATTCAAAATTTGACAAACAAATGACACTAAGGCTTTGAGCACCCTGGTGTCCTTTTTTGCTGAAAATAATAAAAAATTCGTAAATTTTCAGTCATTAATTTCAGAATATTCAACTTCGTTCTAACTTCCTTTTATATTTTGTTTAAGAATATCCCTCATATTTATAAAAAATAAAATTGGTTTAAAAAGCTCTTATAATTCAAAATTTGTATGGAAATGTCATTTTAAAATAAACCAATTTTATTTTTTACTGAATATGGGGGTATGTATTTAAAATAAAAAATACCATTCATTATTTTAAAAATACATACATGTGTGCATTTGACTTTTTTCTACTAAGACGAAGCAAATCTATAACTCGATTTCTCCGTAAGTCGAATATATTTATATTTTTTTTTATATTTATTTTTTTTGTAACACAGTGATATTTACGCATAAACAATGACCTCTGCACACAAACACATTCACACATCCAGGCCTACACATATATATTGTACAATTGACGCATTGCATATCCGTGGTGGCGACGTTTTTCTAAATAAATTTCGTTGTGATACCAGCAGACTTTTACTCTTGTTGGTTAGTTGTTGGCTTTGGTGAACACCCTCTTTGCGCTGAGTCAACGGGTGTTCTGACGCTACTTGCTAATTAATTAATAATCGTCATGCTCTTATTTAATGACAACCATACATATTTATGTAGGTATTTATAGAATTTTATTTTGCGACCGTTGCAGTCTTGTTACCTGCAAAAAAAAATAGTTTGTATGCACCAAATATTTGTTTTCAAGGCTAAGAGAGACCGAAGAGCGGCCTTGCTGCTCAAATGCTGTTGTCATTGCGTATTAGGCAACATAAGAAAAATAAAAATCAGTTAAAGACTCCTCCGAGATATGAATGCCGCAAAGAGGCCACAGGCAATCTTGACTTCCCAGCCATTTCTAAGCTGCAATCTACGTTGACAGAACAAAACTCTAAAGCAAAAAATTTCTAAAAACCGTTATTTTCATAAATAACCTCATAAGCATTTTTTTTAATTATTAATTTTTATAACTTTTTTGTACCGCAGAACTAACCAACCCCTTGAACTTATAGATTTGGCTTCTCCAGTTCCTAGTACGGTTGTCCGAGCAACGTCGAAGAACGCCCCTTCAAAAAATGTCCACTAGGAAAAACCAGGAAATTCCAACTATTGCAATGGAGTCTGAACCAATCGTTGGTAAGCTGGTTGTGGTTCCTCGCAAAAAATCTATTTTTGTGTCTAGGTTCCATCCAGACACTACCGAGGATGATTTGTTGTACCATATTTCTTCTAAAGTTAAAGATCAAGGCGTAACTGTTAGAAAATTTAATTTCACATATCAAAGAAGTATGTCTTCGTTTAAGATTGATGTATCTGGAAAAGATTTCGATACTCTTTTGGACAGCTCTTTTTGGCCTCCCGGGGCTCTTGTGCGGGAGTTTGAATACAGACCGAATAGGAATGTTCAAAATGTAGCGAAAATTTCTCGTAAACACGTTGAGTCAAAAAACTAAGCACTAAATCCGTGAATATCTTTTATCAAAATGTCAGAGGTCTAAATACCAAATTAACTGATCTCTTTTTGAAATCTTTTCATTGTAATTATAACGTAATTGCTTTTACCGAAACTTGGCTAAAACCTCATGTTTTCAATTCAGAGTTTTTATGTAATGAATATCAAGTATATAGAAATGATCGCTTGAACAGAGTCGGGGGTGGTGTTCTACTTGCCGTTCATTCCTCCATCCCTTCAGAAGAGGTTAATATTCCTAACATCGATTTCATTGAGTTCAAATGCATCCGCCTTCAACTAGACAACGTCTCTATGTACTTATATGTTTGCTACATCCCTCCAGCATCAGATTTTTCAGTCTACATGCAACATGTCTCTCTGCTCAAAACTCTCTGCTCAAAACTGTTAACCTTATGACTAAAGCTTCAGATTCAATTATTGTTTTGGGTGATTTTAACTTACCTCATATATCGTGGAACATATCTGATGGTAACATTATTCCAAATCCGTCCAAACTGGGGTTCAATGACTTTTTAGATGGAATTTCCGATCTTTGCCTTAATCAAATAAATGTTACCGCTAACAAGTTTGGGAAAGTCTTAGATTTAGTGTATGTTAATGATATAAACCAATTTTCTGTAAATCGTTGTGATCCGTTGGTTTTACCAGAAGATCTTTACCACCCTTCTATGGAAATAGTCTACGAAACCATAAGTAATGGCCAAGGCACTCAATGCTACTCATTTAGTAGCTTTGATTATAACTTTTCCAAAGCAAACTACAAGAAATTAAATAAAGAACTGTCTAAATTAACTTGGCCTGAATTTGGTTGTGATATCGATCTAAACGTCTCACATTTCAATCACACTATTTACTGCCTATTTGAGAAGTTTATTCCTAAACGTAAAGTAACTTATGATCATCCCACGCAAGCTTGGTTTACTAAAGAGCTTAAGGCTCTTAAAAATAGGAAAACGCGATCATTTAATTTATATAAGAAATCCGGATTAAATAAACATTACCTACTGTATTCCATTCTACGTCAGAAGTACATAGATTTAAATAAAAAGTGCTATAAAGCTTATATCTCTAAAACGAAAAGAGACTTTATTCTCAATCCTAAGTCATTTTATGGTTTCGTAAATTCTAAACGTAAAGTATCAGGGTTTCCCTCAGCCATGAAATATCAAGACATTATATCTAGCGATAATCAATGTATCGCAAATTTTTTTGCTCAATTTTCCACTTCTAACTATTCTGCTGTCACCAATTCAAACTTTCAAAACTATCCCTATAAGCTACACGGGACAAATTCAATTAATTCACCAATTATATGCGCCAAAGATGTTCTAATTTACCTTAAAACCTTAAAAGAATCTTTTAAATATGGTCCTGATAGGGTTCCTACATGTTTCTTGAAAAAGTGTGCGAACCATATTTACCAACCCCTTACCAATTTGTTCAATCTATCAATAAAGTGTGGTGTTTTTCCAACTGCGTGGAAAGAATCGTTTCTTCTACCGCTTCATAAAAGCGGGAGTAGGTCTTCTATAGAGAACTATCGTGGCATCGCAAAGCTTTCTGCCATCCCAAAATTGTTTGAAGCTATTGTTACAAATCAACTTACGGGCCCGATCTCTACTTTGATAGCTGACTGCCAACACGGGTTCAGTAAGGGAAAGTCCACAGTTACGAATTTACTTGAGTTTACCAGTCATGTCTCAAATGGCTTTAGAAAAAATCTGCAAACCGACGTTATTTATACGGATTTCAGCAAAGCTTTTGACAAAGTGTGCCACTCATTACTTATTCATAAACTCGATCAGTTGGGCTTCCAGCCGGGTCTCAATCGCTGGATCTCTTCTTACCTTAGTGACAGGACACAAAGAGTAATGTTTAAAAATTTAGTATCCGATGTCATTTATGTCTCTTCGGGGGTTCCTCAAGGAAGCCATCTTGGCCCGATTCTGTTCTTGTTGTTTATAAATGATATTTCTACAATAATCAAATTTTCAAAAATGTTAATGTATGCCGACGACGTAAAGCTTTTCATGTCATTCGCGTCATTTGAAGATAGAAATAAGCTACAATCAGATCTAGATGCACTAGTTACTTGGTGCGATTTAAATTATATGCCACTTAACCTTAAAAAATGTAAACACATGGGTTTTTCGCGTGGAATTTCTCAGCCGGCTTCCTATACAATTAAAAATTATAGTCTTGAGCAAGTGTATGATTTTGTTGACCTGGGGGTTACTATGGACTATAAACTCAGTTTCAACCGCCATATTAATACAACAGTCAATAAGGCTAGAGGTGTCCTAGCATTCGTTAAACGATGGTCTAAAGAATTTAGCGACCCTTATGTAACTAAAGCCCTCTTCACTACATTAGTCAGACCGATACTTGAATATGGTTCTATAATTTGGAACCCGCGTTACCAGGTTCATGTAGATCGCCTTGAATCAGTTCAAAAACAATTTTTACTATTTGCCTTAAGAGATTTTCATTGGGATCCCTCGTACAATCTGCCACCCTATACGAATCGTTTAAAACTCATTAATCTACACACACTTTCTAGTCGGAGGGAAATGCTTGGAATTATTTTTATGATTAAATTGCTAAATGGTTCACTATCCAGCCCATTTCTTCTAAGTGAAGTGAACTTCAATGTACCGTTTCGTCCTTCAAGGCATTTTAAACCTCTAGTCTTAAAACAGTGCCGAACCAATTTTCAGTTAAATGAGCCTTTTCGCTGTTTGTGTCAAGATTATAACTCTCTTTCTGGTAGATTTGATATTTCAGACTCGCTTTTCAGCATAAAAAAATCAATTCTTTCTGTCCTAAATTCACAGCTACTAATTGTTTTTTATTCTTTGACTTCTATTTTAACTTTTAACAATAATTTTATTCTGTTAACTAGTTATTTCTTAATGTATAATCTATCCTATATCTACTTTACTTAGCTGATGAGGTTTTCTCTGTAGCTGAGCAGTTTTAGATCTCGACGATTAACAAACCAAAGCCTTTCAACGACTCGGCACGAACGAATAATCCGCGCGTTATGCGGATGCGCCCCTCGCGCCGGTCGGGCGGGATATGGTGGGTAATCCGTTGGGAATTATTATTATTATAAAAACCTAGGCTATCAAATGTTAAAAAGTGGAAGTAGCTTATCACCGCTCTCGTGCCCTAGGAGACATGTAACACTCACAGCACTAACTCTTGATACTGTCCAGTTTTTAGCACCGCTTCATTTTCACTTAAGCTTTGGTTTTCTCGGAAAGCTATTAAAATTGAGTAATTTACATATTTTTGTAAAATGAACAGACCCTAAAACCAACAACAAAATAAATTGAGTAATTTAAATATGTATAATTTTTAGGGTTTTGGGTTTGCGAACCATGAAACTTTACAGTTACTTACACACATACGCAAAGTTGAAGGCCATAATTTTATAATGGAAGCGTGTGAAATGACTAAGCTTTATCATGGAAAGAAAGGAATTAATTAAATAGAATAGGTATTTGTACACGTGCCACTTGGTGGCAACAAAAAGCGCGATGAAAATAAACTATACGGGGGTCCCAACGAAAGTATGCTTGGTATAAAATCAAAAATATGAAATGAATGCCATTTGCATACAGAATTATAGCACAGTCTCTACAGTCAATTCCTTCCGTGGATATAAAAGTCAAGTTTCTTTTCCGTTTTGTGGATTTCTGCGTCTAGTTTTTTCCTACAAATTGGGAGCTATGTGCATTTAAAGGCCACTCCGAACGGCATTTGCCAAGGCAGATAGGTTTTAGCTGACAAGTTATTTCATAGTTGAAATACCCTTAACATTTTGATTGACACTGTTCCGACACTTGAACCAGCAGCGGAATTCCAGATATCGCCATGGCTTACATGCTAAAATATGCCAAAGTGCCTAAGCAAATGAATTCAGAATATTAGCACTGGCAGTTGTAGTTTTGATTCCTTACGAGCCACAAATAACCAGAAGTAGTCAAGAATAGACAGAGATTACAAGGAGTCAATCTCTTACTTTTTTACTGATGGATCCCTTTTTTACTGCGAATAATCGGTTAATAATAAAAATAGATTGAGGTCACTACGTCAGTGCTTCAAAAAGATAGTTCATGCCCTCACATAGCACGTTATAAAAGCTTTCCTTCCAAAAAGAATTAAGTAAAATGAACCCACAAATGGAGATTTTAGGAGCTTGACGTTCACTGAAATCGCAGAAGTTGCCAAAATGCATTTATAGATTTTTTCCCAGATTCCAATTAGAAGATGAGTTAGGAAACTCATTCGCTTGACGAAGACTGCCCAGACATGATAAGAAATCCAATAACTAAGAAATTATCTGGGATGCACGAAGAAATGTACTGGTTTTGTTGTTGATTCTAGTACAGAGTTCGTCAATGGAGGGGCCATTATCGTGCAGTCATCAGCGTAGGAAACAATGGAGACTTCCACTGGTGAGGGAGGGGAATCTCGAAATATAGAAATTAAACAAAAGGGGAGAGAGAAAACCACCTTGAGACACCCCTTGTTTTATTCTTCGTGGCCTAGATTTCTTGTTTCTGTAATTAGCGGTCCACCTTTTAAGGCCGGCAGGGAGCGCTGTCTCTTCCAGGTCTCGAAGGAGTGTGGCGTGGTTGACCGTATCAAATGCATTTGATAGATCAAGTGCCACGAGAACCGTCCTATGGTTTGGTGGGTGTTGATTCAAACCATAATTTATCTGTGTTGTAATGGCATTCAAAGCGGATGTAGTGCTGTGAAATTTGCGGAAACCATGTTGGTGATCGGCCAATTTCAGATTTGCAATAAAGTAAGGGAGCAGAATTATCTCTAGTAATTTCGCAACCGGCGAAAGGAGGGATATCGGACGATAAGAATCTCCTTGGTTCGCCGGCTTCCCTGGTTTAAGTAGGGGAACTACAATCGCCTGTTTCCATATCTCAAATATGACGAAAGTAGTTAGAGAGAGGTTGAAAAGAGCCGCTAAATAACTCTGTCCCTCGTGGCCTAGGTGTTTAATCATCTTCATGGCGATTTCGTCGGGTCCGATTGATTTTGAGGGTTTGGTCTTGTTGTTGTTGTTGTAACGACGAAAACACTCCCCGAATGTTTTGGGGAGTGCTGTCGAACTGACAGTCCTTCGCCGGATATGAATCCGGTACGCTCCGGTACTCCCTTGCGGTACTGCCCGACTGTCGTGGTAGCGATTTATGACCAGTGGAACCTTCTAGGTCATGTCATCCCTCCTTCCGTAAAGAAGGAGAGATGGGTAATGAGAGGTGAGAGGCATCATATCCGTAGATCAACCATCGAGTTGCACGTCATTACCTTTGTGCATATTAGTCGCCTCTTACGACCGGTATGCTTACCTCGGGCATATTCCCGAGGGGTAAGGGGTTTGGCCTTCATTATGGCTTCCTTGACCTCTGCGACTGAGACGGCAATAGGCGCAGTGGAGTGTTTGTGCGCACGTCGGAAGACTTTTCCGAAATTGATCGGAGGCAGATGGTGCCTGTGCCTGTATCGGGTGGAAGAGCTAACCGACACTGTGTGTATGTTGCTGAGAGCCTGCCGATGCAACTTTGGATCAAACTACTTTTTTATATGGTGCTATATCGTAGTTCTGACTTCTACTTAATTGTGATAGTATTCAGACGAACTGCACTCATGTGCGATTTTTAAGAATAAATATGAAATTAAATTTGTTTTTGTTTTTTTTTTTTCAGGTCCACTAATGGAACTTATGTTAGCCCATTCGTAAGCACAGGAGTGTGAGAACAAACCCAATAAACGCAAAAACATTGGTTATATCGTATGAAATTCGAGGCTGATTCGCGAAAAAATATCTATCGAAGCCAAGTATCGCCGCCTTAATATTATTAGAGAATTTGCGGCGAATCCGTTGTGCTTATTGGGTATACATGTTGCTTTTGTTCTTAAAAATAAACAATTTAAGGAAGAAATAGGCAAGCGGTCAACAATGTTTTGATTCAGTAAATATTATCGTGATGGATGGAAGTATTACATATGTACATGCATACATGCATAAAAGGTCAAATTTAACTATTATAATTGTGCTCTTCTTATTAAAAACACGCAATCGATAAAAATATATTAAAACAGGCTAGAAACTAAGGATAACAATTTGAACATGAAGTCTACACACATTCATCCAAACAAAATCTTCTACGCATACAATAGAAATTGTAGTGTGATTTTAGGCGCGTTAAAATTTTGGGTCAGTGTCGTGACAACATGAAAGTTCTTAGCACGAAAACACATCAAAGGAATGATATAATGTAAAGAAAGCTATGTAGAAGCGTGTCAATGCCACTCGTGTCATAGGCGTATGCAAAATTTTGCAACCAAATCGTAGAACCTCCAATACGCATGTTAAAAGTCTTTTCAATTTATTCGAAATTACAAACACAACAACCATTTCCGGCAGTTCAGCGAAACAAACTCTTCTAATACCAACATGGGACCTTTTCGATATTGTTGAAACCGCAAGTTTCTTAAAGGTATCTGTAGAAGATATTCAATGACAGTACATACTGTTATAAAAATAACAAAAACGATTTAAACATGAATTTAATTTCAACATGAAGACATCTGCGGGTTAGGAGTTTAGAATATGCCCGAGGCTGCGTAAGATGTGACTAAAATGTATATTCATGACATGACATACTGGTCATACTAAACCATGTACTACTGGGAGTACCGGAGCGTACCGACTTCATTTCCGGCAAAGGACTGTCACTTTCGACAACACTCCCCAAAACCTTCGAAAAGTGTTTTATCGTTAATAACAACATTCCAACATGAACATTTTTAGGCCACACTGCACTTCAACCCTCGTTTGATACATACTTTTAAAGACGATGTAACATACCAGTTTCATTTGTGCGCCCAAGCCGGTAGCAATGCCGAACTTCGCAATGTATGTAAGGAATCAGATCTTGATAGACTGGGTGCTTGGTGCGATCTAAACTATACGCCACTCAATCTTTAAAATGTAAATATGTACATGTGTTTTTCGCGCAGAAATACATAGCCAGCCTCCTACATAATCAGCAATCCGAGTCTTGAACAAGTGCATGATTTTGTGGCGTTGGGAATTACGATGCATTGTAAACTTAGCTTCAATCCCATATAAATGAAGCTGTCAATAAATCTAGGGGTGTTTTATCATTCGTTAAGCGACGGTCAAAAGAATTTAGTGATCCGTACTTAACTAAAGCCCTTTTTACAATGTTAGTAAGATCGATATTAGAATATGGCTCAATTATTTGGAATCCGAACTACCATGTCCACGTTGATAGGATAGAATAGGTTCAAAAACAATTCTTACTTTTCGCTTTAAGAGATCTTTCATGGGATTCCTTGTATAGTTTGCCTCCCTATACCAATCGCTTGAAACTTATTAATCTTCCTACCCTTGCTAGTCGTAGAGAAATGCTCGGAACAATATTTATGATTAAATTATTAAATGGGTTGGTCTCTAGCCAAGTTTTGTTGTTTTAGATCTCGACACTTTAAAAAATTTAGACCTATTTTAGATCTCGACACCGTACAAATACTCTTCTAACAGCAATATCAGTTATCCGTTGGGAATTATTATTATTATTAAAAAAACTGTGGATTTCTATACTTCACAGACGCCCCCGAACTAGACAGATAATAGGCGATCCATATTTTTAAACTCGGGGGAAGTGATGTTTCCTCTATGTCCTGAAGGATTGTTGACGGAAGGTGGGGGGTGAGATGACCTAGAAGGTTGCACTGGTCACACCAATTCACTCCCCCGACAGTCGGGCATGTACCGCAACGGAGAACTGGAGCGTACTGGGTTCATATCCAGCAAAGGACTGTCACTTTCGACAACATTCCCAAAAGCTTTGGAGAGTGTTTTTGTGGTTACAAACAACAACAGCATATTATCTGGTATCAATAGCGGTGAAAATTTATTCACCCTGTTCTTTTGCTGCATTGCTGCATTAAAGGCAAGTTTTGGGAAGTGTTGCCGGGATGGCAGAGTTTTGTGGGAATACAATCCGTTAGGCTCAGGTCCGAAACTCTTCAGGAATTGTCCCGATTGAAGTGAAAAAGATTTAATATAAAATAGTCAAAAGTTTTGGGTAGTCTCACAATACAACGACTTGGTGTGGTACGTACACATTTACATTTGTTATAGGATGCGCCTCGCGTACAAGAGGTTGGCATTGGAATTGGAGAAGCTATGTAATGCGCTTATCAACCGCGCTTTAAGTTATGCCGCTGCCGAAAATATCTCTTCATATGATTTACGATCATGATGATAGCACAGTTGTTGTAGCGATGCTCCGCCCTGCTTATTCGTTAATATTATTGCAGCAGTACTTTGCCCTGCTTAGTCGGTGCATCCATTCATGGAATGTAAGGTGACGGACGAAACAGGGATATACTGACGCTGACAGTGCTTTGCCAGATATGAACAATCACCTTGCGGCACTAGCTCGACTGGCGTGGAAGCGATGATTTCTGGCATACTGTAATCCGCATTATCACTTGTTGTTATTATTATAATCAGTGATTCGCCATGCCTAATTGGGTCGGCTTTCTTTTCCGTACCTAGCATTGCCATCAATATCTTCTAATGAAAGTTCCAAGAACCTTGTTGCTTCAATTGGGTTGGACCAGAGTGAGATTTATTGTTAAAGAAGTTTGCCCCTTTTGAGCAGATGGTTGGTGTAATGGGGAAACATACCGCATGCCGAGCGAATATTTGTCATGTTAGGGTTCAGCCTGGATAGGTTACGAACTCGGACCAGTGTGACTTTTCTCTCGCTCGGATGTACGCGCTCCCATTCGGCAACATGTGCCTCAATGACTTCATTCACAGTGTGAGAGCTGGCAAAGGAGTTTACTGACTCGGTATGCATATTGTTAAGGGCCTGTCGATGCACCTTTGAATCAAGCAGCTATATTATGTGACCCCAGATTTCATCAGTGCTTACGGAGATGTATCCTTACTCTCCGGGGATGGGGATTTCATTCAATAAGGTCCATCTCGAGATCCAACTGTTAATGTTGAAACTTAACTTAAGATGTGACAGGTAGCGCTCAAAGACCACAGGAGTGTGACCTTAGGCAAACAAGAATATTGGATGTCAGGTGGTCATGTCATCAAAGCCTCCCAATACTGGAGAGAGCTGCTAATAAAACAAGATTAATAAAAATTTTTCATAAAACATTACATACAAGCAATAACTTACGAACTACACGTGATCCCAAAGGTTTGCCCAACAACTGGCACATAAAATTGAAGAATTCAGTAAATCAGTCCGAAATACAAAGGAAACTATGATAGCTTAAAAACATGACCCTTCATATAAGAATTCTGCATGTCTAATTGGAGCCGACAGACCAAATACGAAATCAAAACAAAAACACATAAGTCAGCACGAATTCTGTAGTATTTCTGACATTTTGTTGCAGCACCATTTTCATTTCCACCACAGCAGCTCGATGTGGTGTCAGCTGTTTGATGACAGTCACATGACAGCTTTGGATCGATAAATTTTTGCTCACGGGTTCGCCAAAAAAAGTTGAAATTTTAACTTTTCAAATTTATTTTAAACCATTCACACATATTTTAAAACAAAATGCAATTTACATCAACTCTCAAACACTTTTCCCATACTTATGCACCTACAATTGATGCGCATATGATAATTGCAACTATTTTCGTTTGAGTTTTGTGCAGGGCCCCATGAACTCATGTTTTAACATCCATTGCAATGTGATGCATATATGTTTGTACACTTTATCCAATTTGTATCACAATTGCGCCTTGATTGCGAACTTATGTACATTGAATAGCCATGAATTGGGCAGCCAACAGGCAAAACCCTGAAAATTTGCTATCCCAGAAAAGGTTACCCCACCCCACTATACCTTTCCAACATTCACTCAAACTCGCACATTTGGCACGGGGCACTTACATTTTTTTTTCGCCTCTTTTGTGTTTTCTACGGTGGGTCTGTAATACTTCACTTTAATTGCTATTTAATTTTGCAAAAATTTGCCGAAAATTTGTGCGATTTGATGGTGCAAAAATTTTGCTTTGGAAACTTTTCACTTACAATTTTTCTATTGCCCAAAAATCAATCGACAAGGAACTACACGACGGCCACAGCGACGGCGAGAAGACAGACTGTGCCGAAATTCAACACAGCGAATGTAAGTTTAAAACGAAATTGATGATAACACAAAATGGAATGTAAGAAAATTCACGTGACAGAGAATGTCAATGATATAAGGTCCATCTATGATCCAATAATTTATATGGTCGTCTCAATCGGCCAACAACACGAAATTACCGTTTGACGTCGTTTAATTCTTATGTCAAAATGCACATGTGACAGGGAACGCGCAAAAACGATTCGCGGTAATTGTTTCCTTTAGGAGACAACTGCTAAAACACGTCCAAAAATGTCGGGTATCAACAATCCGAAAGCGGATTTAAAATTTTTTGTTTCAGTGAAAAGTTATTCGCAAAAAACCCAAAAATGACCCGGGTCCGATCCCAAATAGGGGGCTTGATCCAAGGTATCTATGTGCAGAACACCTTTCTGCGTAGGCGGCCTTCGGCCGCGCTTCAAAAAAATAACCCTTAGCCGGTCCAACACCGGCTACGCGGTCCACAGTATTTCTGCGCAGAACACACTTTTTGCACTTTTCGATCCACCCTAATCTGTGATTACAACAACCACATGAAAATGACAGAAAATTTTCAACTTTGTTGGCAAATATCTCTTCACGGAAACAAAAACTCGAAAATCCGCTTCAGGATTATTGGTCCCGAGGTCAAACGCGTACCTTTCCCGATAATTTCCGACGTGTTTTAGCAGTTGTCTCCTAAAGGAAACAATTACCCGATTCGCCTATTTTCTAAGCTTTTCACGTATAACACACACATAAATCACACGTTTCCTTAAAATGTTATCACAAAGCACTCGTTAAATATCAATTCACAGCGAATTTTTATTAAAATTAAATAAAACACGAAGCGAACTCAATAGCTTTTCCAAGAACTGTAAACAAAGAATGTAAGCAAAAAACAAAGATATGATAGTTTGACATAAGGTGTGGATGAGGAAGAAGAAGACGCTATGTCATGTAAGACGACCATATAAATTATTGGATCATGGGTCCATGCACGAATTTTAGTGTGAATTGTCAAAACTCGTCAATTCACGGCTAGGGCAGAGAATGTCAACGTTGACGTTCTCTGGCTAGGGCAATGAGAGTATATTAATATACTCTCTTTGGCTGAGATAATTTGCCACAGTTTTGTGCACACTGTATTAACCCGGCGACAACAAAAATTTTAAAACTTGATTATTCACCAATTGAAAAAGCAAAAGCTGTTGCTTGCAAGTTTTTACTGACTCCTGTTCGGCGAAAACTTTTTACTTTTGGCGTTTCGAGAGAGTTTCATTTTTACTTTACTGACACTTCTTTGCAAGTTTTGTCACCGAGCACAGCTATGATTTATTTACCGACCTCGAATGATTGCTTTTTCACTTACCAATTCAAATATCATGACATAATAAAAGTGAACCCTGCATCCAGCTACAGCCAGTGCGCCATTCCAATAACGGCGCCAATTAGACAGGGTTATATCGAGATCGGTAACATCAAAAGTGGTTTCGAAGAGTTTTTCACAACGGGGTCGTCCCACGGCAACTCTTCGAGAGTATTTCTGCCATGAAATAGCTTCACAGAAAAGATTCACCTGCCTTGTCATATACCGTTAGGAGGGGTGACATGACCTAGACGGTTTCACTGGTCAAAAATTGCTACCACGACAGTCGGGAGTACCGGAGCGTACCGGGCTCAAATCCGGCCAAGGACTGTTAATTCGACAACACTACCCAAAACCTTCGGGGAGTGTTTTTGTCGTTACCACAACAACAACAACAGACGGCAATTCAATTTTTTGGCCCTGAAAATTCTGTTCACCTGAAACTTGAAAATTTATAGGCAAAAAGTAAAAGTAACACACTATAAATTTTTTAAGAAGCTCAGCGGAGGCATATCGCGTCAAATTGTATTAATATTATTGAAATGACAGCCATTGGTCGGGAAAACAGGAGTCGCTTAAATATTTTTCTTAGAACTATTTATCTAGATCCATCTATGCCAAAAAAGACAAGTTTTAGCACCTGCTCTGATCTAAACGTGTGTTGCGAAGAACGAAGAACCGTTCTAAAATCTACACGATGACAGATGGCGTTCTCCATCAAGGGTTAGGAGGTTAGAATGTGTCCGAGGTTGGCATGCCTGTCGTAAGATGCAACTAAAATGCTCAAAGGTAATGACGTGCAACTCGATGGTTGATCTACGGATATGATGCCTTTCACCTGTCATTACTCATCTTATCTTTCCTTACGGCAGGAGGGGGTGGGTTGACCTAGAAAGTTCCACTGGGCATACCAAATCGCTCACTAGGACAGTTATTGGGATGTTCTTCCCATCCAAAAAACTCTACAAAACTTGTTACGAAAGGACTTGATTTGCTTCTATAATAAATTCCCAAGCTCTTTACTACAGCAAGGGGCAAGGGAAATCAATCGCTCTACAAAGCAGAGGCAAGATAAAAGTCAATTCATTATGAAATAAATAAACATTGTAATTGTAATAAGATAGTGAGAGTTCGCGCATGAAGAATATACAAAACATTTACTTAATTAAAAAAAATTCGGACAGTTTACTTTAAAATACAAAACATGACCAAAATAGGTTAAGGTTGTCTTACTTCGTTCATTTATTTTTTTGTAAACAATGGTGCATCAGTATTCTTGGTAGTAAAATAGTTTTATTCTTCGTATTGTAATCTAGCACCACGTAGTTCAACTGCAATTCTCGCAACCACGGCAAACTTTGTCATCCTGCGCAGCCAGTATTGCTGGTCTAACCGAAAACACTCGACGAAGGGCGGTGATATCAGTCTCTTTATTCGCGAAGCCATCAACCAGTGGGCTCCAAAATCTTTTCCCATAGAAGATGAGGTCCCACACGATGTTTTTATTTCTTTAAAAGTGGTTTTGATGTGACGGGTCCCTCTGCACGTCCAGACCTGTGACCTAGGAGCCCCGCTTAAAACTCTATCCCTATCTATCTAGAGTGCATAAACGAGAACACACGAGTCTAGAATAAGCATGGCTTCACCAGAACAACTGAGTATACTAAACGGAATAGCTCAAGTTTTACCGACCAAGGGCTTTTAATCCGCATCCAGAAGTGCAAATTCCGACTAAGAAAGCGAAGTACTGTTACTACAACACGACAACGAAATGGTCGAGCCATTGAGGTTTAGGAAATAATTTTTTTCTTCCATATTTTCTTGTCATATACGGGACGGTTAGATCCCAAAGTAACACATATTGGCAAGAGTGCTCCTCTTTCGAAATCGATTACACATATAATTATAATTTCTTGTTTGACTTTTTTATGCCGCCTTCGAAAGTCAATCGCTATTTTTCCAGAGAATCTAAACACCTAGTATATTAGAAGAACCGAAACGAAACCGCGTGGGAAGTTATGCATCAAAACCTTTCACTTCTCCCCGTATCTTCAGGGCCTTTCAGAATCATAGCTTTCACCAAAAAGAAGTTGATCCCAAGTTGGTTGAGGAGGGAGGGTGACCCCTCCCCTAACTGAAAGCATATGTCAAAATCCCGTTTTTTAACTTTGGTCCGATGTTTGTAACGTTTAGAAATATAAGAGATAGACCCACCATTAAGTATACCAAATTGATCAGGACGATGAACTGAGTTGATACAGCCATGTCCGTCTGTCCGTCCGTGCGTCCGTCCGTCTGTTTGAACGCAAACTAGTCCCTCAATTTTTGAGATATCTCGATGAAATTTGGCACACGGGTGTATTTTTGTATTATATTAGACACTTGTCGGATCCGGTATAATCGGGTCACTATAGCATATATCTCCAATATATAACCGATCGTTCAAATAAGAGGATTATGGCTATTTCTCCCTCATTTTTAAAGATTAAACTTTAAACTTGGTGAGATATTTTCTTATGGATAGCAAAAGATTTCGTAAAAAAGTCAGCAAGATCGGAGCTATACATAGTATATATCCCATACAACCGATCGTTCAGATAAGAGGATTATGGCCATTTCTCCCTCATTTTTAAAGATTTAAACTTGAAACTTGGTGAGAAATTTTTTTATGGATAGCAAAATATTTCGTAAAAAAGTCAGCAAGATCGGAGCTATACATAGTATATATCCCATACAACCGATCGTTCAGATATGAGGATTATGGCCATTTCTCCCTCATTTTTAAAGATTTAAACTTGAAACTTGGTGAGAAATTTTTTTATGGATAGCAAAAGATTTCGTAAAAAAGTCAGCAAGATCGGAGCTATATATAGTATATATCCCATACAACCGATCGTTCAGATAAGAGGATTATGGCCATTTCTCCCTCATTGCTAAAGATTAAAACTTGAAACTTGGTGAGACATTTTTTTATGGATAGCAAAAGATTTCGTAAAAAAGTCAGCAAGATCGGAGCTATATATAGTATGTATCCCATACAACCGATCGTTCAGATAAGAGGATTATGGCAACTTCCCTTAAACAAATAAAGCTTATTATAAAAGAAAATTAAATGTATTGCTGACAAAGTTTTAGAGAACTTTAAACAATGCGTATTTAAGTTTGCACGTATTCATGAAAGGTATAAAGCCTTCGGCAACGCCGAAGACAGCGCCGTCCTTACTTGTTTTACTTTAATGTAATCCAAGTACATTCATAGTTATGTCAAATTGTAGTTTTATAAGCTACTTTGAAAAGTTCATAAAGACCGGTTGAGTATTTTGGACGCCCATAAAACATTGACATTTTATATAACACGGGGGTGTGGCACCGCCCAAACACAGTAACTAGTGAACCCGAGAATCTACTGTAAAAATTTCATAAAGATCGGTTGAGTACCTTGGACGCCAGACACACATTCATTTTTATTTATAAGATTGAAATTTAGCTAAGCAGAATGAGCCTGGTATGGCCCACATAGTAGTAGAAAAAGTGTAAGACCTCTACAGGTCATAACTTCATAACAATTTATCAATTGACCACAACCACTTTTACATAGCCGGGTATTTAATGTTCGGGTCCACCCGAACTTAAACTTCCTTAGTTGTGTTACTTGGGATTATGTCATGACACCATTATAAATAAATAATTTGCTGGACTCTTTGAAACGCCTGCAAGACTTTATATTCATGTATTTTATTATTTCCCAATATGTGAACTCGAAATTTAGTTTTATCCAGACGTGTTAAACAATGATTACTAATCCTAATACTACCGATTTGATTAAATACTTTCTTGAGAATCCATTTAATGATTGATTACCAATTACTTTTCATTTTTAATGATTATTTTCAAATTAATTAAAAAAATAATCAAAAAAAAAATCATTGTTTTTATACGATTATTAAAAAAATCGCAAAATTGATTTGATTTTTTTGTGATTATTTTTGATTTTTTCAGGATTGTTGTAGAACCATATAAATATACATTTAACAATACTGAAAAAAATAAAAAATAATCAAAGAAAAACCAAAAAAAGTCAAAAATAATCAAAAGTAATCAACAACATTTTTTTTATTAGTTTTTGTTTTTTCTAATCGTACTCAATTAATAATTGCCTTTTCTTGAAAAACAATTAAAATAATCATTAACAATTAAAAAAGCTGTCTAATTAATTGATTACAAGGCGGCCGCCGTGGTGTGAAGGTAGTGTTGCCGGCCTACCACACCGAAGGTCCATGGTTCGAGCCCTGGTACAGGTAACATCAAAAGTGATTTGAAAAAAGTTTTTCAAAACGGGGTCGCCCCTCGGCAGTGGTTTGGCAAACTCTCCGAGTGTATTTCTGCCATGACAGGCTTCTCAGCAAAAATTCGTCTCCTTTGTAGATGCCGTTCGGAGTCGACAAAAAAATGTAGGTCCCACCAATTTGTAGGGAAAATTCAAATCGGCACACCACAAATTGGAAGAGAAGCTTGGCGCAAAAATCTCTTAGGAGGTTTATGATGATATACCTGTTGTATATCGCGCCATAGAGAGAGAATTAATAATCAAATTTAACGGGTCTGGTTTTATCTTGTTTACATTTTTTCTAATCAAATGTACAACAGTTGATCGTTTGACAGTTATACCAGAAGTAATCAACAAAAATTCTTCTGACTATTAGCTTCGTCAGATCCCACTATTCGTCACGTTGAACCTTCTTTATGTTTACGGTCTTTGGTTGAGCGCAAGTTCATGCGGAATTTCATTGTGACGAAGCCTTAATACTTGCTACTTCTGACTGAGAGAGCACCGTATTTGCTCTCTTTTTTGTGCTCTCATTAGTCAGAGAACAGAGCAATGAATTAATTTTCTGTATCCTCTGACTATTTTTGACTGATTCTAACTAGTACGGGATCACAACTAATAACAGGTGCATTCAAGAAAAAGTATTGTATTTTTATGAACACTACTGTACTCATTACTTACTTGCATTTAGTATCCAAGCCCATCTGCTGCATGACTAGCAACTAATTTAATGAATATTTTTTTATCATAATTTTAACAAGGTTATTCGTCATGTTTATTTATTGTTTACATTTGTTTAATCTCGTGTCAAGAAAAGTGCAAGCGACAGCAAATTAATAAGGGATTAGAGTACTTACTATGTAATAAAAATGTTAATTAATGTATACCTTAATAACTACATTATGAGTTAGGCAGACGACACGTAAATCCGGATTAACTAGTTAAATTGTGAATTAACGGTCGATAGTGTCGACACAGTATGAGGGTTAATTCCCAAGATCTAAAACAATTAGCGGTATCCCCGATGGCAGCGCTGTCGGAAATGAACGTTTTTGATTTCTTGTCAATGTTTGTTCCTGTTAAAGATGGCGTTCAGTTCCGGATCGGGTTCGTTTTTCTTGCTTTTGAGCATTTTCGATTAATTAATACACTTTTAGTGAGAATTTTTTTGTTGCAAATGTTTGTTACAAGTATTTTCTATCTACCTTTTATTACAGTAAATTTGAAAAAGTTGACACCTGTAATAAGAAAGAAGGAAATAAGAAAATAAAAAGTAATTATTAAAATTTTTTTGTAAAGTGTGGTTTTAAATTTAGGTTAGGTAGAGTTAGGTGATGAGACTGTATTATCCTGCAAGATACATGTACCATGTATTCCCTTTTTAATGCCCTTGAATATATCCTACTTTATTCCGGTTGAGCCCTTAATTTTTCCACAAGAACTTGAGACGGAACAAAAGATCAACTGTCTATACATCCGACATAAATATATCTAACTTTAATATCGGTCGGAAACTAAACGACTTTTCGGTCCTTCTTTTTCAACATTAGATATATTGAGTAGAATTCTGCCCTGGTGCTTGACTACAAAGGCAGATCTGTTAAATTTGATTAGTAATAAATCAATTAGAGGGCTTTTTCAATTGGTAATGATTATTTTAATTGGTTTTCAAGAAAAGGCAATTATTAATTGATTACGATTAGAAAAAAAATAATAATAATAAAAAAAATTCAAAATTATGGAAAAAGGTGGGTTTGATTACTTTTGATAATTTTTAATTTTTTTTGGATTTATTTCAGTATTGTTGATTTATGTACATATGTGCTTATACAACAATATTGAAAAAATCAAAAATAATCAAAAAAAATTTAAAAAATAGAAAAATCAAAAGTAATTAAACCGACTTTTTTTGATCAGAAATTTTGTCGAAACTGTCTTTTTGAAAAATGTAGAAATTAGTTGGTATGGCGAGATTTGAATGTTTTGACACAGTTTATTTCCCCTGCAAAGTTATAAGAAGGTTTATTTTATGTTTGCATTGGCGAAATTCAACATGAGACGCACAAAATTTGGCAGAGAGAAAAATGTTTCTTACAGAATCGGCTGTATGCCCGGAAAAGTAATTATATTCGTTTCCTTTAGGAGATGAAGAAAAGTTAGTAGCATATTTATGAACTTGTTTATTTACCGTTTGGATTTATACGTGTTTCAAATGTATCCAAATGCCTGTATAGGCCCAGTCTTTCTCTGGTATCGAATAGATTCTGAAAAAAGAGAAACAGTTAATATCTTCAGAATGCGCAAAAACTATAAAAATGAGATTCAGACACATCCATGGTCGCATTTTCGTCAATCACTTGATCACTCTACAAAATTTCATCAGTCAGGTTATTTTGGTGCATCATAAAATTCCGAAGAACGAATATTTCGAGCTATATCTGTTTAGGTGCCATTTTCAGTTCAATTCGAAAAAATTATCAGTTACGATTTTGGTACTAGAAAACTTCGCTTCCTCGGAAAAATTCGTACATACCACAAACACAATTGAAGATTAAGTGACTGTCGACCTTCTTATCATCATCATCATATAATTATTTACACATCGCCATCGGCGGATAGTCGACAAAACTGCTATCGACAGTCACTTAGGGCAACAATCGACATACAAAATTATAAACACCAACACTGGTCAATACTTACAACTACATCATAGCCTCCTAGATGGCGTAAGCCCATATCTTTTAGAACAAAGCTGATGGGATAAGGAGCGCCATCGGCACGTCGACTTACAAATGCCACCGCGTATGAATATTCGCTAAAAAATATAAGTGAAATAAATTATTAACTAATTAATTATTATTATATGTTTTAACTCCACATACCCATTATAACTTCTAGGCGAAATCGGACGTGTCCAAACTTCTATCTTGTTTTTCATGAGCACACGTCTTCCCTGAATACCCAGAGGATCCTGATTAACAGCAATGATGTCACTGTAATAATAGAAAGTAAATAAAAATATTTAATGGCTCAATTAAGCACACTTTAATAAGGTATGTAAGTAGTTTGATAGCCTAATAATTTTCCAAAGACTAACATTTTATACCCAGTTGTAATAGAGAAAGATATAAGTTGTTATCCGGTACGAGTCAGAGGCTACAGGAAATCAAAAAAGTACTCGATTCACTGACTAATGAGAGCACAAAAAAAAATTGTAAATAAGGTTATCGTCCAAAGATGCAAGTTTTAGTCAGCTACTGTACATTTGACAAAAAAAAATCCAAACAAAATAAAACTAAATTTCGAATTTACATATGTATTAGGAAATAATAAAATACATGAAAGAAAGTATTGCAAGCATTTGAAAATATCCAGCCAATTATTTATTTAAAATTGCGTGTTAAATTTTTGGTTTTGTTTGATTTCGATTTCATTTTAATTCCCGCACTTTTGAGTGTAACTCTCTCGCATTCATTGGATGTTTAGTTTCAAAAACGTACGTGATCAGACCAGACCTTTTAAATGATGATTATTACCATTATTTTAAATTGTTAAAGATTGTTTTCCAATAATTAAAAAAATAATCATGATTTCTTACGATTATTAAAAAAAAATATTCTCAAAAATTTGTGCTAATTTTTTTTTGATTTTTGTTGAATTATTTTTGAATTTTTTTTTAGTATTATTGTAGAAGCACATCAATAATACTGAAAAAAACCAAAAAAAATAAATAAAATAAAAAAAGAATAAAAATCAAAAGTAAGCAAAACAGCTGTTTTTTTTGATTATTTTTGATTTTTTTATAATTTAATTTTTTTTTTGATTTTGTTTAGATAATTTTTTTTGGGAATTTTATTTAATTTTTGTAATCGTAATCAATTAATAATTGACTTTTCTTGAAAACCAATTAAAATAATCATTACAAATTAAAAAAGCGGCTAATTAATTGATTACTAATTACTAATCAAATCTGCATGCATTTAGTTTTGTTTACTATCCGACAGGCAAGTGCCAAGTTGATGTCGAATTTTGACCTTTATAGATTCACCTTGATCTTCCATCATACTAACCGATTTTGTAAAATTTCTTTAATTTCCGGAGGCACCACAGTCAAGTCGTTTGACATAATCAGTGGTGCTGCCAATATCGCCCACACAGCCATTTGTACTTTGCTTTGATCGTAAGTAAGTCCATAATTGCCAAGAATTAACTGCATAGAACGAAAAGGAGCAAAATATATACAAACTGCGTATGAGAAGATTAGTCAAACACACCATATCAGGATCATTCCAATGTCCAGGTCCACCATGTGGTTGTATGCGGTCTTGGTTTTTAGAAAAATAGTCCATAATTTGGACAACTGACTCAAGGGAATCGTCGATGTCATCGTAGTTACGCCATAAATTGCAATGTTCCTTCAGTGCTTCATAGTCGGGCTGGAATGATATTTTTTTAAAGTAATGTATTTATATAACTTCTCTAGTGATCGTTGATTATCGTGCTAAGTACATAGCTGCCAAGCACTTTTCGATACGTTGCTAAAGTCGATCAAACGATTGCTTAAAGTCAGCACTGCAGGGAGTTCGATAACCATTTAAATCGACAACAGATATTTTTGTAAGGGATGATTATCGGCGGATAAATGAAAGGGGACTTTGTCCCAACTGCCGGTTTCAGAAAAAATTGACGAACGTCCTAACTCCGAAGCTATCTCTATCTCAGAATTGTTTCAAAAACTGTCTCTCACAGAATGGAGATTTGATATCTAAAAATTCAGTTGAAGAAATGTTATAGCAAAACAAACTCTGGGATAAGCAGTTCCTTAATGGAATTCTAAGGTATGAAGGACGTTTATGAAACAAATTCTGAAACAGCGCGTTTAGAGATAGAGACATAGGTTCAACCATTCAAGCGTCAATGTGTAATTTTCTTACTTACAATTTTCCCCTCATATTCTTGATAGACAGGCCAACTGCATGAGTAGACCATCGGACGACCGGTTTGGTTTAGTAGACGTCCAAATTCCGGATATCCAGCATCCATTGTAGCGGTGTCTGCATAACAACCATCCAATTTTACATAATCCACATCCCAATCGGCGAAAGTTTGTGCATCCAAAGCCATGTGATTAATAACACCCGGATAGCCAGCGCAGGTATGTGTACCATAATCCTGATATAAGCCGAATTTTAAGCCCGCTGCGTGTATCTGTGTGTTTCTTTAATTATTTAACAAAAAAATAATAATTTTTACAAAATCTATAAAATTACATAGTCAGCCAAATGATTAAGCCCACTGGGGAACCGATATCTATCTTCTACTAATCTATTTGTAACATTATCGCGACTTTTCTCCAACCAACAATCGTCGATAATGACGTATTCATAGCCGGCGGCTGCATAGCCTTCCGACACCAATAAGTCTGTGGTACGTTTGAAAAGATCCTCACTGGAAAATGAGAAAAAAATTAAATGAATATGAGCTAAAATAAAATTAAAACGACTAAGGGGAGTACTATTTTCGGATGTCAATATACCTTACATGAATACGAATCAAGATTTTCACTTTACAATAACCCAAACTATGAGGAATTTGACATCTTTATCTATTTAATTGAAGATATAAAGCCCAAACCAATTTTATAGGAGGTTAATATGTTACACTGCTCCAATCTTATTGATTTTCACCATCCATATTACGTATGAATAAGTGCAAATGCCAGATTTCATGTATCTAGCTATTTGATTCCAGGAGTTATAGGAGTGAAGCAGATAACTCCAAAACTGAGGGCCTGCTTTCGATTCAGATCTTCTTCCTGATGTGTGTGGTAACGACAAAAACACTCCCCGAAGGTTTTAGGGAGTGTTGTCGAATTAACAGTCCTTGGCCGGATTTGAACCCGGTACGCTCCGGTACTCCCTTGCGGTACTGCCCGACTGTCGTGGTAGCGATTTATGACCAGTGCAACCTTCTAGATCTTGTCACCCCTCCTTCCGTAAGAAGGGGAAGATGGATAAAGAGAGGTGAGAGGCACCATATCCGTAGATCAACCATCGAGTTGCACGTCATTACGACCAGTATGCCTACCTCGGGCATATTCTAAACCCCTAACCCGCAGGGGTTATCTTCCTGATAATTTTGTGTACTTATTGATGAACCCTTCTCTTCTTCTTCTCATACTTACAAACGTCGGACCCAAGATATTATACTAAATATTTCATTCATATTCATGAAAGCTATAACTTCAACTTTGACGCTTAAGCGCACAGGTGAGTATATAATATTCGTTTATCCCGAACTTAGACTCCCTTACTTCAAAATTGAGTATTAGCAGTATGAAAAATATTTAGACTCGTACGAATCGAGCAGAACAGATAAGCTGTAAACAGAGTTGGGCAATTTCGTTCAATCTAAAGATCGAACAAACTAGTTCTTTTTTCAAAAGTGAACTAGGCCCTTCACTTCGTTCAATCGTTCAGCCGTTCAGCCGTTCAATACTAAGTTTTCTTTTCAATCAGTTTGTACAAGGTGGCGCAAAAGTAATCCTCCTATCAGAAAATGCTATAAACGGAAACAAACGAAAAAGCATGGACACAAAACTATGGTTTGAAACTCGGATAGGAGTCAACCGTTCGGTAAGTTAAATTTATTGTGGTAATAAGAGCCAATGTCGCCTAACTTAACCTGTTTTTGCAAACTAATGTTGTGTTGGGTTGACATAGCAAGTTTTAGTTCGCTTTTGGTTGATATTGCTAGCTGCCACAGGAGCATTTGAACTACTTATGTTAGCGTCATACACAAATGTGCCAATTACTGAACGAGGTGGAAATCATTTTAACGATGTAGTTCCCCTAACCGTGGTGAAACTCTGATTGCACAAATTCACAAATTTTTACTAACACCAACGCATATTCATGGAATTTGTATGGAAAACAACAAGTGCCTAAAAGTATGCACTCACACGTACACGGAAAAACATTTTCAACATGGTTAAAAAGTGAACCACACTGAATAAAATTGGCCACTTTTTTATCAACTTGTTTGGTACGCTGTTAACCAGATTTTTGGACTCACTGTTAACCAGATTTGTATCCATTGCTGGTTGGCAGGGTCGTTCGTTCACTGAACTGAGTCGTTTAACTGAACCAGTTCGTTCGCGAACTACACAAATCTAGTAAGAATCAGTACCTCAGTACTTCGAAGATATAAGTACAAGTAGAGGTGCTGAAGTACTTGTATTTGAACGAAATCAAGCACTGAAGATGGCGGTTCGCCGAAACCGGTTTGTTACAAAACCAAAATTGACAAGGGATGACGAAAATTCGTTCCAATATAAGCCCAGTATTTGAATTGGTGAAGTACAAGTACAGTACTTTCATATTTCTTTTTTTTTTTTTAATTGAATTTTCAAAAAATTATTCCATCATAAAAAATATATTTTTTTTTTTATCAAAAAAGTACTTTCAAATACTTGATAAGTAAATGTACGAGTACTTGTACTTTCGAAATTGAAGTTTGTGGTACTTGTATTTCGTACTTGATCTTTCAAAGTACTTAGTACTTCTACTTATTTGGTAAATACATGTATACTCTGTACTGGTCTGGTTTTGAGTTGGCATCTTATGCCCACGATATGCGGACTCTTCGTCATAAGTTCAGACTAATTGATTTGCTGTATCATTTCGGGTTATTGCTGATATGGCTGTGATCAGTGAATGCACACTAAGAGTCGTTCCTGCTTTGATTGGAACAACTAAACACTGTACAGAATTCTTAATGTTCAAGTATAATTGATTTTATTTATTTGAATTTTTCATAGTAAACTATTAATTAACATCATATCAGATGCACGTCTATAAATATATTCTCATTGCAATTACATACAAACATAATTGAGCATCTGGGATGAGCGGCACAGCAACAAAATTACATGCCAATCCACTGATACGCGCATTAAATTTGTATTTGTTCTGGGTTTTAAATATACTTGTAAATATACATATTCATACCTATTAACAGTACCGAGCAATATAAATGCAGATATCATACGAATATTTATCAAACACTAATTTAAGAAAAAGTTGCACAATCTTCAAGTTTCGGAATTATTCATTTTCTTTTTTGTTTAAATGTTACATCTTCTATAACAAATACTGAATTAAACCGTGTTTTCTCATACCAAATTTAATAATAACAAAAACCCAATTTTTTATTTTCAAACACAAACAAAATTTCCAAAAATAAACCAAAAATTTATTTATCAACTCTAAAAATTGCAATAAAAATCCAGAAAAATTGGAAATGTTTGCATCAATAGTTCGAAACGTTTGGAAATAAATTAGGTTTCTATTTGACTTGCTTTGTTATTAATGAAGTAAATTTCGTTTCAAATAAAAGAAACATTTGGGTTAATTTTTTGGGTTTTTTTCTTCCTTTTTCCTCCTGCGATTTTACGTGCTTTTCGCATTTTTCTCATGGCATCTGCAGTTATTTTTAAAATATAAAACAATTAAAATGAACATCAAAGAATTTACAAAAGCATATTAAAAATCTAATTAGTTGTAACATAATTTAATCTGACCTTTAATTAATAATTTAATCTTGACCTTGTTCAAACAATTTCTTCACATTTTCAACCTAAACGGTTTGACATTGGTATTGTACAATCAGTTCCCGATAATCCCGGGTGTGTTCAAAATCAAAAAAATTGGCGTCCCTTTAGTACTCTCACCCACTGGCCGAGAGAAATACGAAGTCTCCAACTCCGTTGGAAGGGCTAAGTTTTGAATAATTTAATATCTCTTGTTTTGCACTTACTAAAATTAAACAGCTACTGGCGTGCTATGCAGCTTAAATGCTCACGACTGTATATAACAATATAATACATATGCACATAAGTTGTAGCAATTTCGAAGCTAAAATCATGTTTCATTTCATGTAATTTTTTTTAAATCGTTTATTGCTTACATTCTAATTTTACGGGGCTTTCCTAACTGCAAAAGGTTAATAAACCGTTAAAATATTTTATTAGCACTGAAATTGAATGAAAGCGTTGAAAAATCTTGAGATCATCTAGGTTCTATGTATGAATCGATGTACATAAAAAAAATACTGAATCTCGCAAATAACATACTCATAATAGTCCGAGATCTACCTTTGAAAGCGTGCATTAGGGCTAGGGAATCCAAAACAAAATCACTAGAACAAACAATAGGAGCAACTTAACGCTCTAGCAAAACCCATAAAAAATTTGCTATTCCATAAAAAGTTGCTTTTGACACCTTACAAAATGTACTGCAAACATCAACTTGTTTGTAAACTTTTTAATATTATGCACAAAGAAATAGCTCGAGAGCTTTTGCTTTTACAAAAACCTATAGGAACCTTTTCGGTGGGGAATTTTGTGACCAACAAACGGTAGAAGAACATCAATATACATATATATAAAAATTAATGGTGAAAAAAAAAACGATTGAACCAAATTGAATACTGCCTTTTGGGGGGTTGTTTGTAATTGTAATAAATAAGAAAAAAAAGATGAAAATATTAAGGGGGCGTGGCACCTCCAATAAAAACTTGATTTTAAAGGAGTAGTATCTCCAAAAGGGTTCTTGGTAGGGATCTGAAAATTAGTATGGAGATATTCTATATCAATACCATACTCACGGAAAACAAATTGGAGTTATTCGAATGGGTATGGCATTCCTTATACAAACTGAACTATTCTTACTCCATGCTTCTAAAGGTATTTGTCGTAGAATATCAAAGCTTAGTGGTAGAAGATTTTTGGTAGAGTAACAAAACATGGTGGCACGATATGCGATCACTACCAAAATTATGACGAAGATGGGAGTTATTTAATTTTAATTTTTTATGCTACTAATATTTTTTTCTTGACTATTTAGCCATCTACAATGTGCCATCAATGGCTGGAAAAGTGTTCTAGGGTCAGATGAATGTAAAATAAATCGTTTTATCTCAGATGGCATACAATATATTTGGTCAAACAGAGCCAACAAGTGATCGAGACTGTGAAATATGGAGGAAGATCAATAATGTTTTGGGGAAGTTTTTCGGGCATTTGGTGTTGGTCCTTTGAATTTACTACAATTACTGTAGCCTATTGTATGAAAATTTGGTAAAACATATATTGTGCTTCAACAGGATAATGAATCAAAACACTCATCGAAACTGTTTCGAAATTGGCTCGATACTGAGTCATTCTCGACAGTGATATGCCGATCCCAAAACCCGGATATGAATCTAATAGTAAGCATATGGTTTATTGTGAAGCGACATTCTAAGAAGCTGTCAAGCACCCCCACCCATATTGAAGTTTGAAAAGTTTTCATAAAAATTGTATACTTTTTGAGCAGAATTTCTAGAAAATTGGTATATTCGCAGTCCAATAATGTCCAAGTCTCATAGAAAAATTGATTTTATTCATGCGTTGTATGGATGAAAATACACAGCACCGGAAAAATTTTGATCTACTTCTAACTTGCACATTCTTACACTAAAATTGATTGAGCTATTTATTTATGTGACTTATGTTATAGATTTGCTATATTTTAAATGAAAATTATTAAAAATATATTGGCGCTATTTTTTCGCACACCAGTGTATATGGCTAAATAAAAATTATTTTAAAATTTCAACTATTCTTGGTTTCACAAAAATTAGTGTGATGAAAAGGGTTGCATTTCAAACTGGAACTGACCAATTAAAAAAAAACATTGAGTCACCGACGTGCTCCGCATCCGAGTCGACTGCTCTACGTACTGGCCTACGACACACAAAAACACTTTTTCGGTAGTTTTTTTAATGATTGAACTCCATGAGTAGTCTCTTGAGCGTTTTAGGCGTTATAAAATTTCAACTAGTTTTAAGCTATTTCAGCAGCTTAAGTCGAGGTAAAATTCTACAACGCGTGAAACGCCAAGAGGCCAGTTGTGGAGTTGTACCCTAGCGATCTTGCTCCGCTACCAGGAAACTCACTTCGGTCACATCACTAATAAATATTATTTGGCACACATACATACATACAATCATACGCACCTTATGCATTCATTTGGATACTTTTCACAATCTGTGATGCAGCGATAACGTTGCCAATGCATCCAGCCCATTGGTGGTGTCCTTGCTAACCCATTTTCCAAAGCCTGTGTGGCGTGGTACGACAGGAGCAGTAAAAAAAGTGTGTGGAAGAACATTTTTTTTATGTTGAGATTTTTACAAATTTTTTTTAATATAAAAATTTTGCAGAAACTTGCAAATGCTTTAGAATAACACTTTTTGTTTAGGCAGTATTTTAATAAATTTTATGTGGTCCTGTCGACTATTTGTTCCTTGTTTCGGAACCTCTTTTTAATATTTGTACTTTGTAGCCGGCGTACAGTTTATGTTTATTGCTATTCAATGGGTGTAGGTGGCTTATAAATGTTTTTGCAGCGGCTAGATAAGTAGCTTTTTGCCTCGTTTCCTTTCCTTCCGCGATTGCTGGTGCAGTAGCGATGTGGTGCATGGGGCGAAGAGATCTTATTAGATACCAACCAATGTACTCCAATTCTAATTTCAAACTGAAATAGTAAGGCGGCAATCTACATACGGCGTACTAGTGCACTTCTATAACGTTATACCGCAACAACAACTAACCACTCTAGGTTGACGCTCTACATTATGTTGCTCGGCTAAATGTGACCACACAGTCTTATCAGTTTAAGTTGAGATTCGGTATTGAAGTTCAACGTTGTTTGTGGAATTTTATTTAATTTTTTATATAATTTTTTTGTTCATATTCCACTCTCACTTGCTGTGTTCGCTCTCTATAGCACATTCGTAATTTGTTGAACGCTGTCTTTTTTTCTTTAAGTGGTCCGTCCTCAACTTTTCATTTGTTTAATTTCAATTAAAAACGACTAAGTAAACATTGCACTCATACAACACAAACTAGATTCCCCATTCAATTGAATACTCAAACGATATCGTAACACATTTGTACGTATAAGGAGTCCCCGAAGCAGGAGAAGGTGGAATACGAAAATGAAAAATAAAAAAATTGCAAAAGAAAAAAGTCGAAGCCGCTCGCTCAACACACTCACGCCGGGACATCTGGTATGCCACAACCCTGCAAAAAACGGAAATACTCCGTTTCATACTTCATAGAATACTCCTAAAGGAGTATCAGAGTACTCCAACACATATCCTCATTCATATAAAAAAGGTGGTCCAATTTAAATGGCAATGTCCGGTGATTGGATCACCTAATCCATCTCGGAGTACTCCGTTTCTTTGCTTTTGAATACTCTATAGACCCCCTACGTGAGAGTACTCTCAAAATACTCCCGTGGGATTACTCTATAGAGTATTCAACAGCAAAGCGAAAGCAGGAGTAGGTGGTCCTCAAAAGAACACATATGTACTCCCTTCTCGCTTTCGTCTAGAATACTCTATAGAGTAATCTTTTGGCAGCATTTTCAAAGTACTCCAACGTAGGTGCTCTATAGACTATTCAGAAGCAAAGTAAATGGTACTCCGAATAGGATTAGGTGATCCAATCACCGGACATCGCTATGTAAATTGAACGACCTTTTTTATATGAATGAGGATAAGTGTTGGAATACTCTGATGGTCCAACGTTTTTTACAGGGAAGTGATAAGCGTTAATGTGAAGTCACACACATACACTCGCCTATTTTGTTTCGTCTTCTATTGACCTCCCCCCTTTTACAAGGCAGTGGCGTAGCCTATCTTCGACCATGGGTATGCCAGTAGTTGTGTAGTACAATGAGATTGTAAAAGCCGTGCTTTGGACGGTATATCACTTGCAAGCATTACAACATGGCAGTTCCTGTTTTACGCGGACTAGGCTCTCTGGCGTATTAGAGTACATCTCCGTATGCATTGCGACGAGATCTGACGACATCCACAATGCTTCAGTGGTTGATTTTGATTTGTGACCTGCTTCCCAAGACTGGGAGATTATGTTGACCTATCGGTGAACGTGCTTATTTAATTGTAGTGTAGTACTGTTACAACAACAACAATAAACCCGAGTGCATTGGATTATGGTGTTCAAGGAATTTGCTTTTGTTTTTGTTGGATCCTTACTGGAAGATATCATTTACGAACGCAAATAGTATCATCGTCCCCATATCAGAAACATGATACTAATCTCTTACAGAGCTTTGGGACACACACGCCAAGATGTAGATTGAAGCTGTCTTTGGCCCTTGTCTTTTTTATTGGCGCTCAAACTCTTAAGCTATAGCAATTCTCAAACCTCTTGAGAGTGCTTTCAATATGGCAGCTCTTTGCAGGATACGAATCCAGTATGGTGTTGTACAAACAATTCTTCTAGGTCGGCTTATCTTACAGATCTGGTCTTCAAATAGATTTTTTTAGTTTAGTATATGGAATTTTTTAGGCGTTACCGCAGTATTTGGCCTTACAGGAGAAAATTTCAGCATTGCATGTAGTAACTCCTAATAGGATATATACAAGGTGGCGCAAAAGTAATCCTCCTATCAGAAAATGCTATAAATTTTGCGATTGGCCCCTAAAGTCAGTTATGTTTTGACATTTGTGTAGTAAACACATGCGAAATACACGCTAATAAACAAAGTTACGCTACACTGCTCCAGAACGCGGAATATTGCTGACTATTTATTATTATTATTAAACGGTTACTGTGAATGGTGAGCGCTACAGAGCAATGATCAACGAGTTCTTTTTGCCGCAACTTGATGAATTGGGATTGGAAAACATGTGGTTCCAACAAGACGGTGCAACAGCACACACTGCACGTGCCACAACCGATATGCTGAACATCGGAAGCTTACTTTTGCGCCACCTTGTATGATCATCTTTAGCACCGAGTTCAAGAACAAAAATATCCACCAAGTAATCTGCCCGTCTATTGTTAAAACACATGAAACTGAGTCTGTGGTTCGTTGTGGACCCTGTTTTTATGGCAGCCAAGATACGCATTCTTTAAAAAAAAAAATACTTTAAGATCTGAGCACGCAAATATATACCTTTACAACAGGTTGGGCTCTTGGAACAAAACGGAAAAGTAAGCCTGTCGTAAGAGGCTACTAAAATCCACAGCCAAAATAGTTTATCTATAACCCTCAAAAAGTTTTGGGGAGCAATTGCGCAAAGTATGACCGCAGTCTGCCCAGAGACACCGAAGTCAAAACTTCGCTCTGAAATCTGCAATAAACACGAATTTCACTTAAGCAGATTGGACCATAACCTGGAAAATTGGCCTACTGTACGAACAACAGGGAAAAAAACGAAAATAACAGAAACGGGCAGTATTGCCCTTTGAGCCCCGTCCTTTATACGCCTATTTGATTCCAATAGTACTTTGGGAAACCCAGAGTCTTATAAGGGCGCAGGAGCTGTAGCATATTATTTGTGGTGTTAAGGGTCTGTTGATCAGTCGGCAGTTGTCTTTATCAATCAGCAAAATTACAAACTTACACACATGCACAAATACATTCATAAAGCTGACAGTTACTACCCAGCTAACCAAGGGGATTCAAAAAGACCCCATTCGGAATAAAAAACGCACATTTCTCAAAATATTTTCCTCAGAATTGAAAACATTGACTAGAAAAAGAGTCCAAAATGACTCCGAATCCGATGAATTTGAAGTGTTTTATGGCTTTATTTAAATAAACTTTAAAGGGTTTTTGGACTCATATTGAAGCCTTTTTTTTGGGGTTTTCTGCAGCTTATGTGGACTCTTTTGTGACTCTATTTTGATGATTTTTGTATGCTTTTTAGAGTCATATTGAAGGGTTTTATTGACTCTTTTATTAAGATTCCCATAATTTTTAAGATTCATACATGCGTCTTACTAATCAGAAGAAATTACTCTTTTTAATGATTTAATCAGTTTTATTTATATAATTTTGCAAAAAAAAATTTATAAATACATCTAAGAGTATACATTTTTCATTTGGAACTTATCAAAACACTTCATACAATCAAAAAGTTTATTATTTTGTTTAATTTTAAATAAACTTTCGGCTATTGGTAAACATTAACAAGGTTCCGTGAATCTTCATAAAAAAGTTTTTTTTTATGTTTACTAAATAACAATCCAAGAAAGCTTAAATTACGAAGTCCTTTTGGATCATTATTTCGAAGCGCTCCAGCTTTGATTAGCTGGGTAGTAGAAATTAATGCTTTTATATAAATTTGGTTGACTGGTTTAGCTTTTTCTTCAAATTACTAACATTACTATTGTTTTATTTGTATTGCACTTTTTTATTAGCTCAGAGTTATGCTCTCTTGCTTGCTTTTCATTTCAAGCCTTACTATCTTCACTTTCCGCGCGTTTAAATTGAACTCGGTAATATCAAGGGTACTCGCACTTTCTTCAATTTCCCAATTAATCGTCCATAAATCCAAAAAAATGCAAATGTTAAATGCTAGCGATAGCAAACTGTAAGAATGAAAGCCTACCATGCGGATCGGTAGGCTGGTGCGAAAGAAATGTGCTGCGTTATTGCCAGTGGAGCACCGCAAGTAATAGGAAATGTTTTGATTCGATTGTTTTAGTTTTTGTTGTTTTTTCGTTTTGTTGTTAATGTGTTACGTACAAACGTACGTTTATTGTTTGTTGTAATTACACGATGATCACAATTTGCTGATCTGTCAGGTTAGACTGGTTTTGCCAGTGTTGATGGTCGAAATCGTTGAATTTGCATTTTTAATTTATTTAACGGTAACTGAAGTCATGCTATTTAAAACTATTTCGACGGCAAAAGAACATAAATAAAGGGAAAAAGTTTTGCAAACATATGTGAATTTTTATGTACATGTACGATCGTGTTATGTACTGAAATGCAACAGTGTAAACTTTACAGGTTGATAAGCATTAGAGATGCCAATTTTTTAGATTTTTACTGCTCCGAGATTTTCGTGATCTTATTTTACAGTCCCGGTATTTAGGTATTCTTAAACAGTTTAGATTGGCAAGTGAAGCAATTGTTTGAGAAGCTATCTTGCCTTAAACGTAAGTCATTTCATGAATAACAGAGTAAAATCAACTAGGTACCAAAATTTTGTTTCAAAAGTTTTGAATTTTTGTAGGAAATTTTTCGAATTGTTGTTGGCTGTTTTTTATGCAATTTTTAAAATGGATAATCTAGTTAAGGACAATTGAGTGAAAAAGTCCGTGTGAATGTTTTTGTGAAACTGTAAAAAAAAGTATGACAATAGAAATCATTGAGCAAAACAGTAATAATACTAAACAGGGCTTGCGTGGCATCAAAATTTTATTAAAAATATTTATATTTTTCAGGCCGATAAATTTAAAATTGAACTGGATAATGGGTACGGGAGACCCACAGTTTCTGGTTAGTTGCTTGAAAGGCTCAAGGTAATGGTACTTTGTAACATAATCAACAGAGAAAGTTATGTTCACTTGTCAAAAACCTATTTACCCTATTGTGAATACATAAATACAAGTGGCGAATATGTGACAGAAGCATTCAAAATAGATAACAGCTGTGATCATCTGATTCGCGGAGTTGCTTTTTTCGCAGAGCTACAATTGGTTTTTCTAAAAATCTCTTTAATCCTTACGTCAAATTAATAAACTACATTTTATTCACAGGCACAAAACTCAGGAAATACCGGTCCTTGAGAAACAATAATAACAGCTTACACATAAGTAAGAAAAACCTGAGTTTTAGCCAAGCTGTTGCTTTTTCCCGTATTAAAAAATAGTTTAATAAATTTTCTTTAATTTAATGGTATACAGGCAGGTCGTATGAAATGCATTAACTGGCAAATATAAAATTTTAACAGTCGGGTGAAGGCACAGAGGACTCGTCAAAGATTTTCACTTCTAGGAAATTACAATGATCTAAGAGTAAAAGAAAAAATGTGTAAGTTGTGAATTGATCTCGATTATTCGAATTCAGCTTTTTAACTTAAAACTAATTTTTTGAGGTTAAGCTGTTTTATTTGTTCCGAAATAACCTTATAATTGAACTTATTAGAATGTTTGAGGTCATGCCCTACTAACAATTTTGGTTATAATAGTTTACGCTTAGCTAAAGGAATTTATTTGTGTTCAGTTCCACCAAAACTTGTACAAGGTGTGTAAGTAATCATCCTATCAGAAAATGCTATAAATTTTGCGATTGGCCACTAAAGTCAGTTCTGTTTTGACATTTGTGTAGTAAACACATGCGAAATACACGCTAATAAACAAAGTTACGCTACACTGCTCCAGAACGCGGAATATTTCTGACTATTTATTTGACCAATAATCGGTCGGGGCCAAACGGTTACTGTGAATGGTGAGCGCTATGATCAACGAGTTCTTTTTGCCGCAACTTGATGAATTGGGATTGGAAAACATGTGGTTCCAACAAGACGGTGCAACAGCACACACTGCACGTGCCACAACCGATATGCTGAACATCGGAAGCTTACTTTTGCGCCACCTTGTATAATTCAAGATTTCTAGCTGTTGTACTTAATCTATTGAAGAACACCTCTTAAACCATACTACAAAACATATTTTTGCCATCAGGCATACATTTTAAACACAATTTTAATATTTTAAATTAAATTAACTTATTCAAAATTTAAAACTGTATGCGCAGATATCTAAATATAGCAACCTGTGTATCCTTTTTTTTATTTGCAACCCCGAAGTTCCTTCATTCTCCAATTTTTCGCGTGGCCTTAAGATATTTGAAAACATTGTATACCTATAAAAAATTTAGATTATTTTCATAAATAAATCTTACATATACATATACACTCAAATTTTTAATTATAAGAGTATTAATGAACATAGTGCATAGTTCCAATTTCGAAAATCCCGTGCCAGTAAGAAGTAATTCCCGAGATTTTCGGCACCTAAAAAAGTATGATATCCCGGGATTAGCATCCATAATCAGTATGTTTGTACTTGGGATGTTTCGAATATTCGTATTCGCATTCCTTTCGCATAAGCCAATGATTTAGTTCTGATAATTTTTTTTTTTGAATATTTACTTTTGCAAAGTGTTTTTTTGTTTAGATTACAAATCTGTCAAACGATTTGAACCCCTATACCGGTGGTATTAATTCTGCTGGCTCCCATAAATTTTAAATTCAATGCATGCCACTTATCCCTTTTTAACGATATTTGAAGAAATTGGAAAACAACAAGTTAGGCCAAGTCACTTTCTAAATTTTTTTTCCGCCCCGTTCGTTGACCATTATTAAATCTCAGCATTCAGATAATATGTAGCAGCATTGACTGATGGCTGCTGGTCGCCCGTCTACGAAAATGCAGGTAACCGCTGGTAGAGTCAGAAGAGCATGCTCGGTAAGTCTGTATCTCCACAAAGAGAAAGGGTTATAATTTCAGTTTAGGACACGAGTTAAATCAACAAATCACTAGGCAATCTTATGCCGCAACCTTGGCCCCTTTTGCATTGCCCAATCTCCATTTGATCGGTAGCTAAGTTTTACTGCTTTTCGGTAGTGGCTCATTTGGCATAAAACAAAACATTATCGTGCTGAAAAGTTATTATTTTTCTGATAAGATTGTATTGTTTTAATTGCATTGAAGGTTGTTGAGGTAGTCACCAATTAAAGTGTAATACAAGTTTGGTCAAATCTTATCGGAAGAATGTACTATGCAATTCTATCAATGGAGAAATAATTACGTCAAGCTGCAATTTCTCTCGCTGTTATGAAAACCATTAATTTTTTATTTTTATATCACGGGAATCTATGACAACCGCGCCCACTTTATTACAAGAGTTTGTTTTAAGCGCTATACTATAATACAAAAAAGACTTATCTAATAAGTTGAAACAATATTTCAAAGAAGCAGAACCCTTAGTCGTGAAGCGTTTGTTGTGAAATTGGTCGAAATCGGTTGAGAGCCACGCCCACTTTTTTGGAACTAATGCTGAAAACTTTTGCTCATAAAATTTGAAACGCTTTATCTCAACTACTAAAATAAAGTAATACATTCAACAATTAATAAGTTTTCAAACCACATTCAGTGAAATCGCTTATATATACGATTTAGTGTGATGTTTACCCAAAATCACACACTGCCTTTTGCAACCTCCCTGCAGTGAAGCAACAAACTAGTCTTTTATTGAACTAGCCTAAAAAGGTATACACTTGTACCAATAAAAATTAAAAATTTAGTAAATGCTGAAATGTTCAAAGTTGGAAAAAGTTGAATAGATTTTTTTTTTAATTTTGTTGTTTTGAATACCAGGGCATTTGAGCTTGACTATACGACGGAGGGATTTAAATCATTTTCGCTTACCATAACTGAATTAAAATGGTTTAGTCACATTGAACTAGTATGAAAGTGGTATATTTCTGTCCGAAATTCGAAAGTTAAAATCAGACCTGTTAAATAATGATTACTAATCGGAATGATTACCGGTTTGATTAATTATTTTCTTGAGAATGCAATTAATGATTAATTACCATTACTTTAAATTTTTAATGATTAATTTCCATTTAATTTAAAAAATAATCGCAGGAATATTAGATGTAGAAGTAAAGACAAAAACAAGATTAACAGTGGAAGGACTTCGAATACAATAAAGAATTAAGAAATCTGTCAATTATAAAGAAGATGTGGACAACATTAATTGTGCTTACGCAACCGTCGTCTACAAATTTGATGTATAAATGTTAAGTGTTGTCACAATTGCTTTTACTTGTTTTGGAAAATTTTAAATTGTTTTATGTAGTTTATGTATTTAGAACTTTGATTTAGTTAATGTCAATATTGTGTTTATGTTTTTTGTTCAATAAACCAGACTCCCTGAGGAAGGTGCAAAATAGCATCGAAACATTTAGGAGAGAAACGAAAAAACAGCGTTTTTTGCTTTCATTCGAACGGCCGAAAAGCTCCAAAATAACCCCAAAAAAATCTAAAATAATCAAAAAAAAGTTGTTCTGATTACTTTTGATTAGTTTCGATTTTTTCTATTTTTTTTTAATAATTTTTTTCAGTATTGTTATAGAAGTACTTAAATATACACATCAACAATACTGCAAAAATAAAAATTTATCAAAAAAAAATCAAAAGTAATCCAAACAACTTTTTGGATTATTTTTGATTATTCTTTATTTTTTTATATTATTTTTTGTAATCGTAATCAATTGATAATTGCCCTTTCTTTAAAAAAAATTAAAATAATCATTACCAATTAAAAAAAGTAGTCTAATTATTAGAATACTAATTACTAATCAAATTTAAGAGTTCTGGTTGAAATTTCGTGGGACATCGGCAAGTTTGCGATATAAAAAAAGGAAAGTTGGTTAAATGGTTGGGCTAGGTGTTCATACTAGTTCTGAAGTAGATTGCAGCTACTCAGTTGGTTTGACTGCAAGGCTATTCTTGAGCAAATTTTCGATATTTGAATGGCGAAATGGAATGATAGTTTACTTTTTATATACCGGTTATTTTGGAAAACGCAAAAAAGTTATTATTCCCCATTTACTTTTTATTAAGTCAATTTCACAAATATTTTCTATACTATAATAAAACTCTAGAAAAGTCGTGTCTCTACATGGAATATTTCTTTGAAGAATGACTGAAGGTAATTTAGGGAATGTTGTAGAGTTCATCTCAACCACTTTTTGCCTGTCTGTTTGAACTCAAGGATCTCAGAAACTGGGAAATGAATTTTTATGCGGCTTTAACTGTTGGACATCCTGTAACTTAAGACTTTGTTTTATCAAAATCGTTTGATAAATTAAAAATATAAATATAATTATTTAAAGTGAGTTAGCTGTAGGAAAAATTACTTACCAAATAGATTTATATGAAGCGAAATGCGTTTAGTTTCTCAAAAAATTATCAAAGCGTGCCTCTGTAAAATTTTTGCTTACATATTTGTCAATTTCAGCTAAATTGAAAATCAATTTTGAGATACAGTGGCGTACCGAAAAAAATTACAAACTTAATTTTTTGAATTTATCCATCCATCCACAACATCTTTATTAAAATTCTAAAAGAGTTGTGTCTGCACACGAGCGACGTCGGGCTAGTTAATCATAAATTTAAAACCGTTTAAGATATATCAAAATTCAGCACACAAATTCGATTAAATATTTTTACATAAAAATAAGAAATAAGAAGAAATATTAAGTTTTGAAACTAGGTGTGACACTGCCTCTTTTCTTACCAAGCTTGGAACTCGAAGAGGAGTAGATGTATCAAAGCAAAATTTTGATTTTGACATATTTCTCGTAGAAAGAATCAAATTTTTGGTAAACATCAGCAAAATCGGTTGATAACCACGCCCACTTTTGATAATAATGTCAAAAAGTGTCTCAGTATTGAAATATTGCAAAAAGTGAAGCCAAATTTTACCATGGGAATTAAAATGTGGGCGTGATACCGCGAAAGATTATAAATTCGCAATTCTCAACATGAGTATATAATGTTAATTACACCCGAACTTAGACTCCCTAACTTTTTTATTTATTTTTATAAAATTTTTTTTTTTAAGAAAAACTGCTGATTTCAAGAAATACTTAAAATACCTTGTTTTATGTGGGTATAGGGACACCCATCCCGCATTTAGCTATATATTGGTGGGTAAAAGTGAAAGTATGACTTACGAGTTTATGAGGCATTTTAAAGCTTGTACGTATCGCCAAATTATTTATATTTATTTCGAATATCGTCTCAGTATATCATTAATCGATTGTAAAAAAGACCTTGGCCCAATTAAGTGTTTCTAATTGTAGCTAGACTAGGCGCAAATACGCTTAAGTGGTTATCAAGTTTTCTAATCAGGTCTTTAAGTATTAATGGTACTCACGCTCGATACACTTCACAATACTTTTGGTAAAATATAACTTGGTACTCTGTGAAATATGTAACCGGTGGTATTTTTGAGTAAGTAGCTAGAATTTTGCGACTATTTCCTATTTGGACACACACTCTACATAACATGAGTTCATAAGCGAGATGCGGCAATCAACCCTTATACGATGGGTCAAGGCAGAACAAGGCAGCTTAAATGAAAACGAAAAAGTTAATTTCTCTATTAATGTGTTAAATCCCTCTCTTTGCGATGAAACGTATCAAGATAGAGAGTTTGAAGGCACTTACCTTGGTTCTCCTTCTCAACCGCTTGATGTCCTGTTAGGAGAAAAGGATGGCATTATAGTCTAAAAACCGGAACTAAGTGGGGCAAATATCTCAAGGTAGGGACTTAGAAAATACACGCAGTACGTATGACTGTCGTAAAAAAATCCGGGACTCGAAGCTCCGTCGAAGTCAACCAAATCACTGCAGCGGCAATCCGCCTAGTACCGAAGCGTACCGGATCCATATCCGACAAAGGACTGCCCACACTTCGACGCCACTCCTCAAAGGAACGATACTTTTGAAATATCAGTACACGGCTAACAATTTGAGCTAAAATTTTAAACCATTCGTCGGTTTAAGCAATTTTTTAAACATTTTTGTAATACATTCCAAATTTTTCAATTACCTGCACCAATTTTCAATTATTTATTTATTTCTGAAGGTTTTTTCAAGTCAATGAATTTTTCTCATTAAAATTTTTTGCGTCGTAGCTCAGTGGGCCGCCGTGGTGTGAAGGTAGTGTTGCCGGCCTACCACACCGAAGGTCCATGGTTCGAGTCCTGGTACAGGTAACATCAAAAGTGATTTGAAAAAAGTTTTTCAAAACGGGGTCGCCCCTCGGCAGTGGTTTGGCAAACTCTCCGAGTGTATTTCTGCCATGACAGGCTTCTCAGCAAAAATTCGTCTCCTTTGTAGATGCCGTTCGGAGTCGGCAAAAAACTGTAGGTCCCACCAATTTGTAGGGAAAATTCAAATCGGCACACCACAAATTGGAAGAGAAGCTTGGCAAAAATCTCTTAGGAGGTTTATGATGACATACCTGTTGTATATCGCGCCATAGAGATAGAGATAGCTCAGTGGGTGTTTTTCATGTTTTTTAATTGTTAAACATTTCTGTAGGTCGATTCTGTAACTATTTTAACGCCAGGTGTTAGCGTTAACTTCGCTTAACACCATTTTTAACGTTTTTCCCTATTCACTAACTTTCGAATTATTTTCGAGGTGTTAACAATAGCGTTAATATAGTTGCAAGTGTTTTAGCGTTTGGAAAAAGTAAAAAAAATAGTTTTGAGTTTTTTGCATGTAATTTAGTGCAAAATACGGCGAAAAGAGAAGTATTGCCATATTTTATCACCATCAAGAGTCAGCTGTTTAGCGGCGTTAAAGGAGAGTTAGAGAATCGCACTTTCGTCAAGAACAAACGCCGAAATTTGGCGATAAGCTTAACGCTCGGCGAGTGGTTAAAAGTTACAGAATCGGGCTACTGGTTTAAAATTTAAACTCTTTTCTTGACGGTCATTTTATCGAAAACTGGCGCAATTTAAATTCGAAACCAAATATGGTTTGGACATATATGTAGCCCAGAAAAGTTTAAATTAGGTTCATGTTTTTAGCTACGGCCCACACAAAATTCTAATGAGAAAAATTTAATTTGAAAAAACCTTCAAAAATAAATGAAAAAAAATTTAAAAATTTTCGACGTTTTTTTCAATTAAGTTTTAAATCTAAGAAATTGAAAATTGGTGTAGGTAATTGAAAGGTTTGGAATTTATTACAAAAATGTTTACAGAATTGCTTAAACCGACGAATGGTTTAAAATTTAACCTCAGATTTTTAGTCGTGTACCGGAGCGTACCAGATTCATACAGGGTACAACAAAACTAAAGCACGAAAAGTCCCTCTGCTAAATATGATTAAATAAAATTCTATGTGCAGGTTTTAAATTTTTTATTTGCTTTTACTGATAAAGGCCACTATTAGTTATTTGAAATATGAACAGAAAAACCGTTTGTATGGACCATTAAAAAAAATGTATTACACTCTTTAGGATAACTAAACTAAAGCACGAAATGAAGGTAGGTAGGTTTATACTTAAATTTGTTGTAAAAACCGCAAAATCGTGGTAAACGTGAGCCACAATAACCACGCCGATATATTTCGAAATATTTTAAACAACGGTGCCCATTCTTTTATTTAGCCGTTAAACGAGGTTGGATGATCCTGCAGAATTCGAAAAGATTTCCTGAAAATAATTATTTGGTGGTACTTTGTGAAAGAGTTTTACTCTAATTTAATCAAAGGAAATCAGGAAATCAGGAAATGTTTTCAGTTTTTGTGCCTTATTTAGCGTACTACAAACAGTTTTCCATTCAACTGGTTCCCTAAGCACTGCAGATAGAAGTACTTATGCACGAAAAACACCGAATAGTAGCGATCGGTCAATCGTTCGTGGGATAAAAATATTCCTGAAAAATTCAGAGTCTACTTCTCTTACAGTGCTTTGTTGACCTGCGACGTTTTCCATATTTAGCACTTCAATGTATGTACACTATTTCGTTATTAAAAAAACCATCGTTAAATGTATGCATTTTTCTGGAACGATTTTCCGTCATCCCTTGTCAATTTTGGTTAGGAGACAAACCGGTTTCGGCGTTGTGCCATCTTCAGTGTATTTCTTCTTTCTGTTGCGCTCGTGCTTTATTTGTCTGCTTTTATAGTTTTCGCCGTGCTGTTTTGTATGTGCGGCTGGTAGCTGGTAGTTCGTGTATGTATGCGCTCGTTAAGTGATTGTTTGGTTTGTATACCCTCTGAGGGTTGATTGCGTGTTTTTGTTCGCACAATGTTCATATATTCAGCCCAATTCTAAACATTCTCACGGAATAATTTTCTATCTTTATACGCTTGAGTTGCTGGAAACGTTATCTACAATTTTTGTTTGTATATTTAATTTGATTTCTGCTGTTTGCAGATTTAAAAAGTATTATAGAATAAACAAGCCCAGAACTCCTTACATCGCACACTCAGCAACTCAAAAATACAATTTCATGATGGCCTTGCATCAAGTTTAAAAACAGTCATATTTGTTGTACATTTGCACTTTTCGATCTAAACTACATCGTATTCTAATATAACATTATTTTAGCTTAGTATATACTTACACAAGTTAATAGTTTTCCTATAAAAATACAAGAAACATTCAATTTTATCCGCGCTCCTTTCAGGTTAGCTGGTGAAAAAAATCCTTAAAAATGACAGCGAAATCTCCCTTTTCCTCATATTCGTAATAGCTACTTTTCTCCCTTAAGTGGTTTTCCCTTTTTCGAACGTTATTCAGAATAAGAGGAAAGGGAAGAGTGGAAAAATTCCCAAGGATTTTTTATTCAGAATACGAAAAATAATGCACAACAGTTTTCTCCTTGTACACAATTTAATTATCTGGTAAAGACGGTGCTATAACGTGCCACGTATCTAATAAACATCACATCGAAGCCGTTCTTGCTTCATTATTTCAAATATACTTAATTCTCATCGAGTAGCTCAAATTGAAAAGAACAAAAACATATTGCTTGTGATGATCCAGAACGTCATTTTTTTGGGGCGTCAAAATTTTGCATTCAGAGGTCATCGAGATGATGGCAAACTGGATCCTCATGAATCTTCAGTGAATCAGGGTAATTTTCGCGCTCTTCTTCAGTACCGAATCACTGCTGGTGATACTGGATTAGAAAATCATTTCCAAACTGCATCTTCTAAAGCCACATATATAATCAAAATCACGTAAAATGAGTTGATTAACTGTTGCAGAGAAGAAATTCAAGATATTTTGATAGACAGGATAAAGAATGCCGACTGTTATGCAATTGAATTTGATGAGACAACAGATTCAGGACATATTGAACAACTCAGCCTTTGTTTGCGTTATCATCATGAAGGTAGAATTCAAGAAGATTTTTTAACATTCGTCTACGCTTATGATTCAATTCGTGAAGAGGATATTCATAATGAAGAGAAACGGCTAGCATTAGGTCATATAGTTGTCGATATTCTGTAAAATTTCGGGTTCGATTTCCTTGATTGCGTTGGAATCGGAACAGATAGCTGTTCAGTTGTGGTTTCAGAAATAAAAGGGGCTGTTCAAGAAATTGTCAAATTATGTTTGTAAGCTAGATCTTGTCCGTGTTTCAATCATGCACTTAATAACACACTTGCAAAAACCTCAAATGTTCCTCAAACAAGAGATTGCATTGCCTTGATGAAAAAAATTATAAGTTTTGCTTATATTTCTATTGATTTGAATCATGTTACTGAAGCTTTGAATAGCACACTTAATGTACTCCGAAATTACAGGGCGAATGCGGATGGTTATTTTTCGAAATTGTTTGAAAAAATTACGAGTTTGGCTGATGAATTAGATTTTGAGATTCTTATTCCGCGTCTAACAAGTAGACAAATATATAGCTCGAACTTTACCGCGTATACTGTTGAAGAGTATTATCGAAAAGCGATTTTGATTCCTTTATTAAACCATATTATAAAGGGTGTTTTTTTTAGGGGTATAGAACTTCGAATTGAAATAAAGCACAAGAAAATCGTTTTAAGGTCCATCAATTTGGCTTTATTGGAAGGATAATTTCATGCCATTAATGTTTAAATATGATTTCGGGCATGTGGCCGCCGCGGCTGGCTCGAATAAAGCCAATTCTACAGGTCCAATTTTCAACCACTTTTTCGAGCATATGGGGCCGTATGTCGGCAATAACGCCACGAATGTTGGCTTCCAATTCCCCTAACGTTTCTGGTTTGTTGTTGTAGACGAGCGACTTCACATATCCCCAAAGAAAATAATCCAATGGTGTCAAATCACACGACCTTGGTGGCCAATTGACAGGTCCATTCCGCGAAATTATGCGCTCATCGAATGTTTCCTTCAATAAATCGATTGTGACGTGCGCTGTGTGGCATGTAGCGCCGTCTTGTTTGAACCACAACTCATCCACATTCATGCCATCCAATTCGGGAACAAAATAGTCGGTTATCATGGCTCTATACCGGTCTCCATTAACGGTAGCTGCCTCTCCAGCATTATTGCGGAAGAAGTATGGCCCAATGACTTCACCAGCCCATAGAGCACACCAAACAGTCAGTTTTTGTGGATGTAATGGCGTTTCAAGGGTCTCATGTGGATTCTCTTCACTCCAAATGCGGCAATTTTGCTTGTTGACGTAGCCATTCAACCAAAAATGAGCCTCATCACTGAACAAAATTTTGCGATGAAAATCAGCATCGAAATCAATCTCATTTTCGGCCCATACACCAAAATCACGACGCATTGCATGGTCTCGCGGCTTTAATTCTTGCACAAGCTGGATCTTGTAAGGTCGCAAGCCAAGATCTTTGCGCAAAATCTTCCATAAAGTTGATGGACAAAGCTCCAATTGCTGTGCACGGTGGCGAATCGATTCATTCGGGTCCTCTTCAACACTTTGCTCTACAGCGGCAATTGTTTCTTCGGTGCGCACTGTTCGACGTCTCTGCGGATGCGTATTATCACATAGAGTAAACGTAGTGCGAAAACGATCCATGGTTAACCGAATTAATTGCTCTGATGGACGATTATGTCGACCATAAAATGGACGGAGCTCACGGTAAACTTCGCGAACTGAACCATTATTTTCGAAATAAATTTGCACGATTTGCAAGCGTTGTTCTTTTGTCAACCTGTTCATGATGAAATGGCAAACCAAACTGAACATAAATGACATTAGAGTTGCCAGATTTGATCACAAAATGCCAGTTTTATCTCTATTCGAAAAACAAACCTGTAAAAAAAACACCCTGTACTTGACCTTCAAAACAGATTGTCAGAAGAAACGTTGGACGTTTTTAATTTCAATTTTTTCTGCCGTCAAAAATTGTACAAAATGGTACTCTTTCAAAGAAAAACCAGAAAGGACGGCGCTGTCTTCGGCTGTGCCGAAGGCTTTATACCTTTCATGAATACGTGAAAACTTAAATACGCATTGTTTAAAGTTCTCTAAAAAATATCTCACCAAGTTTTAATCTTTTAAAATGAGGGAGCAATGGACATAATCCTCTTATCTGAACGATCGGTTGTATGGGATATATTCTATACATAGCTCCGATCTTGGTGATTTTTTTACGAAATCTTTTGCTATCCATAAGAAAATATCTCACCAAGTTTCAAGTTTTAATCTTTAAAAATGAGGGAGAAATGGTCATAATCCTCTTATTTGAACGATCGGTTGTATGGGAAATATATGCTATAGTGACCCGATTATACCGGATCCGAAAAATGTCTAATATAATACAAAAATACATCCGTGTGCCAAATTTCATCGAGATATCTTAAAAATTGAGGGACTAGTTTGCGTTCAAACAGACGGACGGACGGACAGACGGGCATGGCTGTATCAACTCAGTTCATCATCCTGATCAATTTGGTATACTTAATGGTGGGTCTATCTCTTATATTTCTAAACGTTACAAATATCGGACCAAAGTTAATATACCATTTCATGTTCATGAAAGGTGTAAAAAATGCTTCGAAACTGGTTAAATCTATAGGCGAACGATGCTCAAACTTCTTGAAAAAGAAAATTTTTTTAAAATACAGTCCATTTGACAGGAGAGTGTGAAGTTTGGTCCGAACTCTGGACAAAAAAGCCCGACAAAATATCGATACCAAAATCGGCAGTGCAAGTTCTAGATCACTGCGACGGAAATGTTTTTCCACTGATAAGGATGCTATTGCACATTCTGGCTACACTGCCAGTCAGTAATGCTTCTCCAGAAAGAAGTTTTTCTACCCTTCGGCGATTAAAAACATGGTTACGAACAACTATCACCCCTATTCTGCATTTTGATTACGTTCCCGCTCTACGCTCCGCCGGGATCGAAAGTAGGTATTCTGCGTTACGATTAAATTGAAAGAAGACGAGTAAGAGCTATAACTTTTTCGAAATCAGCTGTTTGCCTTGAAATATGTGAAACTGGAACATAACAAAGCAAATATACACAAACAAACGGAACTACGATCGAAGTGTAGAATAGGCAGAATTGTAAATTTCGAAGTTGAACTGAACGGAAACGGAACGCAGAATACTAAAGTTGCCAAACGGAGAAAATTTAGATCCAAGTCGAAATGCAGAATAGGGGTGTATGACTGAAGAGAGGCTCACTGCGCAAAAAAGGAAAGCGAAAAATTGATTTTATAATATAGAATTGTATCTAACAGCCTGACGCTAATTTATGAAAAATAATAATGTATACCGTTTCAAAAACATCTTTATAACAAAACTACATATTTAATATGTCGACGAATAGATTGAAGTGTACTTAATTTCAATAAACATTCCTTTTTTTCATTGCTCCAATAAATATAGATTCAAGATAACTCCACTTAGTTAAAAGACACAAGTGAAACTCGCTTATCAGAAAAAACTAGTTTCTACCTTTGAGCTGCATGAAATCATTTCTTGATTGCTTTTTGTTCGAATCCTTTCAATTAGTTGAGCAAATTTGAGTGCTTAAAGATAAACTCATTACGTTTATTCGTAATTATGTCAAAATGGTGTTCTGAAATTAATCATTCATTTATATTACTGACTTTCATGGCAATTTGGATTTTGAGCTTTCGGCCATGATCGCCTCCCCCCTCAACTAGGGAACTGTATCCGCCCCTGCATGCCAATTAACCTAAATTTGATTAATTTATCAACCAGAGAATAATAATTATAGATTACTTTTCCGACTAATCACATTTTGATTAGTTATAATCGAATTATTTCAGAAAATTTTAATATTTCATCATTCTTGTCCCTGGTACAACAGTCTTTCTTATAAACTACTCGACTGTGGTGATGCCGACTTTAAAAACAGTTGTTAAAATAAGGAAATTAAAAAGAATTACAGCTGTGACAGCTTTTCAATTCTATTTTAATTAATAAAAATATGTCGTTGTAGTTCTTTGACTTCTTTAGAGCATGAAGCAGAAACAGTTTTTGAAGAAAATTCAGGAGACGTATAAATCAGACCTGTTAAATAATGATTACTAATCGTAATGAGTACCAGTTTGATTAATTATTTTCTTGTGAATGCATTTAATGATTGACTACCATTACTTTCAATTTTGAATGATTACTTTTCATATTAATTAAAAAAATTATCAAAAAACTGCATGGTTTTATACGATTAGTAAGAAAAATCAAAAATAATAATAAAAAAAAATTTTTTAGATTACTTCATTATTTTTTTTTTAAATATTTTTGATTTTTTCAGTATTGCTGTAGAAGCACACACCGACTGCTGAGTGGAAGATCACCCTTTTTCAAAATATTTTCCGAAAACGCCCTATCTCAGAATTTCTTCGAAGAACGCCCCACCTCAAACTTTTTTTCAAAACGCCCTATTTCAAAATTTGGCTTAAGAACGCCCTATCTCAGAATGAGTTTCAAAAACGCCTTATCTGAACGAAAATTTAATACATTTTTAGCAAAAGGGGGTTTTAGAATAAAATTTTAACCGTTATTTCAAAAAAAAAAAAAAAGATGGCTCCACTTAATCATGTATATCTCAAAAACAAATTGAGCAATTTCAAAACTTTTCACTAGGCCGTTCGAAGATAATGAAAAATAAATACGGATTTTTACCTTTTTTTGTAAAAATATAAAAAAATGTGTACTTGGCGAGGAAGGATATCGAAAACTTTTTTTTTTCAGATGTTTTTTTTGCTCTTTTTTATTACAAAAAAATAAGCTTTCATCCAATAAAATCGATGGTCTAATACAAAAGTTATAAGCATTCAAATAAATATAGCCATATAATACTTAAGTACCCTACAAATCACTGCACGTGCCACAACCGATATGCTGAACATCGGAAGCTTACTTTTGCGCCACCTTGTACATATGAGACGATAACAATGTATGTAAGTTTTGTCTTAACTCTATGATCTTATTTTATACTTGCAAAAGTTATTTGTTTTGTTTTGACGCTTATTTAGATTAGGATCGGTTTCTCTTATGAGAAACCAACAGTAGTCACCCATCATTGCGACATCCCAGAATCCTTGATACCGACTTTCAATTAACTTCATTTGCTGATGAAACTGTTCGCCATGTTCGTCACCAAGATTTTGCGGGAAAAAATTTAAATGGGAGATGAATTTTTAAAGACATATTTACTCCTGAAAAGAAAATAAATAAGTAAATTAGATAAATAAGTGACACATTTGAGTGTAATATTCTTAGGCTGAATTCATTATTCAGTTCCGAACAAATTTTTTGTTTACATTTTACTCATTCTTTTCCCACTTTTCATACACATTTTTTGTTTATTCGGGCAGATAGGTTTTAAAGTTTACTTTAGAAAACGGCCTTAAATATGTTTTTTTATTTACCCATTTTCGCATAGTTCTTGATTAAGTCGTTCACTCTCATCTGATAGTAAGGACTTTTGCGTTTGCCTAAAAAGAAGCAACGACCTTTTCAAAAGAATCCCACGCGGCTGCCTCCACTGGTGACAATAGTTCTTGGAATTGGTTATTGTTAAGCATCTTTCTTATTTGCGGCTCAACAAAAATGCCTTCCTTTATCTTGGCTTCTGAAATCTCTGGAAAAATGGTTTTTAAATGACAAAAGGCTTCGCCTTCTTTGTCCAAAGCCTTAACAAAGTTTTTGATAAGGCCGAGCTTGATGTGGAGCGGGGGTAAAATAATTTTTTCTTTCTTTATAAGACGGGAGTATTTTATGTTATCCACACCAACTGTAAATTCGATTCAGTCTGGCCAATCCTTTATGATGTAGTGGTCTTGAGGAGCTCGGCTATCCCATTTGCAGAGAAAGCTACAGTATTTTGTGTACCCACTTTGTAGACCGCATAGCATTCCAACGACTTTAAGATCGGCACATATTTTCCAATCATGCTCTTCATATTTGATAAGCTTAAATAATTTTTGCATTATCTCGTAGGTTGCCTTCGTATTTACTGCATGCGCGATCCGGCTTTTGGTTCGCCAATATGTAATAATTCGTCCTTAAACTTAGTTTATTGCTGTATGTGAACAGTCGCCATTCTTTGGAATCATATGGTTCACCAAACTGTTTGAATAAGCCAGTAATGTCTTTGCAGTAACAAGCAGTGTCCTCCTTCGTATAGAACTTAGAAAATGGTTCGTGACGAGTTCTATAATATGTAACCTTAACATCGGATGAAAGAAATTTAAATTGTTGCATACGAGTGGCGTGTAGCTCGACCTTTATCTTGGACAATTCCAAATCTCTTATCCAATCATTGAGTTGTGCTTGTGATAAAGCGTTTCTTTCGTTTTCCGTGTGAAGTTCAGTGCAACTTGATGCCGCGTAATCAAATGCTGCTGTTGACAATGAAACTGGACCCGGAACTAAAGTTGAATGAGGCAATGGCAATGTTGTTAGATGAGGAACTTCCGTTGAATGTGGTACTGGCAATGACGCTGGCATGGATTACTTTTCTTGACTTTCCAACCCCAAATATTTCTGTAGTAAAAATACAGCAGTCCGTCGAATGGCAAGTTGGTTCCCTCCACTTCATATGTTGCCTAAGTACATAGATAGTCTCAGAAATTAGTCAGATATGCATTAAAAAGTAGCAAATTCCTAAATTTTACTACGCACCTTTTTGTTCCGGATTTCGAATGAATCAATTCGATTCGACACGTGGTGCACACATTATTCGGTGTCCATGATTTTTAGGCTGAATGCCAAAATACTTATAGTATGTAAAGTTCAAAGGATTTGAAAACACACGTCGCATCCTTTTAACAATATATTGACCGTAAATGAAACAGAACATATCTGGATCATTTTTACACTCAAACTCTCGCGCCCTTTTATTCATATTATTTTTTTAAGTAAATGACGGGTTATAAAATGCACTTATAGGCTGAACAGTATCCGGTGAGCCTTGCAGATATTATGAAGGAACTATTCGCATTTACTCCTATTAAACTCAGATCAAGTAAAAATCGACAAAAAGGCTCCTTAGCTATAGAAAGAAAACACTACCTGCTTTAAAAAATTTGCTCTTGCTTCAAATGTACCTGGGTTCAAAATTTTAAAGATTACCTACTTGAGAAAACGGCATTAACAGTTTTTTGTATCTAATAACCCTTCGAAAATCTACCTACGTACTAACTAATGTATGAATACTAATACATATGTACATGTAGGGTACTTCAGTACTATATGGCTATATTTATTTGAATGCTTATAACTTTTTTATTAGTACATCGATTTTATTGGATGAAAGCTTATTTTTTTGTAATTAAACAGAGCTTACAGAGAAAAAAAGTATCTGGAAAAAAATTCAAGTTTTCGAAGGTAAAAATCCGTATTGATTGTTCATTATCTTCGAACCCAAAGGGCCTAGCGAAGTTTTATTAGCTTTTAAATTTTTCAAACCGTTTTGGAATTGCTCAATTTGTTCTTGAGATATACATGATTCAGAGCCATCTTTATTTTTTTTTTTTTTGAATTAACGGTAAGTCGTAAATATCTCAAAAACGGTAACATAGAATCAAAAATAACCTCGAAGTACTCTGGGATCATGCCATGTGCATTCACTTGTGCATATAAAAGCAATAGTTTTTGCCCATTAAAGCACTTATTTAACGCAAAAACTGGTGTTTTTTTTTTTTTGAATAAATTTGTGGTTTTTTTATTAACTTAGGAGGTGTTTCATACGAAAAAATTTTCAACATCTTTTGTTTTTAATTTGATTATTATCTTTATGGCTTTTTTCATGGATTGGTAATATGGTATAGTATACCATTTTAACCGAACCTGTACCACATACCCGCATGGTTTTCAAAGAGCTACTCTTGGGCTTTTTTCGCCCTTTTCTTCGAAACTTTTTGTCATATACGTAATGACAATAGCTGTGTTCGGTGAGGAAACATTTTTTAAAGATTTTATAAAATTTTGATTGAAAAGTGTTCGGTGATATAAAACATTTGCAGGGAGAGAGCGCATTTTGACATTTCATTGGGAGAGTTGCAAGTTTCTGCTGTGCGAATTTCACTCAGTAAAACTTGCAAGTGAAAAATAGCTGATCGTGACATGGGAAAGCAGCAACAAAAACTTAAAAATTTGAGCTATTAATCAATCAAAAAAGCAACGGCTTGAAAGATTTAATTGGTTTCTCTTAGGGAACTTTTTGCGTTTCGAGAGAGTTTTACGTCATTCTCGATCTCGCGATCTGTGTCTTAGCCGACGATGTACAATAATTTGGCATTCCTGTATGACCTCAGCCCCCTGTCAAAAATTGTGATAGAGTATCTCGAAGTCACCAATTGAAAAAGAACAGAAGAATTGTGCAAAAAGAGTTTTTTTCTCACCCTTCTCTCGCCTCTGGTGCTCTGAATTTACCTGTATTTCTTGATTAGTTCTTCTTTAAGTTAGTCCATTGAAAAGCTCATACGTATTAACAAGCTAGTGAATAATTAGAATATACGCAGTCTTTTAAGCAAACATGTAAAGGTTATAAATTATGCAGCATGGGGGGTTAGAATATGCCCGAGGTGGGTATTCCTGTCGTAGAAGTCGACTAAAATCCACATCAATTCCGGAGCAGAAGAAATCGCTTTCACGGCAGTCGGGCTGGTGCCGCAAGGTGCTTGTACTAAGATGTAACTAATTCATAACTGCCAAAGCACTGTCGATACCATGAATGGATGCGCCAACTAAGCAGGGCGAAGTGCCGCTGCAATAATAATACGCAATAATACAGGTGATGGCAGCTCGACAAATATACAGATACAGTTTCCATGTATTTTGTTTTTGTAATTCATAGGTGTAATGTGAAAACAACCAAAGTCGCAATCAGCTTGTCGATCGCTTCCACCTAATAATTGCACCTACCAAAAGTGGTTTACTTTGTGAATGGTTTTGCCGCATATTCGCCATTTATAAGTATTTACAATGTTTTAAATACAAAAATCCATGAGCTAAAATAAAATAATTTGTTTTTATTTAATTTAGATGCGTTAGAGTACTAGCGGTCTCACCGTAATTCTCTTTTGTCTATTAATAGTATGTATTTATCAATTTTATCTCATCATTTATTACTTGTATACATAGTTATATGTATGTATGTAAAAAATTGGTATAAAATTTCCAAAGTTCATATATTTAGGCAATCATTGACTATTATTAATTATGATTTTTAACCCATAATTTATAATTTTTGCATAAAGTTTTTTAACAATAAATTTGTTTGAATGTGAGTGACATATGTACATATACACGAGGGCACTAACAAAAGTTGGCTTAGTTGATAATTCTATGTGGGGTACAGTTTTCCAGTGCCAGTTTATATTACAGTTAAAGTTAACAGTAGGCCAACCCTTGGCCACTTTGGCCATTTGAACCAAGCGAGCAGTAAAATTTCACGTAAACGGCCAAAGTGGCATATTTAAGCCCTAGGTAACTTAACTTAAAAAATATGTTGAAATCAATGATAATAAACGCAAATAAGACACCTTTCAATCGATTAGTTGAAATTGAGATGAGAAAGCCAAATGAATTTCGTTGTTTCAACACCAAACTAGGCGTACAACTAGAATTTTCTGATGGTATCGAACTAGGCCAAAAAATACATAATTTGTCCCAGTAAAAATTCAAATAAACCGATTACTTAAATGTCGAGTTGGAAAAACCACAGCTTTTTATTTAAAATTTCCTGATTCCGCGACTGGAACTAATGACATCTCTCAAGTGAGCTGAAAACTTATCCACTATGCTCGGAGGTAATTTAATTATATTCACTTACCATATTGAGCTAATTTTTCGTTTGTTTCATTTTGAACTAGTATGAGAGTGATATGGTTTTATTGATCACTGATAAAGAGACGAAGATGAATGTGGAGCGAAAGTGGGCAACACAAAGTACTGTTCAGAGTCAGGGCATTTGATTTTATAATAATTTTATAAGAGATTCGAGATACGGCAAAAAACTACTCGGCTCATTTCGAAATTGACAAACGACAAATCAACGATTCAGACACGAAGCAATGTGTAATGAAATAGATTTTAAGTCCTATTTATTGTTGATTTCAAGATGAGCAGGTATGTAGACAAGCAATGATTTCCAATGTTTGTAAATCGATCTTTGTTAACAAAGAGGGTCTCCAGCCGAATATAGTACAATTTATGTACGAGGCGGTGGTACGACTAGTGCTGGTCTATGGGTATGTAGTATGGTCGGAGACTCTTCGAAATAAATTACAGAAAGCTCAAAGGGCAGTGCACTGCATGTGTTGGTCCCACTGAAGTTTGTCGCACCTGCCCACACCGGTTTTAGATCCTTTTTTAAATTTTATTCCGATCGTCTTGTATATGCTCATACTCTGTAAATCAGCACAATTCGCACATTCAAACGATTTCCTTATACTCTTTATTCTTCATCAGTAATGTATGTAGTGAAAATCACCCAGATCGGACCAACATAACATATAACTCCCATACAACCGATTTTTCTGATAAATGGGGTTGGGACTATGTATCTTTAAATTAAAAGTTTTGCAGTTTGTACTAATTGTGAGTAAGGATCGGACACTTAAAACCATGATGCGTATTCATGAAAGGTATAAAGTCTTTGTTTTTGTATAATAAAGATTGGCGTCCATTCCTGATCCTATCCTTCGATGTCACCATCAAATTCTAGTACAAGAAAGTCTACATTTTTAGATTGAAAAATCTCTTTTGATTTGTTAGCAATAAAACTTCTTCTTCTTTAAATGGTCATCTAATCGCCTGGGCGATTTTGACCGTCCAACATAGCTCGCCAGTCGTTTCTTCGTTGCGCCAACTGGCGCCAATTGGAAACACCGCGGGATCGCAAATCGGTCTCCACTTGGCCCTTCCATCGGGGTGGTTGTTTCCCTCTTCCTCTGCTTCCACCGCCGGGTGCCGATAAGAATACCTTTTGGGCTGGAGCATCTTCGCTCATTCGCACAACGTGGCCTAGCCAGCGAAGCCGCAGTGTTTTACTTCGCTGAACTATGTCGGCGCTGCGTAGAGTTCATACAGCTCATCATTAAATCTTCTTCGGTACTCGCCGTCGCCAACGCGTAGAGGTCGACAAATCTTTCGAAGAACCTTTCTCTCGAATACTCCCAGAGCCGCCTCATCAGATGTTGTTAGTCTCCACGCTTCTGCACCATATAGAATAGAAGGACGGGTGCGATGAGTGACTTGTAGAGTGTTATTTTCGTTCGTCGAGAGAGGACTTTACTTTTCAATTGCCTACTCAGTCCGAAGTAGCATTTGTTTGCAAGAGTAATTCTTCGACGGATTTCTAGGCTAACATTATTGTTGGTGTTAATGCTGGTTCCCAGGTAAACGAAGTCCTTTACTATTTCGAAATTATTGCTGCCAACAGTGGCTTGGTTGGCAAGGCGCGAATACGCTGACTCTTTGAATGATGACAGAAGGTACTTCGTTTTGCCCTCGTTCACCACCAATCCCATTTTCTCCGCTTCTTTTTCTAATTTGGAGTAAGCAGAAGGTACGGCGCGGTTGTTAAGGCCAATGATATCAATATCGTCAGCATATGCCAACAGTTTCACGCAATAAAAATACCCTATGGATAATAAAGGGTAGGAAAACCAACTAGAAAAAAACATTGTATGCATTACATTTGGACTGCTTTTAGATTATAGACTTTACTTTCTGTGTAAAAGCCTGGCTTCGAGTTTTATGACATCAAAACTGCTTTTAATAGCAACTTTGGGACCTAGGCAGCAGCTATTCTATCTACCTAATTATCAATACGAAAAATGGCTTTGTATTCCTGATCAGCTAAGCGAACTTTTGTTAGTTTGCTCGTATATGTATGAATATATCTAATATTAAGTTAATGACTACGACCTTCTAGGGGTAAGAGCTTTCCACTTGACTTTAACCTAATTCTAGTATATATGTACTTATATAAACATATTTACCACACATAATATATACGTTTTTTCTGTTTACATCATAATTTTTCATACATATTTACATACATATAAAGCTATGTGGTTCTTGACATGACATTTATTTATTTTTTGCTAAGCGTAAGCACAACTTTTAGTTTATCATTTTGTTTTCTTTTTTTTTTTGCGAAATACAGTATTAAATAAGTAGTAGTTTATTGTTTTGGATAAACGCAGCGAACAAACTGTTTTTTTTTTCTTTCCAATTACCACAGTATGTGCCCAATAAACAGCAGTAACCAGTAAAACATTGTGATTCTGATATTTGAAACTTTTACTCTTTGCTGACATGGATATTTCATTTGCATTACCAGTATAATGTTACTATTTAATTTAAACTGAATTATGTTTTGTTATAGATAGTGACAACTGGGTCCCAAGTACCAGAGGTTTATCTGACCAAGTGTTGTTGTTTCAGTATAACCCCATAAATTGACGGCACGATAAAGCCCCTGCAGGCTAGGGTAGGCTTACCGGTCGTAAGAGGCGACTAAAATGCACAAAGGTAAGGGCGTGCAACTCGATGGTTGATCTACGGATATGATGCCCCTCACCTCTTACCCATCTTCTCCTTCCTAACGGAAGCAGCACCCTCTTTGACCATGACCTAGAAGGTTGCACTCGTCATAACAAATCGTACTCCGCAAGCGAGTACCGGAGCGTATTGGGTTCATATCCGGCAAAGGACTGTCACTTCCGATAATACTTCTCAAAAAATTCGGGGAGTGTTTTTATCTTTACAAACAACAACCAACAACAACAAACAACAAAGAACTACCACAGCAGCAATAACAACTAACTTTATTTCCCATTTCCAGTAAAATGTTAGCGCTTACTGCACTTTGGTAGGAACCTACTAGTAAGTAGTACAATTTCAATACAAATTAAGTTTTACTGCTAGTTCAAATTGCCCATCTATGCTAAGCTATGTACATACATATTTGTTATTCCTTTACCATGCACAAACGCAATTGAATAAACATATTTTACAATTGCAAAATTGTATTAAGGTACAAGGTAGAATTAGATCTGCCAGCGCTGCGTAAATTTCTGTTGGTGTCTTGTAATTGGTTTGAAGTAGCTGCAAAATCGCCGAACCGTAATGTGGCCTTTATTGTTTTGTTGATTGGTTCTCCATTTTCTCTTTCTATTTGCTAGTTTAGTTAGCAGCATTTAGTTCCCGCAATAGTTTACTGAAGTTACATAAGTAAGCGTTTACATATGTTTATAGAGTATGCAAAATTACTATAATTAAATTATTATTGTCAAGTGTTTGTAAAAGAACATACGATGTTTTAAGTCTCCAACTGTGCACCAATTTTCTAAATATATCGCTGAAAGTATAAATAAATTGTAATTGGTAATTGTTATTTATTTATAAAGTATTAGGCATATTTTTTGACCGAACTGAACATTATATACCCAGCAGTAAAGTTAGTTGCCTGACGACAACTATACAAAATAATTCAATTTATATTCAAATGGTTTTATTAATTCGTCGTACCGGTAACCGGTAGAGGAAGGGAGAATGAGATGAAAAAGGTGCGAGAGGAGTTAATTGATAAATTTTTTATGCGGATGTACAAAAGCCTATATCTAGGCCAATATTTTATGCTGTAAAAACAGTTATGTCATAGACAAAGTTACTACCATGTTTTTTTTTTTACTGCTGGGTATAGAATGTAGCATGCAATCACCTAAAATTAATGCTAAACTTAAAGCACATTGTGTATGGCGCGCTTTATTTCTGCGCCTACTGCCCATGCGTCTTCCTCCTCCTTTTCCTTCTATCAGTGAACTCCATTTGCTATGACCGCCGTGCGTTCGTATGTACGCCGATGTTTATCATCCACATCCTGGAGGTAGTAGGTACCTGGGAATAACACACTGACACTACCACTGGGCGTATACGGCGCCGCATGATTGTTACTTTCCCGTACTTCCATCAACTCGGAGAATACTTCCGGCGCCACTTTTTCACGTGCATTTAGCATTGGCAAGACGTAATCCAATTTGGATACGAATTGCTGGAAGACTTGTTTATCATGTGTCACCACAATTGAGTACATAGTAGCAGCAAAACCAGAGCCATAAGAGAAAACACCAACACGCTTGCCAAGCAACTCCTCCGGTGTATGACTGATCAGCCACGATACGAGACCAGAATAAACCGATGGTGTGTACATATTACCCACTTGATTGGCGAGCAGCAGGGATTTACGTGTTTTCGTTTCAAAAACCTCATTAAATTGTGTCATAAATGCCTTTTCCACATCACGATCGAAATATGTATCCGATAGCTTGGCTTCATTGAAACGTTCCAATCCTGGATACTTGAGTGAGCGTTTTTCACTGCTGCAGAGCAGGAAATCATTAAAGACTACACGCGCCATTGATTTTTGGACGAGTTTACAGAAGGGTGTGTGAAAGAGTAACGCATCAAAATTATCTAATCCCACTTGGTTAGCACCTGGATATTTCTTTTCGAATTTTTTGCGATACAACTGATAACATGTATCCAGCGCCGAGAGATAACATTGTATTGAGAGTTTACCATCAACAAAGGGATATTCTGAACTTAGATCAGGTTTATAGAAGTCATATGCATGCTCCATATGTGTGGCACGTAAGCCACGTTCAAGCACCAGTGGTGCATTAGGTCCCACCAACATGGCTATGGCGCCAGCGCCACCTGTTGGCCGCGCTGCACCTTTTGCATAAACGGCAATATCTGCACAAACGGCTAATGAATAACGTCCGTCCCAACTTGACGATTCAATCCAATTGATTGAGTTGAAGAGTGCTGCTGTACCCCCGTAGCAAGCATTCGTTGTATCGATGCCTTCGATATCTGTGTTTCCCGAATCGGCAAATAATTTCATTAATACAGATTTAACTGATTTGGATTTATCGATGATTGTTTCGGTGCCAACTTCTAACCGTCCAATATCTTGTAGTTTGATTTGATGACGTTCTATTATACGTGAGACAACAGTGAGGCACAAAGAGGCGACATCTTCGCGATCCGAACAGAAACCCATTTTCTCTTGTCCCAAGCCAATGGTGTATTTTCCAGTTGAAGCGCCATCGAATTGTTCCAAATCTGTTTGATCTACATATTGCGAAGGAAATACCACCTCAATGGCGCATATACCAACATTTTCAGGCCACATTTGTAAAGGGGGATTAGATTTTAGAGGTATGTGTTAGGTAGCCGATAGTAAATTGTAGATTGATTGTAAGTTGGTAATTGGTATTTTGAAGCAATTTGTTGTGAATGAGGCTAAAATGAAAATAAGAGTAAATATTGGAAGAAATTGAGTAAAAAGTTTTCGTAAAAAATTTAAAAAAGTTAAATTGCAGACGTTCTGCAAGTTGTAGTGCGATACAGTTCTCAAGATCACTTTCTGAAATTTCAAATAGTCATATAACCCTCAAAATTCTTCAACAGTAGCCCACTAAAGTATGACAACTTTCCTGAACTGCCTGCCTTTCTTTTACTTGGATGAATGGATTGCCTCCCCCCTAAGCTCTGATGATTAGTCAAACTTGTTTTATTACACAAACCACTAATCAGTTTTGCCAAAATACGGTATGGTAACAGGCCAAGTTATAGCTACAGATTTTGTTTTCCAATTTTACAGACAAAACGATCTTATTGTTAACTGATAAGCTATCGCCAAGAAAAGAATAGTGCCCTATGATCCTTGAAAAGTTTATAGAAGTTTGCGCGTGGGCACGCGAAACCCATGATAAGCTTGTTGGAAACATCAACACATTGCAAGACCAGAGAGCGTAACGGTTTTGATTTTTTTAAATGCCTGGAAAAACTATTTAAATTTGAGTCAATCCTCTTTATGTTTTTAGCTACTTATGAAATTTTTAAGCGATATAGAGAGAGAGAGGGGGAGACAATGATGGCCGCAGCTCCACATCTACTTCTATTACCATCTCTTTTTATGCCACCAGCCCTACTTTTACCTAGCCTTAACTTGGTTCTATACCTCCACAGCTGTCTCCACTTCTATTTTTACCTCTAACTCATTCGATCTTGCTCGGCTTGGTAGGGTTGTGAATAAGTAATAGGTTTTTTACTTTAATCGACTATTTGTAATTATCAGTGTTTTTAATAAATCAACTACAAAGGGTCTTTAATGTCAAATCGTCACATAGTTGGAATCGACCCCTTTCGAGTAGAATAAAATTTAGTGAAGAGTTCCCTTTTGTCATAAAACAAAGTTCTGCCAAAGAAAAGAAATGTTAAAATTATTTTGTTCAAAAGCTACGAAAATTCAAAATTTTCCTTTTTTTTCTTGTTTTGTAAAGTTTATTTTTTCAATATAGTGTAGTTAAAAAAATAAACTTTGGCACTTTCAAAGGGGTATTCAGAGGTATACAAAAAAAAATATTTTGAAAAAAAAAATTCTAATTTTTGAAAATTTTCGAATTTTCAAAATCACAAAAACTAAAGTACACCTTTAAATTTTAGACTCACATTTTTTTGTATATACCTCTGATACATCTAAAGACATCCTGAATTTTTGAGAAGAGTGTTTTTGGTTTTTTCAAAAATACAAATTTTTTAATTTTTTCAATAATTTTTTTTTTTTACATTTTTGGTTTTACATTTCGATACCACGAAAAAAAAGTTTCAGTGATCAAAATTGAGTAGTTTAGTGTCTAACTAATTAAACTCGACTAGAAAGTTAAAATAAATAAAAATAATTTTTTTTCATATATTTGAAAAAAAAGACAATTCTAAAAAATTCAGGATATGATGTATTAGAGGCATAGTATAAAAAATTTGAGTCCAAAAATTTAATAGCTAACTTTAATTTTTTTGATTTTAAAAAATCTAAAATTAGAAATTATAAGCTTTTTTTGAAATAATAAATATTTATACCTCTAAGTACCACCTTTGAAAGTTCCAAAGTTTATTTTTTTAACTACAATATCTTTCGAAATATTGAAAAAATAAAGTTGATTTGGTTTTGTGTTTTTCCGACAGGGTGGATACTGTGTAGTTAAAAACCAGAATTGACAAGGGATGACGAAAATTCGTTCCAATATAAATCCAGAAAAAATAAACTTTACAAAACAGAAAAAAGTGAGATTTTGAAATTTATTTTTTTCTTTGGCGACGTATGAAAAGATGGCAGCTGAAAACAAATAGCTTCGCATAAAACACTTCTAGTTGAATGTTAGGTAATACTGAGCATTTGTGATTTTTTAGTTTTAGGACCAAAAAAACCGTCCAATTGAATTAACTAATAATTCCAAATATATTTTTACTAATACATCGAATAGGAATTTTTCGTGTAAAAAATAGATTTATGAACAAAAATCGGTTATTTTCTTTAAAATCGATTATTTACAAATCGAGTAATCGGTTTTCTGAATCGAGGTCACATCCCTTTTACCTGGACTCATATTTGGTCCATATCAACAGAGAGCTGCATTTTTCGGAACCCATCTGCAATGGAAAATATTTTAAAAAATGTAAGTGGCTCTAAAAAAACGGGAATAATGTAGCTAAAGTCGATCCCATCCACTTATTTTTACTCTGATTCATAATTTTCCAATAGTGATGTGGATTTTAAATACAATTTTACTATAAATGTTGGTTAAAGAAATTTCAAGAAAAACATTTCCTGGGTTAAAATCCAAGAAACCCGAAAAACTTGTTTAAAAGGGACAGGCTTGCAGTGTTTTAAAAAAATGATTTGTCTGAAAATTGCAGTAACATTTGCACAGAATGGGCTTAGAAGACACGCGGTTTTTTTCGTTACCGGTAATAATAATGTTTTGCCTATACCAGAATATAGATTTCAGAGTTTCTTTTTCCTAACTGCGTTGAAATGCATACATCGGGTCGCCTCCTTGGAAATCGGATAACATATTACGTAATTTTTAGATTTACTTCCCTAAATTTTTTTGCACATGTTAACCAAAGAACTAAAATATTATACTTGTACAAAAATATTACTTTTAAGTATTATACCCCACATTGTTATCATGAAATTTCCCGTGAAGAGATTAATATTTATTAATCAGAGAAAAAATTTATGAGTCTAAGTAAGTCCAAAAATTAAAAAATATTATTAGTAGATTAATTTCTAAAACAAATATTATTTTCGACTGACAAGAAATCGCTGGGGACTAAAACTTAATCAATACGATCTTTATCAATACGATCTTTATATCAATAAGATTAGATTGATTTAGAAAGAAAAAATATATGATAAACTGAAAAAAGTTAACGAGTAGGCAATCGAAAAAGTTTAAAAGATAAGCTTAGTGTAAATATAAACATAAAATAAGAATTATATTAAAGGCTATTAACTACGTGCACGAATATTTTGCTTGTGTGTTTCCCGATTTGGCTAATTTTTGGCAGGAGTATAATACATACTACTGAGAAGCACCTGACCAATTTTCATTGAAATATCAAGATTGAATTATAAGCGATTACCTTTGAAAATAGCGAAAATTTTATTCTGAAAAGTGGCCGGCGCCACGCCTACTTCTTTAAAGTTGACAAAATTTTTTTGCGGCCAAGTTTTTCTTAAAAAGCTTATTATGTGTGCAAAATCTGATTGATATAACTTGCTAAGTTGTAGAAATATCGCTTTTTAAATTTTACAAAAAAATGTTTCAGAACTATGTTAAAAACTGGGCGTGGACATTAACCGATTTTCCCCATTTTTACAGCAAACAGTTACCTTTATATATAGAATATTATCACCAAATTTCGTTTCGACAAATCAATTTTTGGCGGAGTTATGGCATAAAAAGTTTTGTGGAATAGTCCACTATAAAAGGGGCGGGGCCACGCCCATTTTCGAAAATTTCAAGTTTTTGGATTTCTTTGTTTACGGAAACCTTAAACGTGAAATATAAATGATGTACAGCTATTTTACGCAAAGTTATTGCCTATTTAATATATCTACGATCCTCTTCAAAATTTTTCATATAAAAGTGGGTGTAGGCCTTAACCGATCCCGCCCATTTTTTCCTGGAACATTCTTTGCATACTTGAAAACCTGCGTGTTGAATTTCGTTTCGATATCTTGAACGGTTGGCGATTTATGATTAATATTATTTCTAAATTTCACTTAATCAAAAGTGGGCGGTGCCACTCAAAAATTTCTTGAAAAATTTATTTTATGCCTCAATCTTAATGTATTCACCAAATTTTATACTTATAGGTGTATTATGTACTGAGTAATCACTTTTTTTGTGTTTTCGAAATTATTCTATTTATAAAAAGTGGGCGTGGCTATCGTCCGATTTCGCCCATTTCAAATAGCTCTTGGACATGATTGCCAAGGAACCTCAAATTGCCAAGATATCTCAAAATTTACTCAAGTTATCGTGTTCACAGACGGACGGACGGACGGACATGGCTTAATCAATTTCTGTTTTCGTCCTGAACATTTTGATATATATAAGTTAATATCTATCTCGATCATTTTATGCCGTTACGTACTGCCGTTAGGTGACTAAAGTTAATATACCTTGTGTGCGTAGCACTACTAGGTATAATAATAATAATAATTTGGCGCGATATACCTCTGAGGAGATTCTAATTTTCTCTAAAAATTGGCGGGACCTATGTATACGAGTACATATGTTTCATAACGGCAGATAATTTTTTACTGAGAACCCTTTTTTATAAAAAAAAACTTTAACTTTTAATGTTTTCTTAACATTTTAATGTTTCCTGACCCGGTACCTCCACCCCACAGCCAGTGCGATATCCATACCATTAGATCTTACCTCACCAACAAAATCTCTTTTGTGGAAATTAAGAATACAAAGTCATATACATTCGAAGCCACATCTAGAGTGCTTCCGGGAAGCATTTCTATTTCTTTTCATAAACATTATAGGATCTTGTTTTAGGAACTCGAATTATCTGCTGTATGCAGATGACCTGAAAATTCCCTCCAAAACATCGTGAGACTGATATCTAAAGAGAGCGATCCGCGATCAATACCTTTCGTCTAGCGTGGGCTACAATTGATCCCAACTAACCTACTTATAGGTGTTGAAGGTAAACTTGTCCGACCGTACCCCTAGGAGAACAAAGGGGATAAGTCCGACATTACCCTTTAAGGAATAAAAGAGACCCATTAGTCTTGTTCTTGTTGTTTGTAACGACAAAACCACTCCCCGAATGTTTTGGTTTTTTTAAAGTCTTTATACTTCTTCTATTATGCTTAACAGTATATTCTTAGAATTCATCTAAGCTTAGGATTTGAATTGAAAATGTTCAAAGATTGTCTACTCTGGCAGACCAAAATGCCGAAAATTTTTATTCAGAACTTACAAAATATTTTAGTAGTTTTAGCAAAATATAAAATCGAAACTGGCAATGATAGACCACTAAAAATTAATATTAAGGTCCCACGCTTTCTCAGTATTTTGTTCACCATTTTAAGAAAATAATTTTTAAAGACTTTTTTTGCCACAGTCTAATGAATAATCGAGTCCTTGATATGATGTAAACATGCTTCAAATGTTATGCCTTATATCTAGTACTTTACATTGCTATTATATTGCACAACACTGCATATTGAAAATAGATTATCAAAAAGCAAAATTATATCAAAATAATTTATAAAACAAACAAATTCAACCTTATTCTGAACTTTATATTTTTTTTTAGTAAAACTTGTTCAACAATCTAAGCGCTTAATTGAAATTACAAATAGCGCTGAGTGGTTTTTTCATAATCTGTTACGCACATAGAAGTTCGAATACTTACAACCAAATATTTCAGACACGCACAACTTTCACCTGTTCGAGACGATTTTTCTTCAAGCAATTTAACACACAAAACATTAAAATGTCTGAATGTCAGCGCTAAATACTTAACTCTTATTGTTGTTGTTTATTAAGTTTGTTTTCAAAAAACACACCAAAGCAAAGAAAAACCAGACGAAGCAAAGTGTAATGAAAAACTGAAATCTAAAAACTTGAAAAATACAACTTTAACATACAAAAGTCAAATGCGTAATGCGCGCCAAGAGAGGCCTGATGCGCTACATAAATAGGAAGAGTCATTAGCCGGCGATTAAGCAAAAAATACAAAAGTTCGTAAGTACAATAGCAGCGCAGCAAAAGCCAACATTATCAATGCCAAGAGCCAAGAGTCAAAGTAGGGAGAGCTTGGCGGTGTGTTGCAGCAGTGGAGTCGACCCGCTAACACACTAAAACATGAATGAATATTTTATTTTAAGGTAGAGAGAGGAACAAAAAGAAGACCACTATTAAACCAAAAATTAAATAAGCAACTGAAAAATGATATCGACGTAAATATTCGATAGCGCCGCTTATGAGGCTATTCTGTGCTGGTAATAACTTTTTAATACCGGTAACGCGATGGAAAGCCACTTTTGAACACTTTGTGTAATAAAATAAAATAAAAAATAAAAATAAAATAAAATAACATAAAAAATAAAATAAATAAAATTAAATAAATAAACATAAAATAAAATTAAATTAAATTTAATAAAATAAAATGAAATAAAACACAATAAAGTAAAAAAAAAAAATTAAGTAAAATAAAATGAAAAAAAAAAAAATTTGAATTAAGTAAAATTTAATAGAAATAAAAACTGTAATAATAAGGAATGGAAAAGAAATGAAAGTAACATTAAAGAAACATATGGAAATGGGGGTGAAGAAAGAAGCCTTGTATTCCGTCTGGTCAGAAAAAATGATAAGACCAACCAAACAACAGTAAAAGCCCATAAAATACTTGAAAATTTCCATTTTCAAAAACTTAAAAATTGAGAAAACCCCAAGAAAAAAACCGAAACCGTGATAGTTCAAGACCGCAACCGTTAGTTTAATTTGAAAAAGATCGAACCTATGCAAATACCCATCGTAGTTCTACCTGCGTTCAAAAATCTCTCGGGCTTGCTTCGTTTGAAATGTGTTATCGATAGGCTAGTCATACAACCAGAACGAAACACGAAACCGGAATTTTTATTTATTATATAAAATATTTTTCATTCATTGGCCGTGTTCTAGTTGGAAACATTATAAAAAAATAAAAGTATGGCGCGATGTACAACAGGTATATCATCATAAGCCTCCTAAGAGATGTTTGCGCCAAGCTTCCAATTTGTGGTGTGCCGATTTGAATTTTTTCTTACTAATTGGATGGAACTACAGTTTTTTGCCGACTCCGAACGGCATCTACAAAGGAGATGAATTTTGGCTGAGCAGCCTTCCATGGCAGAAATACACTCGGAGAGTTTGCCAAACCACTGCCGAGGGGCGACCCCGTTTTGAAAAAACTTTTTCAAACCACTTTTGATGTTACCTGTACCAGGGCTCGAACCTTGGACCTTCGGTGTGGTAGGCCGGCAACACTACCGCCACACCACGGCGGCCCGAGGAAAATGAGGTGAACAAATTTCCTATGGTGTAAAAATATTTTCCATTTTGCTGTGCCAAATGGTAATAGAAATGGTAAATTTTGACAGTTGTAAATTTTGACATATGAAAAAAAGCACGTACGAAAGCCAATAATTTGTTAATAAGTTTTAGATTTACGTATTTTTTCTGCCATTATATTTCTTATTTTGTGCGTTAAATTATATTTTACTGTTTAGTAACGTGTTGGCATATAAATTAATTTGAAATATAATGATTGGTAATACCGAATGCATAAATGAGTACACACTCGTAGTTGTCACAATTTGACCTAGCCCCATGAGTTAGGGTAATACGTTCATATTCACCGCAATAAATGTCGGAATTCTCTTTCGTTCTGTCAAAATTTACAATTTTCAACCGATTGTCACAAGGCCATTGTAACAAAAAACCGACATTTTTCCGAATTTCGACAAAAGTAGGCACAAGATTTATTTTCTGCTATTTGATACATTTAACATAATGGAAAATTGGGCTGAAACACTCCTCTCTGATCACGTAATGTGTTCGATTTAGCTAAGTTTGACCATATATCTAGTTGAAGATTACGTTTAGGATGCAAAATTTCATGAAAATTATCAATCGATAGTTTTTCCAGCTCTTACAAGGCATCGCTCGGATGAATGACAAGCAAAACCAAAACAAAATCTGATGATGGAAAATAGTGGGAATTTCTCAAATAGATCTATAATTCCGACTATGGCCGTTGCTTTTTTTTACTTATCTCTATAATAAATACGACGATTAGATCAGCTTTCGCCCACGGCTTGAACAAAATAAAATATTTTAACAAGGCACGGCTGAATGAAAGATCACCCTATTTCAAAATATATTTCAGAATTTCTAACTCAAAATTTTTTTCAAAAACGACCTATTTCAGCTGAAAATGTATTGAATGTTTGTTCAGATAGGGTGTTTTTAAAACTCTAAATTGAGCGTTTTTGAATCAAATTCAGGAATTCTTATTAATTAAAATCAGACCTGTTAAATTTGATTAGTAATTAGTAATCAATTGATTAGACGGCTTTTTTTATTGGTATTGATCATTGTTTTTTAAAAAATTGATCACGATTAGAAAAAATAAAATAAAAAATTATAAAAAAAAAGTTTTGATTACTTTTGATAATTTTTTTTTTTTGGATTTTATTTTACTTTTTTTTTGATTTTTTTCAGTATTGTTGATGTGTATTTATATGTGCTTCTACAACAATACTGAAAAAAAATCAAAAAATAATAAAAAAAGATAAAAAATAATCAAAAGTAATCAAAACAACTTTTTTCAATTGTTTTTGATAGGTTTTTAATTAATTGAAATAATCATTAAAACTTGAAAGTAATGGTAGTCAATCATTAAATGGATTCTCAAGAAAATAATTAATCAAACCGGTAATCATTAAGATTAGTGATCATTATTTAAAAGGTCTGACTGAAAGCTTTTACAAGTATGTACTTTTGGAATGCCCAGCTGTCTTGTATTTACTCAAGTGGATATGTAAACAATCAAACGGAACGAAATCGAGAGGAAAACTTTCACTGCTATATTGTCCGTATTGAGCGCGCGTTGAGATCGAACGTCGATGGTTCATTTGAGCAAACATTGCATGATCTTACAGATGCGCAGCTACATAATTGTGCGTAAGCGCCAGCATACAAGCTTATGGGCAAGTGAATCTTGCATAATTTAAGAATATGATGAACAATAATGGAATTCATTAACTCTTGAAGTGGATACTTCCCTTATTTATTCCCTCTTAGCAGCAACCCAAGTGAGGTTCTTATAACAACCACCCTAATGTATAGTGTGAAATCGGCCACGTTCTAACCATCATACGAGATGACGTTAGAGTTACCACAACAACAACAACATGACCTTAGAGTATTCGAAAGAAAATACCGCTGGACCTTTCATTTGTGCCAATCTCAAGGCAGCGATTAAAATCCCAACGGCTTTGCTAGTTCCTTTCTTATTATTTCTTTATTCGCGTTCAACACGCGTCATTATTGAACTTTGAGGGCTGAGTGCAAGACTGTCCCATTTGAAAATATTTTGAAAAATTGCCGTTTATCAAATCCTTTTTTTTTTAAATGCTACATCTTAGAATAAGCTGCAAAAATGCGCTAAAATACTCTCACCGGCTTCAATAGGGTTGAACCAGAACGTGCTTGGTGTTAGAAGAGTCTGATCTGTCCAGAAGGTGAACAGATGGTTGGTGTCCTATGCCGGGAAATATTCGGCATGTCAAGGTTCAGTCTGGATAATTAAGAGTTTAATCTGTTAGAGTATCCAGATCGAAGTTGGGCCAGTGTGACTCTTGTCTCCTTCGGAAGCCAGCATTCCTCTTCGGCAGCAGGTGGAGCTGTGTCAGAATGAGGGCATTCGCCGGGAGGAAGCTGAAAATGGAGTTTATCGACTCAGTTTGGATGTTGTTGAGGGCCTGCCGATGCACCTTTGCCTTCTCGTCACACCCGTCACTGTTCGTAAAATTGATACTGAACTTTTTATTGCGGTGTGCTGAGCCTAGTCGGAGAAATTTCTATCCTAAGCAATGAGCCCGCCGTCTTAACTACACCTTTTCCAAGTGCACTTCAGAAATCGTAAAACGTATTTCAGAATAGTCAATTTTAGTTCAGAAATCGTAAAAGGTATATCAGAATAGTCATTTGTATATCAGAAACTGTAAAATGTACTTACAATTTATATTTTGCGAAGTACAATTTATGGTTTCTGAAATATAATTGATTATTCAGAAGTACATTTTACAGTTTCTGATACACAAATGACTATTCTGAAATACATTTTACGATTTCTGAACTACAATTGACTATTCTGAAGTACATTTTACGGTTTCTGCAGTACAAGTTTAATAAAATACGCAATGTTCCGCTGAGAATTGATTAATTTTACGTATAATCAGGTTAATTTATTCAAATCTGGAATTATAACTAGGAAAATTGTTGAAATCACGCAGGTATCGCTGAGCGCATACTTAACAATTTTCAATGAGGCAAAACTAAAAATAACAATTGGAAAGAAAGAAAAACACGCTGTTTCATTGTTTACCTTTAAAATTCCAAAAATTTGTTTTCAATAATTGTTGTTTATGGATGTAAATACAATGTACTTGTTCTTGCTTAGAATTAGCAATCGATGACTGTTCGTTGTACCAATAAATCTTCAAAAGCCTGAAATGAAACACAAAAGTTTTTCCTAAGAGTTTTCGAAACCGTACGCACGTAAATCACCAAATAGACTAAGTTCAAAATTTTCACAGCTGTATTCATATGTGTTTAGTAGCCAAAAACGCTGAGTGATTTTCAAAAGCTATTCCACTTTATTGTTTTCAATATTTTCGTTATTGTTATTTTGGGGTGAGGGTTAATGTATTGCCGATCCAGCATGTATTATTTTCAATAATAATTTGCCCATTTCACTTACAAACTTTACAAAAATGCTAATTATCATGTTATCGATCACGCCCATGAGACAATTTGAAATAATTTTTTTTTTATTATCGCGAATAGCTATTCCTTCGACCTGCACTTGCTTGTCGTTAGTCAATGAGGCACTGCAAACTTTATTTGTATTCTTTCCGTAAGCTGCAATAATTTAAATTACATATGCTCATATTGTTGTTGTAATAGAAGTAAACGAAATATGCATGGGTTGTGATTTTTGTATCAACAGTCTGTCATACTCAAAATGGCACAGTTTGCACATTATTATAGGAGCATAAAAAAGTTTCAAAATGTTTTTTTATTTTTCTTAAATCTTTCAGTCGAGTACAAGATAATGCGGATTAACGTTGAGTTTAATAAAACGACCAACAATCATCGGAACCGTGGCCATGTATGCGATCAACACAAAGGCATTAACAGTGATCATGAACGGAACCGTCGTAGTGAGCGGTACCTTGATAGCGCCCTGGACAGTGACCGTTACCGTCATATCGACGGCGCAGAGTTAGTGACCATGGTAGTGACAGTGGCCGTAATACAGTGTTGGGCAAATTATAATTGTTAAAACAATTAATAATTAACAATTAATTAATTGTTAATCGCAACTTCTACAATTAACAATTTTTAATTGTTAATTGCAACTTCTACAATTAACAATTTTTAATTGTAATTGCAAAAATGTACAATTAACAATTAATCAATTGCAATGCTCACAATTAACAATTAATTAATTATTAACTGTGTTTCTCTATAATCTATTAATCAATTGCAATTTGTTAATTACAATTGTTTTAAGAATTTAACCATAAACACGCTATCTAGTATATTATTAGCCGGGTACCGTGGTGTTTTTTTGCGACAAACTTCTACTGCACGAACATGTAGGTTATATATATGGCAAAAATTTGTTGATTTCTTTAAAATGTCACTTTCGTGAAAATTTTGTGCCCCTGATAAATTGTAATCAATGAAATCAATCAATTACCCGGGTAATTGAAAAAAATGCTTAATTGCTTCGTAATACAATTAAAAAATTTATTCGCATTTTTTCAATTGTAATTTATTAGTTTAAATAATTTAATTGCAACAAGCAACTAAAATTTGAACTGCAATTAATTTTAAATCAATTTATTTAATTGCAATTACTTTAATTGCAATTGATTTAATTGCAATTACTTTCTTAATCAATTAATAAACTGATTAAAAAATTAATTGATTGACGCCTAACACTGCCGTAATATCATAGAAATTAAAATAACAAGATACAAAACAACCTATCATTATACTATTTAATAATAATGGGAAATTGAGGCCGAACTTTCCTTACAATTTCAGGTGTGCTGTTTCTAATTTTGTCAACGGCACCTGCAGAGGTGACATTTTATTACAGAGCTTTTCAATGGATGACAGAAATAGACTCGGAGGTTTGCCGACCACTGACGAGAGGCGTTTTGAAAAAACTGTTTCCAAACATTTTGATGTTACCTGTCTGGGCGCTTGAGCTGGGGACAGTATCCAAGTGTATTGAATCCTAAATTCTTTTTTACTACGAGTTCACCATAATTTTATGTTTCCGATCACCAGGAGTATTGGGGGCCCATCAACCTGGAGTACCTGTCCCTCTCTATATTGTTAAGCCCACTTTGCCAGCCTCTACCGACTTCAATAATAAACACGCCGAATCCCGGAGAAGACCCATCATAAGGGAATCGACACTCACTCTCCATGTAGACTTTAAAGCAGCTTTTGTTAAAGCGAAAAGGAGCTGCCTGTCTAAATTTGAATTAACTGCAAAACTTATACGGCTATCCCAATGTTGGTTAGCAATGAAAACCGATGCTAATATCAGCAGAAAAATTCAAAGGCGACTCTTGCCAGAAATTAAGAAATCATCTTTCGATCCATAAAGATCCAGTTATCAAGCTACGCTCGGACGACCGATTTCTTGTATATGTCCATATACACCCCTATTTGCGTAATTGAAAGGACCAGTTTGCGTCATAATGCATTGTGTAATGCTTTTTAGCGCTGAAGTAATCGCAGTAGTTTATATCTGGAACCGGCACAATAAAGCAATTCAAACACTCATAAATATATTTTTCTTATCAGCCTCGGTTCTGTATAAGAATAGTTTGAAGTCTTGGCTTTCCCCTCAGTACGCATTTACTTAATATATCAGTACAGGGTGCCAATTTCGATTTTGCGTTATCGTGAAGTGAAAAGTATATTCACCACTATTATCGATTCTAGTTTTATTTCAAGGGGCTGGTTTTATATATCGTTGATCGTCATCAGGTATAAATGAGGGTATAGTCTCTATCTTTAAAATACGGGGCTAACCCTTTATTTTACCTAAATTATTGGGTTAAAAACGTATTTCATTAGTTGCACATGCCAATAATGATTAGACGTGCAACGTTTGCCGCGTGTTTTGAAAAGCTGTTTGTATAAAAATCTTATAAGCATTTACAGTATTTATTTATAAGTTGGCTTGTTATGTTAAGTGTATGCGAATACAACCTTTTAATAAATATTTGTAAAGCGCAAAACTAACCATTTAACCAATCCATTTGTATTCGCAAAAAATAAAGATAAAATGTTTTGTTTTCCATGTGTTATGTAAATGCATTACTATCAAGTTATGTGCCGCAGTCAAAGATTAAAATCTAAGTTCAAGTTTACAAGGAAGTATATAAGCAAAATCGAAATAAACTTTAGATATGATGATTTTCCCCTCCCACTCTCTCAACCTGTTGTTCTTCACATTAAGGGCCGTTTTCATAAAAGCTGGTTAACGCTAACCGGGGTTTAATTGAAGTATTTTGCACGGTTAGCTGTCAAATTAACCACTGATTAGGCTTAACCGGTTTTTATGAAAGTGGCCCTAAGTAGCACTTTCAACCTTGAGCTGCTTTTCGAAGACAGATAAACAAGGTGGACCAACCCGAAGGTTCTACGGGATAAAAAAAATCGTTTCCACAACAACCGGGGGATCAAATGGTGATGGTACCGAGGCGAAACTGATTTACATCCGGCAAAGAACCATACTAGTAAGTTTGTAGTGTGCTGGCCTACCATAACGAAGGTCCTGTTTTAAGGATTGGCGCAGGAAGGTCAAAATGGGGTCAAACAATCATTCCAGGTGCTATTTTTCATGCTCTGGCTGTGTTTTTTGCAATCCATAGTAGTGTATTTCACAACACGATTTGATTTGACCACTTCGAATCTTTAAAGTTGTCGCTGTTTGTCCATTGTTCAAATATATGTTATAAGTTAATATATTCGATTTACGTGGATTAAAGTTGTCGTTTTGATATCATTGATCAACTGATCATCAATTACTATTATGTTGGTAGAAACGTCTCTCTTCGTGGCAGTTGTAGTTGAAAAGCTCTGCCGGTGTTGTGGTAAAGAGAGCCTTTGGCAAGATATATATTCATTCTGATCTTTGGTACGTCGGACATGTTCTCGTAAAAGTGTGCGAGGGGGTTAGAATGTGCCCGGATGCAGCAGTACTTTGCCTTAATAATAATAAAGTAATAATACAAGAACATATTAGGCGCAAAAACTGATTTAAACGCCATAAACATAGACAAGGTACGATTTGAACCAACATCCTCAAAACCATAGGATGCCGCTCGTGCTTCTTGACCTGTCAAAAGCATTTGAAACCGTCAACCATATCATACTCCTAAAAGATCTATAAAAGTAATCGCTCCCTGCCGGCCTAGAAGATGGACCGCTAATTACATTAACGGTCGGCAGGCGCCAGTAGCATTTAGTGATACAAGATCCAAATCAAGAAGGATTAGACAGGGAGTGTCACAGGGTGGTGTCCTATCCCCCATTCTGAGGAAGTCCCATTAGTCTCCATTGATGAACTCTGTAAGAACATCAATTGTTATCTCCGAGACCTTTCTAGCTTCTTCACGGAGCGAAATCTGAAGCGCAGATGTGGCAAGAGCTAATTATGCCACCGCAACAGCCTCAAAGGCATTGCGAGCTTTTACTGAACTGTCATCAACGCAGTCATACAAGCCGAGTATCTATTGATATAGAGACATAAGGCAACCTCTCCGTAAGCACTATGATAACTTTCGGCACCACATTACCTTGACGTTTGATCTGCGTAACCATAGGCGGTCTCTAAACACCGCGTTGGGGTATGTTGCTTCAAATATTTAATTTCACTATTTTACTCCTGGCGACTAAAGATGGCCATAAATATTATCTTTTAATAGGCAATGTAAATTAAGAAGTAAGAATCACAGCCATTGTTTGCCCCTACTAGTTTGGCATCTTCTTTTGCGAATCCGAGTGGAAGGTAGTGGATGAAGGTACTCCGAGAGTACAGAAAGTATAACTAAAAATTTCAATTTAAACAGAAATTTACATTCTGTGGGAACTGATAAGGTGTAAGTACTGCTTTATATTCTATAATTTAGGAGTTTTATTTCTTCACGTTCTATATAGCAGTATTTAAATTTTGATTGTTTTATTTCTGCATACAACGTACCCTGTGTAGTTTGTGTGTGTATGCAGATTCGGAGTAAGTTGCTCTACTAGTAGACATATAATATGATCACAGCCCCGCAGCATCCCTATTGAACATAATTTTGGACTTCCTTTTTTAAAAATAGTTAAGCAGCTAGAATTAAGCTTAGCCGCAATTATACATTTGCAAATTCTAATATTTATTTAAAACCACACATACATATATTAGTTACTGACAGTATGTAATACATGCATGAAATAAAACAGAGAGATTTGTCCGTACGCATTTCTCAACAGGCCAAAGCATGAGCAATAAAATTAAATAATGAGTGATGTTTGAAATTTCGTAACTAATGCTTTCAATTATATGTTCATTTTTTGTTAAAAGCAAATTGAAAAAATGGAAATCATCAATGAAAATGGCAAAGATTTCATTGTAAACAATTCAGGTGACTACAGTTATGGTTTGGTAAATCATCTTCAGTAATGGGGTAACGTTTCAAAGGGATTATTTAAATTATATACATAGATCCCTTTGGACGGTCGATAGCACATTGCTAAATGATGAGTTTGTATTACATCAGAAGCTATATTACTTGTTGTTTTAATTTGGTTTAAGAAATTAGTTGCACTTTGATACTGCTGTCCAAATCATCAATGTACAAAAAATTGGGAAAAACTTTCACCCAACTCCCAAAACCGCCCAATAGTAAATACGTCTTTTACCTTAGTGGTGTGTTTGTTTGAATAGCTGCTACGCACCGCTAGTGTTTAGAACAAATATCACTTTTATTTCGTTTAATATATAATTAGTATAAAAACTCTACTTTTGTTGTGGTTAACTTTTATTTCGAAATAAACTAAATCACTTTCACTTCGATTGTATGAGTTTTCCCTGTCGCAATCAAAAATCGAAGGAAAAGCTGATTTTGACAGTTTGTTTTTGCTGCTGTACAGCTGCTCAAATTAGAGTGGCATTCGAACGGTTAGAGATGTTTTTGAGCCGTGTGCTAAATGTTAGAAAAATAGCGCATAATCATAGTCCTGAATTAGTACATACTTTAGCTAGTTAGTAATGCTAAAAAAACAGAGTGCACTTCATTTTTAAGTATATATATATATAGTCAGCACAGTGACACAGTAGTACAACTGAGTACCAATCAGCTGATTATATTCACCTCCTCGAGGTACTCGGGGTGGCAGTCAAGGGTTTTTGGGCATTTCAGGGTGTTGTGTTGCAAAATTTAATTTGATGAATAAATTAATTTAGCAAAGGAGATTTTGTTAAAAATACATTTAGACTTTTAATTTTAAGTAAAATCATGTTTATATTAGTTGATTTATATTTGACTTCTAACTATTCTGCTGTCACCAATTCAAACTTTCAAAACTATCCTTATAAGCTACACAGAAAAAATTCAATTAATTCACCAATTATATGCGCCAAAGATGTCCTAATTTACCTTAAAACCTTAAAATAATCTTTTAAATACGGTCTTGATAGGATTCCTACATGTTTCTTGAAAAAGTGTGCCAACCATATTTACCAGCCCCTTACCAATTTGTTCAATCTATCACTAAGGTGTGGTGTTTTTCCAACTGCGTGGAAAGAATCGTTTCTTCTACCGCTGCATAAAAGCGGGAGTAGGTCTTCTATAGAGAACTATCGTGGCATCGCAAAGCTTTCTGCCATCGCAAAATTGCTTGAAGCTATTGTTATAAATCAACTTACGGGTCCGACCTCTACTTTGATAGCCAACACGGGTTCAGTAAGGGAAAGTCCACAGTTACGAATTTACTTGAGTTTACCAGTCATGTCTTTAGAAAAAATCTGCACAACGACCTTATTTATACGGATCTCAGCAAAGCTTTTGACAAAGTGTGTCACTCATTACTGATTCATAAACTCGATCAGTTGGGCTTCCAGCCGGGCCCCAATCGCTGGATCTCTTCTTACCTTAGTGACAGGAAACAAGGTGTAGTGTTAAAAAATTTAATATCCGATGTCATTTATGTCTCTTCAGGAGTTCCTCAAGGAAGCCATATCGGCCCGATTCTGTTCTTGTTGTTTATAAATGATTTTCAAAACTGTTAATGTGTGCTGGCGACGTAAAGCTTTTCATGTCACTCGCGTCATTTGAAGATAGAAATAAGCTACAATGAGATCTAGAACGCAACAGTCAATAAGGCTAGAGGTGTTCTAGCATTCGTTAAATGATGGTCTAAAGAATTTAGAGACCCTTTTGTAACTAAAGCTCTTTTCACAACATTAGTCAGACCGATACTTGACCACGGTTCTATAATTTGGAACCCGCGTTACCAGGTTCATGTAGTTCGCCTAAAATCAGTTCAAAAACGATTTTCATTGCGATCACTTGTATAATCTGGCACCCTATACGAATCGTTTAAAACTCATTAATCTTCATACACTTTCTAGTCGAAGCGAAATGCTTGAAATTGTTGTTATGATTAAGTTGAAAAATAGTTCACTCTCCAGTCCGTTTCTTCTAAGGCCCGGTTTTTCAGTCCTCGGTTAAGCTCAGTTTAAACTAAGTTTGCTTAAACTCGGCATAAATTTAAACTCCAGTTAAACTGCAGAGCGGTTTTTCAGTGTGAGTTTAAGGCCGCTTTTAATATTTGCTTTTTATACGGCAACATTGGTTTTTTCTTTATCTAGATACGGCAACAGATAATATTTGTTTACATATTCAACGCCATTGGTTCTCCTCAGTATTGCAATAGTTAGGATTTCGCTAATTTCTGCATCACTATAATCACTTTCGTCAGATGATATATTATAATTAAATATAAAAATATCGTCCTTTCTTAATTGCGTGCAGCTTATTGTTTCACAACCAAAACCATCAAATATGCAAAACAGCTGACAGGTTAACTAAAGTTTAACCCTGCCGAATTGACCGCTTAAACTACGTTTAAACTTCGTTTAAAGTTGACTGAAAAACTGCGCAACAAGTTTAAGCTTAGTTTAACTGACAAATTGAGTTAAACTTGTACTGAAAAACCGGGCCTAAGTGAGGTAAACTTCAATATACCGTCTTGTCCTTCAAGGAATTTTAAACCTCTAGTCTTAAAACAGTACCAACCCAATTTTCAGTTAAATGAGCCTTTTCGCTGTTTGTGTCAAGATTATAAATCTCTCTTTCTAGTAGATTTGATTTTTAAGACTCGCTTTTCAGCAAACAAAAATCAATTCGTTCTATCCTAAATACATAGCAACTAATTGTTTCTTATTCTTTGACTTTTATATTAACTTCTAACAATAATTTTATTCTGTTAACTAATTATTTCCTACTTTACTTAGCTAATGAGGTTTTCTCTGTAGCTGAGCAGTTTTTAATTTCCACGATTAGCAAACCAAAGCCTTTCAACGACTCGGCATGAACGAATAATCCGCGCGTTATTCGGATGAGCCCCTCTCGCCTATCGGGCCAAAATATATAGACGTTAGTACTTTTGTTAAATGTTAGGTACAATGTGCCACTTGTATACAGATTTACTTGAATTAAATCTCGGAAAACGAAAAATGATAAAAGTTGTTTGAAAAAATAGTTAACCTATTGTTAGGTAAATCTCCGATCGTATTGCGATGATTTTTTGTTAGATTTTGTGTTATCAAAATCACACTTGTCACAGAGCGTTAAAACATTTTACTAAGGACTATGGCGATTTATGGGTAATTTTAGATTTTATAAAATTTTTAAATTGCAAATTAGTTCAAGTTTCACTTGCATATTGTGTGTTTCGATTTGCAAACGGTTTGTCTTTTCCTTCCAAATTATTGTCAATGCCTAATGAAATAAATAATATAAAGATGTATAATTGATTTATAATTACCCAAATTTTTTCTTCACTTTTTGGAAATTTACAAGGGTTTAAAATTCACTTGAGTGTCCTCAATTACTAGGGGTCTTTCTATTGCCTTAAACTTCTTTTCACTGTCATCGCTCAGAGCTTTTTGATCATTAATAGGCAAATATAATTTTGATACCAGTCATAGAACTGAAAAAAATATTTTATAGTATGTGCAATAAATTCCATTTTTTTTCTTAAATTACTCTTTAAGTTTTTTTTGGTGCTGCAATGCAACCATGCGTCCAAGAAATTACATGGTACAACTATTTGCGACTCTGAAAATTTCACCTCCAGGACGGGTTTTTACCACAGTTTTACTACTGTATCACTGAGATCCCGAAGTTCATATTTGCAGTGATAAATGTCAAAATTTTCGGAAATTGTTTTCTTTAGGAGACAACTGCTAAAATACGTCCAAAAATATCGGGAGAGGTATCAAACAACGCGTTTTGACTTCGGTATCAACAATCCGAAAGCGGATTTTCAATTTTTTGTTTCAGTGTAGGGGACTTGATCCAAGGTATTTATGTGCAGAACACCTTTCTGCGTAGGCGGCCTTCGGCCGCGCTTCAAGGAAATAACCCTTAACCGGTCCGACACCGGCTACGAGGTCCACAGTATTTCTACTCAGAATACACTTTTGCACTTTTCGGTACACCCTAATATGTGATTACAACAACCACATGAAAATGACAGAACATTTTCAACTTTGAACGCAAATATCTGTTCACTGAAGCAAAAACTCGAAAATCCGCTTTGGGGTTATTGTTACCGATGTCAAAACGCGTCTTTTGATACCTTTCCTGATAATTTCGGGCGTTATTTAGCAGTTGTCTCCTAAAGGAAACAATTACCAAATTTTCCTTGGCTTTGGCAAAATTTTCAATTTTCAACCGATTTGCACATGGGCGATTATAATAATATAACTTGGGATGGCGCTATGGCAATGAAGTTTATCCGCAGCTTAACTCGGTAACACATTTAGTCACTGGTTCGCAACATCTAAACCGCAGTGAAAAATTGCGCTGAATTCCACAGCACTGTTTATACGCAAATTCGTGCACATGGTGGTCATTTGCCTTTCTCTGACATTCTCAATCAGCTGATTGTGTTTAATAAAACGATCATTTCCAATTAGTGAATATTATACAATTTATTGTTTATTATTTAAAAAAAAAATTAGTAAGCATGTTAACAACAATAGTTCGATTAGCAGCGCCAAGTAGACTCTTTATCCATCATTTGCAGAACTTAAAATCTGTGAATCAAGACCCAACATCAGTGAATTTACGCTTCCTAGCAACAACGCAGTTAAAAAACTGCACGAAACCGGCTACAGATGAAACCAGTGAAAATGAGGAAAAATCAAAGAAGAACCCCTTTGCGACGTCGAAGTCAGCAGGGAAATTGGACTTCGTGACAAATGATGCACCACCAATGAGTGAATACGAGCGTACCAAGCTATTGAAAGTGTTGAAATTGGAAGCAGACATCGGGCATCAGGAAGGAAGACGCGTACCATCATTAGATAATATTACAGAGGCTAATTGGGAGCTTATACTTTCAATGCCCTCGAAGTCGGCCCGATACAAATACTATACCTACTTGTGGCAAGTTGAAAGGAAAAAAGAAGCAAAGGAACGTAAAAAACAGGAGCGAGCAGTGAAAACGCTTGAACGCAAGGAGGAAATGCGCAAAGAACGTGAAGAAAATCAACATATAATTTATGGTTTAGGACACACATCGTTCTTTTTGCGTATCTACGAGACGACTATAAATCATTTTCTGAACAATAGGCGAGTATTTTAAATTATGGGCTCATTCTCAAATATTTAGTTTTTGTGCTTAAATTCCGAAATCCATCGAACGTAAACTCATCACACTACACTCACGTTTGGAGATACAAGCAATGAGTTTCAGGAATAGCTGAATTCATATTGGTTACCCTAAGTAACATTACAATTGAACTGTCCCTTGTTGTTGTTGGTGTTGTTGTTGTTGTAACGACAAAAACACTCCCCGAAGGTTTTGGGGAGTGCTGTCGAAAACGTAAACAAAAAATGCGGATATTCGAATCTTTGCTCAATAAATTTTGTGATCTCCGTGTATCTGAAATGAGTCAAAAGCAACAGATTCTTCTACATATATGGTCTCAGAATTAAAAAAAGGTGGAGGTGCTGGTTAAATATAATTACAAAGATGACTGCGGAAACGAACATCTATTTGATATTCATGTTAACCGGGTATTTGAATAAGTAGAAAGTATAGTTGTGGGTTTTCCACACGCCTTTACTTTCGATCAACATTAAGTACATATTCTTAAATGTATGAACGAATTCTTATTTTAACTTTCAGATTAACTCGTGCCATGCAGTTTTCGCCTAAAATTGTGCTCGACTGTTCCTATGATAACCACATGACCCGACGAGAGGCGTTGAACACAGGAAAACAGCTAATGTTATGCTTTGCAGATAATCGTGCACATGATGATCCTTTCGATTTGCATTTTTGCAATGTAAATATGAAGAGTGTTGCCGCTCAAGCTTTGCAACGTCATATACCAACCATGCTGAATCCAGAATTCCCGATGAATGTGCATGAGAAATGCTTTACTGAGTTGTTCGACAAAAAAAATCTAGTCTATTTGACACCACATTGTCGTACAGATTTAGAATGTTATGAACCCGATGACGTGTATATAATTGGAGCAATGGTTGATACGGTAAGTGATGCTATCAGAGTTTTTTATATTTTAATAAAACACATTTTACCACATGCATTTTATTGTTTCTTAGGTCAACAATGAACCATTGTCGCTGGCCAAAGCGAAACGTTTGGGCTTGCGTATGGCTCGCCTGCCCCTCGACCGTCATTTACAATGGAGTGGTGGTTCGGGAAAGTCGCTAACACTAAATCAAATGATAAGTATTCTTTTGGATCTGAAAACTACCAAAGACTGGGCGCAAGCATTACGTCATGTACCACGCCGGAAGATTGTCGATATGTCAACAGACGCTGTTTATCAAAAACGTTTATTAGAAAAGCGCGGCAATAGGCTAAATGTGACTTTAGATCGTATACTAGATGATAAGGAATTTACTGCGCGTCGCGCATATGGAAAGCCAAACATACGAACCAATATAAAAGACACACAATTCAATTTAGATACATGGGGAGCAAAAAAGAAAAATAAAAATACGAATTAGTTGTTTTGAACAAAATGTTAATACATGTTTAATTAATATTAAGCTGAAAATTTGCTTTTTATAAGTTTAAAAATTGCAAAGGATCCGAATATTAGATTAAGTGTGTGCATAATGTTTATACAATGACCTATAATATTGAACTCAGCCAAATAATTTCAGTCCAAAGAAGCCTTCTCCACTTCACCAATCTTCTTATACTTCAAAATACTGTTTTTCAAGTTCAAAGCACTATAATTAAGTACCGACAGTAAGTTATTTTGTTTTGCGTACGCTTTCAATTTATCTTCGAATTTTTGTACCTCTTCCTTACGCACTACAGTAAACAATTTAGTTTCCAATATGAGTAGCGCATTATCACGTAATACTTGTACAAATCTATCTTTTAAAAATGGAAAATAATTATGTCCCACAAAAACTACATCGAAAAAGGTTTGCCAATGTTCATTAACATCTGAATTTTGCAGCGTAAATATGTCATCTGCCGAAAGGAAATTAATTTGACATTGATCTACGCTAATCCAAGGTTTATCATAATCACGCATAGCAACATCAACACACTCATTATATGTGAGACGTTCGCCCATCAGTAATTTGACTGAACCATATTTGCGCGACAAATTAGGATCATGCACATAAGCAGTGCGCGTTTGTAGCTCATGAAAATATTCTAAAAGATTGCGTTCAGTTATATCTGTAGCACGATAGTCATTATCGCCATGTACTGAATTCATCATTAGCTTATCGCATGTTTTAAGTCCAAATGTGCAGAACGGTCCAGTTTCTATGTCACCCGCATAACCGCGATGTAAATACTTTTCGCCATTGCGCACGAGACCAGCAGCGAGTGTTTTATTTGGTTTACATTGCTCGTATTCAGGGTAGGAGAAAGCGATGCCTGTTTCGCGCCAATAACGATATTCCTGTGGAGTTTAAAATTTATTAAAACTGGAATTAAAAACAAAGGTAGGAAAGCTAAGTTTATATGTTTAGCTGCACTAACTCCTTCAACAGAAACATCACTATAGCCAAACACAATTTAAGAATTATGAGATATATGCCTAGTAGCATTTATCGCTTCTGCGACTGTGGATATATGCCTGCAGAGCATAACGTCACATCTCACAAATCAGTAATTATTATTCGGTTGTCTCCAACAAACTTTTCTACTCCTTCACACTCACCTGCGAGCAAATTTGGGCTGCTTCTCTATCTTTCAACGTCATATTCAAATCCCAATCGAATGCTCCATCACGATAGTCATAACGTGTACCGAAAAGCTTTCGCACACGTCTAGTCCAATACTCTTGCACATCGAAAACATGACCATCTCGTGGCAACAGAAAATTAAATGCATTTTCTAATCCATCGCGTTCGCGATATCGCAAACGGGCAATATTCAGCTGCGGCGTTAACTTGTGTAGCTCATCATCGTCGGTAACTAATTTAAGCATAGTTTTGGCTTTTCCTACTAGATACTGATGTGTGGATGGTCGCATTAACGCATTCCCGTATGCGTCCATGAAGAGATGTACTTTTCTTACTAAATGAAAGTCTTCCGGATTTTCTAGCGCTATACCCAGTAGCATCATGTTGCGTGCAACAATTTCTATACAACCATCGAGTAGAAAGAAATTGATTCTGCCTCCCTGGTGTTTGTACATTTTGGCCATGGTTTTGATAATGTGACGTGGATCGCCGGCACCAAACAGCAGTATATTGAGTGTTTTAGCTACTGTGGGTGCATCGCCGCCACCGCCGTCGTCTGCTTCCGCTTCTATGGTGTCGTCTTCAGCATCTTTGAATTCTAAATTGGCTTCGGATTCCTCATTTTCGTTTTCTTCACTTTCTTTCTTGCATTCCTTGCCCAAACGTGTTTCCTTATATTTTTCTTTGAACTCCTCATTCTCATCTGCACTTCCATCCTTTTCTTTGCCTTTCACATTTTCTACTTTTTCCTTGGCTTGCACTGTCTCATCGATGGTCTTCTGGATCTTATTTGCATTGAAGTACTCCTGATAAAGATCAAGTGCTTCACTAAGACCCCAAAACATTTCTGATTAACAGACTTTCGTTTCAAATTATTATTCTATTTATATTCTTTAATGTGCTGTCTGATTGATTGAATAAAACTTGAGTTTTTATTTACTAAAGTTTTTCTTCCGTTGCTAGGGCTTGCTCTTAGTGAAAATAAACCTCCCTTAGAACTGGTTGTATATTGATTCAAAAATCTACACTACAAATAGTGGCTCAACTTAAAGCTGTAGGGCGAGATGGAGAAAAGCCTGAGAAGGGTGGTGGAAGAAGAAGATAGCGGGAGAGGTAGAAACAGTGGTAGCAGATATAGGAAAGGTTTACCATCGTTAACATTTGCATTTTTTAATTTTATTTTATCACTTTCTTTTATGCCTTTATTTTTTTCTGCAATTTCCTTTCAACTTCTTTTTTTGCTATTTTCCTCCATTTTCTTTCTGTTCCACGTTTATTTTATTTTATTTGACTTGGTTTGTTTTGTTTTATTTTATTTTGTTTTATTTTATTTTATTTTATCTTACTTTATTTTATTGTATTTTTATATATTTTTTGAAATTTATTTTATTTAACTTGATTTGATTGATTTGTTTTAATTAATTTTATTTAGTTTATTGAAATTTAATTTGTTTTATTAATTTGTTTTTTAATTTCATTTTATTTGATGCTATTTAGTTTTATATTATTTTATAGTGTTGATATGCCAAAAAAAAAAAAAAAGCCCTTCTGTATCAAAAACTGTTCTATGAACGCGCCTAACAAAACAAAAAATATTCCACTTTCTTTGAGTTGACATATAAAAATATATGTACCAAAGAATGTATAAAAGGAATAAGCAAATGGCACATTAGAGGAAAAATGCATCGTGACGGTACAGGGCAACATAGCTTAGTTGTTAGAGTACTCTAACAGCGGCTTTGGTGCAGACACTTGGGTTCGTATCCCGGTGTCCGAGAAGGGGTCTGATGAAGTTGGGCACTTCGAAACATGTCATTACATACCATCGCTGTGCATATCGTTGTAATTTTGCCTCTAATATCAAATAACAAACAAACATAAAAATTCGAGCTTCGCTCCAACAACAACCACCATTATTTTATTTTAATTTATTTTATTTATTTTATTTTATTTAATTTTTTTATTTTGTGCTATTTTGTTTTATTTTATTTTATTTTATCTTATTTTATTTTATTTCATTGTTTTATTTTGTGTTATTTTGTTTTATTTTATTTTATTTTATTTTATTTCATTTTATTTTATCTTATTTTATTTTATTTTATTTTATTCCATTTTATTTTGTTTTATTTTATTTTATTTATTTTATTTTATTTTATTTCATTTTATTTCATTTATTTATTTTGGGTTATTTTATTTTATTTTATGTTATATTATTTAATGTCGTTTTAATTCATTTTATTTAATTTTTTTTTTATTTATTTTATTTCATTTTATTTCATTTTTTTATTTTGTGTTATTTTATTTTATTTTATCTTATTTTATTTTACTTTATTTTATTTTATTCCATTTTAGTTTGTTTTATTTTATTTTATTTTATTTATTTTATTTTATTTAATTTTATTTAATTTTTTTATTTTGTGTTATTTTGTTTTATTTTATTTTATTTTATCTTATTTTATTTTATTTCATTGTTTTATTTTGTGTTATTTTGTTTTATTTTATTTTATTTCATTTTATTTTATCTTATTTTATTTTATTTTATTCCATTTTATTTTGTTTTATTTTATTTTATTTTATTTCATTTTATTTCATTTTTTTATTTTGGGTTATTTTATTTTATTTTATGTTATATTATTTAATGTCGTTTTAATTAATTTTATTTTATTTTTATTTATTTTATTTCATTTTATTTCATTTTTTTATTTTGTGTTATTTTATTTTATTTTATCTTATTTTATTTTACTTTATTTTATTTTATTCCATTTTAGTTTGTTTTATTTTATTTTATTTTATTTATTTTATTTTATTTAATTTTATTTAATTTTTTTATTTTGTGTTATTTTGTTTTATTTTATTTTATTTTATCTTATTTTATTTTATTTTATTTTATTTTATTTTATTTTATTTTATGTTATATTATTTAATGTCGTTTTAATTCATTTTATTTTATTTTATTTATTTTATTTATTTTATTTCATTTTATTTAATTTTTTTATTTTGTGTTATTTTATTTTATTTTATCTTATTTTATTTTATTTTATTTTATTTTATTTTATTACATTTTAGTTTGTTTTATTTTATTTTATTTTATTTAATTTTATTTAATTTTTTATTTTGTGTTATTTTGTTTTATTTTATTTTATTTTATTTTATTTTATGTTATATTATTTATTGTCGTTTTAATTCATTTTATGCCAATTGGAAACACCGCGGGATCGCAAATTGGTCTCCACTTGGTCCTTCCATCGGAGTGGTGGTTTCCTTCCTCTGCTTCCATCGCCGGGTGCCGATAAGAATACCTTCTGGGCTGGAGCATCTTCGCTCATTCGCACAACGTGGCCTAGCCAGCGAAGCCGCTGTGTTTTAATTCGCTGAACCTTTCTCTCTAATACTCCCAGAGCCGCCTCATCAGATGTTAGTGACCGAATAGCCGTATAAGTTTTGCGGGGAAACCAAATCCAGACATAGCGGCATATAGGCAGCTCCTTTCCATGCTATCGAAGGCGGCTTTAAAATCAACAAAGAGATGATGTGTGTCGATTCTTTTTCACGGGTTTTTTCCAAGGTTTGGCGCATTGTAAAAATCTGGTCGATGGTAGATTTACCAGGTCTGAAGCCACACTGATATGGTCCAATCAGCCTGTTCACGTCATCCTGTCGCACAATACGCTTATAAGGTCCTATATATGCGATATTCAAAATGCTGATCGCAGTTTGCAGGATCGCCCTTCTTGTGGATTGGGTAGAGAACACTTAGATTCCAATCTTCGGGCATGCATTCATCCAACCATATTCTGCATAGAAGCTGATGCATGCGCCTTACCAGCTCATCGCCGCCGTGTTTGAATATCTCAGCAGGCAAATCATCAGTGCCAGCTGCTTTATGGTTTTTCAATCGGGATATTGCTATTCGCACCTCATTATAGTCGGGTTGTGGAACGTCAATTCCATCATCTTCGATTGTGGGCTCGGGTTCGCCATCTTCTCTGGTTTCTTGCTCAGTTTCTCCATTTAAAAGGGCAGAGAAGTGATCCCTCCATATTCTGAGTGCTCTCTGAACATCGGCCACCAGGTCGCCGTTCTCATTCTTACAGGAGTTTGCCCCGGGTTTAAAACCTTCTGTCATTCGCCGAATTTTTTGATAAAATTTTCGGGCATTATTCCCGTTGGCCAGCATCTCAAGCTCCTTTATTTCACGCTTTTCTGCCTCTCTTTTTTTCACCCGGAAAAGCCGCCTCGCTTCCCTCTTCAACTCGCGGTAGTGTTCACACACACTCCTCGTTGCGTTCGATCTCAGCGCTTATTTCACGCTTTTCTGCCTCTCTTTTTTTCACCCGGAAAAGCCGCCTCGCTTCCCTCTTCAACTCGCGGTAGTGTTCACACACACTCCTCGTTGCGTTCGATCTCAGCGTTGCCTTGTAGGCTTCGTCCTTTCTTTTCGTTTCAGCGCGGCACTCTTCATCATCATACCAGTTGTTTCTTCGCGTTCGCCGGAATCCAATTACTTCTTCGGCTGCGGTACGGGGTGCTCCTGAGATATGATCCCACTGCTCATGCATACAACTAGGTTGAATTGTGCTCTCGGAGAGCAGATGTGAGAGGCGATCTGCGAAATAATTTGCAGTCTGTTGCAATTGCAGCTTTTCGATGTCCAGTTTTCCCTGCGTTTTTTGTTGCACCTGTTTTGTCGTACAGAGGCGGGTACGAATCTTGGCTGCTACTAGGTAGTGATCAGAGTCGATGTTAGGTCCTCGTATTGTGCGAACATCTAAAAGGCTGGAAGCATGCCGTCCGTCTATCACAACGTGGTCGATTTGGTTGCGTGTTTTCCAATCGGGGGACAGCCATGTAGTCTGATGGATCTTCTTGTGCATAAACCTAGTGCTGGATATGACCGTGTTTCGGGCACCGACGAAGTCGATCAGCCTGTATCCATTTGGCGAAGTCTGCTCGTGGAGACTGAACTTCCCGACAGTAGGGCCGAATACACCCTCCTTACCCAACCTGGCGTTAAAGTCGCCAAACACGACTTTAATATCATGACGGGGGCAGCGCTCGTATGCTTCTTCCAGGCGCTCGTAGAATGCATCCTTTTCCATATCGTCCTTCTCTTCCGTCGGTGCATGAGCGCAGATAAACGATATGTGGAAAAGTCGTACTTTTATGCGGATTGCGGCGAGACGCTCGTTCACGGAGTCTCTCTCCCACCACAAATCCCATGCCGAATCTGCGCTTGTCTACATGCCCAATCCAGTAGCTGTTGCAAGGTGTTTTGAACGTTTCCTCGTATCTCTTGTATGGCGGTGATGTCAGCTTTTGCTTTCCTCAAGGCCTCAACCAATCGGGTAGCGGCACCTTCCCCTTTACGGGACAGGTGAATGCCCTTATCTCATAATCATTATTTCGTTTGCAGGTGTTGTCATCTATAAAAGGGGTTCTCATATCCGAGGCTTTGTTAGACTACATTGGAACATTGTTTTTTGTGGTGGCTCCCAAACCCAACGCCCAACCCGTTTCGCTGGAGATTGAATTCAATTACACGTTTGTATAGCGAGCCGCTTGATCCAAGACAGACCCCGCTTGCAGCCGCACCAGTGAGCAGACGCTGCACATTTCATTTAATTTTATTTAATTTTTTGAATTTTATTTAAATGCACTTTATTATTTAATTTAATTTTATTTTATTTTATTTTGTTTTATTTTATTTTGTAATTTTGTAATTTTTTTTAATTTTATTTTTTTTTTAATTTTATTTTATTTTGTTTTGTTTTATTTTTTTAATTATATATTGTTTTATTTGATTTAATTTAATTTCACGAAATTGAATTTAATTTTTTTAAGTTTATTTTATTTCATTTAATTTTTTTAAATTTTATTTTATTTAATTTTTTCTTTTTTATTCTATATAAAGGCGTGTTTATCATACTATTTTCTCAATTTTCAATAGTTGGATACCTTCATTGGTCAAAAAGTAATCGAATAAATAATTTTATTTACTTTTGCTCAATTAGTCGTGTGCTCAGTGAAAAGACGGCTGGGCGTCTCATAATCTATTTTTCTATCATCCTAAGAACTTTTATGTATGGAACTTTATATAGTACTAGCTTATTCCCGTTGGTTTCCCCCCACATTTCTATAAAAAAAAATTCCAGTTGTATGGGAGGTGCCACGCCCCCTTTTTCGTTATCCCCAGTTTGTTTTGGAGGTGGTAGGTATTAATCTCATATAACCCCTTACCAAATTTCAGTGTTCTGACGTAAATACTTCCAGAGATATGGACTATGAAAAATTCCATTTGTATGGGAGGTGCCACGCCCCCTATATATATCAAAATATTTTTTTAGCCCATGATCATCCCGGTAAGGTATCCAGTTCGTGTTTCAAATTTGGTTACGATCGGTTTATACGTTTAGGAAGCAAGTCGATCTATAGATACATATACATACATAATTTGAATTTTATATATATAGAAGATATTTCGATTCTTTCATGTCATTTGGGATCCCCGTTATGTGCACAAAGTTTTAATATCCTGTGTACTAACACAGCTGGTTATAAAAATGCACTCCTAGTACCTAAGCAATTAATTCCTTCCGATTTCGAATGGGTTCATCGAACATAACTTCAAAACGTTGCAACATTTGCTTGATCTTGAAAAAAACCAAGCGGAAAGCAAGCGTAAAATACATACAAACAGTATGAAATTGTTTAAAAGTGGAACGTTGCTTTGATTTATTCGCAGAACAATTGAAGCAAATTGACGGATTCTTCCAATACCCATCAGTATCTGCATATCCATCCGCACTTCTCGCTTCAGATGCTCTTCAATTTTATTTGCATTTTACATACGAGCTGGTCCAAGCTATCGATTTCGGTACGCGGGGAACGCGTAGATAGACGGTTGAAGAGCGATTCGCAACAACAACTATAAAAAATAAAACGAAAAGCCAAAGCGAATGAATGTTTGAATTTTTATTTTGGCTAAATGGTGTTAAATATATTTTAGTTGTGGTTGTTGTTGTTGGTTTAGTTGCATGCTAGTTGCAGAATTGTTGCAACCATTACCACAATTATGTGAATGCAAATGTGCGGTTGCGGCTGTTGCAACTTATTAAAAATTATTGCATTCGCCGAAAAGTACATAAAAATATTGAACATAAAAGAAATCGGCATCCTTTGCACTTTGTGCCTTCGCTACGCCACAGTGACGTATTACAGCAGAATAAAGCAGGAACAGCAGCAGCAGCCGGAATGGAAGCAAACAACAAGCAGACATCATCGCCACAATCCAGTCAGCCATTCAGGCAGCCATGCAGCTCAAGAAGCGATACGAGCAGCATCACCACCATCATCAGCCCCAGCAGTGCGAGGTGCAGTGGAAATAAAAAAGGAAATAAATTTAACAACAAATATCATTTGGTGTTGTTGCGGCTGTGAAATAACGAATTAAATCCGATTGAATGCACTTTGTAATAAATCTGCCACTCAATGTCGTTGAAGTCGCATAAGTCAGTAGAATTGGATGGCTGTGACCACGAATAGGGCCGTATTTAGAATTTGTAGGGCGTAGGGCCAGTAGTTTGTGATGGGCTTTAAAAGCTGCTAAAAAGTTTTCCTTCGCCATTAGAGCTTACCAACGCACTTGGACCACCCTCTTCCTCGACTGCCACGAGTGGGTTTTGCCAGAAATGCTTTCCTAATTCCACCTGCGAGCAAAAGTTATTGTACGTTGAACTGACATTATTTTAAATGTTGACTAAGGCTCCTGGACAGACAAAGTTCTTCACTGTACCTCGACAAGTTGAAGAAATCTAGCGGCAGTGGGGTCGCTTCCTTTCGTCGTCCTTACCAATACTTACGCATCCCAAATGCACACAAAGCGAGTTGGTGGTTTAAGTATCGTCATCTATTGGTATATTGGGTTCATCACATCGTTCGCTATTCTGCAGTGAGAAGAGAAGTGTTCCATCCATATCTTTAGTACGTTCTGAACGTTCACCACAGTTGCTCATTACTGTTCAGCAAAAATTGGCCCCAGTTTTGAAAGCTCTGTTATCCTCATGATTTTCTGTAAAAATTCTTCGGCGTTGTCTGGCAAAAACGGAATCTTCTAGCACTAAAGCTTTCCTTGTTCCTTCGCCGAAAGTGCTTTGCCTTATATGGATCGGCTGCATTTCCACACCAGCGGTGGGCCGACTATTAAACCGACCACAGTTTCAACTTAAAGGTGTGGTTTTCAAACGGCTAAGGGCTATTTTTTGAAAGCGGTACCAAAAGGGACTCTGCGTAAGAAAACTGTGGATAGATAGATAGGATAGGATAGGATAGATAGGGTCGGCTAAGGATTGAACTGTCAGCATTAAATGACTAAGGGTGAAATATCGTGACCCAAGTGTCGTCGGGTTACTTGTTACAGAACCGATATTAGAACTTACTGCTACTACTCCGACTGCCCCGAGAAGGATTTCATTAACCACATCGAACCTTTGGATTTTAGTCGCCTCTTATGACAGGCACATTTATTTGCGCTAATCAAAGCATCCCTATTTAACGATAACTAATGCCAATTGGAGGCACCAAGCGATGTGAAGTTATATTCCACTTGTTTTTTAATCTCGGTCAGGGTTTCCCTCTTCTTGTGCTGCCGAATTCTAGTGTAGATAGGAAAACCTTCTGGCCTGGCGCTTTTTGTAAAACCCACACTCGTATACTCCAAGGGCAATCTCATCTTCTTTCGAAACTATCCACGATTGTGATGAGTAAATCAGGAAAAGTATTATGAGATACTTACATACAAGGTGGCGCAAAAGTAATCCTCCTATTAGAAAATGCTATAAATTTTGCGATTGGCCCCTAAAGTCAGTTCTGTTTTGACATTTGTGTAGTAAACACATGCGAAATACACGTTAATAAACAATGTTACGCTACACTGCTCCAGAACGCGGAATATTGCTGACTATTTATTTGACCAATAATCGGTCGGGGCCAAACGGTTACTGTGAATGGTGAGCGCTACAGAGCAATGATCAACGAGTTCTTTTTGCCGCAACTTGATGAATTGGGATTGGAAAACATGTGGTTCCAACAAGACGGTGCAACAGCATACACTGCACGTGCCACAACCGATATGCTGAACATCGGAAGCTTACTTTTGCGCCACCTTGTATATAGCGTGATATTTGTTTGCCGAGCAAGGTCTTTGCTTCTCATTCGAGGGTAGCATTTGTTGGCAAGAGTGATTCTCCGTTGAATATCTAGGCTGACATCGTTTTTGGTGTCAAAGAATGCTCTCAGCTGTCTACTGCGTGATCAGCCTTTCGATTGCTCACTTGAGACCATAACACCCATGCTACAGCTATATGGCATTGCTTGTAGTATCATTCAGACCTGTTAAATTTTATTAGTAATCAGTAATCAATTAATTGACGGTATTGGTAATGATTATTTTGTTTTTCAGGAAAAGGCAATTATTAAATTATTACGATTAGAAAAAATTAAAAAATAATCACGATATTTTACGATTATTAAAAAAAAACCAAAAAAAAATCTAAAATAATCGAAAAAAGTTGTTTTGATTATTTTTGATTTTTTTTTCAATATTGTTGATGTGTATATTTATGTGCTTCTACGACAATACTGAAAAAAATCCAAAAAAAAAAAAATCTAAATTAATCAATAAATGGATTCTTAAGAAAATAATTAATCAAACCGGTAATCATTACCAGGCGCGTGCGCAGAAAATATCCGAGGGGGGTTAAACTCAAGTTACGTAATCAATAAAAAAATATAAGCAATTTATTTTCGGAGTACGGAAATTTTATTGTCAAAAGTCATATTTAGTTAAATTATTTAATAAATCAACTCTTCGAGGTACTGAAAAAAACTCTTTCAAAATTATTTGCGGTTCGATTTTGACATTGATTAGTCGCTGTTGGCAAAACTGCCATAACGCGAAGCATTTGGTTAATATTTGGAAACGCATCTTCATTACAAATATCGAGTGCTTCAAGTGAGTTTTTTCTTTCCTTTCCGGCAATGAGCTTCCGCCAAAGTTGTACTTCGTTCATCCAGATGTCCCGGGAATCGTTGTGCAAAATTGAAGAGTATTATTGGAATAGTTGAGCGCAGGACTCTTCTTCGAAAATTTTCATTTTGTTGGGAAAGAGGCAAGCGAAATTTGATAAAATATTGCGGTGATTTAAGAATCGATCTTGCAATTGTGTCAGAAACTAATCAATGTACGGTATGTAGATTGTTATACGGAAATAATCTTCAACGGAGTCAGTTTGGTAGGTTGGAACGTTGGGTCTGGTTCGATGCAATCCTTGGCTTTCGCAATTCAATTTCGTTTGCTCGCTAATTTCGCTCATAGTTTTGAAAATTTGTCTGAACTCCCTCTAAGCGTTTTCTCTTCTTTACCTCAAAATTTGTTTCGCAGCATCAGATCTTTGCCAGATCTTGACTTTCTCCTTGAAGTACTCGACTCAGGGACAATGTGAGAGAATGCACCGAGCTCAAAATATGCATGTATATCTGAAAATTTGCGGTTTTTATAGCTGAAAGTAGTTAGAAAGCTCCAGACGAAGTCATTGGGTCTTTCCAGTTGGTGGAAATCAGTTCAAGAGCACGAATTATTGCTGGTTGCACAAAATTTTTTCAATTCCTTCACTCGAGTTTCTGATAGACGTTTATTTTCATTTATCGCATCCTGAAGGGCATTTTGGCGTTTCGGATAAATGAAGAAGGAATGGATATTTTCTAGAACTCCCAGACAATTTTTGATTCCCGTTATATTGCACGCAGAGCTTACCGCCAAATTGAAGCCATGAGCAGCACAATGGGAGTAGAGCGCGAGTGGATAAGTTTTTCTGACAACAGCTTGAACCCCTTGGAACTCTCCGCTAATCGCTCTCGCACCGTCATATCCTTGCCCGAAGAAATGCCTGCAATCCAGTCCGGAAGATTTTAGGAAATCAAGGTAAACAGTTCCTATTAACTTTCCAGTGAAATCGGTGATAGGAATAAAACACAAAAAATCTTCCTGAATGATGAACTTTTCGCCGCATTTATCCAAGTAGCGAATGCAAATTGAACTTGGTTCTACTCCTGCAATGTATGGCTAGTCATCTTCGAGAAAAGAAAAACCCTTCGATTTGTTCACTCGATCGATGTTGTAACTCATGATGAGGTGGTGACAAATGTTGATTATTTCATTCTGGACACCCATGCAGGAAAACTGTAGCCGTCAGGGGGACTCCAAATTTTCTTTTGCAATCCAGGAATTGAGTTTATTCCATCAGTTGCTGATTTTTGAACAAACAATCGAATATCTTAGGAACTGAAATCATTTTTCAAAGAGCAAACTTGGAAAGACGAGCTCTTCGGTACCTCCAAATTAAATTCCACTTCTGTAGTAGTCAGTGCTTATCCCGTTTGTGGCTTACATGTGTCATTTTCAGCAATATTTTCCTGAGTTTTAAGCTCAGTACGACTACATACGCCAACGTCCTACCATGAACCAAATAATATTATGCAAATCTGAATTTATGCTGTATTTAATATTATGTTAAACTTACATCTTCGCTCTCGATTCGTTTTTTTTTACACAGAAAACGACGAATATCCATGGTAAAAAGTATTAGGATAGGACTTATACAAGCAATTCCTTCACTTGACTCTAGGAGTCTATAAATATTCATAAATCTGTTCTGCAGGGTGGTAGCACAACAACAACAAAGTCTTAATATTGATACTATGTACGCCATATCTAAATGTTCCATAGATTCATACATAGCTACGTACATACCCTGCAGTAAAATTGCCAATCAGTCGCCCAAAGAGACAGTCTTGAGCGACACGCTTTGTGAAGCGTCCTGTTCGGGTTACAAAAGTTATAGTTTAACCTTCTGCAACTGACGGCGTAGTCAGACAAACAGCACAAATCAAAATTTGAGGGTACCTTTGGAAGTATTCAATATTTTTTTAAATGCTGCTTGTTGAAAAATAATTAGCTTTAAAATTTTAGTAACATGCGAGGTTAACAAATATTTATAGTTTCAGAAAATATAACCAAGAAAACTCTAATCAGGATATTTAGTACATAAAATCATTTTAAAAATGAAGTCTGATGGACCTGACGTCAGGTATATTGTTAAAACTTGATCACGTCAGCTGCAGAGGGTTAAAGACAGTTTGAAATATCGCATTTCGATAATCACACACAATCATCCACAACGAAAATTACCCCCAAACTTTCCGAAATGGCAGAGGTGGAGAACTAGTCAAATCCAAGCTAGTTTAGAACTGTCGGAATGGAAACCGGTTAAGAACGACTTGCAAAGTAATGCACTGGCGACAATTGCCACCGCCAACGACAGCGCCATGTAAAAGTGGACAGTTGAAAGCATTGCTTGGTTATTAAGCTAGAACTGGTGGTGTCGTGAAATGGTTTAGCTCAGGGATTGTTCTGAGCTAGTCTAATTTTCCGCAGGGTACATATGTACACCCCAGTATGTAGATGTAGTTGTATACATTTTATTGCCCCTTGTAGGTAGTATCCTTATGGTTTTCAACTCCCTGTCATGTAGTGATTATCATGTAAATTATTGGAAAATTTTCTATGTCCAACTTGACTCGGTACCATGTCTGACTTTGTACCGCAACTAAGTTGACTTGTTGACTTCGCTGGCAGTGCAAATTGGCTTATGGCTTGACTGGCGAATCAGCGCATTGTTAATGCTGGACGATGTGCCATAAAGTAGTGATGATGCTTGCAATTGGTTGGTTGGCTGCTTGGTGAGGAACATAATTTGTTGTTTTTGTTGCATTCATTATGTACATATATTTGATTGTTGTTTTGTTTGGGTTGGTGTACTGAACTATTAGTTGTGGTGTTCGTACGTGTTACGGCATAATAACTACGTAAGCTTTATTACTCGGTTAAAAAGCTAACTTAAAATGATTTCTTTAGAGGTTTTTGTTTGAATGTATGTGTGTAGGCAACAAAAAATTATATATACAATCATGGGATGAGTGTTGTATTAATTAAGTTAGTTTTTCTCACTTAAATATCTTAGTATCTAGCTAACCGAGCTTTGTTTGGCGATTTTCGAGGTTGCCACTTAAAAGAGTTTGCTGGTAATATTCTATTTAACATCCTATCTAGAAATATTTCTGTTGAAATAGGATGTAAAATACCACTTGTTTGACACCCACATTAGCATAGCTTATTTTATTTCATATATGTAGGTGCCGACCTGTAAAAAATCTCCTAGTGACAATGCTAACATATGTTCTGTTCATGCTGACAGGGCCGCAGAGAGCCGATCCGGGCCCCGAGGACAGTTTCTTTCTCTTTGAAACCCTGATTAGAGTACTGTCAATACTGCTTTGCCTTGCCGGGCCCCCAAAAACCTTCCGGGCCCCAGGGAAATTTGCCCGACGAAAATCAATATTGGTTAGTAACCACATTGTCATATTTGACCCAATTTTTTTAAACTTCTAAAAGGTGGTAGCCCTGTAAACCTATTGGAAACGCTTAACTAAGATAGCTTGAAATGTACTCGTAGTATATTACCTATGTTCAAAAGTTCGTCCAGAGTGTCAATCCGTTTTCGAGATAATAGCGGATATACCAAAAAATAAATGAAAATGGGGTTAGGTGGCAACTCTAGGAGTTGGCACTATCTATATATACTTTTGTTAAAATACGAAGTAAAATACCTTTAGTCTAATACCCATATTGGCATATATCATTTCACTACACAAAATTTGATAGGTGGCAACCACATAAAAGTATGCAGAGTGGCACTCTCTTGTGGAGAAATTTGGAGAATGTAGTAATTTCATTCAAATCGCTTAAGCTATTTCCGAGATAGTGTGAATATAAATATACAAGATAGCTCGCTTAAAGTTATAAGATACTATCTGTTTTTTTCGTAAGCACTTAGCGACACATTAATAAAATAACAAAATTAATTCTTTTGTCAAAATTTAAATTTTTTTTTTTGAAAATGAAAAGGAACTTGTCGCTTGCGAAAACAACCAAAATATTTAGCGCTTATAATTTTGTTTGCTCTTTTATTTTTTTTTTTTTTAAAACAAAATTTTTTAGGGAAGCAGGAAAAGTTTTATATAGCATCCATAATACAAATAAAATTTTGTGTTTGAATTTGACATTTCTTTCAATCGGAATAAACTATAATGTTGACAGAAAAATATTTTAACGCATTTAAAAACAAATTTTTCAGTTTTTCGGGAGAAGTTATCATTTGATTTTCAAAGAAATTTTCAAATTAAAAAAAAATACATTTTATTATTTTATTCATGTCGCTAAGTGAAAAAAATTGTATTTTGTTGAATACATTTCGATTGTAGGCAAATAAAAATTTGAAGTTCTAACACAATGTATGTAAAATTTCTTTGATTTAAATTTTTTGTTACGAAAAGGCTAAGCTGTGCGTGAGTTCAATGAAAATTTCCTACAGGGTCACTTTGAGCGAACGCGAATCATTTTATTCGACTAGTGTTTGTAATGCAATACTTGTTATATACATAATATATATGTACGTGATTTGTATTCTGAATCGTTGCATCACTTCAGATTGGTTGATACGGTGTATCAAATATTATGTACGATGGTATAGCCGCATTGTGATCAGCCATACATACATGCATATATATATGTATATCTAATGTACGACGTATGAATGCAAGTGAAATATTAAAATTGTAGCGCTAGCTAGTGAGGTTTGAGTTGATAATCCTAGTCATCTCAACTCAATTTTAATTGAGCAAAGTGAATTGGACGTAACTATTTTATATTTGGGCGTGTGCTATATGTTCATACCCAATATGCATGAATCCAACTTTTTTCGATGTTTGCAAAGAGTCTAAATTTTCAAATTGATTTCCAATATTTTTCTCCACTTGAGGTTTTTTCCAAAGTTTGAATTCATTGTGAAAACCATTGGGCTAGATTCCATATTTATTGTTTGCTGGGTTGAAGTTCATTTTGAAAGTTCACCTGCAATTTTTTTCACTTGGCAGCACTCCTATTTTCTGTCATATCTGACACCAAAAATTAAACACGTGAGCGAAAGAAAGGATGGGGCCGTGTGCAGAAGTCCACGCAAGTGGGGAAAGTTTCTGATCGCCATTCACCTGGGAATGGCCAGAGCGATTCTTTTGCATGCGGTTCAAGCAGCTCACTACTTCCGGGCTTTGCGCCCAAGTATCCTCTGGGTAACCACCGAACACCCGTTTGGTGGTGAGCTCAACGTGAGAAGGCGACAACCTGGTAAGGCCACTCCGACATAATTGGTTTAAGGGCTTGCTGGAGGATTCAAACAGCAGCGTCTGATCAACATGTGGTGGGGCTGTAAGCGGGCTTCTGTCTTGGATCAATCGGCTCGCTATAAAAACGTGTAATTGAATTCAACCTCCCGTGAAACGAGTTGTGCGTTGGGTTTGGGACCCACCACATAAAAGAGCGTTCCAATGAAATTCGGTCAAAATCGCCCGGGCGGTTAGATGACCATTTAAAGAGCGAAAGAAAAATTGGATAAATGGAAATAAATATATATATATTTGTGTGACAAAAGATAGTAATTATAATGTTATGTTATTATATCGCGCATTGTGTTTTAATAATTAGTGAAATGCCTAATAAAAAAGTAAAATGTGAAGTGTGATTTCAGTTGGAAAATATCCAATATTTTTTCTGCACCATTTCCAGTTGGATTTTAGAGAGGGTGAAGTGGATTTTAGAAAGTGTCAATTGGAATTTAGAATAGTCAATTGGATTTTGGAAAGCGTCAGCTGGATTTTAGAATAGTCAATTGGATTTTGGAAAACTTAAAGTAAATTCAAGTTACGCTTTCTAAAATCCAACTTACGTTTTCTTAAATCCAACTCTCTGTATCTCACACTTTCCAATGGGCGTAAATTAGAACTCAGAAAAATTCAATTGGATTTTAGAAATTATAAATTGAATTTTGCTTAAGTTGTCTAAAATCCAATAGATTTTTCCGAAAATCCATTTGATGTTTTCTAACATCCAATTGACGCTTTCTAAAATACATCTGGAAATGGTGTAGTGAAGAAATAATATTTTCATATCAAAAATGTTCCTTTTTGCTGCAGAATGGACTGTTTCTCCAAATTGATCTCAAGTTAAAAATCAATGCTGAAAATTAGAAAATGGATTTGATCTCAAATGCGTCAAGTGTACTAGAACAGTAGTTTAATTTATACTTACATTTGGGTCACTATGCTGAAAGAGCTTAGGCTATAATAGTGAAAGTTTTTATACTCAGCTGCTTTATTGAAATTAAAAAAAAAAAAAAACATAGGTAGGACAATTTAGCCATGCTAAAAAAATTTTAAGTGGACGGGTACCGGCGATGTTTGAACTAGAAATTTAGGTTTCTCCGTGCTAATACAGCAGACGATTATTCCTTCAGTTATACTATATAAACTTTCATGAAAATATTTGAATGCACCTTTAGTTACTCTGAAAAAAAAAAATATCAATCGATTGATAACCACATCGATATTCCATAAAATGATGTGCGTTGAATGTCATATAAGAAAACAATAACAGTTGCTTTGTTGCCGGAACTCACAGCTGAGTATATTATATAAGTTACACCCGTACTTAGACTTCCGTACAGGTTATGTTTCATATTTTGCTTCGAATTTTATAACCGACACGATATCGTTTACCTATCATAGCGGCGCAAAAGGAATTATAATAGCACAGCGGTAAGCCCCAAAGCACGCTCCAAAGCAATTGGATTATTGCAGGCAAATGTTAGATTCTATATGAAGAAAATTCACGGAAATTTACTATTGCATAGGGATGTGACTCGAGTTGAATAAATCAATAACTCGATAATAGAGTTTTTGTTTGTTTATAGATAAATCGATTTTTTAAGAAACTAATCGATTTTCGTTCATAAACCGATTTTATCCGAAAAATACTTATTCGATGCAGCAGAAAAAAATATTATGAATAATTCAATCAAAGTGCAAATCATTTAAGATAATTCGATTTATTAACCAATCGATGCTTACCATTAATAAGATCGATCGATAAAAATCGATCATTAAAAAAATAATCGATTACTCATTCACAACTCTATTATTTAATCTATTATTTTAAATATTGCTTGAAAACTAATTTCTTCCTTAATTGTAAGTTGAGGTCTTCATAACGAATTTTGTTCCCGATAATAAAAATAGATTCGACAACAGTGCACCAAAGACAACAAATTAAAAACCAAAACTCAACTTTGAGAGAGAATACAATTCCAAGAATAAGCACAATGTTGAAATAGCTAATAAAGGGTGTTTTTTTAGGGGTATAGAACTTCGAATTGAAATAAAACACAAGAAAATCGTTTTAAGGTCCATCAATTTGGCTTTATTGGAAGGATAATTTTATGCCATTAATGTTTAAATATGGTTTCGGGCATGTGGCCGCCGCGGCTGGCTCGAATAAAGCCAATTCTACAGGTCCAATTTTCAACCACTTTTTCGAGCATATGGGGCCGTATGTCGGCAATAACGCCACGAATGTTGGCTTCCAATTCCCCTAACGTTTCTGGTTTGTTGGTGTAGACGAGCGACTTCACATTTCCCCAAAGAAAATAATCCAATGGTGTCAAATCACACGACCTTGGTGGCCAATTGACAGGTCCATTCCGCGAAATTATGCGCTCATCGAATGTTTCCTTCAATAAATCGATTGTGACGTGCGCTGTGTGGCATGTAGCGCCGTCTTGTTGGAACCACAACTCATCCAAATTCATGCCATGCAATTCGGGAACAAAATAGTCGGTTATCATGGCTCTATACCGGTCTCCATTAACGGTAGCTGCCTCTCCAGCATTATTGCGGAAGAAGTATGGCCCAATGACTCCACCAGCCCATAGAGCACACCAAACAGTCAGTTTTTGTGGATGTAATGGCATTTCAAGGGTCTCATGTGGATTCTCTTCACTCCAAATGCGGCAATTTTGCTTGTTGACGTAGCCATTCAACCAAAAATGAGCCTCATCACTGAACAAAATTTTGCGATGAAAATCAGCATCGAAATCAATCTCATTTTCGGCCCATACACCAAAATCACGACGCATTGCATGGTCTCGCGGCTTCAATACTTGCACAAGCTGGATCTTGTAAGGTCGCAAGCCAAGATCTTTGCGCAAAATCTTCCATAAAGTTGATGGACAAAGCTCCAATTGCTGTGCACGGTGGCGAATCGATTCATTCGGGTCCTCTTCAACACTTTGCTCTACAGCGGCAATTGTTTCTTCGGTGCGCACTGTTCGACGTCTCTGCGGATGCGTATTATCACATAGAGTAAACGTAGTGCGAAAACGATCCATGGTTAACCGAATTAATTGCTCTGATGGACGATTATGTCGACCATAAAATGGACGGAGCTCACGGTAAACTTCGCGAACTGAACCATTATTTTCGAAATAAATTTGCACGATTTGCAAGCGTTGTTCTTTTGTCAACCTGTTCATGATGAAATGGCAAACCAAACTGAACATAAATGACATTAGAGTTACCAGATTTGACCACAAAATGCCAGTTTTATCTCTATTCGAAAAACAAACCTGTAAAAAAAACACCCTGTACAATGAAAGATTACACAAAGCCGAAAACAATTATTTGAGCTTTTTGTTGCTATTTAAGAAATTTGTAGTGTCCTTAGGTGCTCGTAAGAACTTTTGCACTGGATACTTTGGTCGTAAAGCGTGGCAAATATAGCTCTTAGACAAGAGATAGTATTCAGCGCTTTTGTTAGTGCATTCATCATTTAACGTTCCTGAGTATAAAACGCTTAGAATATTGTACATATGTATATTTTAACATGGGTATTTATATACTGGGTAATCCATTTAGTAATGCCATTTTTAAGTTTTGGATTACTTAAAATTTCTAACACTTACCAACAGGTGGCGCTCGGTGCAGGGGGATTTTTTGGTGGATCTAGAACGTTGCTATTTCCAATATGGCCGCCGTGCTATTACTTGTTTTACTATGCCCTGGATCATACCCACCAGCAATGCCCACGTTGAAAGAACATTGTCGGTAAGTTCTATAGGTTTCGTTTCGATGGAAATTTTGTTGGCGACTTATTTGGCGATATGTAAATAAACTTAGCGATTTTGGCGACTTTTAAGGGAGAATATAAAAAAAAATACTGGCAACCCTGCTCGGCAAGGGAGACGAGACCGCCTGCTTTTTGCAACTTATTAGACACCTCCCATTTCCTCTGGTGGCTAAATCCGGTGTCGTAAGGAACATCTTCAGGGTAGAATCGTCTTTGGCTTCGCCAGCGACGTCGTTAGGGTGTACTTTGTTCATATCTGGATCGTCATGACAACTCAATGCCATGTACATAGGTACGGTTTGATAAATAAACTAATGTATTCCGTTCGGGATGACCCAGTATTTGTGCATATTTACGTATGACACTTCACGCTACACGCTGTGTGAATTTCAACAGGTTCGGTGAACATAAAACTTGGCCAATAAACCGTGGTTAAGTGAGGCCAAATGTTGTACGAACACCAATTTGTAGGGAGTACACTCCGTTGCATAACCTTAAGTGTAGTGCGAAAATGGTTAAAGCAAGCCTTAGATTTATGTCGAAAAAGTTGGCACATAGTTATCATTTTGTTTGAGCAGATTGCACATGTATAGTGAAAATGTACTACAGACCAGGAGTATATTAATACTTAGGAGGAAAATATGTAGCGGGGGCGTTCCAGCAGAATAATTTTTTATATTTAAATCAATTTCCAACGTTTTCCATCCCTCTTGGTCAGTGTTTTTTTTTTAAACCATTTCGAATCTTTTAATTTACTTTTGCTTTTTTTTATTCTTAAATTAACTGAAAAAGGGCAATTTCTCAATACTTTTTCAAGTCGTTGAATATTTAAAAAAAATTTTGCTTTGTGCCAGATCAGTGGGTAAATCCCGAGTCGACGCAATGTTCAAAATAACCTAGAGAACGCAAGACTCAATCTATAAAAAAATACTTTTTGGGTTCCTAACTGCAAATTTTTAGGGAGTATATGAAATTAGTTTTATATGCTTGAAAAGGTCTACCACAAGTCTCGAAAAGATATTTTTTTTAAATTTAATATTTTGGAATATTTGGAATATTGGAATAATATTTTGGAAAGGGTTAAGTTGTGTATTCTTTAGGTGAATTTAACATAGTTCAGCGAATTAAAACACAGCTGCTTTGCTGGCTAGGCCACGTTGTGCGAATGAGCGAAGATGCTCCAGCCCAGAAGGTATTCTTATCGGCACCCGCCGGTGAAAGCAGAGGAAGAGGGAGACCACCAATCCGATGGAAGGACGAAGTTGAGACCGATTTGCGATCCCGCAGTGTTTCCTATTGGCGCCAGTTGGCGGTTAGATGACCATTTAAGGAACAGAAGAATGAGAAAGGATTTTTATGGCCCTTGCATCAAATTTGAAAAGAATATTTGATAAGGCCTTTACAAACATCAAAAGAAGAGTTTACTTTTTTTTAAGTTTATTTAATAAATAATTAAAAATCTCTTCGGCAAACCCTCGCATTTAATCTAAATAAGTTTAAGTTTTAAATTTTAAAATTGCTACTGCCCAATAATTTTCAAGAAAATCAAAATTGCTGAAATCGAACCCTCCTTCAACTTATTTTTGACTTCCTTTATATAACCATATTCCTCTAATTTTTGTAAAAATTTAAACCACAACCCTGGTCCCCCTTCTTGGAAATATCACGAATACTGAAAAATTGATTTAAGAAAACGGCTAATCCACCTTTTAAGATTTTTTAAAATATTTCAACAAAACACATCGATGGCTGAATGAACGAATCTTGCATCTAAGCAAATGCTTGAAAAATGTTCTGTGGCAGAATTTGTTTGAACAACGCCCTATTTTAGAATTATTTTCGAAAACATCAACTTCAACGTAAAGGTCTCGATTGAAATAGTGTGAAATGTGTTTTTAAAAAAATCGGAGATGGCATTTCGTAATGGTAGATTAAAATATCACCATTTCCTTCTCCAAAACCTAAACACTCTATCAGAAGACAGCCGTTAGAGCCAATGAAAAATTTAGTTCCATATTTTATCCTTTGCGATAACTTTAAACATTTTTATACTGCACTTATATTAATACAACAGAGTGTATATGGTCTATGTGCAAGCATTGAATTTAATATGGTTATAAAAACCTTTTTTTTTGGCAATTTTCATTCTGTGGTTTTTGTTTAATTTAGAAAGGTGAAAGGTGTTAATTAATATTAGAATATTGGTCTACGTATTTTAAGGCGTTGGTCTGAGGGTAATACGAGTAGATAATACATTTATTAAAACTAAGTATTTATGATCTTAGTTTAATTATTCTTTATTTAAAATTAACTTATGGTGCTTAAAAGCTACAATTTCGAAGAAAAACATAGTTTGCATGGTCAACAATTGTACCGGTTATGTTAGGTTAATTTGTACCGGAACTTCGTGTGATGTGTGTATCAAGAGAGAACAAAAATTGTTCATAAATTTGTTTTATATACATCGTACATCTCATATCTACATCTGAAGGGAGCTAATTGAAAATATACAGTAAACTAACGGGCTCTTAAATTCAGTCCGTATTAGGGTTGTTTCGAATACACACAATAATCGCAAACTAGCAATGGACCATTTACCCCCATATTCATAGAAAATAAAAAAGCTTCGTAAAGCTCTAATAATTCAAAATCATACCTGTTAAATAGTGATTACTAATAGTAATGATTACCGGTTTGATTAATTATTTTCTTGAGCATACATTTAATGATTCATTACTATTACGTTCAATTTTGAATGATTATTTTCCAATTAAATAAAAAAACAATAGAAAAAAATCATGGTTTTATATGATGAGTAAGAAAACTCAAAAATAATCAAACAAAGTTGTTTTGATTACTCTTGATTATTTTAAATTTTGTTTGGATTTCTTTTGACTATTTTTGTTTATTTTTTCTAGTATTGTTGTAGAAGCACATACATATACACATCAACAATACTGAAAAAAATCCAAAATAATCAACAAAAATAATAATAAAACCAAAAAAAATCAAGAGTAATCAAAACAACTTTTTTTGATTATTTTTGATTTTTTTGATTTTTTCTCATCGTAGTCAATTAAAAAAAACAATGAACATAATCATTACCAATTATAAAACCCGTCCAAATAATTGATTACTAATTACTTATCAAATTAAACAGGTTTGTTAAAAATTTTTATGCCAATGTCATTTTAAAAAGCTTCATAAACCAATTGAATTTTTTATGAACAAGGGTAAAGTATATATTTTAGCCTTTTTAAACAAAAAAAATATTAATATAATTTAAAACAAATAAAGAAGTCTAAGTTCGGGTGGAACCGAACATGATATACCTAGTAGTGCTCTATTATGGCATAAAAATTTACGTCTACTTTAATACTTTTTAGTTCGTATTATAAAGCCAACTGATTGTTTTCAATAAAAACACATTGGTGTGCCATTTTAAGTTTTTTTCCTTTAAATTGGAGGGACCCACAGATTTTTTTCCGACTTCGAACGGCATCTACAAAGGAGATAACTTTTTGCTGAGAAGCTTTCCATGGCAGAAAGACACTCGGAGAGTTCGCCAAACCACTGCCGAGGGGCAACCACAAACCACTTCCGATGTTACCTGTCCCAGGACCCGAGCCTTGGACCTGCGGTGTGGTAGGCCGGCAACACTACCGCCACACAACGGCGGCCGCCATTAATTTATTTGTATTCCCTACCAACAGCTGCTAACCACATTTTTTCAAAACACCAATACACGCACATTTTATGTTTGAAAAATTTCCGTTCAAATAGACAGACGGACAGACAGACAGACAGACGGTGAGACGGAAATGGCTAAATCGACTCAGCTCATCGTGCATATTATTTCAGTTTACTTATTGATGGGCCCATTTCTTCTTCTCATACTTACAAACATTTCATGTTCATTAAAGGTATGAAAATCAAAAAAAGTATATAACTTCCCTATTACAGTGGGGTATTAAAAACTTGCCCGAATATTTTACTTGTGTGTTATCCGATTTGCCTAATTTTTGGCAGGAGTATACTACATAGTTGAAACTACAAGCACTCGCCTTTGAAAATAGCAGAATTTCCATGCTGAAAAGTGGGCGGCGCCACGCCTACTTCCCCAAAATCCACAAAACTTTTTTGCGGTCGAGTTTTGCTCAAAAATCTTATTATGTGTGCAAGATCTTATTGATATAGCTTGCAAAGTTATAGAAATATCGCGTTTTACATTTTACAAACAAATTTTTGTTAAAAAACTGGGCGTGGCCGTTGACCGATTTCCCACATTTTTACAACAACCTTTACCTTTAAATATTCAACATTTTCCCCAAATATCGTTTCGATAAATTAATTTTTGCCGGAGTTATGGCATAAAAAGTTTTGTGGAATTTATATTTTTCGAATTTCCTCGTTCAAGGTCACTTTGAAAGTGAAATAGAAATGATATAAAGCTTTTGTATGCAAAGTTATTGCCTATTAAATATATCTATCATCCTTTTCAAAATCTTTCGTATAAAAGTGGGCGCGATCATTAACCGCTTTCGCCACTTTTTTTCCCGAACATTACCTCTGTTTGCTAAATTTCGTTTCGATACCTTGAACGGTTTTTGATTTATGATTAATATTATTTCTGAATTTGACTTAACCAAAAGTGGGCGGTGCCATGCCCATTTTCAAAAATTTATTCAAAAATTTATTTTCTGCCTTAAAGCTAATGTACACAACAAATTTTATCCTTCTAAGTGTATGATCTACCGAATAATCACTTTTTTTGTATTTTCGAAAATAATCTACATGTAAAAAGTGGGCGTGACTATCATCCGATTTCGCCCATTTCAAATAACGCTTGGAGATGAGTGCCAAGGAACCAGCATACCAAATTGCATTAAGATATCTCAAAATGTACTCAAGTTATCGTGTTAACAGGCGGACGGACGGTTTACATGGCTTAATCAATTTCTTTTTCCACCTGAACATTTTGATATATATAAGTCACTATCTATCTCGATTCGTTTATGCCGTTACATACCACCGTTAGGCGACTAAAGTTAATATACATTGTGTGCGTAGCACTACTAGGTATAACAAAATATATATTTTTGCTCGATCTAATGATAGGGCAAGTATATCAATATTTCTTGTATAAATTTATATTTTCCCTACTAATAAAATATATTTTCCCCTTATAATCTCGGAATATTTATTGCATTAAATATCTATTTTGGGTTTGTAAAATAAATCAAGTCTGACGCACAAATCTCGATTGCCTGACGCAAATGTGGTATGCAATTTTTTTAATCAAAATTATTTGCTTGTTATATAAACTTAATGGCAATAGTGTAAATCGTGGTAATCGGAAACAATGTCACGGAAAAGTTGTTCTATTATTTCTGTGCTCTCATCTATTTAACAGCAGCTGCGACATCTGTTGGTAGGCCCGCAGCCTTTCTCCGTATCGAGCTATGACAATAAAACTCAGAACACCTTCAGTCCGTAAGGTTTTTACCCCTTGAGACTGTTCCCTTGAATGTAAGGCGAACTCCGCAGCCTAGTAAGCTACTAAAATATCTAGAATAGCATTCAATGTTTCGCTCAGAGTTAATTTGAATGGCGGATTGATAAACGAACATAGAAATGGACCTTACAATTACAATATAGAGATATCAACAGCTATCTAGCAAAAAAAATGGGGCTATGTAGGCATTTTCTTGCCGCCGAGTTTATTATATTTTTTTAATTGCAGTCCAATCTCCAAGAAAATCGGATTTCCATCAGAATCATGTGGATGCCTTTGAGTTTAAAGTTTGCAGGTTTCGTCATAACAATTTAAGCCTAGTATGAGAAATTGAAAAATCAACAGACGTGCACCGTATCACGCGCATTCACCCTACTAGCTAACATATATCAGTTTTTAATATCACCCGCAAGTCTTCTGATTTATTTTTAATATCAAAGCAATCGTTTTGATTTATTCTTTGCTGGATTAAAATAATGTCAAAGACATTTATAGATGAAGAAAAACAACAAAATAAAGTGTTTGGATGCTAATAGCATTTTGCTACTTTTAATAAAAAATTCTGTTTATTTTATAAGAAAATGGACAGCGACAACTGGTAAATATTTGATTTGTATTTTGAAAGCGGTTTTGTGACAGATGCAAAACAGACATACAAACATGCATACATACCTTGTGGGAAAATCAGTAATATGTGACCGATATTTCTGGTGATGGGTGGTCATAACACTAAACGATGTAATAATCAGTATATCCGATAAAAATATTAGAATCATATAGCTCTTCTCACAACCCATTATAGGATCAAGGCTCATATAAACAAATTCAGCAATTTGTGCAGATTTTGTGACAATTAAGAAGAAACTGCGAAGGACATGCTCAAGACCCTCGAACTTCCTACACCACAGTGCAAGCGTATATGTTAATTAAACCGTTAGGTTTGCTGGAAGTTGACCGGCTTATATGTCGTGCTATGGTCATATGAGGCCACAAACCTTAATCTATTATTACTATTATCAACCGGTTAAATTCTCAGTAATTCTATTTTTCGGTATTCTTAAAACCTAAATATTTAAATTTTTTAGTTTCGGAATATTGACATATATTTTGATGCAACCCCAGACTAAAAGTAGAAAAATTTTCAAAAATTTTAATTTACTGAGAGTGTTAGTGGGTAAAGGGTTGACTTTTAGTAATCTTTGTCTATTTGTTACTACATCTGGCAATTTCTGGCACGTAAAGAATCACAACTAAATTGACATCTGGCAGTGGCGATGGCGATGTTTGGAGTTCCGCTGCTGCAGTGTAGAACTAAAGTTTTTTCCTACAGGGTTATCACTGAATATTTACTTGCGAGTTGACACAATTAATTTGTTAAAGTTAATAGAGAATTTTAATACAACAAAAATTAATTGTTTGTTGTCTCTGAGTTGGATGTTTTGATATCTGTGTGTCGAGAACAAACTATTGTTTTTAACAAAGTTAAGGTCGATCTCTGTTTCTTTTCCTATTGACTGTCTAGACGACAAGGCGAATTCACTTACAGGTGATCTCATAAGAACATATGAGCAGTGGCTTCTTCTGTTAAAATAAAAAAGTTCTATGCAATCTGACAGGAGAAGCCGCCAAAGGAAAAACAAAACACATGAAGTATATGTGTGTATATAGCAACAAATTCGCCGTGATATCACCTGGTATAAATTCGCCTTGCTAGACGATTATGGACGATTTACGAAGTTCTTGGCATTTTTACATGTAAGAAAATTTTCGGATAGGAACACGTATACAATATATAACACTACCTACTTCACATAACCAGGGACGCCTGCTATCGAACACATTTTCTACGACTTTATCACGCAACGTGCCCTGTTTGTTTTTACCCACTACTTAAGGTTCATTCATAATTTTTGATTCGTATACATATACGAGTACATACTTACATTTGTAACTTTTAAATATACGCACAAGAAATTGGAAATGGCATTATTAATGATGGTTAACTCTCTAACAGGTTAATTTTTCTTGCAAGTAAAAAAACGCATATTTTGTAATTCTAGTGCGATAAACTCGAATTTGAAGTCATATATCGAAAAGGGTTCATAATTTTGTTTCCGGTGCTGAAACCCGTCACCCCGCCTCTAACCGGACTTATCTGTTAACTGCCAACTCCTCCTTTATCCGGGGTATGATTTTTGGCCAATAATTCTATGAATTTAATTATAAATCCACATCTTCTTCAAAATTTCTAATCCTTAACAATTATTTCACTTAATAACCATTTTGTTTTTATCAATTTTTTGTAGTTACCAAAAACACTTCTCTCAAAATTGTATACTATTTTTAATTGAGTACTGCGTACTATATCTAGTCTGTAAGAATTAAATTCTGTAGACTGAACTTAAATAAATAAATAAATAAAACTAATTTTTTTTTACAAATTCCACTAAATTTTTCAACGAGAATGATTATAACGGGACTCTGCCACCACTTAAAACTAGAAAATCAAGGTTACGACATAGATAAAATATTTGTCGACGAATATGTGTCAATAATTATAGAAGAAAAGTAGAGGTATGCGGGTCATTGTTTACCCCTACTAGTTTGGAATCTTCTTTTGCGAATCGGAGTGGATGAATGTACTCCGAGAGAATGGAATGAAGCAAATCGCGTTCAGAGTTGTTTTAAAGTAAAAACTGCAACTAAAAACTTCAATTTAAACTGAAATATACCTTCTATAGTAACTGATAACGTTTTATAACTGATTTATTTTGTTGTGTTGATCTTCCGACAGGGTAGTAAGCTGATTTTTGTTGGAACGATTTTCCGTCATCCCTTGTCAAGTTTGGTTTTGTGACAAACCGTTTTCGGCGTTCTGCCATTTTCAATGCCTAGTTTCGTTCTGGTCTGTGTCTATCCGCTGCGTTGTTTTTATAGTCCGTGGGTGCTGTGGCAGGTAATGTCAATCTATGTGGTCGTGGTAGGTAACGTTAATATGCGTGTGTGTGTGCGCGGTATTGATACGTCCGAATTGTTATCTGTCCCAAGGGTTGTTTTTGTAGGTATGTAGACATACCGCTTGTTAGCTAAGCGGTAGGTTGATGTAGGTAGAAATCGGTGATTTTTGCAGTTTGGTTCATATTTCGTTTTTGCTTGTTCATTGTTACGTGTTTGGTTGCTGTACCTGCTGGCTTGTGCTGTTTTTTGTAAACTAGTTTTAAGGGTTCAAATATTTCGTCAGAGATAGTGTTGGTTTGTTCATTTATGATCCTGCCGTCAAATGTTTTTAACTTGTTGTTTTTATGTTAGCTGGGGTGCAGTTGTTCTCAAACATGTGGTTCGCGAAATTAGATTCTGGTATTATGGTGGGTTTTCGTGTTTTTTTGTTGTAGTCCCTGATATGCTCTCGCAATCTTGTGCTTATTTTTCTTCCTGTTTGTCCTATGTAGCTGTATTGACATTCACAAGTAAGCCTATACACTCCGTGTCTGTTGAATGGGTCATCAGAATTAGTGTCGGTTCTTAGTTTTTGTCCGACGTTGTTAGATGTTCTGAATGCTGTGTTGACGTTATATCTTTTAAAGAACTTTGCTAATTTGTACGTCGCTTTTCCAGTGTATGTCATTGCCGTCCAAACCATTGGATTTTCCTCTACTTTTACTCTTTTTTGTGTTCCATGGCTACTTCTGAGTTTATCCACAAGTGCTTTCTTGTATCCATTATTTGCCGCTATGTTATATATTGTATTAAGCTCTCTCCAGTATGCTTCCTGTGTGAGCGGCGTTCTCTGAAGCCTATCCACTAAGTGCCTCAATGCTGCATTTTTGTGCTGTTGGGGATGGTTTGATGTAGAGTGTATAATGGTGTCCGTGGCAGTCGGTTTTCTATAAATGCCGTAGTTGAACCTATTTGTTATTTTGTCAATCCCTATAGTTAGGTCCAGGTAGTTCATTATTCCATCTTTTTCTACTTCCATTGTGAACTCTATGTTGCTATGTTGCCTGTTGAGGAACTCTAGTATTTGCTCTTCGTTATCGTCATTTAGGATGCAGATGATGTCATCCACGTATCTAGCGTAGAATGCCACGCCTAACTTGGTTTTTAACTCCTGTATATATTTTCCTTCCAAGTTTTGCATGAATGTTTCCATGAGAATGGCCGATGTTGGGTTACCCATTCCTAGTCCATTTGTCTGTCTATATATTTTGTTGTTGAACCGGAAATAGTTTTGCCGCAGCGTTGTTCTTAGCGCGTTGGTAATTTGCGCAGTTTTTACCTTATCTTCAGTTTTGTCCAGTAGTGTTTTGTTGACTATATCCATTGTATCTGTTAATGGTATTGACGGGTATAAGTCCTTTATGTCAAAGGATACGAGTTTACTGCTCCTTGTGAGTTTAACGGTCTCAAGTCTTTGTAGTAGTTCTATCGTATTGCTTATCGTGTATTCGTGCCCTAGTTTCAGAGTGTCCTTTAAAATCGTTTTTAGATGTTTCGACAGTTTATAACCCGGCGCGGACTTAAAATTAATTATAGGTCTCATCGGCGTACCCTGCTTGTGGATTTTAGGTAACGCAATGAGTGGAGGAGCAGATGGATTCATTTGTGTTAGGGTATATGCCACCCTCTCGTCTATTATTTTGGTAGCAGTTTTTATAACCTCTTTAACTTCGGTCTGGTATTTATCCGTAGGGTTATCCCTAATAATGCGGCATTTCATTTCCTCGATGAGCTTCTCTGTCTTTGCTATATATTCATCCTTACTGATTAGCACCGTTGTGTTTCCTTTGTCTGCCTTCGTTGTGACGATGTTGTTATTTTTTAGCTTTCGTTGTAGCCTTTTCAATATTTTCAGCTCCTTATTTCCTTTTTGTGCTTCCTGGGCTCTTACTTCCTTGCTTATGATTTCTCTGCATATGTGCCTTGCGTGCTCCTGTTCCTCATATGGAAGAAGCGATATTGCAACCTCTGCATCTACTATCGCTTGCTCAGTTCTTTTTGCTTCATTGCTATCCGCGATGTTGTGCTTCAGGCCCTTCCCTAGAAGTTGCGCTTCTTCGTTGCTAATGGCCACTGTTGTTAGGTTTACGACCTTTTGTTAAATTCGTGTGTTTGTTGACTGTTACTGTGATCGCGTCGGCCCGTTAACTGGTCCAATTTTCGGTTCAGTTTTTCATATTTGCGTTGTAGTTCGCGTTTGATTCCCGTCTCTATGTGGTCGAAGCAGTCCATCAATGCAGTCGTGGGCAAGAGTCCGGACAACGCTGCGGCAAAACTATTTCCGGTTCAACAACAAAATATATAGACAGACAAACGGACTAGGAATGGGTAACCCAACATCGGCCATTCTCATGGAAACATTCATGCAAAACTTGGAAGGAAAATATATACAGGAGTTAAAAACCAAGTTAGGCGTGGCATTCTACGCTAGATACGTGGATGACATCATCTGCATCCTAAATGACGATAACGAAGAGCAAATACTAGAGTTCCTCAACAGGCAACATAGCAACATAGAGTTCACAATGGAAGTAGAAAAAGATGGAATAATGAACTACCTGGACCTAACTATAGGGATTGACAAAATAACAAATAGGTTCAACTACGGCATTTATAGAAAACCGACTGCCACGGACACCATTATACACTCTACATCAAACCATCCCCAACAGCACAAAAATGCAGCATTGAGGCACTTAGTGGATAGGCTTCAGAGAACGCCGCTCACACAGGAGGCATACTGGAGAGAGCTTAATACAATATATAACATAGCGGCAAATAATGGATACAAGAAAGCACTTGTGGATAAACTCAGAAGTAGCCATGGAACACAAAAAAGAGTAAACGTAGAGGAAAATCCAATGGTTTGGACGGCAATGACATACACTGGAAAAGCGACGTACAAATTAGCAAAGTTCTTTAAAAGATATAACGTCAACACAGCATTCAGAACATCTAACAACGTCGGACAAAAACTAAGAACCGACACTAATTCTGATGACCCATTCAACAGACACGGAGTGTATAGGCTTACTTGTGAATGTCAATACAGCTACATAGGACAAACAGGAAGAAAAATAAGCACAAGATTCCGAGAGCATATCAGGGACTACAACAAAAAAACACGAAAACCCACCATAATACCAGAATCTAATTTCGCGAACCACATGTTTGAGAACAACTGCACCCCAGCTAACATAAAAACAACAAGTTAAAAACATTTGACGGCAGGATCATAAATGAACAAACCAACACTATCTCTGACGAAATATTTGAACCCTTAAAACTAGTTTACAAAAAACAGCACAAGCCAGCAGGTACAGCAACCAAACACGTAACAATGAAGAAGCAAAACCGAAATATGAATCAAACTGCAAAAATCACCGATTTCTACCTACCTCAACCTACCGCTTAGCTAACAAGCGGTATGTCTACATACCTACAAAAACAACCCTTGGGACAGATAACAATTCGGACGTATCAATACCGCGCACACACACACGCATATTAACGTTACCTACCACGACCACATAGATTGACATTACCTGCCACAGCACCCACGGACTATAAAAACAACGCAGCGGATAGACACAGACCAGAACGAAACTAGGCATTGAAAATGGCAGAACGCCGAAACCGATTTGTCACAAAACCAAACTTGACAAGGGATGACGGAAAATCGTTCCAACAAAAATCAGTTTTATAACTGCTTTATATTCAATAATTTGGGAGTTTCAAGTCTTCATGTTCAATATTGCAGTATTTGAATTTGTTTGTTTTATTATTGCATACAACGCACCCTGTATGGTTTGTGTGTGTTTGCAGATTCGGAGTAAGTTGCGCTACCCTGTAAAAAACGTTGGACCATCAGAGTACTCCAACACTTATCCTCATTCATATAAAAAAGGTGGTCCAATTTACATAGCGATGTCCGGTGATTGGATCACCTAATCCTATTCGGAGTAACATTTACTTTGCTTCTGAATAGTCTATAGAGCACCTACGTTGGAGTACTTTGAAAATGCTGCCAAAAGATTACTCTATAGAGTATTCTAGACGAAAGCGAGGAGGGAGTATGTGTTCTTTTGAGGACCACCTACACCCGCTCTCGCTTTGCTGTTGAATACTCTATAGAGTAATCCCATGGGAGTATTTTGAGAGTACTCTCACGTAGGTGGTCTATAGAGTATTCAAAAGCAAAGAAACGGAGTACTCCGAGATGGATTCGGTGATCCAATCACCGGACATTGCCATGTTAATTGGACCACCTTTTTTATATGAATGAGGATATGTGTTGGAGTACTCTGATACTCCTTTAGGAGTATTCTATGGAGTATGAAACGGAGTATTTCCGTTTTTTGCAGGGTACTAGTAGACATATACTATGATGCGGGTTATATCTGTTTACCTTAACCGCCGGTTAGAGGGTAAAACTCTTAAACTATTCTGTTCCTTGGGCAAATAATAACCTTTCTACTACTTTCAATGTTACGTTTTCTGTCAAATTAAAAAATGTCGTTGGCTTATCACCTCTGGTAGATATCGCTGTTGCGCGGAAATCGCTGACAAACAACGCTTTACGCTTTAATTTAGCAACGGTGAACACAAACAAACAAAGCTTGTGATTTATTTCGACTATTTAATTTTCAGATGTATATTTTTGTGAAAAAAGTGTAATGTGCATGACAAAAATGTTTTGAGAATAAAAGTGAGTTGGTAGAATTGCAATTTTAAAACGATTTTTGTAAATAGCGCCATCTGCGCTACGGTTGAAAAAATGGGTAAAACTATGTTCACACTATAGCTGAAAACACTTTTAGTCAATCTTGATTTTAGTGAAATGATGAGTAACACTGAACATTTGTGGCAATTTTGTATTTTAATGTTATTATTTAAACTCAAAATTTAAGGAAAATCGTATTGTATATTTTATCTTTAAAAGCAAATAATTTCTGTTTTATTCATTTAATTTTTCACCAGTTTATTTCATTAGTCAAATGTGTACTAACCATTTGTGAAAGTAACCATTTATATTGTTTTTTTTATTGTCTAAACCTAAATTGTAGCGAGTGTTGTGTTTGTACATATATTAGTTTTGAGATCAAAGAGTTGTTATCTTTATTGTTTTCTATTATTTTCAATAAAACATTTAAGAGTATTGAAAATTTGTATGGGAATAATTCGAATATAAATTATAAAAATCTTAAAATCGTTGATTTGGTTGTTTTATACTTAATATCATGATTGATTATTAATATTTATTATTATTAATAATTATTCATAATATATTTTTACTAATGCAACGAAAAGGAATTTTTCGTATAATAAATCGATTTATGTATGAAAAAATCGATTACTTCCTTTAAAATTTTTTTTTTTTTAAATCGATCTAACTCTTAATAAAAAAGTCGATTATTGAGCAATCAATTTTTCCGACTTGATTTCACATCCCAAGAAAAAAAGAAAGGAATTTAACCCCTTTAGCGGATTTAACAAGAACGAGTAAAATTTAAAAGAGATTTTTAACTACTCGTGTTCGCCTTTTCAAACAAGTTGAAAAAACAACGAGCCATATACTGCGCCGTAGTAACTACGGAATTATGATTTTCAGAATTCTAGCATGTGATAAAAGAGAGCACATATTATAGTACCTAATCAGTGTTCGGACTTATACCACTTAAGTGATAGATCTACCACATTTCTTTTGAGTAAATTAGGGTTCCTCCTCTGTTGGGTCTGGTGTGTCTCCCGAGAATACCTCGTGGCAGTATTTCAATCAGTCAGCGACCAAGTAATGGATTTTCTGATGTACTATCTGTTACTAATCTAAGTTTAAAATTTTATTAATGTAGTTTATGGGGCCCATCATAAATTGGGTCCGAAACTTGTGAGTGTAATATTCTCCCCGGTCTTCAACACTCTCTGATTTTTTCACATCTCATGATTCCTAGTAAGGGACTATAATAAGCCATAGTCGACTAGACTAAATGTGCTTCTTCTTATTTTTGTTGTTGCTGAAAACTAGTAGTGGGACTATTTTCGAATAATATTCGAATAAACGAAAAAAAATAATCGTTTCAAAAAATTCGAATAGTATTTATTCGAATAATTTATCCGTTTATTCGAATACTATACTGAAATTAAATAAGGTACAAAACTGCATACTTGAATAAAATTAAAAAATTCTTCGTAAAAAGTTTAACATTGTGATAAGAACTTGTCCAATTTTTCATAAAGTCCTAAGCTTTAGTTTTCAGTATTTTTAAGCACACTTTCATAAGAAATTATTAAAAAGGAGTAATTCTTGCTGAAAATGGATTTTTATGGTGGCTCATTTGGATTTTGAGTCACTGTACATATGCCCATAAGTACGTCCTCATTCATATCAACCGATTTGCAAGCAATCAACAAGATGTCGATACCAAGAACTTATCAACTCGCTCGTGCAAGTATCTACGTCAACCCAATTGATTAATGATAACTGAAAATTAAGTATTACACTTGTAACGGTGAGAGGTAGCAAAATGAGGAGACTTGTTTATGTTACTTTTGTGTAATTGTTTGTATGGAAATGTGTAAGTCGATACGAAAACTTGAAAGCGATAATCTTTAATACAGTTGATGTTCGGTACTTGTACAAAAATCCATCACACCACTCACCCATTCAGTAAATTGTTAGCAAGTGTTTGCATTTATTTATGTACAAATTATTATATATATTTATATGTAAAAGCTTTGACACACTGCACGACTTAATCCAGATTAACTAAGCACGATGCATCATTGCTTTTGCTTTCATTCTAAACATTGATGTTAGTTTCTTGATGTTCTTTTTTTATTATTATTTTGGGTATTTTAAACAGACCTGTTAAATAATGATTACTAATCGTAATGATTACCAGTTTGATTAATTATTTCTTGAGAGTCCATTTAATGATTGATTCCCATTACTTGCAATATTAAATGATTATTTTCCAATTGATTAAAAAAATAATCAAAAAAATTATGATTAAAAAAATCAAAAATAATCAAACAGTTGTTGTTTTGATTACTTTTGAAACTTTTTTGTCTTGATTATTTTTAATTTTTTTCAGTATTGTGGTAGAAGCACATAAATATACACAATAACAATACTGGAAAAAAAAAATCAAAAGTAATCAAAGCAAGTTTCAATAATCGTAAAAAAGCATTATTTTTTTTTTAAGTATTCATGAAACTAGCTCAAGGCCAAGAATAATAATTTTTCACTTTTTGAATTTTTATGAAAACTATTATTGTTTTTATTTTTTAATAATCATTTTTGATTAATTATTAAAAGTTTTTTAATTGAATAGAGTAGGAAAAATGTTTAGAGACAACCGCCATAGCTTTTCTTATAGATCCATTTTGGAAGCTGCTAAGCTTCTTCATCAGAGAAATTTTGGCACGTATTGCTAACCATTAAGCTAACAATACGCTGGTTTTGATGTCATCTAAACTCCTAGTTCTATTCTTCTTTACCATATGCATGAACCACTTGCACCATTTGACAGTTAGTAGTGTGATCATGATGGATTTTTTGACAGATCTGTTTTATCAGCAGAACTGCCTTACCGCGTGCTCTCGGTTTGTGTTTTTGTTACTGTTTTTTTTATATTTTTTAATCGTAATTAATTAATAATTGCCTTTTCTTGAAAAAAACAATTAAAAGAATCATTACCAATTAAAAAGCCTAATTAATTGATAACTGATTACTAATAAAATTTAGCAGATTAGATTTAAAATCAAATTGAAGATGCCTTTTGTTTCTGATTCAATGAAGACAAAGAATGCTTAGAAATTTTCAAAAAATCTATACATTGATGTTTTCTCCCGAAGAAAATGTTTTTAAGTTTAGAGGGAGTTGAGTATAATCTTTTCAGTAAAAATATTTGTGAATACTTGCGATTATTCGATTTTATAGCACATCAAAATTAGTAATTAGTTATGGTTTTGATATTTTTTCCCTTAATACCGATCTATCATAGGGTAAATTGAATTCATTTAATATATATCGACTGCTGAGAGGAATATCACTCTATTTCAAAATATTTTTTAAAAACGCGCTATCTCAGAATTTCTTTGAAGAACGCCCCACCTCAAAATTTTTTCCAATAACGCCCTATTTTAAAAGTTTGCTTAAGAATGCCCTATCTCAGAATGAGTTTCAAAAATGCCCTATCTGAACGAAAATTCAATACACTTTTAGCTGAGATAGGGCGTTTTTGAATCAAATTTTTAAATAGGGCGTTGTTGAAACAAATTTTGATATAGGGAGTTTTTGGAAAAGATAGGGTGATCTTCCACTCAGCAGTCGATATGGAGATGATATAAACGAAACAGATGCCTTAGAGTTTTTGGCGTTTACGAAGTCAGAAAAATCTGACAAAATTTGAATTTTGAAAAAATCTATGGATGTGTTTCCCAGCACTAAGCCTCAAGGTAAAAAAACTGCCATAAAACAAAATGTTTGCCTTTAAGGTTAGCTGGGTTAACACCTCTTTAGAAAAATAGACTCTAGAACATTTTCCAACACTCAATTTTATAGCCTATCCAAATTAGTAATAAGTTATAATTTTTGGTAATTTTTTCCCATATCTAAGGTTTTCGGTTCTTTAAGTCCAGGGCAAATAACATCCAAATATTTTAGGAATTTCTTTAAAACGCGTGGACGCCTCCCTACAATCATCGGCAAGTATTGATCGTTGATATGGAAGCATGATTTTCATCAAAAATTTCCATAATCCACTCCAGTTGTGGAATTTAGCAATACAGATTATCCACTGTTAATTTTGAAGTTGACTCCGCACAAGCCAGCTAAATGCGAATTATGGTGTGGATGTATCAAGCTTATAAGATACTTACATAGCCGCGCTTACACTTGTTAGTATGCGAAGCAATGAGCGAATGGTTGAATGGAGAAATGTCGGCATTCAAAATAACGGCAAAAAACATTCATAAGTAGTTACACGCTCATACATAACTACAAATAAATTTACAGTATGAGGATGTTTGCCATTAATTTAGAATTGATGTATACAGTATTACAAATTATCTTACCATAATTGTTGTTGTAGTTCGGAAAGATATTACGCCAAATGAGCGGAATATCAATTAACGCCCTCACCAGCAAGCGCCCCAAGATACATTCGTTTGCTTGAACATAAAAGTATCTTCATTAGACTGTTTCAATAAATTGCCCTAAAGATGTTCGAAACAGGCCCAAAAGACGCGTTTTGGTTTCGTTAAAAAATGAGCTTTTAATATTTAGTGTATAGTCCAATACCGTACTTTTCTCAGTAAAACTATTAAAGTTGGCTAAAACTAAAAATTCGCTGAGATTGAGAGAGTAGCAAAAAAATAAAAAATTACGGGATCGATCTCTAGTAAAAAATGTAAGGTCTGTCTACTTCAACATAAATGTCAAATTTTATTTGGGGTTTCCATGCCAAATCGTCACATAGTTGGAATCGATCTCCTCCGAAGTTACAAAAATAAACTTTGGCTTTTTAGAGGCATAAAAAGAGTATTTGGAAAAAAGTTTTTTTTACATTTTTGGGTTTACATTCCACTAGCACCAACAACTTTTTTCAGTGATCAAAATTGAGTAATTTTTTGTTTAATTAATTGAACTCGACTTGAAAGTTAAATAAAACGAAGTCCTTTACTATTTCGAAATTATTGCTGCCAACAGTGGCTTGGTTGCCAAGGCGCGAATGCGCTGACTCTTTGCATGATGACAGAAGGTACTTCGTTTTGCCCTCGTTCACCACCAATCCCATTTTCTCCGCTTCTTTTTCTAATTTGGAGTAAGCAGAAGTTGCGCCGTTGTTAAGGCCAATGATATCAATATCGTCAGCTTACGTCAACAGTTGCACGCTTTTATAGAATATTGTTCCAGCGCGGTTAAGTTATTTTCTCCAGCATTAAATTAAAGAAATCGCACAATAGGGGGTCACCCTGTCTGAAACCTCGTTTAGGCAGCTCCTTTTCGTGCTATCGAAAGCGGCTTTAAAATCAACAAAGGGATGATGTGTGTCGATTCTTTTCTCACGGGTTTTTCCAAGAATTGGCGTATTGTAAAAATCTGGTCGATGGTAGATTTACCAGGTCTGAAGCCACACTGATTAGGTCCAATAAATCTGTTCACATCAGGCTTCAGTCTTTCGCACAATACGCTTGATAGGACCTTATATGCGATAATTAAAAGGCTGATAGTTGGCGCAGTTTGCAGGATCGCCCTTCTTGTGGATTAGGCATAGAACACTTAGGTTCCAATCTTCAGGCATGCATTCATCCGACCAAATTCTGCATAGAAGCTGATGCATGCGCCTTACCAGCTCCTCGCCTCCGTGTTTGAATAGCTCAGCAGGCAAACCATCAGCGCCAGCTGCTTTATTGTTTTTCAATCGGGATATTGCTATTCGCACTTCATTATAGTCGGGTTGTGGAACCTCAATTCCATAATCCTCGATTGTGGGCTCAGGTTCGGCATCTTCTCTGGTTTCTTGCTCAGTTTCTACTTTAAAAGGGCAGAGAAGTGTTCCCTCCATATTCTTAGTGCTCTCTGAGCATCGGCCACCAGGTCGCCGTTCTTATTCTTACAGGAGTTTGCCACGGGTTTAAAACTGTCTGTCATTCGCCGAATTTTTTGATAGAATTTTCGGGCGTTATTCCCGTTGGCTAGCATCTCAAGCTCCTTTATTTCACGCTTTTCTGCCTCTCTTTTTTGCGCCCGGGAAAGCCGCCTCGCTTCCCTCTTCAACTCGCTGTAGTGTTCACACACACTCCTCGTTGCATTCGATCTCAGCGTTGCCTTGTAGGCTTCGTCCTTTTTTTTCGTTTCAGCGCGGCACTCTTCATCATCATACCAGTTGTTTCTTCGCGTTCGCCGGAATCCAATTACTTCTTCGGCTGCGGTACGGAGTGCTCCTGAGATATGATCCCACTGCTCATGCATTCCACTAGGTTGAATTGTGCTCTCGGAGAGCAGGTGTGAGAGGCGATCTGCGAAATAATTGGCGGTCTGTTGCGATTGCAGCTTTTCTACGTCCAGTTTTCCCTGCGTTTTTTGTTGCGCCTGTTTTGTCGTACAGAGGCGGGTACGAATCTTGGCTGCTACTAGGTAGTGATCAGAGTCGATGTTAGGTCCTCGTATTGTGCGAACATCTAAAAGGCTGGAAGCATGCCATCCGTCTGTCACAACGTGTTCGATTTGGTTACGTGTTTTTCGATCGGGGGACAGCCATGTAGCCTGATGGATCTTCTTGTGCATAAACCTAGTTCTGGATATGACAATGTTTCGGGCACCGGCGAAGTCGATCAGCCTGAATCCATTTGGCGAAGTCTGATCGTGGAGACTGAACTTCCCGACAGTGGGGCCGAATACACCCTCCTTACCTACCCTGGCGTTAAAGTCGCCAAGCACGACTTCGATATCATGACGGGGGCAGCGCTCGTATGCTTCTTCCAGGCGCTCGAAGAATGCATCCTTTTCCATATCGTCCTTCTCTTCCGTCGGTGCATGAGCGCAGATAAACGATATGTGGAAAAGTCGTACTTTTATGCGGATTGCAGCGAGACGCTCGTTCACGGTTGTGAACGACAGTACTCGGTGACGGAGTCTCTCTCCCACCACAAATCCCACGCCGAATCCGCGCTTGTCTTCATGCCCACTCCAGTAGATGTTGCAAGGTGTTTTTATCCTGTTTCCTCGCCACGTCCATCGCATCTCTTGTATGGCGGTGATGTCAGCTTTTGCTTTCCTCAGGACCTTAACCAGCCGGGCAGCGGCACCTTCCCCATTAAGGGACCGGACATTCCAGGTTCATGCCCTTATCTCGTAATCCTTATTTCGTTTGCGGGTGTTGTCATCTAAAAAAGGGGTTCTCATATCCGAGGCTTTGTTGCTGAATTTCATCGGAACGTTGTTTTATGTGGTGGGTCCCAAACCCAACGCACAACCCGTTTCGCTGGAGGTTAAATTCAATTACACGTTTGTATAGCGAGCCGCTTGATCCAAGACAGACGCCCGCTTGCAGCCGCACCACATGGTGATCAGACGCTGCTGTTTGAATCCCCCAGCAAGCCCTTAAACCGATATGTCGGCTAAACCGATATGTCGGCTAAACCGATATGTTTAGCTCACCACCGAACGGGTGTTCGGTGGCTACCCAGAGGATACTTGGGCGCAAAGCCCGGAAGTAGTGAGCTGCTTGAACCGCATGCAAAAGAATCGCTCTGGCCATTCCCAGGTGAATGGCGATCAGAAACTTTCCCCACTTGCGTGGACTTCTGCACACGGCCCAATCCTCCAACTGAATTATTATAATTATTAATTTCTAGCCGCACAAAGTTCAAGTTTCAGGACTGTTAAAAATTGTTTTGAATTTTTTATTCTTGATGTTATTTAGTATTCTTTCCTTACAAATTGAACAATTATGACAATTCTAATTTAATATTTAAGGGCCGGTCTAATGTTTATATGTGCATATTTAAGTATACAGAACAAATACCATTAATTCTAATACATACCAAAGTAAATATGTATAAGAAACTCTATTGCTGCTGCATTATCCCCACATCCGTCAGCCCACTCCATTCGCTCGTCAAATTGCTCTACTTACCGCAGTGTAAATTTCAAACTCTCATCAAACATCACAGCAACCAACCGTGGCTCAAACAGACAAAGTACTCACAAAGTACGACCAGCCAACCCACGAACCGTTGAGGATACTCGTAATAGTCGTAAAAGGTAAACGCTTCACTGGCAGCACCCACTTTGACTGATGATGCAGTGAAAATGTAATTAAATGTTGTTAATGTTGTTGTTATTTCTTTTGCTGTCTTATAGAAATACATTACGCTTTGGATATCTTATTGGTTGGTGTTGTTGGTTTTGACATATATGTTAATTTCATATTATTGTTGTTGTTATTGTTTTTCCCATAGTTATGTAGCATTTCAAATAGATCTACTTATACTGCCAAATAATAGTTGAAAGATGGTAATTCACATCATGTAGTAGATATTTATACATTAGGGTGTACTATTTTTATGGAACATTTTTGATGCGTGATCATCTTACAGCATGCAATTTGTGAATTGTTCAATTTAAGTAGAACTTGATTGTTTAGTTAATATAGGGGAATAGGATAACATAAGAAAGGGTCAGCGAGTGGACATAAATTAAAGCAGCACAATAAAAAATAAAAATTTGCATGCTTAAGAAAACGGAAAGGAAACACAATGAGAAGGGGGAGGAAGAGGAAAAAAAAATAGAAAAGCAAAGATAAGTATGATAAGATAAGTATGATAAGGAAACTGGTAATGATGACTCTGTTGATGGTGGTGATGAAGATGAAGTGACGAAGTCCACAACGAAATCTGAATTGCCAAGCGTATTTTTCGGCGAATTTTGTGAAAAATGCTAATTCGAAAGCAAAATTTTAAGGTGTACTTCTGGGCGAAAGCGAATTTGCCAACTCATTTAAGTTAAAATCTTAAGTGAATGAAAATTCGCTGACGATTTTTAAGCCACATTCGGGAACGAAGTTTAGAGCGAATTAAAATTTCTTTAGAATTCTAGGCATACTAATCGTGGGGACCCCAATTTGTTCTACATACAGGATGGCTGATGAATTTTGCTACATTAAGAAACTCAAATAATTTTTTTTTCAGTGTATGGAATTCATTTTTCTTTTATTCATGTTAAAGCTTATTAAATTTTATTAAATATAGCTTAATTAGTTTTAAAGATAATGGAATTTAAATGCCCCCCCTGCTCGTCGATGCATGTGCGGCATCTTACCAAAAAGTTGTTCATTACTGCTTGGAGAGTTGAGACAGGAATAGCCGCAATTGTTTCTCGAATGGATTGCCTTAGTTCATTCAAATTTGTTGGTTTTGCTTTGAAGACTTCCTGTTTGCAATAACCCCACAAGAAAAAGTCAGGTGCAGTAAGGTCAGGCGACCTGGGTGGCCAACGGAATGTGGAGTTTCTGGATACCAGCTTATTGGGAAATTTTCGTCGCAATTCTGTCATAACAGGTTGGGCTATATGAGGAGCTGCACCATCTTGCTGAAACCACACAGAGTTGAAAGAAATTCTCATTCGGCGTAATTCTGGATAGAAAAACTCTCTCAACATGCTCAAGTAACGGTCTCCAGTAACCGTAACGGTGTGACCGTTTTCTTCGAAGAAGTAGGGCCCGACAATGCAGCGTGATGAAACTGCACACCACACTGTGACACGAAGTGGATGCAATTCCGTCTCATGGAGTATCTGTGGGTTGGAAGCACTCCATATTCGACAATTTTGTTTGTTTATGTTGCCGTTTAAATCGAAATGGGCCTCGTCAGACATGAAAAGACAGTTCAACATGTTTCCATCCTCTTCCACCATTTGAAGCATCTTCTGGCAAAATTCCAAGCGAATCGGCAAGTCTGCAGCATTCAGTTTGTGGGCCATTTGAATTTTATATGGGAATAAGTCCAAATCTTTGTGCATAATGGACTGTAATGACTGTCTGCTTACACCCATTTCAGCAGATAAGCTTCTTGTCGAAACACGTGGATTGTTTTGTATGGCAGCAGCTACAGCTGCGATTGTTTCCTCCGTTCGAACTGAAGGGTTTCGATGGTAAGGTCTTCTGTTGACTGTCCCATGCTCGGGAAAATTGTTTACAAGTCTTATTATGGTCCATCTGCTCGGAGGATTGCCGCCAAACGTGCGCCTATACTCTCTTTGAACCGAATCTACGGACTCCAGTGCGTGATAGCGGCGGACAATCCAAATTCTTGTTTCAGTGTCCCAGTTATCCATTTTTGTTAAATGTAAAAGTCAATCTGCAAAATAAATAAAAAATTAACCAGATTCATTAAATAGAAAAAAAGTTATTTAATTTTTTTTTGGTAGCGGCTTTCATCAGCCACCCTGTATCATTGGCGTGCTAGTCCACCACACTTTGCATCTTATGTTTTTACAGCTGTAAAATAATTATTATACCTTTCATGAACAAGAAATGGTATTATAACTTTGGTCCAATGTTTGTGAGTATGAGAAGAAGAAGGCATAGTTCCACCAATAAGCACAAGGAAATGATCAGGTCGACGAGCTGAGTCGATTTAGCCATGTTCGTCTGTCTGTCCGTCCGTCCATCTGTGTCTTTGCACGCAAACTAGTACTTCAGTTTAAGAGATATTTCGCTGAAATTTGTATCTTTAAATTAACAAGGTAAGACGGTAAAATTTTGCAGAGTTTGTACTTACTGTAAGTATGTATCGGACTCGCAAAGCCGTGATGCGTAATCATGAACGGTATAAAGCTTTGGGCACAGCTGAAAGCAGCGCTTCCCTTATTTGATTACTTTTATAATTTCGGTATTAGATTTTTAGTTAGAACTAAATAAAAAAGATCGTCTAAAAACTAACACACCCTAATATGAATGTAGGCACACATATACTTATTCATATTAATACACATTTACTGTTATTAATGCACATTTACCGTTATGTACATTTTCATACGGAAGTTACTTAATTTACAGCTTCTTTTTCATGCCTATTTCATGTTCATGACAAAGGTGAAAGGTATCACACGATCACTCATTCAATATGGGCATTCGTATGTCATTTATTTAGCAACTCAAAAAGCAAAAAAATCCTAAAGTAATAAATAAATTACTGAAATACTTATTTGGAATATTAAGATTTGCCTCTGCCCTATATATTCACCGAACCACAAGCTATCTTCTTCATTTGTATGGAATACACGATGTCAAAGCTAACAAAGAAATCTATATTTGTGAACTCATTAATGACAAATTATGATCATGGGATACAAAGCGAAGGATGTAGAGTTTTTATTTATTTAGTTTTTCATAGTTTGTTCTCGATAGTGTGGACCATCGTCTTAAAGACCAAATATATATAACTAGTAAAATATCGATCGATATTGGACGGATCCACCTAGATGCCACCCCGTTTATATAGATTCCAAGTGAATCCACATGGTACCTCCCATCTAGATCCAAGGACATTTATAGTACTCCTACTGAGTAACAGATTTCGTTCTCACTCTAAGGAACCGTAGATCAAAAAAAGAATAACGAGGTTATATCCATTTCTTTCTGATCATATTATTTGAACATAAATCTTCGTGAAATGCATGAATATTAACCCCGATCCATATGGAACCTCTAGGTGTTACATCCATATAGACGCGCGAAAATACATCCCATCACAGTACTCCAGACGTGTTATAACTTGAGTGGAAGGGTCTAAGTCATCCACTTTACTAACTGCATCGAATCCATCAAGGAGTAGTTGGAAGCTCGGTAAGATATCTTCGTTCTCAAAAAATATTCTTGTAAAATTCTGTACTAAAGCTTCGAGACAAGAAAAAAAAATGTTGACCCTGAAATACGGCTCACTCGATGTTGTTTGTGGATTCGCATGGTTTGTTTGAAACAGACCTGTTAAATAATGATTACTAATCGTAATGATTACCGGTTTGAGATCAATTACTTTCTCGAGAATCCATTTTTTACGATTATCAAAAAAAATCAAAAACAATCAAGAAAAATGCAAGAAAGTTGTTTTGATTACTTTTTTGATTATTTTTGATATTTTCAGTGTTGTTGTAGAAGAAAAAAAAAAAAAATAGCAAGCAAAAGTAATCGAAACCACTTTTTTTCTGCTTATATTAAACTTTTTTTTTATTATTTTGGATTTTTTTAACTAATCGTAATCAGTTAATAATTGCCTTTTCTTGAAAAACAATTAAAATAATCATTACCAATTAAAAATGATTACTAATTACTAAGTAAATTTAACACATAATCTGCAAACTTTGCAAAGCACAGAACGACGATACTGAAAGATGAGCTTTTTGAGTAACACATATACCTTGTCATATAACGAAGAAAAGTTGTAGAATGCTCTATGACATTCATAAATATGATATGGCTTATAATAATTATGATGCCACAGCTACAAAAAGCAAAAGACGTTCCATAAATTATCGACTTTTGAAAGAATATCGATAGTGATCTTGCAATAGAATTATACAGTAAATAACAAAACCGTATAAACAACTTATATCATCGAATATCAGTGTATGCATGATCTTATTACATATTTATAAAATATTTATTAAGTTCAGCTGGGTTGCGCCAGGTTAAGATATCTCCCAGAAAATATCTATATGAAGCTCACAATACATTTGTATAACAATCAAAAGCAACAAATTTCAAAAGCGTCATTCAGATTGTCGCCGTTGTCAATTGTTGTTTTTATTTTAATTGTAAATTTGATTGTAATTCATATAAAGAATGTATGTAATGCGTCAGCGAGATAAGAACACACCTTTAATCTTTTCGAATGGGTTCAATATAATAGACTGGTTTGATAAGTCCGTCACTTTTTGAATTTTGACACTGCTCACTTCAAATACCAACTGTTAAAATAATGCTGTCAATGCTTGATCAAGCAGCGAGATTTAGTTTGTGTTTGACAGCCATTTGAAGTCGAAAACCTTTTAAAAAAATTGGAAAAAGTTAATTTCATGGTCTGACTAGCATTATTTTGTCTTGATAAATACTATGTGCGATTCTCCTCAAAAAGTGATAGACGGAGATATATATTTAGTATGGACTGTGGTATGGGAGCTGGAATTTTCGCAAAGCAACTAAAGGTCTCTTTCTCTCAGTTGGCCTTCCAGACTCATACAGGATCTTCCAAGCTGAAGCTTGTCCAGTGGTGGAGTTTCAACCACCAAACTTTATTTTATTTTAGTTATTAGTTAGGCCTTTCTTGGCCTTCTTTTCTTTCTTCTCTGCTATGCTGTTCCTTTACTTAAATATATTTTTATTTTATTTGCTTTTCTTTCCCTATTTGAAATTTATTTTATTGTGTTATATTTTATTGTATCCTTTTCTTGCTGATCCTTTCCTTTCTTTTCCCTTCCTTCCCTTTTGTTATCTTTCCCTTCATTTCCTTTCCTTAGTTCCGTTGCCTTGGTCGTTTTGCTGATTTATAGCATTCATCGTGTTTAGGCACGTTTACCGAATAATAACAATCAGCAAAGCACTTGCATACACACACACCCACATAAGCAGAGCATCACATTCATATCAGCACAAAGCAGACAAACAATATTTCTAAACACAAGGCACAGACAGAAGCAAGGTTACAAGCAGAGGCAGAGGCAAGGTTACAGGCAGTGACGCCTAAGTTTGCTGGTCTGGTCTACCGAGCCCAAAGATGTTTGCACATCACAAATATGATTTAAAAAAATTGTTTTTATTTAAAAACTCACCATTTTTAGATTGACCTCATACACATTTCAATCAAAGAGCTACTCGTAGTACCACTTTGGTTCAGCCTAGTGTATAGCCAGCACCTTGGACTACATTCAAAAGTCAGCCACCTACTTGGATGTTACCTTTGATAATATGGATAATCTGCACATCGGCACATACAAACAAAGTTTAGAGACGCGCAAGAAAATCCTCAAGCCACCAGCTGGCACTACCTCGCGAAGAGGAACTACCCGAAATATATATATCGGTCGGTTATGAACTTCAAGCTTCAAATATGGTCGCCGCAACTAAAGAAGAGACAACGGACGAAGTTGCAACACCGCTCCAGTACTGAAACTGAATCTCTCCGTAAAATGTCGGAACAATATTTTCACAGCTTGACGCAAATCTCAACCAAATTGTTTACGGGCAATTTCTACTTAGGAACAGCTCCCTAGACAACAACTACTACTGCTTGACAAAGAACCGCTTCTTGGGCAAGTCAGGATACAAATCCATGACGCGATATCCAGAATAAATCGTGATTGTTCCTCATGTAGGAAGTCCAGAACAAACTCATATATTCCCAATTACACTGGCTCTATCCTATTGAAAGAAATTATAACAGGATGACTTAGAAAAAGTGGATCTATATGGCTCCATTTTGAGAATGAGAAGAATGTATAAGAATCTTTATCGCGAACTATAGTAATAACTTGATATACAATGTATATATATATAACAAACTCTCCACAAAAGTTCGAACACAGAATTACAGATTTCGGTAGATTAATGACAAAATTGTTTTAACTAAAGAAGCTACAGAGAAAAAATACTGAGATATCAGATAAACGGTATACAATTTCAAGGGAGTTCAGCATTTTTAAGGAATAAAGTAAAGTAAGAATTCTTTACACTTCCCTAAACACCATTACATACATCGCATTGTGCCCAGCCCTCTTTCTTCAGCTCCTCATTTGATTACACATTCGTATATATGGACTCGTATGTATATAGCTCCCGCATCAAGTGAGAAAACGGCAAAAATTTTAATTGAATGCATTCAAAAAGGGATTTAATTTGTTGTTGGTGTTACGCTTATGACCAAAGTAAAAAGGATGCCGATATTTTTATGTGCCACAGTTTTATGAGCTTTTCGGCGAATGCGATCAATTTTATAATAAGTTGCAGACTGCAACCGCAACGCGAAATATATGAATACATATACAAACAACAACAACAACAAAAGCAAAGGCATCAAAAAAGCATTGAAATACATGATCAACTGCCAGTCAGTCAGCCAGCGAGTCATGTTAATAAGTACAACTACAAAAAAAAATTAAATAAAAACAAAAAACAATAAAAGAATCGACAAACGCATGGACTTATTCACACTCGCAAAACAAAACAAAAGTAAAAACTAACCATAAAACACTTGGCCTATAAAGTGATCGTTTTGCCAGGATTTAAAACTCTTTAAATTTTCCATGTTTCACATGTTTTTCTTTGCTCTACATATATATGTTATTAAATATGTTGCACTATGGACCAGTAAGCTTACTTTGGGAGTGAAATTATTTACCAAAAAATATCATAAGTTTTACGAAATATATACATATAAATACAATACTCTCTACATACACGGCTAAAAATTTGAGCCTAATTTAAAACTTTTTTGGGCTACATATATGTCCAAACCAAATTTGGTTCAGAATTTAATTTATGCCAGTTTTCTAGAAAATGAGCGTGAAGAAAAGAGTTTGAATTTTAAACCAGAAATGTTTAACAATTAAAAACAAGTAAGGACGGTGCTGTCTTCGGCTGTGCCGAAGGCTTTATACCTTTCATGAATACGTGCAAACTTAAATACGCATTGTTTAAAGTTCTCTAAAACTTTGTCAGCAATACATTTAATTTTCTTTTATAATAAGCTTTGTTTGTTTAAGGGAAGTTGCCATAATCCTCTTATTTGAACGATCGGTTGTATGGAATATATACTATATATAGCTCCGATCTTGGTGATTTTTTAAGAAATCTTTTGCTATCCATAAGAAAATATCTCACCAAGTTTCAAGTTTTAATCTTTAAAAATGAGGGAGAAATGGTCATAATCCTCTTATTTGAACGATCGGTTGTATGGGAGATATAGGCTGTAGTGACCCGAATATACCGGATCCGACAAATGTCTAATATATTACAAAAATACATCCGTGTGCCAAACTTCATTGAGATATCTCAAAAATTGAGGGACTAGTTTGCGTTCAAACAGACGGACGGACGGACGGACATGGCTGTATCAACTCAGTTCATCGTCCTGATCAATTTGGTATACTTAATGGTGGGTCTATCTCTTATATTTCTAAACGTTACAAACATCGGACCAAAGTTAATATACCATTTCATGTTCATGAAAGGTATAAAAACCATGAAAAAAAACATTTGTATCAGTTAGCAGAATTCGAACCGACTGTGCCCGCATCAGAGCCGTCCGCTCTACCCACTGAGCTACGGCGCACACAAAATTGTTGTGAGAAGAACTCAATGACTTGAAAAAACTTTTAGAAATAAATGAAAATAAATAAAAAAAATTTTGACGTTTTTTTCAGTTCAGTTTTAAAACTCAACCGGAAGAAAATGAAAATTGGTGTAGGTAATTGAAAGGTTTGGAATTTATTGCAAAAAAGTTTAAAAAATTGCTTAAACCGACGAATGGTTTAAAATTTAGGCTGACATTTTTATATATAAGTAATAAAATTCAATTCAATAAATTTTATATATAAGTAAGATATTCAAGAAAAATTGATAGGAGGGATCATTATTGAGCCAATAAAATCAAGAGAGACAGTTTCTAGAAATTTTGTTGTGCCTCTCTATGTTTCTATATGTTTGGGCACGTTTCACTCAAAAATTGCTTAATAAAATTTAGTGAACGTCGCATTACTAGACGTCTAGCTTAAAGTTTAAGTTATCCCTTATTTCGATAACTCCACCGGTATCGCAGTTATTGACCAATGTGTGAATCAAGGTGACCCAAAATGTGTTAATACAATATGAGCATCAAAAGAAAGGTGTTAATGACTGCTGCAACAAGCATTGTGATCTCAACTGGTTTCGAAAATATAATGATCGAATGATCTATTACACTAGTCAACATGAGAAATTACTTTGAAGTCTAACTATTTAATTTCGATGTATTATGGCCCCCTAAGTACAAAAACACCCAAAATTTAAAATTCTATGGATACGATTTTTTTTTTCTTTTTCTAAAATCACGAATTTTCACAGAGGTCTTTCCATTTATTTTATCATATCTTGGAAATTACTTATCTAAATTCGTTGAGAGAAACACCAGTGGATTCACCGTAAAATTTTCTTCAAGTCTTGATCGGAAATTTTTTTTATATGATCGACGGTTGCGGAGTTATTCACATAAAAATGTAAAAAAAAATTTTTTTTTTTGCAAAATGGAACATTTTTATAATTTTCAAAAATTCATAAAAAATTGAAGGTTTTAAAAACTTACCATTTTTATTTCACGGTCTTATAACTGTAAGCATTATAAATAATTGAAACCTTATTTCGTGAAAATACATGAATAAATGTTGGTTTTATTGGCAATAAAGTGAAAATACCCAATTTAGCGAAAATTTTGCATATCAAGCCTATTATTGTTTTTGACAAACAAATTATTTAGGTATGACATTTTGCGCAACTTTGTCTTTTTAAGGCTTACTACGCAGCTCATAAGAACAAATGCCTCATACTGTACGGAAAATTTAAGAAAGAAGTATGGTCATATATATTTGTTATCAAATATATACAACTTTTTGCTTGAGGCATTTCTTGCGATGTTCTTAGAATGCTTAAATCATAAAAACAAAAAAATCAAATTATCACTCCGTCATAGAAACTGTTATACCTACCTACTGAACATCCCAGCCTGCACAGGCCATAGCATATGAAGTTTTTTTGAAAACCCCCTTTTTCAAACCGTTTCGCAGGTAGTGGTTAAAAAATGTACAGACTCATTAGATGCCTGACCTGTATGGTATATTGTCGCCGATTGTGACAAACTTAACGAAAAAAAGATGCATACTTTTGAAATCGACCTGGCCTGCAACTATTTAAAGTAATTCATTTAGTTCATTCAATGTTATTTAAACAGCATTCCTGATCGCTAAAAGTCAAGTTGCCAACAACAGCAAAAAACTATTAATTGGTTAGTGAATTTAAAAAAAATTAACAATAACAGTAGAAAATTTGTCTGCAAAAATGACCCGAATATATTTTGTTATGTATGTGGTCTTTACACTACAGCAAAAGGGCGGAGAAATTGCACTATTTCACTACAAAATTCATATAAGAACTATTTTAAAATAGATCTTCAGAATTTGAGCCAATATTGGACGACAAATTCAATTTGTGATAGCTGTATATAAATTTTAAAGAAATGGAAATCCTACGCTCAGTAATTTACAATTACATTTATTAATTCAAATAATTAATTTTTAAATATTTCAAGTACTAAATTTTGTAGAATTTCTTTAATAAAAGTATCTTAAATAGCTAAATAAACCAAAATATTAAAAATACGTGTTTTCCCTTCATTCACTTAATTGTTAATAATATTCCCGTTTATCCATGGATTTTCATGAAATAAAGCTTGCCTTATTTGGAATGTTCACAGTTTTATGATCATCTAATAAAAGTTGTAAGTTTTTGTCTCTTTCGATTTTTTACGAATTAAAGAAGAAAAAAAAATGAAAATTTTTAATACAAAAGATCGATTTTTATAATGCGATGCAAATAACTCTGAAACCAATAAGTATTTAAAAAAATGGTAATTAAACAATTTTAAGCTAAATTCATTTGCTATTATATGCGGTTTTCTCCAACAAAATCGGACAACGGGTTCCAGAGATATGATAAAATCAATGGATCTCCCTTTTCAAAAAAGGCAAATTTTAGAAAACAAAAAAAAAAAAGAAAAACGTATCCATAGAACTTTAAATTTCGACCATTTTTATAATTAGGGTACTATAGCAAATAAAAAAAATAGTAGTGATCCAGGGTAATGCAAAAAGTTAAATTTTGTAGAGCAGTGTTATAAGTTAGTTGTAAAAATCAATGTTTTAGATAAAATATGGCAGAGTAAAAAGTTCAAGTTAGGAGATTTTTTATATCCCTGACTAGAGTTGTTGACCTTGCAATAACTTCTGTCAAGTTCCAAAATAATCATTATTGCAAATATGAGAAATTGAGTATTGAAAAATATTTTTGAAAAACACAATTTTGAATTTTTTGTTATTCTTTGTTTATTAGAACAGAATAAAAATTAAACATTTATTAAAAGAACTAGGTCACAAAAGAAATTTTAGATGGGCCAAAAATAAAAATGGAGAACGAAATACAGTAAAATATATGAAAATATTAAATACGCCTACTGTTTTCCTTTTAGTGGCTGAGTTATTTTTAACAACAATAAGCTTGCATGTATCATAATAGAAATGATTAGAAACACGAATTTCGATCCGATACGATACCATATCGATACTTTTGTACTCGATACTTTTTGGCAGTTTAATCAGATTCATATTTTTGCACTTTTTGTTCTAGTAATTTTCTATTAAGATCTGAAAGTTTTTCAGTATTTTTTTCTCTGAAAAAAAAAGACAGCGAAATAATTAAAAAAAGTTTTTTTTTTAATATTTATGTTTCCTAATTTTGCCTTTTGGCCCAAAGTGCTTGTAAGGCCACAAACTTGCATACATAGAAACACTCCCACCAACAAATTTCCTCCTTGTATATGGCTTATTTCATTAAACAAGTTACAATCCTTGGTGAAAAGTTGCCTTGCAAGTTGATCTGACATGATGCGCAATCGGATCTGTTAATTCGGTTTAAAGGGAATCGAGGCAATTTAAATCGCTATCTATGGACTAATTTAACAGATCAGTTTGCAAGTCATGCCACATGACCTTCTAAACTAATTTACTACCAAGTACAATAACATTGAATTGAAGGTAAAGAAGTAAGATGCAGGCTTCGAGATAGCAGCTTGACACTCACTTCAGACGGAGAGCCCTATTTCTAAGAGAGCACCTCAAAACGTTCCACAGCTCCCAAATTGGTCGAAACTTCAGCCTCGAAGTTGCTACAATGATCAGGCATCATAACAGGTAGGCCTATGAGTGGATCTCTCGATAATAGTTTACTGCCTTCTTTCTTATAATCACTTACACAATTTTTTAGTAGTTAGTTGCAGATATGCGCATGAATAGCGCTCGCATTACTTTTACATATTCTGCAAATAAATCAAAGTAGAATTTCGCACTTTTACCGCAAACGGCATAAGCCCATCAATGAAATTTTGAGCGTTGTGTAATTTTAAAAAGATTTCCTCTTTGGCATTTTAAAATGTTTATTACGTCACAAAATACATTCAGAAAATATAATAAAATTGGTTTATAAAGTTTATTTTAATAGCATTTCCATACAAATTTTGAATTATAAGAGCTTTATAACTCTCTTTTATTTTTTTTTTTTTATGAACATGGGGGATAGATTTTTACTTTGATTCTAAATTTTAAACCATTTGTCGGTTTAAGCAAACCGTTAAATAACCTACACCAATTTTGAATTCCATCAGTACAAAGGGCATGTGCCAAACAGTAGGTAAGTACTATGGATGTTATCATCATAGCCATTTGCTATCGTTGTCGAAAGGCACAGTCGAAGTGTCAAAAAGGGACACATAAAAACACAAATCTAGCATTGGCAATAACGATGCCCTTTGTTGATTTATGCAAGGTTCGGCAGACTTTGAGTTGTCAAAGCTAAGCTGGCCGATTAGAGTTGCAAATACGAAGGATGTAAAAAAGAAAAAAAAAGGAAACCCCCGTGGGAAAATTGTAGTAGAAAATTAAGGAATGTCGTTTTTTAAATTCTAATTTATTTTCAAGAAATCTGTCTTTATCAATAAATATTTCATTGAAATCTGAGAAACATATATTAATTTCAACCTTAAGGATAACAAAAATTCATTTTAGGGGAAAAGTAATAGAAAAGTACGGAATCAACTTTTCAAAATTCCTATGTTTATTAAAAAATTTCGCTTTTTAAAAAAAAATACCTTTTACCTTAAGAACTATTAATGAACTGCAAATGTAGTTTTTGCACCTTCTGATGAGTTTTTTTTTGGGTATGAACCCATTAAAACGCCCCCTCTGAGGTAGAGGTCTCTGGCACCTGTTCCACTTATTCTCTCCAGTGTATTAGCGTTTTTGGGGTTTTAAATAAAATATTCATATCGGATTTGGAAGTAACTATTTGTAGGGACTGGTCAAGGACAGGGTAGGTGAAATATGAAAGTGAAAGTTGCTGCACAAGGAGGTTTTAAGGAATACTAAAGCTATAGATATGACCCCCACAAAAACGGCCATCGTCGCCTTCACTAGAAAGAGAACCATTTCGGGACTAAGAGCAAGAACACTAGATTGAACAGCAGTAGAAGGTGTGGTTAAAGTAAAGTAATTAAGGGTCACCTTTGACCGCAAGCTTTTATGGAGGCAGTATTTCGAAAACATGACAGGCAGGACAACAAGGTTCATCGAGGTGTGCAAACACATAGCTGGCATCCCGAATATCCTAAGACCTACAGCATGATAGTCAAACGTATTATCACCAACAGCTCGTTAGCATAGGCTTGAACAACAGCATAGTCTGTATCAGAGGAGTCATTCGTACGTGCGCTACAGCTGTGCTGAAGGCCATTCTTGACTTGTCCCAACTAAACGTGGTAATAGAACAGCTAAAAGGACCCTTCTGAAAATCGCAAAGGGAGGAGGAAGGAGCCCCGTCGGAATTAATGATAGACATGTGTAAATTTCCAAAAATTGTTTAACATATTCGAATCATATGCATCTCCCTTTATTATGGCTTGCATCCTTTAACGCAGATTATAACTGAATAGGAAATGATTCTCTCTAAATTCATCTAACGCAGGGAAAACTTGCAATCGCAACAGACCGCCAATTATTTCGCAGATCGCCTCTCACACCTGCGCTCCGAGAACACAATTCAACCTAGTGGAATGCATGAGCAGTGGAATCATATCTCAGGAGCACTCCGTACCGCAGCCGAAGAAGTAATTGGATTCCGCCGAACGCGAAGAAACAACTGGTATGATGATGAAGAGTGGCGCGCTGCGACGAAAAAAAAGGACGAAGCCTACAAGGCAACGCTGAGATCGAATGCAACGAGGAGTGTGTGTGAACACTACAGCGAGTTGAAGAGGGAAGCGAGGCGGCTTTTCCGGGCGAAGCAAGGCAGAAAAGCGTGAAATCAAGGAGCTGGCCAACGGGAATAACGCTCGAAAATTCTATCAAAAAAGTCGGCGAATGACGGAAGGTTTTAAGCCCGGGGCTAACTCCTGTAAGAATAAGAACGGCGACCTGGTGGCCGATGCTCAGAGACCACTAAGAATATGGAGGGAACACTTCTCTGCCCTTTTAAAGTAGAAACTGAGCAAGAAACCAGAGAAGATGCCGAACCTGAGCCCACAATCGAGGATTATGGAATTGAGGTTCCACAACCCGACTATAATGAAGTGCGAATAGCAATATCCCGATTGAAAAACAATAAAGCAGCTGGCGCTGATGGTTTGCCTGCTGAGCTACTCAAACACGGAGGCGAGGAGCTGGTAAGGCGCATGCATCAGCTTCTATGCAGAATATGGTTGGATGAATGCATGCCCGAAGATTGGAATCTAAGTGTTCTCTACCCAATAAACAAGAAGGGCGATCCTGCAAACTGCGCCAACTATCGCGGAATCAGCCTTTTGAATATCGCATATAAGGTCCTATCAAGCGTATTGTGCGAAAGACTGAAGCCTGATGTGAACAGACTGATTGGACCATCGACCAGATTTTTACAATACGCCAAATCTTGGAAAAACCCGTGAGAAAAGAATCGACACACATTATTTGTTGATTTTAAAGCCGCTTTCGATAGCACGAAAAGGAGCTGACTATATGCCGTTATGTCTGGATTTGGTTTCCCCGCGAAACTTATACGGCTATTCAGTCAGAATTGGGAAGGACCTCTCCGAGGGGTGACCCCCTATCGTGCGATTTCTTTAATTTAATGCTGGAGAAAATAATACAAGCTGCAGAACTTAACCGTGCTGGAACAATATTTTATAAAAGCGTGCAACTGTTGGCGTAAGCTGACGATATTGATATCATTGGCCTTAACAACCGCGCCGTAACTTCTGCTTACTCCAAATTAGAAAAAGAAGCGAAAAAAAGGGTTTGATGGTGAACGAGGGCAAAACGAAGTACCTCCTGTCAACCACGCCACTGTTGGCAGCAATAATTTCGGAAGGACAAATGACTTCGTTTACCTGGAAACCAACATTAATACCAACAATAATGTTAGCCTAGAAATCCGACGAAGAATTACTCTTGCAAACAAATGCCATTTCGGACTGAGTAGGCAATTGAAAAGTAAAGTCCTCTCTCGACGAACGAAAATAACACTCTACAAGTCGCTCCTCGCACCCGTCCTGCTATATGGTGCAGAAGCGTGGACACTAACAACATCTGATGAGGCGGCTCTGCGAGTATTCGAGAGAAAGGTTTTTCGAAAAATTTGTGGACCTCTACGCGTTGGCGACGGCGAGTACCGAAGAAGATTTAATGATGAGCTGTATGAACTCTACGCAGACGCCGACATAGTTCAGCGAATTAAAACACAGCGGCTTCGCTGGCTACGCCACGTTGTGCGAATGAGCGAAGATGCTCCAGCCCAGAAGGTATTCTTATCGGCACCCGGCGGTGGAAGCAGAGGAAGAGGGAAACAACCACCCCGATGGAAGGACCAAGTGGAGACCGATTTGCGATCCCGCGAAGTTTCCAATTGGCGCCAGTTGGCGCTACGAAGAAACGACTGGCGAACTATGTTGGACGGTCAAAATCGCCCTGGCGGTTAGATGACCATTTAAAGAAAATGAAATTCATCTATGAAGCTCTGCTCAACAAGCCGACTACGCTTTTAATACCACAAATTCAATTAGTAATAAAACTTGACTCAGCCGCGCACGATACTCACAATGGAGCAAGTACAATTGAGTCTGCCAAACTGAAATTGGCTACTTGCCAATTTACGCGGATGCCAATGCGTACTTTTGATCTGCCTCAGGCCATCGCTAAACAATAAAACAATAAAACTCATAAATGTTTAATACATGCGAATTCAACAATAATAAGAATGGACAACATTGTCTCCTCTACCTTTATGCTGCTGCCAACTTACGCTTGAGCCCTGGCATAAACACAAGTCTTCAGACGCGCATTACGTTGCTTGAAGCCAGTGAAAGAAGTTCAAACATCGGTTGTTGGTCGATGTGTGAAGTCCCCTGCTGGAGATATGGTCACACTGAGAGTTGCGGAAAGAAGTGTGAAATTTACGAGGTGTTACAATTCAGGAATGTTCTATGGAAGAAGAAGAAAAATAACATAAAAAGAGGATGGTTGAAAAATACTAATAACAGCAATGACAACTTATTGCGATTGTTGGATGGCTTGCATTGTGCTCCTCAGCACGGAAATAGCGCACAGTGTGTAGCTTCATAAATTAGACGGAGATAAATGAATAAGTGAATTATAAAAAAATGTGTAAGAAATATCCAGACACGTTTTTTAACCAAGCTTAAGTGGTTTCAGTGAGCTATTTTCGAAGTGTGTGGAGCTTAATGTCATCCTAGCAGAATAGTACCATCCTTAAAATGGAGGTGGGCCGAGAAGCACACTCTATCCACAGGGCTAGTCCACAGAGATCCTTTACTTGAAGGGCATTCATTCGGGTTGTTCTGGCTCAGTCTTGATAAGTAAGAGTTCAAGCGAAGGGGTTTTCGACTTACATACCCGAAAGGGATGAGTGGACAAGCGGAGAACCTATCTGGGGGAGGCTCTGGCGAATCTGTTTACGGACGGGTCAAAGCTGGATGGATGTGTTGGGGGGTGTTTACTGTCAGGAACTTGGGATTAGCACGAAATTTAGGCTACCTGATCATTGTAGCGTTTTCCAAGCGGAGGTTGCCGCCATCAAGGATGCAGTGGATGGGATACTGTCCAGCGCATTCGCTGTCAAGGGGTTCAACATCTACTCCGACAGTCAAGCGGCAATTAGGGCGCTGAGTGCAGGCAACGTTCGATCAAGGACAGTGAGCGACTGTCTAGAATCGCTTGCGATTGCGTCCAACTACTTCAAAATAAAAATGATTTGGGTGCCAGGCCACTGTGACATTCCCGGCAATTGCCATGCGGATCTCTTGGCCAGAGCGGACACTCGTGAAACAGATGTGGCTGCCTCCAGAACATTGGGTATTCCCCTTACCACCTGTAGTTTGCTTCTCGACAGGTGGGCTTCGGATCAGCTAAGCAAACGCTGGGCTGACACCACCTCATGCCAGGTGTCGAAGTCCTTCTGGCCAGTGGTTGACTCCAGGCGTTCAATGGAATTACTAGGGTTCTCCAAGGTACATTTTTCCATGTTAATTGGGGTGTTGACTAAGCACTGTCCGATGGGGATCCATGCGGTGCGGTGCTGCGTGAGCTGCATGGAGCATGACGAGGTGGAATCATCAAATTATTTCATGCTCAGTTGTCCAGCGTTTGCTAGGACCAGGCGCAGGTATCTCGGTTCGGATGTTCTTAGGTCTCTGGAAGACGTGTCGAAGATTGATGTGTGCCAAATCCTAGCAAATGCTAAGCAATCTTAAGTTAGTGTCACCGTTTAGAATGTGGTATCACAACGGACCTTATAAGTGTCCAAGTGAGCTGCCCTCCAAGTGGGACAGCTACCACCTAACCTAACCTAACCTAAGAGTTCAAGCTGTAATAATAACCAGACCCGAATTTTTCCTGTAACACACTCGATTCGTGAGACAGATTGCGGTCCTGCTCTATGTTGGATGTTGTTCAAGTCTTGCCTGCAGTTATTAGAGAGGCGTTTTTTTATGTTTTTTCTTTCCCTACCAGACGCTGGCAGGGATAATATCCAGGAGAGCATGATCTTCACACATAATGTATTGGGATTGCTGATGGTTGGAGCGAAAGTGGCAACCAAGCTTGGTTTTTATTGATCTACATCGTCTTTTAGCTTCCGCTATTAGAGTGGACTTATGGCGTTAAGTGCTCTGGTTCTGCTATGAGATTTCCGAAGAGCAGGGTTTAGGCAACCACCCCGCATATTTTTCATCTTCACACAGTCGGGCTACGTCAGGCTTAAGTAATTACATCCAAGAATAATCTTAGGATCCTAATATGTGTCATGCCATGGCATCCTGTGGGGTCATATGAGAAACTTAAGCCTTTCATAACGCTTCTGTGAAAATTAGAAAGAAACTGCGAAGCACATACTCTAGACTATCGAAGGCCGTAAGGATTTCTAAACCATCGACCAGACAAAGTAACAAAATTTTAGCTAATCGACTTGCGATAGAGAAACACAATTAGGCAAAATTGCTTGTGCTGGACACTGAAACCCCACATCAACATCAGCGTGCCTGTGACACAAATCGTATATGTTGTGGTTTATAAGCGGTCGCCTTGGTGAGATGGTAGTATTGCTGGCCTACCACACCGAAGGTCCTCGGTTCGAGTACCGGTACGGGTAACATCAAAAGTGGTTTGAAGAAGTTTTTTCAAAACGAGGTCGTCCCTCGGCAGTGGTTTGGCAAACTTTCGAGTGTATTTCAGCAAAAACTCATCTTTTCAGATGCCGTTCGGAGTCGGCAAAAAGCTGTTGATCCCGCCCATTTCCCATTTGTAGGAAAAAATTCAAAGCAGCACACCACAAATTGGAGAATAAGCTCGGCGCAAAAATCTCGTCGGAGGTTATATATCGCGCCATACATCTTTTTTTTTATTACAAACTAATCTCAACCAAATGTCAAAAGATATAACTCATTTTAGGCTATAAGTTTTAAAGTTCCATTATTTGTGTGGATCTCAATTTGAACTAATTGCATCACACTGTGCACCATCTCGACAGTGGAGACAATCTGACAGTTCACCTTATCTTGTTAAAATGGCAATTTATGTTGGGAAATTTATAGTAGCCCAGCGGGAAGATTAATAAATTGAATATTAAACTAGGAATTAAACTCAAGTCTTATGAGTTTGTTTACGGATGACTGAAATCTATTAGTTTGTAGCTATCCCACACTACGGCAAGTGCATTACGGTTATTGTAAAGTAAAGTGGGGAGAATAGACAATCCAACATCCAAGTGTATGTAGAAATGAATACTGCATTTTGTTTTTAACGGGTTGATATAGATACATGTCTAATGATAACCCAAAAGAAGAATATTTTTCTTATAAGCTTCATTGTCAGATAAAGACCAACGTGGCTTTGTAACAAGCTTGTCCCAGTGACTTTCAAGTTCGGAATAAAGCTCTATCCCGCTGGTTGTTGTGGTTTCTAGGATTGGATTGTGATTTGGCTTTGTAGACGAGGACATAGAAAAGAGCAGCTCATTAGCTGCCTTCATAGGATCGAAGTATAATCATTCTCTTTTTCTCACCCTTTTTCTCGAAACTTACTTTCCTCAAATTCTTCAGTAAGCCGAGTTAGTTTTCGGACTCTTTGTTTTTAATGAAATTAAAATGTTAAATAGTTCTTGCTGCGTTGTTTACGGATCTTCATGTAAATATTTGAATAGCATTAAATACTCATGTATTCTTTTATTAACAGGGTGACAAAGCGATGAGCCACTAATTACAGTATTTGTAACAAATGGTTAAGGTGTAGAGAGATAAATGATGGGAAATAAGTTGCACAGGCACATGTACATTAGACTGGGTAAGATTTTTTTTTTTGAAACTTAGATTGATGTTATATTTCAGAAATACGAAAATAAATACCGTCAGGGCTCGGTAACTAAAAACTAATTTTTAGAGGTTCATCATAGCTGGTTTAGATTTCTTAGGACTGATCTCATTTGTGCTTCAAAACTGCCAAACAATCGAAGTAAAAAACTAAAGCTGCATATAGTTGTGTCGAAATTGAATTCCCACAAAAACGTTCTAACGAAACGTTCTAAATGAAAATTTTCTTGAAGCGAGCTGTTTCAGAGTAATCAAGATTTGAATTTCCAGAGTAACAAATAACACTTCAACACTTTTAACTACAACTACAACACTTTTACTACGGCCTAAACATGGTTTGTAGGTGTTAAAAAATAGTTTTTAATGCTTTAAAATAAAAAATTTAGAGAAAAGAAGTTATAGAATTTATCTGAAGCAATAAAAAACAAGTAAGGAAAACGCTGTACCGAAGGCTTCATACCTTTTATGAAGACCCATCACAGTATTAAGTGTCAAATCCTTAAAAACTTTTCAAAATAGTACTGTTAAGTTATTATTCCAATCTTACTAATTTTCACTAATCCTATAGTTATCTAATAAGTGCAAGATATTTTATAGCAATAGTTATAGACCAAAACTCGTTTATCGGAACAATCGATTTTACAACGCATATTATTAATCCGATCTTGTTGGTTTCAGTTTGACCAGGTGATAGAAAAAAAGAGGCTAAATCGCAAAAAAAAAAGTTAGAGAAGGCTAACATTGAGAAAAAAAGAGGCTAAAAAAAGTTAGAAATTTTTTTACGAAATCCATTTAAAATTTTTTATTTTCGTTTAAACTATTTGTATATAAACATAGACATAACTTAAAGGAACTGTTCTTGTTTCAACACATATCAGGTACATTTTCCTTGACTAGGAATTTTTTCATAGAAAACTCACTACAAACTAATTAATTTTATAATAGTTTCTTCGTCTCATAAATCAGAAGAGCTTGAGTCTGCGTACAAAGTTTGTGTATTTATCATAGAGATGAGTTCATCGGTAATTTCAAAATCAATGCAACATTCAGATAAGCGTTTTAACGAACATTTATTAAGCAGCGAGTTAGGCATTTTAATTTTGAATGTGTTCCTTAACTTAGTTTTTAAAATGTTCATGGCACTAAAAATTCGGTCAACCTCCCCAATACTGAAAGGTAATACCAAAAAGTTAAAAACGAATTCGACCAGTTCTAAAAAATGGGGTTCGTTTAATGAATTTTTATGTTCTCGGACCTCCGCCCAAAATTCAATGGTAGAGGTCACACTTGTCCACTGTACGGTTATTAGCTTTCGCCACTGCATCTCAAACAATGCTACTTGACTTGGAGAATACCTAGACTTTTCTTCTTAAGAGTGAGAAAATACATCCGTCTTTGTAACTTTCAAAGAATTATCTACTGAAAAAAATATGTATATTTTGTAAAGAGTTCATATCATCAGGTTGCGACATCGTCCACGTCTTGGGTTATAGTTGAATATTTTTACGAATAATTTTCTGCATTTCGTCATCAATACTACCTTCATTCAACTTAATTTAAAGTTGTATGAAAAATATGGTGTTGGAACCAGAAAAGGTTTGGAGTAATAAAAGGCTAGAAAAAAGCCACGAAGCTAAAACCCAAATTATGAGGCTAAATGCCAAAAAAAGGCTAAATCTACCCTCGAAAAGGCTAACCTGGTCACACTGGTTGGTTCCGACAAATTATTAATCTAAAATGGCGGTTTCATACACAATTTCAGTGAGATATCTACAAAGTTGAGGGACTAGTTTGCGCTCAAACAGGCAGACAGATGGACAGATGATCAGACAGACGAACGGACAGACGGACATTGCCGTACACTTATTGCTGGGTATATCTCTTCTTATTCCCATACTTACAAACATCGGGCCAAAGTTATATTACCATTTCATGTTTATGAAAGGTAGAAAACCCCATTTTTACTAGAAAACACTACAAACGATTTAGAACCTAATTCAATACGAACCAACGCAATATAACTTATATTTCCTGCTTTAAACAATATTAGTGATATTTTCGTTATATTTAAAAAAAAATTTAATTTTGGCCCAGTCTATTATGCATTCATTTATATTAAAAAAAAAAACCTGCTCAAAATTAAAGCTAACATACACACATTGATGCACAAACAAATATTAAACATACTTTAGTTGAGAAGATGAATGATGTTGCATCAAAACAAAACCAGCCAAGGATCAAACGACTCGTGAGGTTGATGATGCAACCATGTAATCAATTACAACAAAAATTAATGCTAATTTGACAGTTTTAGGGGAGTGAAAATTATATGTTTGATTCATTTAATTGTGGAGTGTTGAAACATTTATACTACATACATACATACTCACAAGCACATTTTGCAGAAAAAGCAATAAACATTTTAAACGAATAATGGTTTCTTATAACAGCCAGTTTATGTGCAAAAACTTTTGTTGTGGCAATTCGTAACTTGAACAAGAGAGAGCAACGACAAAGGAAAATACAAATTACATGCTCTCACCAGCATTCGAACCGTTACTAGTGGTGGATTTATCCTTTTTTTTTTTAAATAAGAGATGCATTTGGAAGTTTTATAAGGAAACTTTAACTGTTTTATAATAATGTTGTAATAGAACCATGTTACAAAGTAATTCTTACCAGCACTTACATAAGTCACCTTAATGGATTCTCAATTAGTACAGCGTTTTGAAACTTCTTAGGTCAACAAAAATTCACAGTACTAATTGCCCTAAAAGGCCATTAGTTTCGACGACTTCGCCGGAAGCGTTTCCCTCTAGATACTTTGATACATATTAGAGTAGACGGCTTTTTTCTCCACTGTTTGGTCCATCTGGGTAGAGAATCACATAAACTTCTATGGAATTTGCATGACTGATGAACTACAACGCAGATTATAGGGAATTTTTTTGTAACCTTTGTTTTCTAAAAAAGGAAGATATATTAACAATTTAACTGGTATAGAAGTTGAACTCCAACTTGGTAACTTCTGCTGTAAAAGAGATGATGAGACTCATTACGGTTTTTTTCTGGTTCGAAAACCGAAACTTACTACTTTTTCTAAACTGTGTTCTGATAAGTCTATCATACATATAATAAAATTTTCAAGTTGGAACATCTCCGTTTTTCAGTTCTATATTTATAGTACCTTTATATTAGGTCGGTGGTCGCTTGTTTTTTTAGACAATTTTAATGCAATTTTGGGTAGTTTTTCAAACAAATAACTTTCCGACGAGATAAATATTATAAACTTGGAATAGAGCTCAAATCCCGATGAAAATGTTGTATAAAAGTAGGTAAGAGAATCTGCGGTGGCGCTGGGATAGATATATTTAGAAAATAAATATCAATGATCCGATTTAGTGCATATTTTAAATAATAGCCATGTAGAAAGATATTTATGAAAATATCGTCATTAGTAGGCGCTGGGGTCGAAATATTTAAAAAGTATTTTATTTGGTCCGATTTGGGATTCATATATTCAGAACATAATAAGCGGTTATTCTAAATTTTTGAAGACTATCTTTATATCCTTAGACCAAAAAGCAGAGGGCAACATCAGAGGATTAGTGCAATGATTTCATCAATATGATATTTCACTATTTCTATTAGGTAATATGATTACAATTTTAACTGCTAAAAGTTTCAAAAGAGAGGTTTCCGGTAATTTATTTTGTAGTCTGCGTTTTTATTGTTACTTTGTTATTTGATATGCTATTTAAAAAAAATTGATTTATCAAAATTTTAGTCTTGAGAAGCTCTATATTTCCTTGTAATGACCTTTTGAACTCTGAAGTCATTTCCATTGTTTTGTCAGCTAATTTAGAGGACGTACAACTCTATATTTTTATTCCATTTAAAGATCAGTTATATTACTAAATATTTTACTAATAAAATATTACTACTTTTGTAAAGTTGTTATTTTTACAATTTTATTTGAATGTTATATTGGAAATCAACTTCATTGGAATGTATTGAATTTATGTATAGATAGCGTGTTCTTCAAACAAATTTTAAAACAAGGCCATAGTGGAATCATAAGTTGAAGTAAATAAAAAGAGACAAAAACGGACGCTATCTGAAGTGTTACGGGTGTATTTTCCAGGTACGCATGAGGGTAAAATCTAAAAAAATGCTTACCCGTTTTTTTAAAAAAAGGAGTAAAAAATTTAATTACTTTATTGAATTTGAGTTGAAATTTAATCTAACGTGAAGAATAAACAGGTGATCAATAGTGAGAGGTGAAAGGGGTCACATCCATGGATAAGCCATTGACTGGCACTTTACTACCATTTACTACTCTTGAATCATTTCCTGCCTTTCACTCTGGTATGAAAATTTCATAATTAAAATATGTAGCTTTACAGAGGCTTTTCGGCTTACTCAAACAATTTCAATAGATCTTGTTCTGAGCCGATAATAAACTGTATTTAGCTCCAATCTATGGCGGAAACTAAAAACCATACCACCATAAATTGGATAAGAAGCTTCTCCATAAAAGTTGTCACACTTGCCTTATGAAACTATTACTTATTACTATTTTTTTTTATAATTATTTGGTAGAAGATATTTCTGACTCACTTCTCTCATCAGCTTTTTCATATATAAGGCGTCGTTTGAACATTTTGTCTTTGTGAGGTACTTTGTGAGGGCTGCAGGGTAGGGCTAGCATATTCTTTGGTTGTATATGAATCGGAATCATTGCACTGTTCAGGTCCTGTGAGATGATACCATTTGCTTTTCTTTAAGTATAGATACATTTTTTGTAAACAAGTTTAACTTATTTCATAGCGATATCAACAATGAAAGTATTGATTTTACACGGGCCTTACTATAGTGATCTGTCAGTTACTGTAATAAGTGAAAACTCCTAAAAATCTTGCAGAAACCTATAGTTTTGTGATTTCATTGTAGTATATCTGTAAGGATAAATCGACTATTTACTTGAAAATATCTTCCACTATATGATTTTGCTGAACTTTGCTTCCAAGGACTACCAAAAAAGCTATGGCTCGAAAATAGGACCGTTGACCTCTTATCTATCTATATATATAAAATTCAAATTATGTATGTATGTATCCATAGACCGACTTGTGTCCTAAACGTATAAACCGATCGTAACCAATATTGAAACACGCACTGATTATCTTCTAGGGATGGCCATTGGCTTAAAAATTGTTTTGATATATATAGGGGGGGTGGCACCTCCCATACAAATGGAATTTTTCACAGTCCGTATCTCTGGAAGTATTTACGTTAGAACCCTGAAATTTGGTAAGGAGTTATATGAGATTAATCCCTACCACCTCCAAAAAAACTGGGGATAACGAAAAAAGAGGCGTGGCACCTCCCATATAACTGGAATTTCTTATAGTCTATTGCATATTTTTTATAGAAATGGGGTGAAACTCACGGATATAAGATAGTATATATATAAAAAATAGTAGTAAAACAGTAATAAATTTATGTACTAAAACGTATTTATTTTACACAAACAACAACACTTTGCGAATATAACATTTGCTCCACATTTTCAGATAGCAAATAGAACAAAGAAGAAATTCGAACGAGACAACTGATAGCTTACTTCATCTTGTTGATTACACTATGAACAAGGCTTTATTGAAAAAAATTCTGATAATAAAGCGTTCTTTAAACAAATTCAAAAATAGGACAAATATAATGAAAACTAACACCGAAGCTGGCGATAGATTTATTTCGAAAGCTGCTGGCTCTCCACTGGCCAATTAATTGGTCATCAGGCGTTTTCTAATTTGGCTGATAAAATCTTGTATGTTGCATGAATAATTGAAAACTCAAGTAATTTATGAAATATTTGACACCACGAAAGAGTTGCCCTATTTCAATAGCACAGCAACTCAATAGCAGCAAACGTTGAAAATGTCTGTATATAAACGGTCTATAAACTTTCGCATGAGTTTTTGTGCGTCGATGTGATTGTGTACTGACAAAGCCTAAGGGCGAGTGTTTATCACGGATGTCTGTTTAGTGGCGAACAAACGATTATATAATTTTATGACCAAATATTTGCTTGCACCAGTGCTAATTTTTATGTTTTGTTTTTATTTTTTTATTTGTTGTACATAAGTATTTGTTAGTGTGATTCTTTATATATGAGTGCTCCCCTTAGAACAAAATTTTCTGCCAACACCTTCTTAATCCAACTGTTAAAACTTCCAAAAGTTGTTGCAACTAATTGGATTACATTCGAATTTTTATTTTTTTATTCTTTTCTGTTTGCTCTGTGAATTTTATGATGATTAAACAGACGCAATTATTTTCTTTTTATACTTTGAAGTCTGAGGTGTGAGCCGATTACCTAAAAGAAATAAAAACAAGTGAGGACGGCGCTGTCTTCGGCTGTGCCGAAGGCTTTATAGCTTTCATGAATACGTGCAAACTTAAATACGCATTGTTTAAAGTTCTCTAAAAAAAAATATCTCACCAAGTTTCAAGTTTTAATCTTTAAAAATGAGGGAGAAATGGTGATAATCCTCTTATCTGAACGATCGGTTGTATGGGATATATACTATATATAGCTTCGATCTTGGTTATTTTTTCACGAAATCTTTTGCTATCCATAAGAAAATATCTCACCAAGTTTCAAGTTTAATCTTTAAAAATGAGGGAGAAATGGCCATAATCCTCTTATTTGAACGATCGGTTGTATGGGATACATACTATATATAGCTTCGATCTTGGTTATTTTTTCACGAAATCATTTGCTATCCATAAGAAAATATCTCACCAAGTTTCAAGTTTTAATTTTTTAAAATGAGGGAGAAATGGCCATAATCCTCTTATCTGAACGATCGGTTGTATGGGATATATACTATATATAGCTTCGATCTTGGTTATTTTTTCACGAAATCTTTTGCTATCCATAAGAAAATATCTCACCAAGTTTCAAGTTTTAATCTCTTAAAATGAGGGAGAAATGGCCATAATCCTCTTATCTGAAAGATCGGTTGTATGGGATATATACTATATATAGCTTCGATCTTGGTTATTTTTTCACGAAATCTTTTGCTATCCATAAGAAAATATCTCACCAAGTTTCAAGTTTTAATCTTTAAAAATGAGGGAGAAATGGTGAGATGGGAGATATATGCTATAGTGACCCGATTATACCGGATTCGACAAATGTCTAATATAATACAAAAATACATCCGTGTGCCAAATTTCATCGAGATATCTCAAAAATTGAGGGACTAGTTTGCGTTCAAACAGACGGACGGACGGACGGACGGACAGACGGACATGGCTGTATCAACTCAGTTCATCATCCTGATCAATTTGGTATACTTAATGGTGGGTCTATCTCTTATATTTCTAAACGTTACAAATATCGGACCAAAGTTAATATACCATTTCATGTTCATGAATGGTATAATGAAATATTATTTCGACAAACATGAAATCAGCGTACACGTTGAGAAAAATTTCTTTAATTTTTGTTATTCCATTTTATATTTTTTCAAATACGACATAGTAGAAGTTTGCTATGCAAATTAAACAAAAATTAGTAAAAGTTAGTAGTTGGTGAATGAAAAGTATTAGAATATATCAAATTTTAAAAATTTGGCGTATTAAAAATTAAAGACAATAGAATTTCCTATGCTATTCTTCAATTTTTAATAAACGTTCAAAATTTTTTAGTTTTTTACAGTAATGTTTATTATAATTTAATACTTTTTCGAATATTTCTATAAAATTTCATAGTTTTTCTTTAATTTTTAATATATTCTTGCTGATATTTCTCTCCGTGTATGTAAACATATGGGTAACAATTGACGTTGTCAGGTCCGAAGTGGGCTCTGCAAAAAGTGACATTAGTCTAGGATGAATCCGGAATGAGTGGGATAAGAAGCATGTCACTAATGCCAGCTGTGAGCCCCTTATACGGCTTGAGCTATTCACTTTTGTTACAGAATATTCTATGGAGAGACTAATTTTATCCTAGGACGAGGGCAAGAGTCTTCCTTCGTTCTACTCCTACGCGTGCGGTCAGATAGGTCCACCCACTTTCTAACGCTTCAAGTATGCACCAATCATAATTAACTTAGCTCACTTATGATCCTCATAAGTGGTGCTCTATGAACTACACCAAGCGAAGCTCTTCAAGTCAGTCTTTATTTTCTCCCCCTATATCTACTAGGATACAGAGCAGCGGCAAGTTCAGCCATACGTCCAAAGAAATCGTTCAGTTGGAGCTCGAGAACCACACGACATTCTAGCATACTTAACGATTTTAGTTATCCCCATTTTAACAAAGATCGCTGCACGACCAAAACGCTAGCGTATAGTAGCTTTACGGTAAACGTTCCCAGTAGGGATGATTAGGTGGAGTCGGATCGGTGCTCTACTGTTGAGGGCAGAATATCCATATACGTTGGCGGAAGGGTATTTTCAAAGGGCCGAGACTTGTTCAGACTAATTAGTGCTGCACCAAACAATGTGATCTTAACTTACTGAATCCTCGGTAAACAGGCATCCTTCTAAAAAGGAATTATTATTATTGTAGCAGTACTTCGCCCTACTTAGTCGGCGCATCCATTCATTGAAGGTGATGTGACTCACCAAACAGGTTATACGGTACAAGCACCTTGCTGGAATTAGCCTGACTGCCGTAGTAGCGATTTCGTTGACAATGGAAACGGAGTCCGTGTGGATGTTAGTCGCCTCTTACAATATGCATACCTACCTCGAGAACATTCTAAAATTTCTTATTTAAAACTTATTAAAACGAACTGCATGTACGAGGTGTTATCGCTGGCAACTTGAGTATTGAAACTTATTAGGATTGGTATGCAATTTTGATGGCACCTTTCAAAGAAAGGCGGGCTTTGTACGGCTGATATGAAATCAAACATGAAGGCTGATAATCCTCTTACGATGGGCATAGTTAACTCGCGTGTGTTCTAATGCTAATCAGCAGGGGGACCATTCCTATTAAACCCAGCTACTTTCAGCTATTTAAAGTTATAGAAGGTTGTTGCAAGTTTTATTCTGTTTTCATTACTTATTCTTACACAACCTCGTAAAATTCCTTCGAGACGTTTCGTAGATACAATCGTAAGAACCATAAATCCTCCGACGAACTTTTCTCTCGAATATTATAATTGCCAAGCAGCTTATCTGATTAATTAATTTTTTCTGTGCCGAGTACAAGCCCTTGTTCAGGGCCAGACCCACTTTATTCGAATGACCGTCAAGGTCAATAACATCAATATAATCATCGTAAGCCAGGAATTGTAATCCCGTGCAATAGATGGGCTCGAGTTTTTTAGTTCTACTACTCGAATGATCTTATAAAGAGTTAAGTTGAAGAATTTATACGGGAGGGAATTGCCTTGTCTGAAATTCCGTTTGATTACGATCGGTTAGGCCCTCGCCATTGCTATCGAAGCTGGAAGTGTTGCGCATAGTAGCCCAATATTTAGGAAGGCTGGAGCGAATATTTAGAGTTAATTTTTCCTCGAATTATTTTTATTATTATTATTATAAAATAGTATTCATGAAACGAGCTCAAGGCCAAGGATAATCATTTTTCACTTTTTTGAATTTTTATGAAAATTATTATTGTTTTTACTTATTAATAATCATTTTAATTAACTAGCTGGACCCGTGCGCTCCTTGCGCAAAAAAAAGAAAAACAAAAATGGTTTGAAACCTTTTGTTAGTCCAGGTCCAGGATTTTTCAAACCTTTTTCTCAAATTATAAAAAAAGATTTTCAGCTGCACTTGTTGTGAGACCACAAAAAATGGTAATTCTATACGACAGCACGTAACTGCTAATATAGGTCCAAAAATCTCGGGAAAGGTATCAAACGACGTGTTTTGATCTCTGTATCCATAATCCGAAAGCGGAAATTAAATAATTTGTTTCAGTGAAAAGTTATTAGTAAAAAACCCAAAAATTGCCTAGGTCCGATCCCAAATAGGGGACTTGATCCAAGGTACAAGGTGGCGCAAAAGTAAGCTTCCGATGTTCAGCATATCGGTTGTGGCACGTGCACTGTGTGCTGTTGCACCGTCTTGTTGGAACCACATGTTTTCCAATCCCAATTCATCAAGTTGCGGCAAGAAGAACTCGTTGATCATTGCCCTGTAGCGCTCACCATTCACAGTAACCGTTTGGCCCCGACCGATTATTGGTCAAATAAATAGTCAGCAATATTTCGCGTTCTGGAGCAGTGTAGCGTAACATTGTTTATTAACGTGCATTTCGCATGTGTTTACTACACAAATGTCAAAACAGAACTGACTTTAGGGGCCAATCGCAAAATTTATAGCATTTTCTGATAGGAGGATGACTTTTGCGCCACCCTGTATTTATGTGCACAACACCTTTCTTCGTAGGCTTCAAAAAAATAACCTTAGCCGGTCCAACACCGGCTACGCGGTCCACAATATTTCTGCACAGAACACATTTCTGCACTTTTCGGTACACCCTAATCTGTGATTACAACAACCACATGAAAATGACAGAAAAATTTCAACTTTAATTGCAAATATCTCTGAACAGACATAAAATATCGAATTTCCGCTTTCGGATTATTGATACGAAAGTTAAAACCCGTCGTTTGATACCTTTCCCGATATTTTTGGACCTATATAGAATTACCCAAAAAATTATACAAATATGCGCAAACAGCTATTTGAAATTCCACCACTTATATTACATTCACATTGAGCCATAAACTTGAGTTGATTGCCAACATGAATATGAATTAACTCAAAAAATGTCCCTTTAACTCGAGTTTATGACCCAGTGTGAACGCAGTCTTATTCACTTATTTTAGCAATGTTCAAGTGTAGATGGCGCGCTCGCCTTTAATTATTCTGGCACTGTTCAGTCTTACTATTCAACTGTAGATGTCGCGACGCATATGAATGTCACAGTCACAATAGCGTTGCAGTACAAATTGATTTTTTTGTGCATTCACAATCGTTTATTTTAAAGAATTTATTTTTATAAAATACGCTTAAACAAAAGCACTCCGCTAATTAACACATGGTTTCGCATGTAGAGCTAACCCCCACCTTTAAAACGATACCTTATTTATTAATATTGGTTCCAAATGAGAGCAGAAAATTAGGAAATAACACAAAAAGACCTTACAGAAATAATATATATGATTATTAAAAGTTTTTTGATTGAATAGAGTAGGAAAAATGTTTAGAGACAACTGCCATAGCTTTTCTTATAGATCCATTTCGGAAGCTGCTAGACTTCACTCATCAGAGAAATTTTGGCACGCATTGCTAACCATTAAGCTAACAATACGCTGGTTTTGATGTCATCTAAACTCCTACTTCTATTCTTCTTTTTACCATATGCATGAACCACTTCCGCCATTTGACAGTTAGTAGTTAGATGACATCAAAACCAGCGTATTGTTAGCTTAATGGTTAGCAATGCGTGCCAAAATTTCTCTGATGAGTGAAGTCTAGCAGCTTCCGAAATGGATCTATAAGAAAAGCTATGGCAGTTGTCTCTAAACATTTTTCCTACTCTATTCAATCAAAAAACTTTTAATAATTAATTAAAATGATTATTAATAAGTAAAAACAATAATAATTTTCATAAAAATTCAAAAAAGTGAAAAATTATTATTCTTGGCCTTGAGCTCGTTTCATGAATACTTGAAAATGTACAGGCCGTAAATCAACAAAATTGTTGGTATAAAAAAGCAATAACATTATTATAAAATTTTTTTTTTGTGGTTCGTGGAAAGGGGAAATGCTTTATGCACTGAGCGGGTTTAAGCCCTTTTTACTAGGTGCTCTAGTATCGGGACTCTCCGAGTGTGAGACTCTCTTCTACTTTTGAAAGACTCCCCACTAAAACCTAACCGCCCACGGGCCAGTAATTTTTCCATAACTCGGACCGCGTTTAGCATTACTTTAAGTACGGAAGCGCGCTACGTGAGCTCTGTGGCTATTCTCATGCGTACGTTCCTCGCGTATCTGCTGACCATATCCAATCTGCCCGGTGTTGAGCGAATAGTTCAAAGAAGGTGTGGCGTATGTCGTCTATACCTCCACAATATAGGCAGTTCAACCTTACCGTTATTATTGTTATTTTTATTATTCTTATTATTATAACATATGTATATCCATATGTCTGTGCATTATAGAGGTCACGAAATACACCATTTGCTGACCTTTTTGTCAGCGTTTTCTTAATTTCCTGCTGTCGCCAACGCATGGAATGCACTTTTAATACGAAAACTAAAATATCTACAAAAATGCATAAATTCACACAAATACAAAAACAAACATTCCAACATTTGAACATTTTATTAATGTCGACGTATGGGTGAACTCATCAAAATGCGAATCCATCATAAGTTCCACCACAACCAGCACCACACCACCATCATAAACACTGCGGCGATACCAGCAACTAATCCCCTATCAGCCATTTATCGTTTGGGTGTGCGATCAAAATGACGTTGAAGCAACGGCGTCCAGGAAGGAAGGCCGACATCAGCTCAAACTCCATATAAATGATTTAAAACCTTTCCACATTTAATGTTCACAGTTGAATTCGTCTTGTCGCGTTGCACTTCTGCACACCACCACAACGCGTTAGACCCCAACCAACGTCTCTGGCTGCCGTACAAATGATATTCGTCATTCCATTACACACACAGTCGTGGGCCTTTCTGAGCTTAAAAATGAAATGTATAAAAGAAAAATTTTACTTTATTACCATTGACGCCCTCATCGTTTGGTAGGGAAATAATAAAAATGAAAAGAATTATTATTATTCGCATATTGAGGCAGCGGAAAATGCCAAAACGAGCAAACCAGCCAAGACGTACTAAGCTGGACTAGGTTGATATGTGCTATGAATATACTAAATGTGCTCGTCAGTTGAACGCTAAGCCAAAATGCCAACAAATGAAATATTCCTAGCAGCAGTATTGTAGGCGCGTATGAATTTGTAAAAAAAAAGTATAGGGTGTCGCAAAATGATACCTACAAAAGTAAGTTGGGTATTAAATCGTAGTGAACTGAAAGCAGTTCTCACACAATCTCTAATTCGATGGGTAACACGAGACCTTTGGGATTTTTCGTACGACTTGCAGCTTTTATTAGAATGGTCTGAAAGTACCATGGACGGAGAAAGTAATTTGCTGTCATGAAAAGCAAAAAACTTATTGTTGATCCCACCCACAAATATTCCTTTTTATACCTTTCAAGAACAAGAAATGGTATTATCACTTTATAATGTTTGTAAGTATGAGAAGATGAAGAGATTGACCCACCAATAAGTATACCGAAATGATCAGGGCGATGAGCTGAGTCGATTTAGCCATGACCGTCTGCCCGTCCGTCTGTCTGTTTGACCGCAAACTAGTCCCTCATTTTTTGAGATAACTCGCTGAAATTTGCTAAGGGGCCACCGTTTTGTAATAATCGGACCAATACAACACATAGCTCCCATACAATCGATAATTCCGATAAATGGGTTTTGGGCTATAAATTTTGCAATTAAAGACTGGGGAATGTAGAGTATTGCAGGTTTGGTACATATTATATACGTAATGTGACAAAATGAAAATGAGCCTGATCAGACCAACATAACTTATGGCTTCCATACAATCGATTGTAACGATAAATGGGGTTTGCGCTATAAATATTGCAATTTAATAGCGAGGAACACAAAATTTGGCAGCTATAGTACTTATTACATATATGTAATGTGTGTAGTGAAAATCATCAAGATGGGACCATATATCTTAGAGCCCACACATTTTCCGATAAACGGGGTTTGGGCTATGTATCCCTTAATTAACAGGGTAAGACCGTTAAATTTAGCAAAGTTTGCACTTACTGTAAGTACGGAACGGAGAGCTAAGTTCCATAATCCGACACTTACTTCGCCTTTAAAACCGATAAATTTCTTCAAGAGAGTTTGTTCCGTGAAATATGTACAGCTAAGTTAGATTTTAACATTGTGGTCAACACTGGAGGTTCTTGGCCCTATCTTGCCAGCTATGAAATCAAGGAAATGGGAGCACTTATATCACACATCTATAATTTATGTTGTATCTAAAGAAACTATTCTTAATTATATATTTCTTTGCACCGTTCTATGACACCCTGTATGCGTGCACTTACGCAGTCGCTTGGATATATCCTACTCGCATTTCCTACAATTTCAGTATTATTTCTTATTTCATTTTTGTCATTATTGTTATGATTGTAATTTGCACTTTTTTGTTTGAACATTTTTTTTTTTTACGTTGCATTAGGTAAAGTGCTTCCTTACGCAAGACATTAACACATAGAAATGACCTCTACTGTTGATTGCCTGCGGTTAGAACTGCATTACCTGGTATATCAGCGAAATTTATTAACTTCTTTAAGGTCTTTTAGGAAAGCCAAATAGCGTAGTGATACACGTGTATATTAGTGCGCTATGGAACTATGACGTTTCGACCTAATCTATGTAGCATAGAGCGCTGAAAATATTTTGTTAAAATTAGTGCTCGCTTGTGGGTAAGAACGGGTTAATGAAAAACACGAGATGGGATTTAGTAGTACTATTCATAAATTACCACATCTAAATAATATAAAGGCCCTTACTCTGTGGTTCTATTCGAAAGAAAATATGTTCGCTTTAAAGTGATTCGTACTCTGTAAGAAATTTTGGAGAGAATCCATTCGTTGTTCGAATTCCATTCTGTTCCCTTCGGATGTTATTAATCCTCCTTTCGATTGTAAAAAAATTGGTACTCCCTATTTCGAAAACATGCTCAAATGGTCCAACGCTAGATAATTCTATTCGACAACAATTTACAAAAGGAAGGAAATGCACAAAAATGTAATTTCTTATGACTGTAATAAAACATCTACCCCCATAAAAAATGAAAAAGGTTTATAGAAATGTCATTTTAAAAAGCTTTATAAACCAATTTTATTTTTTTATGAATAAGGCGGTTAGGGTTCGTTTTTCATCAAAAAAATACTTTTTATCGCAGAAAGAGTTAAGCAATCGCTGTATATTTAAAAAAATAAAATTAAAAAATAAATAAAAAAATTAAAAAATTTATTGACCAAGGACCTTGGTTCGAACCTTCGACCACGCGCGTACTAATCGAGACTCTTATCACCTGCGCTATGTACACGAGAGCCCTCTGATACTCTACTTAAGATCTATGAAATGTGTTTTTGTATTTTGCTTTGCGTTTGAAATTTGTGCGGCTGTGATGCCAACCGTTATCGAATATCTTCTAAAGTAAATGCGAACGAACTACAGAGTACCGATGTGTATTAAAATCGAATAGAATAGCCCTACGAATAGTCTCGAATCCTTAAAGAACGTTTTAAGTTTACATTTTTATTTTTAGAAAATACTCGAATTTGTCGTCAACTAAATTCAAAACTTTTACACTTCGCTTACCTACTCGGTCAAAACAAGAACTTGATTTCACGAATGAAGCTCCTACCTACTTTAATTAATAAGACATTCCTCCAAGTGCAATCCCATGAGCTGAGGACCTCAGAGGACTTTTAAAAATAAAAAATATGGAATATCTGTGTATATGTAGAGAAGCAACAGGTTTTTTACTTCCCTGGTAGGTCTGAATATAAAGTTATTGCTTTGATCTACCAATCTTACACTAGGACAGAAGGAACGCCATTGCCAACATTCATCATTAAACCATGATCCACCATACAAGCAAACGTTCACAGTACATCCAGGTGAGCAAACGTATGGGCTGACAACGTTGAGAATAAGCAGCCCAAGCCAAACTCAGCATTTCTTAGAGTTTCTGCGTTCGTATCAGTTTTTACTTTTTTCCTTTTCTCATTTTGTTTGGCTAACAAAAAATGATGTATGAAGTTTGATATGCCTCGAGTTGTTGTAATAAATTTAATGTGCACAGTTGGCACACAGTTCAGATAAAAATATATGTACGTTTCTTCATTGGTTTGGAGCTAAGACGTCGACTGCGAGTGTTTATGTCCAGGATGTATTATTGCACTGTGCACTTTTCTCCATTTCGCTAAGTTTTTATTATTATTATTTTTGTTGTAGGCGTGCCATTTTGATATCAATCACAACATAAGACATTTGACTTGCGGCCCCCAACGTGAACTTCAGCTGTTTTTAGCTAGTTCTTCCTTATTCTCTTCAACTTCAGCTCGATCGCATAAAACGAGAATTAAATTTTTTTCGTTGTCTGCTTAGTTAGTACACATGAAATTTAATGGTTTCACTCTCATATATATATATATATTTTTTTTTTTTGGTTTTACGAGAATGAATTATATAGTATATGTATGTACATACATACATACATCCATACATATATATGTATGTATGTACTACTAAAGGGTCATATTTTAGGTAATATATGGTGCAGAGTCATGGAGACTTAAACATCAGTGGAAATAACTCTTTGGGTGTTTGGGAGAAAAAGTCTGTTTTATGGACCTCAACGCGGACTTAAACACTTAAAGAAGAATGCGGAATAACATATGTATCGATATTCATTCATTGGCACTGAACCGCCTAAATGATTTTGGCCATTACGTCTCAAAACGCACCGGTTGATACCTATTGGAAGGCCCAAGATTGGACAAGTTATCCTAAATTTGTTTCTTCCTGCTAAGTTGGAGCCTCCTCTGCTATCAAAATAGGGTGTCGAGTGGAAAGCTTTCTTTTCTTTTTTCATATTTTTAACGGTGATCTGGCTAGAACCCGTATTCGCAATAGCCAGTTAGCACACATCAGCCGATTAAATTAAGCGGCGCTGCACGGCAGAGGGTATTGTGAGCAACACTTTAAAGAAGAAAATTACTTTATAGTTTCCTATGTTAATCTCATTTTGAACAGTTTATAAAATATATGGGTACGGATATATATTTATTCATTAGTTGGCATTTCGCTGCAAGCTAAGACAAGAAATTAAAAAAAAAGTAAGGAAAGGGCTGCCTTCGACTGTGCCGAAGACTGAATACCTTTCATGAATACGCATCACGGTTCTAAGTCCGACTTTACTTACAATTAGTACAAACTCTGCAAAACTGTTAATTAACATAGCCCAAACCCCACTTATCGAAACTATCGATTATATGGGAGCTATATGATATTTTGATCCGATCTCCGCAATTTTCCCTACACACATTTCATATATAATATGTACTTAATCTCCAAATTTTACGTTTCTAGCTTTTTAATTGCAAGAGTTATAGGCCAAAACCCGTTTATCGGAACAATCGACTGTATGGGAGCTATGTGTTGTATTGGTCCAATCTTGCTGGTTCCGACAAATGATTAATGTTTTAGAAAATGACGGCCCCTCAGCAAATTTCAGCGAGATATCTCAAACAGTGAGAGACTAGTTTGCGTTCAAACAGACAGACAGACAGACGGACAGATGGACAGACAGACGAACAGATGGACAGACAGACGGCCATGGCTAAATCGACTCAGCTCATCGCCCTTATCATTTCTGTATACTTATTGCTGGGTCTGTTTCTTCTTCTTCTCATACTTACAAACATCGGGCCAAAGTTATAGTACCAACTCATGTTAATGAAAGGTATAAAAATCCATTCAATTATAAAATTTAATATTGAAGCTCTTTTTAACGGGCTGTGAAAATCATTCAAGTAACTATTACTAAACTCAACACTTAATAGTTGATTATTTGATAAGTTGTGATCATTAAAAGGTAATTGGAATTACATGAATATACTAGGAATGAAAATTTTTTAAAATTTATTTCGATATTCGGGCTTTTATTTTACAATCTCCGAATCCCGTGATTAGTTTCTGGTTCTGGGAATTGATATTTTCCAAGAGTGTAGGTAGAAAAAAGTAAAAAAAACAATCTGACCTTAAAGTATATAACTAATTATAGGATTTTTAATACGTTTCTGTTTCTGTTTTTATTCAAAAGGAACGTATTTTATTAACAACAAGACAACATCAAATAAGTTCCCACATTTTTTTAAAGGTTTTGAATTTTTGAAGATTATTTTTTATTCATAACTATAAATGAACTCAAGACTTCTTCTTTAAATGGTCATCTAACCGCCTGGGCGATTTTGACCGTCCAACATAGCTCGCCAGTCGTTTCTTCGTTGCGCCAACTGGCGCCAATTGGAAACACCGCGGGATCGCAAATCGGTCTCCACTTGGTCCTTCCATCGTAGTGGTGGTCTCCCTCTTCCTCTGCTTCCACCGGCGGGTGCCGATAAGAATACCTTCTGGGCTGGAGCATCTTCGCTCATTCACACTACGTGGCCTAGCCAGCGAAGCCGCTGTGTTTTAATTCGCTGAACTATGTCGGCGTCTGCGTAAAGTTCATACAGCTCATCATTAAATCTTCTTCGGTACTCACCGTCACCAACGCGTAGAGGTCCACAAATCTTTCGAAGAACCTTTCTCTCGAATACTCCCAGAGCCGCCTTATCAGATGTTGTTAGTGTCCACGCTTCTGCACCATATAGAAGGACGGGTGCGATGAGTGACTTGTAGAGTGTTATTTTCGTTCGTCGAGAGAGGACTTTACTTTTCAATTGCCTACTCAGTCCGAAGTAGCATTTGTTTGCAAGAGTAATTCTTCGTCGGATTTCTAGGCTAACATTATTGTTGGTGTTAATGCTGGTTCCCAGGTAAACGAAGTCCTTTACTATTTCGAAATTATTGCTGCCAACAGTGGCTTGGTTGCCAAGGCGCGAATGCGCTGACTCTTTGCATGATGACAGAAGGTACTTCGTTTTGCCCTCGTTCACCACCTATCCCATTTTCTCCGCTTCTTTTTCTAATTTGGAGTAAGCAGAAGGTACGGCGCGGTTGTTAAGGCCAATGATATCAATATCGTCAGCATATGCCAACAGTTGGACGCTTTTATAAAATATTGTTCCAGCGCGGTTAAGTTCTGCAGCTTGTATTATTTTCTCCAGCATTAAATTAAAGAAATCGCACGATAGGGGGTCACCCTGTCTGAAACCTCGTTTAGTTTCGAACGGCTCGGAGAGGTACTTTCCAATTCTAACCGAGCTGGCGGTGTTGCTCAAGGTCATTTTGCATAGCCGTATAAGTTTTGCGGGGAAACCAAAATCAGACATAGCGGCATATAGGCAGCTCCTTTTCGTGCTATCGAAAGCGGCTTTAAAATCAACAAAGAGATGATGTGTGTCGATTCTCTTTTCACGGGTTTTTTTCCAAGATTTGGCGTATTGTAAAAATTTGGTCGATGGTAGATTTACCAGGTCTGAAGCCACACTGATAAGGTCCAATCAGTCTGTTCACATCAGGCTTCAGTCTTTCGCACAATACGCTTGATAGGACCTTATATGCGATATTCAAAAGGCTGATTCCGCGATAGTTGGCGCAGTTTGCAGGATCGCCCTTCTTGTGGATTAGGCATAGAACACTTAGGTTCCAATCTTCAGGCATGCATTCATCCGACCATATTCTGCATAGAAGCTGATGCATGCGCCTTACCAGCTCCTCGCCTCCGTGTTTGAATAGCTCAGCAGGCAAACCATCAGCAGGCGCCAGCTGCTTTATTGTTTTTCAATCGGAAATTGTGTCTATCAGTCCGATAAATTTTAAATTGATATGATTACGCGGCACTTCTGTTAAGTTTAAAATCCGTATGAAGTCAGTTTTTGCTATATAATGTAACACCATTTAAAGAAAAAAAAGAATATTGACCTAATACATGGAAAAATATCGGTAAGTCACCAATTTTTGTTTAGTTTCCAGAAAGTCTCAAGGTAGCTGCTTTTAAAATTTTTTTATAAAAATAAAAATAATAATTATTTTTAAGCTTACAAAATATGTAAAACGAACAGACAGTGAAACATATAACAAAAAGTATTCACAAATATTGTACACGGCTAAAAATTTTAGCCTAAATTTTAAACCATTCGTCGGTTTAAGCAATTTTTTAAACGTTTTTGTAATAAATTCCAAACCGTTCAAAAAAGTTTTTAGTAACATATTTCCCAGCTCGGGATTTTCGACACCAAAAAAAAACACCCGATCCCGGTATTGGCATCGCTAGCAAATGCCTATATATTAATCCATACAAAGTTGTTCACACCGGCATTTTTTAGTTAATGACTTTATATCCGCTAGGCTTTTGTTGTGGTTAATCCGTTCTAAGCAGTGACTTCAAATATATAAACTAACGCTTTTTGTACATCTATGATCTAAGTTTAAATTATGAATTAACAAAGTCACGTTTTATTTTTAATTTCCATAAATATTTTTATCTTTGCCACATGCTTAATCATTAAAAAGTTCATTCATAAATATCATAAGACATTAATAACTATTAAATTTGTGTTTTTATGCTCATAATTAATTAATAGTCGCATAAATTTTAGAAATTGTGAAAATAAAGTTTTTTTTAGTAAATTTATAACCCGATATAAGAATCTGAGACTTCACTGTGTACATAAAAATCCACCTGAAAACAACATTCGCATTCGCTTTTGAATAAGATTCTGTTATTTTATTTAATGTTTGCTCCTTTTAGAATTTTATCGAATTTATATTACAAATTGTAATAGTTTTAATTATAATTTTTTTTATCTGTGTTCGCAATAAAAATTCCGGCCGACTAACAACATCCTTATTACCGGTAACGAAAATGACAGGCAACTTTCAAACTCTATTCGTGCTTCATCTTAGGGCCCTTTTTACCATCTACAGTTAGCGCCGACTTGCACTTCATCTGACAGATTGTCGAACGAGTTCTATCTATTTAACTACCAGTTAGCGTTATCTGTGAATGGTATAAACGGCCCTTAAAAACGTGTCGCATAATCGGGTCGTTTCGCCTTGCTTACGGTTTCACCAAAAGTTGTTTGGAGAAAAGTGAAGCAGAGATTGATAGCAAGAGATGGAAGTTTCACCTGCTAAATACACCCTATCTCAGGCTGTCTTCTTAAAAATTTCCTTTTTTATAGAATTTAGTCGAAAAACGCCATATCACAGGATTTAAGTCAAAAATCATATCAGATGAATTTACGCCGTTTTGGGCATTTAAAAAAAAACACTGTGGGTAGGGTGGTTTTGATAAATCGGGTTAAGAGCATTCTGCAAAGAAATACGTGAAGGAAAAATTTCGAAGTGTCAGCCGAAATAGCCTGATCTTCAACTTTACAAAGGAACGCTCGAGGCAAGCGCCCTAAAAAATTAAGTTTCGTTTTTTTTGTATTATGGTATTAATTGAGTTTCGTATTTCCATCAACTGGAGGATGGAAGCAAAGAGCAAGAGGTGTTGTTGATTGAATCATACAGATTAAGGAAAATCACTTAAGAGACATCGAACCGGCAAAATCGAATACTTAATAACCGTGTTTTTTTGTTTAGAGATAATCGATTTGTATAGAAAATAATCGATTTTGGTTCATAATTTGATTGTTTATAAGAAAAATGATTTTTCGATGTATTAGTAAATATTCTAAATAATTTTTAACGCTGAATTTTTTCAAAAATTTTTTGGTCAGTATACTGTTTAACATTTGATTAAATTCAAGATGAAACTAACTGATTAGTATTAATAATAAATAAAACGGAAATTGTTTTTTTATCTAAAAAACAATTAGTTTTTGCCCAAACTTTTTATTAAATAATAAACCTAAAATATATAATTGCCAGAAATGTTCAATGCTACCTAACATTAGGCTAGATAAAGATTGACTAGCACTGATGTATACGAAACTATGTGTTTTCAGCTGTAGTGTGAACATAGTTTAATCAATTTTTTTTATAACTCGCACAGAGAGCATTATTTACAAAAATATATGGAAACTGTGTTATAAGAAAAATGATCTAAAAATCGATAATTATAAAAAAATAATCGATTGAAGCAAAATCGATTATTTATTCAAAACTCTTTCTGGCAAAGAATCTACAACAAGCTGGCCTAACTCGCTACCCTGGCAAAAGTAAAAAAAAAGTATTAAAAAAAAATTTGAAAAATTTTACAAGTACATATTTGATCCAGTTTGTCCTAACATTTAAGCGCCATCAATCGCAAAAGGCGTGTCATTTAGTTGGAAGCAATTGAATATCAGAAAAAAAGTCAATGAGGCAATCATGAAATGTTTATTTTGCCAAGTCATCTGAAACAAATAATCACATAACCAGGTGGACGAGTACACACACCTAACAATTTTAAGTAAAAATACAAACAATCTTATAGAAACTATTTACAAGAAAAATTCTCTTTCAGCGTTACACTTGCACTTCTGTGTCCCCTCCGTTCAATGACATTGTGGAAAATCGGAATTTCAAATATTGTCATGACATGCCGCAGCCAATTGTTGAGGCTAACAATAATAAAATGCAAAACAAAATATCCAACAAAAACAAATGCCTTCATTCAAAAATGAGATTACAAACCCTAAGAACAAGTAAAAAGGGACATGATAGAATTTTAATTTGAATGGTGACAAGCGTTTATTGAGCGCATGGACATCAGTGTCAGTCTGTGCGCTTCGCAATAAATAAAAAAAATGAGAAGATAATAAATCATTTGGAATCATGTCGTTTTTGTATTCAGTTTAACTGTTTTCCATTTTTTTATTGCAGACAGTGAAATGTCACATTCGGTAATTGTTGGCACATTTTCGTGTTTATCAAAAATATAATTAGATGTGTTACCGAAAGGGGTTAAGTTCGATGCAGACCTGTTAAGTTATGTTTCCTAATCGTAATAACTACCGGTTTGTTTTATTATTTTTTGGAAAAGCCTTCTAACGATTGATTATCCATAGCTTTCGGTTTTTAGTATCTTATTTAATTTAATTTAATTTTATTTTATTTTATTTTATTTCATTTTATCTTCTTTTCATTTCTTTCCATTTCCTTCCCTTTCTTTTATTTTCTTTTCTTTTCTTTTCTTTTCTTTTCTTTTATTTTCTTTTCTTTTCTTTTCTTTTCTTTTCTTTTCTTTTCTTTTCTTTTCTTTTCTTTTCTTTTCTTTTCTTTTCTTTTCTTTTCTTTTCTTTTTTTTCTTTCCTTTTCTTTTCTTTCTTTTCTTTTCTTCTCTTTTTTTTGTTTTTACCTTTACCTTTCCCTTCCCTTTCATTTCCTTACCTACCTTAACTTTCCCTTCCCCTCCTTTCCGGATATGGTTTGTACACATAGAAAAATTTTGGATTCCAAAACATTCCCACAGAGATTAAGCGATTCTGATAACAAAGTTACTCTATTCCATACAGAAATACGCTGCACGGCTAAAAATTTTAGCCAAAATTTTAAACCATTCGTCGGTTTAAGCAATTTTTTAAACGTTTTTGTAATCAATTTCAAACCGTTAAATTACCTACACCAATTTTGAATTTATTTCGAATTAGATTTAAAACTGAACTGAAAAAAACGTCTAAAATTTTTTAAATTTATTTTCATTTATTTCTCAAAGCTTTTTCAAGTCATTGAATTTTTGTCGTATCTCAGTGGGGAGAGCAGAAGACTCTGATGGGGGGAGCGTCGGTTCGAATCCTGCCAACTGATTCAAATTTTTTTTAATTTTTAAGACATTTCGGGCTAAAATTCAAACTCTTTTCACAATTTAAAATCTAAACCAAATTTGGTTCAGACATATATGTAGACCAGAAAAGTATAAAATTTAGGTTAAAATTTTTCACCGTGTACCCTTGTATTCCTTATGAAAGGGGGTAATGCATGTTCCAAACTTTGCGAGGATATCTTAAGCGTGTTCTAACTTGTTATGTATAATAGATGGGCGGTGGCATGCCCTTTTTTTAACGTTTTGAAAGCAGGTTTGTCAATTTTTAATAGAGATGTGAGATGGGTACCAGGTCTGAGCTTTTTCAAGGCTATATCTATATTGATTAGTTTATGCGGGAAACTTAATAGTCAAAGGGTTTGCCAATTTTTAATAGAGATGTGAGATGGGTACCAAGTCTGAGCTTTTTCAAGGCTATATCTATATTGATTAGTTTATGCGGGAAACTTAATAGTCAAAGGGTAAATAGAAAACGAAAGGACAGTGTGTATGATTGGGAGAAGGAGGAAGAAGAAGAAGTAAGAAGAAGAACGTAGATAAAAGGCAGATGGAGACCATCTTGCTGCTTAGGTAGCTTAGAATATAATTGAGGTGTCAGGGTGAAAAAAATCAGCTTACTACCCTGTCGGAAGATCAACACAACAAAAAAATCGTTTCCACAGCAGCGCAACGGCTTCATATAGGACCCCAACCGGTTATTGGCATAAAATATACACGCGGTAGGCATGCCTCTCATAAGAGGTGACTAAAATCCATGACCCAAAGATTCAAGGTTTCAAAGAAATCATTCCCGAGTCAGGGTGATGCTAGAAAATGCCAGTACCGGATAAATTTTTGGCAAAGGGCTCCCCAAACCTTCCGGCAGTGGTCCTTTCATCGTTTTAGTCTTCCTCTTTCTCTGCCACCTTCTGAGTTGGAGCATCTCAATTGACCTAGCCAACGAAAATGCTCAGATTCCAAACTGTTGGAACGGAAATCGGAATCAGAAGTCGATCAGAATTTTCGACGTTTCATCTCAATAACATCTCTTATTCATGTCTGTGAAAAAGTATATAATTGTTCTGTATGCTATTTAAAATGTTTAAGAAAACTAAAAAATAATAAATAACGGATAAAACGCTTTCAGCTTTAAAGAAAAGAAAACCCCGTAAAACCTTTGACATCTCTGTCGCATTGTGAAGTTTGTGTGCTTAAGGGCACGATGGTGAATCTCCAAAGAGTTATGTCTACGTTCATACGTACATACAGATATACATAAATATATATTTTGATTTATTGTCATCAACACCAAGGTGGATGGATAATTAGTGGACAATCGAAGTTGTAGTCATATGTATGGGCAAACAAACACACATCTCGTCTACATATGAACAAACAATCGAGATTTCAAAAAGTATCCCACGGCTGTAACGAATGCCTTCAATGGCGGATGCTTTGGCTTGCTTCGATTGATGTAAATGCGTCAATTTATTTGAGTATTTGTCGAAAGAGTTGAGTCGAGTTGACAAAACGTTGCATTGTGTTGAATGTTGACTATGAAATTAGCCGCCTTGCCTTGAAGAAATGAAACACCGCACAATAGATGGTGTCAGTCGGAGAGCACAAGAGGAAGTGAAGATCTAAAATGCAGTGTGGACAATGTGCTTACATTAATTATTTACTTTTGTGGTTTATAAATAAATGGTTTATGCATAACAGGGACGGATCTAGAAAACAGTTTCTTAAAAGTTCAAATTATTGAAGGTTGCAGTTATTTCCTCCAGAGACAAACGGTTCAAGGTGCTGTTGCAAAATTTAAATTTCGAGAAAGTGGAGTGTACAGCTGAGCTTCAAAATACGACTAACATTAATTGCTCAGCAACTAACGCCAAAAACTATTATATTTTCTTTTTGTTATTCAAAAGTTTTAAAGTTAGTGTTCAATAAATATATTTTAGTGTGTTGATATCAAAAAAATTTTCTTTTTTTATCTATCAATATTGATGAAAGTCGAAAATTTCGCTACTATGGAACCTATCCCGCAAAGCATTGACCATCTCCGATAGACACATTAAACTTTCGATGGTTCTGTATACAGTGTCATTCTTTTCCTAGGCGGAACGGATTGTTGGAATCCCACAGTGCTTTGTTAGTGATTTTGTCTTTCTTATCTATTTTTATTAACAAATTTTGTGTTTGTGTATTTGAATAACACATTTTTCTTCTCTCTTTCTCACCCTCTACAGATATGCCATAATGAAAGCGATGAGCGGATTGGTTTGGCCTTCCAGATGTTCACCCCATTCTCCATAACCGACGCTCTAATCATCTGACTTATACGTGAAGAGATCGCCGAAGCGCTCGAAGTACATTTCATTTTATTTAATTTTTTAAATTTCATTTCAATGCACTTTATTCTTTTATATTATTTTACTTTATTTAATTTTATTTTATTTCATTTTATTTTAATTAATTTTATTTTGTTTTATTTATTTATTATTATTTTATTTTATTTGTTTTTTAATTTATTTGATTTTATTTTATTTATTTTATTATTATTGTTATTATTTTATTTTATTTTACAGTATCATGACTACTATTTTATTTTACTTTATTTTATTTTATTTTGAATAACTAAATTTCATTTTATTTTATTTTATTTTATTTTATGACTATTTTATTTTATTTATTTTATTATAATTTTCTTTTATTTTATTTTATTTTGAATAATTGAATTTAATTTTTATTTTATTTTATTTTAAAGTACAATGACTACTTTTTTATTTTATTTTATTTTATTTTATTTTATTACTATTTTATTTTATTTATTTTATTTTTATTTTATTTTATTTTGTTTTATTTTATTTTATTTTGAATAATTGAATTTAATTTTTATTTTATTTTAAAGGCCCTGTGCCAATCGGTTGAAAAATGTAAATTTTGACAGAGCGAAGGAAAATTCTGACATTTATCGCGGTGAATATGAACGTCAGAATTTACCCTAGCTCATGGGGCTAGGTCAAATTTTGACAATTACGAATGTGTAGACATATATGCATGCAATATTCCCTATCATATTATTTTAAATTAATTTATATGCCAACACGGTGGAAAATAATTGAAAACAAAAAATAAGATATATAATGGCAGAAAAAATACGTCATTTTCAAATTTATTCACAGAATATTTGCTTTCGCACGTGCTTTTCTCAGATGTCAAAATTTACAACTGTCAAAATTTACCATTTCATTTGGCACAGCAAAATGGAAAATATGTTTACACCATAGAAAATTTGTTCACCTAATTTTTCCTCTGAGTAAAATGTTACAATGTGGCGATGATTATTGTACTTTATTTTATTTTGAATAATTGAATTTAATTAAATTTTTTTTCTATTTTTTTTTTATTTAATTTTTATTTTATTTAGTTTTATTCCATTTTATTTTATTTTATTTTATTTTACTTTATTTTATTTTACTTTATTTAATTTTATTGTACTTTATTTTATTTGTAATTTTATTGTACTTTATTTTTTATTTTTTTTTATTTTTTATTTTTTTTTAATCTTAGTTCATTTTATATTATCTTATTTTATTTGAATTTTATTTTATTTTGTTTTATTTTATTCTAATTTTTTTTTGCTTAATTAAATTTGATTATGTCATACTACTTTATTTTATTTTTATATCGTAGTTCATTTAATTTTATTTTATTTCAACTTATAAACGCAATCAAAGTTTTATTTTTTCACAGAATTCCATTCCAAAAATGAGATTCAAAGACAGAGTAGATTCTCATTTCTTTATTTGTCAATAACACAGAATTTATGGCATATACAGGGTGGCTAATGAAAGCCGCTACCAAAAAAAAATTAAATAACTTTTTTTCTATTTAATGAATCTGGTTAATTTTTTTATTTTGCAGATTGACTTTTACGTTTAACAAAAATGGATAACTGGGACACTGAAACAAGAATTTGGATTGTCCGCCGCTATCACGCACTGGAGTCCGTAGTTTCGGTTCAAAGAGAGTATAGGCGCACGTTTGGCGGCAATCCTCCGAGCAGATGGACCATAATAAGACTTGTAAACAATTTTGCCGAGCATGGGACAGTCAACAGAAGACCTTACCATCGAAACCCTTCAGTTCGAACGGAGGAAACAATCGCTGCTGTAGCTGCTGCCATACAAAACAATCCACGTGTTTCGACAAGAAGCTTATCTGCTCAAATGGGTGTAAGCAGACAGTCATTACAGTCAATTATGCACAAAGATTTGGACTTATTCCCATATAAAATTCAAATGGCCAACAAACTGAACGCTGCAGACTTGCCGATTCGCTTGGAATTTTGCCAGAAGATGCTTCAAATGGTGGAAGAGGATGGAAACATGTTGAACTGTCTTTTCATGTCTGACGAGGCCCATTTCGATTTAAACGGCAACATAAACAAACAAAATTGTCGAATATGGAGTGCTTCCAACCCACAGATACTCCATGAGACGGAATTGCATCCACTTCGTGTCACAGTGTGGTGTGCAGTTTCATCACGCTGCATTGTCGGGCCCTACTTCTTCGAAGAAAACGGTCACACCGTTACGGTTACTGGAGACCGTTACTTGAGCATGTTGAGAGAGTTTTTCTATCCAGAATTGCGCCGAATGAGAATTTCTTTCAACTCTGTGTGGTTTCAGCAAGATGGTGCAGCTCCTCATATAGCCCAACCTGTTATGACAGAATTGCGACGAAAATTTCCCAATAAGCTGATATCCAGAAACTCCACATTCCGTTGGCCACCCAGGTCGCCTGACCTTACTGCACCTGACTTTTTCTTGTGGGGTTATTGCAAACAGGAAGTCTTCAAAGCAAAACCAACAAATTTGAATGAACTAAGGCAATCCATTCGAGAAACAATTGCGGCTATTCCTGTCTCAACTCTCCAAGCAGTAATGAACAACTTTTTGGTAAGATGCCGCACATGCATCGACGAGCAGGGGGGGGCATTTAAATTCCATTATAATTAAGCTATTTTTAATAAAATTTAATGAGCTTTAACATGAATAAAATAAAAATGAATTCCATACACTGAAAAAAAAATTATTTGAGTTTCTTAATGTAGCAAAATTCATCAGCCACCCTGTATGATTAAAAAAGTGCTAGCCATTATACAAATACGCTAAAGTGCTCTTCGATTACAGCAAATACTTTTTCTGGAAATCTTTCCTCGCCCGACCCATTTGTTTCCCGATTTATTTATAACGTGACTATCTATCAAAATAACTGGCGTCAAGGAACAACTGCAATGTCTTGTGATAGATGGTAGCTGAGATATTTAGATCTTCTGCTTGCACTATCTTTCCTGCTTTTAGTTGAAGAAATCGCCTAATAGGGAGAACACTTGTGTTTAATATTTTCTGGTCTGGTGTGGCTCGAACAGATCATTTCTAATCCTGACGGAGTTGGTGTTCCAAAACTTCAGCAGCCGTGAAAGTTACGAGGGGAGACATACATATATAACGACATTTGATCTACTCCTTGTGGTATTTCTAAGTACTATTACAAAAAATAAAAAAGCAAACAAATATTTCCCAAACAAAAGCATGCATGGAATGGATTTATGTAGTACAATCTTGTAAATACATTTCAAGTTTATTACATTTCCTGTCCATTACTTGTCATCCATCTTGCCACAGTATCGTGTCTGCTTCAAATTATTTCATTGCTGTGGCGATGTCGTCCCAACGTCTGTGGCAGCGAAAACGGTGGCGATCTATACTTTACACCAAGTGGCAACTGACCAAGGACTCGTAAATACTTTATTGTGTTTACAAAATCGGTAGAGTTATAAATGAAGCGCAACTGTGACTTTTACGAATTTGGAATTTTGTAATTTGAACAATAAAGCGAGAACAAAGAGTCGCTAAAACTAAATTATTTCATACGAAAGCCGCTAAGTAATTCTGAAAAATCTGGTCATGTGCAAAAATAGTGCACAAATACGAGAAAATAAAACTTTTTACCGTAAAAGAAAACTAGATAAATAGTTACACTGTTAAAAATGTGAGTCTGAATTTGAACCATTTTTTGTTTTTAGCAGTTTTTATTACTTTTCTGTAGTTGATTCCAAACCTGTCCATAAACTACTAGAATTTTTATTTTCTTTTTGTTTAGATTCAAAACCTGACTGAATGAAAAGTCTAACTAAAGCAAAAAGTTTAAAGTTTTGTCGATAAGCGCAACCGTTCTTTTTCAGTTCTGAAAGCGTTTCTAAGCCATTAGATTCTTATGAGTGTCGTACTTCTGTGGATAGAAAACTCTGATACGGAGCACGCAGGTTCGCATCCTACAAACTGACACAATTTTTAATTATTTTTTTTTTAATTGGTGAGATATTTCTGGGTTACAATTTAAACCTTTTTATCCCATTCATATTTTCGAAAACTGGAATAGTGTCTATTCTAAGCCCAATTTTCTTAGTCCGAAAAGTTTAAAATTTAGGCTCAAATTTTTGACCGTGTACTCAACATTTGTATTAGTAAGGGTGACTCCTTAAAATCTAGTATGCCCCAATAAGTGTAATAAAATTCCGTTCATCGGACACTTTAAGACTCATAGTTTCAAAACTATATTTGTCAGTGTGATGCGGTTGCGAAGGCAGAGGTGCGCCGCTTAATTGTTTGTTGACAGCAAATACTCCGTTGTTCAAGGCAAGACCAATTTTTTCGCTTTTTACTAAGCCAGGGAGGACAAAGCTTATGACTCACATGTTAAGGCCAATGATATCAATATCAAGAGTTTACTCCAATATTAAGATTCTTGTAATCGATTTTATCTATGTACTTCCAGCATCAGGTAAAGGGAATTGCTTTAATTTCGAATTGCTTGCAGAGGTCCTTCGCAATCCTGCCGGAGCTGTTGGTATTGTTCAAAGTCTTTTGGAATTTTCAAATCGGTGCAGCTCACATGAATTGCATTATTTTGGCAGGAGTCTTAAAACAATACCAAAATGTATAATTTTAGTGAAAAAAATTTAAAAAAATTTGTCGGGCGCCCTAACGTGCACACATTTTAAAATAATTTAACGTAAAAATTTTATGTGCCCAACTTATTAATATTTTTCCTGCCAAAAATGAGATCTGTCTAATGATAGCCACCAGACTAAACCATTATTGACATATTTGGCATCAATTACAGTCCACTGTAGACGAAAGTAATTACTCGTGTTCCACTCTCTTTAGAGTTTAGTCCCAATATTTTTTGCAGGGTAAAATATAATTACTTTCGTTAAGAGTTTTATGGAATCACCAGAAATATTCTATTTGACCACAAAGCCAAGCGGAAGTCACCTAGATTGTAAAGTTATAGATATGAAACTCGGGGGACTACATATAAAACTAATAATTCTGCCATCACTTTTAATATTTCATATTTGTAAGAAGAGAAATGTTAGTACTATACCTGTGAAAAAAGACAAGAATTTTGCAGGGAGTTTGGCGAATAATGACTTTTTTGACGGAATGAATCTGATGCGTTCCGGTACTGGCACCTTCTTTCCCTACCCCGACTGCTGATAAAAATAATGCACGAAAAAACTGAAGGTTTCTATATCGCAGCGAATTTCTGAAAGAAAACAAGTGAGGAAAGGGCTGTCTTCGACTGTGCCGAAGACTTTATACCTTTCATGAATACGCATCACGGTTTTAAATGTCCGATCTTTACTCGCAATTAATTCAAACTCTGCAAAACTGTTAATTTAAAGATACATAGCCGAAACCCCATTTATCGGAAAAATCGATTGTTTGAGAGCTATATGTTATGTTGGTCTGATCTGAGTGATTTTCACTACACACATTACATATATAAAATGTACTAAAACTGCAAAATGTTACGTTTTTATTTGCAACAGTTATAGGCCAAACCCCCTTTATCGGAACAATCGATTGTGTGGGAGCTATGCGTTATATCGGTCTGATCCTGCTGGTTCCGACAAATGATTAATGCTTTACAAAATGGCTTCCTTTTACCAAATTTCATCGAGATATCTATAAAACTGGGGGACTAGTTTGCGTTCAAGCAGACAGACGGACAGACGGACGGGCATGGCTAAATCAACTCAGCTCATCGCTCTGATCATTTCGGTATACTTATTGGTGGGTCTATCTCTTCTTCTTGTCATAATTACAAACATCGGACCAAAGTTATAATACCATTTCATGTTCATGAAAGGTATAAAAATGGGGAGCTCAGAGGCGATGTATAGAGTAGCGTACATAGAAAATTCAGCGCCCAAAACGATTCAATTTGATTGTAATAAAAAAAATAAAAGTTAAATAAAAATGTTTATCATTTCTTAACTGTCAATTACAATCCAATCGATGTATTGACTGGGCCTTGCTTTGAATGAGCAGGAAGATGTCTCCTCCAAGAATGATAATTTTAGACAGTCAGTTAACAAAAAGCAGGAAACCGTTTGCACAGCTATTCACCAATTAAACCATAGGGTTGTATGATTGTGAATACTGGACCTACAATGCGGCTTCAGGCCTGGTAAGTCTTCTATAGATCAAATCTTTCCGATATGCTTGTCTTTGTACAACCATTCCTATCCTTTCTAAGATCTTTTTAGAATTGAGTTCCCACTAATGTGAGCCAAGATGTTGACCATCAACATTTGCCCTGTTTTTTTTACACGCATATGCGTTTGCGCTTAATAGTTGTATGGACTGCTGAGCGCACAACTTTATCTGCTACTATGAAATAGTGGCGGATTAAATCAGTACTTCCAAGTAGTTTTCTCTACATTTTGCAAACCGCCTTACCAACTTTCAGCAATCTGTTTTATCATCTCCTAAGCGAAATGACAACACCCAGCAAACACAGTCTCAAACGGTAGAGAAATATTGTAGTTTTACATTAGAATTCTAATGTAGTTCTCTAATCGAAAATCAGGTTAGAGAACTAGACTAGAAGTCGATTAGAGAGCGATTAGAAAAACACTAGAAAAAACTTCACATTAGAAACCAATTAGAATTTCACGTTAGAATTCGATTAGATAATTAACTTTTTTCTCGATATCGAGAACTAAGTCCCCTTTTTGTAGAGAATGCTATAATTCTCGGCAGTTTCTCAAGCCGTTCGCTAACACTCTACCTTAGAGAAATACAAGGTGGCGCAAAAGTAAGCTTCCGATGTTCAGCATATCGGTTGTGGCACGTGCAGTGTGTGCTGTTGCACCGTCTTGTTGGAACCACATGTTTTCCAATCCCAATTCATCAAGTTGCGTCAAAAAGAACTCGTTGATCATTGCTCTGTAGCGCTCACCATTCACAGTAACCGTTTGGCCCCGACCGATTATTGGTCAAATAAATAGTCAGCAATATTCCGCGTTCTGGAGCAGTGTAGCGTAACATTGTTTATTAACGTGTATTTCGCATCTGTTTACTACACAAATGTCAAAACAGAACTGACTTTAGGGGCCAATCGCAAAATTTATAGCATTTTCTGATAGGAGGATTACTTTATCAAGTCATTTTCTAATCGTCCTCTAACCTAAATGTTTGCTGAAATGTATATACGTATGCGAGTTGCTCTACTTCGTAAACAAATATCTGTTTGTCTGACATTTGAAGAGCAGCGCTGATTATGCGCAATTGCCGATGACCGTTTTTTTGGCCGCAGAAGCAGATGTATATGCGTGTAAAAAAACAGGGCTATTGTCAGGCTAATAAAAGTTCGAATGGCATTAATTTTCAATCTCCTCGAAATATATTATCCCACCGACTTTTCCCTTAACAATTAACTAAACGCCTTTGTAATTATAGTAAATATTTATATGGGATACGTGCATTTGCATACAGACCGGCCATTTGCACAACATTCAACTGCTCATTTACGTATGAATACAATTTAAACAAATACTTTATACATATGTATGTGATTGTATATGCATTTTACATAAATACTCAACATTTTATATTTATATACCAAGAATGGAGATTTATGAATAAATACCATAAATATGTGGTGTTAATGTGCTGACGGATTGCCGTATTCGGGCACTGCAATATAATGCATCATGTTAGTTTGTTGTTGTTATTGTTGTCACACATGAATGCCCACGCACTGAAACTATCTTACCGATGGCCGCCCGCATTTGTTGCTCTCATACAAACTCGCAACGTGGATTGCTACGAGTTCATTAACTTAACAGCAATGTACTCCTCACCTGTCTACCACCCTCCCTTGGGCAAAGCAAATAAGCAATGCAACAACAATAATTTGTATGTACAGTGCTAGGAAATGATATCAATACAGTCCTATTGGAACTTTTTGACTCAATCTAAATACTTATCTTTTGAAGCTTTTATTTACTATACAAATTGCGCAGTGGTTAAAATTCAACCACAAAATTTGATTTTACTTATTTGCTGTTACTTTCTTTCCTCACTGCTTTTTTTTCTTTACTTTCCTTTTCTTTTTTCATTTATTTCTACAATATTAATTTATAAAGTTTGTATTTTTAATTTTTTAAAACATTTTATTTTTACCTAGCTGTTAATTTTCTTCCCACAAATTTCCATTCTTTTCTTTAATGTTGCTTTCCTTTCTTTTCCATTCCTTATTAATACAGATTTTATTTCTATTTCATTTCATTCCATTCCAATATAATTCATTTTATTTTATTTTTTTTTAATTTAATTTAATTTTATTTTATCTTATTTTATTATATTTTCTTCTATTGTATTTTATTTTGTTTTATTTTATTTTGTTTTATTCTATTTAATTTTATTTAATTTTATTTTACTTTGCTTTATTTTACGTTATTTTATTTTATTTCACTTTATTTTATTTTATTTTATTTTATTTTATTTTCTTTTACTTTATTTTCTTTTATTTTATTTTATTATATTTAAATTTTTTTTTTTCATTTTACTTTACTGTACTTTATATTATTTTATCTTATTTTATTTTATTTTGTTTTATTTTATTTCATTTTATTTTATCTTATTTTATTTTACTTAATTTTTTTTTATTCTATTTCCTTTCCTTTTATTTTCTTTTACTTCATTTTATTTTATTCTATTTCATTTCATTTCCTTTTATTTTATTTTACTTTATTTTATTTTTCTATTTTTTGAGCTTAAGGCCTTTTATAAATAAAAGACTTGATTTTTGTGTTACCATTTATTTTCAATATTTCGACCTTAATCTGAAGTCATCATCAGGAGTATTAAGCAATGCTTTAACGATTTTATTTTATTTTATTTCATTTCCTTTTATTTTGTTCTATCTTATTTTATTATATTTTATTTTATTTTATTTTATTTTATTTTGTTTTATTTTATTTTATATTGTTTTATTTTGTTTTGTTCTATTTGATTTTCTTTTATTTTATTTTAGTTTCTTTTTTTCATTTTATTTTATTTTTTTACTATATCTTATTTTATTTTATTTTATTTTATGTTATTTTATATCATTTTATTTTATATTATTTTATTTTACTTTATTTTATTTTATTCTTATTCATTTCTTTTTATTTTATTTTAGTTCATTTGACTTTGTTTAATTGTATTTTTTTTATTTTTATTTTATTTTATTTTTTTATTCTATTTTATTTTAGCTTATTTAATCTTGTTTTATTTTATTTTATTTTAATTTATTTTATTTTGTTTTATTTTACTGTTTCCTTTTTTTACCAATGAAGTTTACGTTTGGTGCGATATACATTCGCCAATTTGTGTCGGACCTACATTTTTTGCCGACCCAGAACAGTAAATGATAAAGCAGATGGCTGTTTCGCTGAGAAGCTTTTTCACTACCGAGGGTCGACCTAGTTTTCGAAGAAACGTTTTCCAAACATTTTGATCATAGCTGTCCCGGCACTTGAACCTGGGAGCTTCGGTGTGGTTAACAGAAATCTCTTTTCATTAAACTTTTTCTATCAATATACTATGTATATACTTCAGACAAAGAAGATACCAGTGGGGCAAACAAACTTCTAATTTAATGCACGTAACCGTATAAACGGAAATATAAAAGCGCAAGAAGTATAAAATGTTAATAGACTTGCAGAAACGGACGACACAAGACGGCCCAACTTTTATGCTTCTAGTTAGTTATTCTTTCTTTTTGCAGCTCTCGGCTTATGGCGAAAAGTGTTGTTGTTACTGAGCGTTTAATGCTAAGCCACTTTCGGCTGTGATGCTGGTACGCGACAATGCATTCGCGCTGTGATTCGCTGTGCATCGTTTAATTTGAAATTCTGCAAATGGCACGCACCATACACGAAGGCAAGCATTGGGTCTTGGGAAAAGGGACGGAGGGCGCAAAGCAAGCAGCATGCTGTCGACAAATGACATAAATTATGCAGCAATCAATTATCGAGCCAACGCAACAACATATTGCACTTTAATGGCTGCCATGCTGAATTCGTCGTATTACAATGCAAGCAACAACAAACATTGAATCGGCAAACGCTACGATCGCTTTGCTGGGTTGACGATTTCACCCAGCGACAATATTGCGAATTGTTGACGTTGATCGACTGCCGGGCGCATAGTGCATTGAAGGTGGTAACGTCCGATGTTGGTTATAAAAAGCGGTTGGAGGCGAGAGGGTGGAACCGTTTTGGCACAGTGTCAGTAGGCGGAGGCGGGGCGTGGTCGCTGCAGTGTAATGCAACGAATATGATATAAAATGGAATTCGAATTTTTATATGCAAAAATACTCAGACGTAGTACATATTTCCATATGGGTGCAGCACTCATTCAAAACTTATCTACATACACACTTCATTTACTTTCCTTAGTTTAATTTTTTCCATGTTTCTTTTAACTATTTTATCCATTTTTGACGTCGTAGACGTTGCCATTTTTATAGCACTCAGCTGCGTTGGCAGACATTCATTGTTGTTATTCCTTGTTGCCTTTCCTTGTTGTGCAACAAAATTGCTAAAAGTTGGTTACATTTTGAAGTTATGCATATTAGGGTTGCTATTTTTTAGACACTAATTAGAAGGCCCGGTCGCGCTTCGTTCCGTTTCAGATCTGTTAAATTTGATTAGCAATTAGTAATCAATTAATTTTTAATTGGTAATGATTCTTTTAATTGCTTTTAAAGAAAAGGCCATTACTAATTGATTACGATCGCAAAACATAAAAAATAAAAAATCGCCAAAAAAAAAGTTTATTATTTTCCAAATAATTAAAAAAATAATCAAAACATGACTTTTTACGACTATTAAAAAAATCCAAAAATTATTAAAAAGTAATCAACAAATAATCAAAAAATTTGTTTTAACTACTTCTGATAATTTTTTTTTTTGACTTTTTTTCAAAATTCTACAATCTAAAAAAAATTTTAAATAATCAAAATAAAAAAAAATAAATAAAAAATAATCAAAAGTAATCAAAACCACTTTTTCTGATTATTTTTTGATTTTTTATTAGTCGTAAAAAATTATGTTTTTTTTATTATTTTTTTAATTAATTGGAAAATAATCATTAAAAATTTAAAATAATGGTAATCAATCATTAAATGGATTCTCAAGAAAATAATTAATCAAACCGGTAATCATTACGATTCTCTCTCTATGGCGCGATATACAACAGGTATATCATCATAAACCTCCTAAGAGATTTTTGCGCCAAGCTTCTCTTCCAATTTGTGGTGTGCCGATTTGAATTTTCCCTACAAATTGGTGGGACCTACAGTTTTTTGCCGACTCCGAACGGCATCTACAAAGGAGACGAATTTTTGCTGAGAAGCCTGTCATGGCAGAAATACACTCGGAGAGTTTGCCAAACCACTGCCGAGGGGCGACCCCGTTTTGAAAAACTTTTTTCAAATCACTTTTGATGTTACCTGTACCAGGGCTCGAACCATGGACCTTCGGTGTGGTAGGCCGGCAACACTACCTTCAAGAAAATAATTAATCAAACCGGTAATCATTACGATTAGTAATCATTATTAACAGGCCTGCTAATAAGAGACTGAGACTGAATTTAATAATTATATCTCCGAAACAAATTGAAATATGGAACTTACAATACAATTTTATTATATCATCAGTGACACTGCAAAACCGCGTAACGCACAAATGCAAAACGGCGTAAGTGACATTTGTGTCAAAAACTTTCATTGGCCCCTGTCATTAAGATCTATTCATTTATTCTCAAGAAAACTACATGTTGCTTTGGAAACTAATTAAAATCATTATTTTTCCATAAGGTCTTTAAATTAAGCAATTTGTAGTAGAAAAACAGCCAAAAAATACTACCCGAAGTTACGGATATGAGCAGTTCTTTGCCGAATACAGTACTTAGTGGATTGCCGCTGGAACGATTTATTTGATCCACAGAAGATTCAGGTCATCGATTTTAATCGCCTTTCCCTAAGATAGACCCCTAATCCGCTGGGGCTATTTACAGTTAACTTTAGTCAGAGGTACTGGATTTGAAACCCACTGACATTAACTGTAGTCAGGTTTGCAAAGCTTTTTTAACGATCAGCTGTTGTTGTTGTGGTATTAGTTTTTGTTGTCTGTGTCGATGAAACATTCTCCGAAGGCATAGGTTAGTGTCACCGATGTGAACAATCTTTTGCTGGATATAGATCTGGGACGTTCCGGTATTAGCAACCTTTGGAATAAGCCCAAATTGCATGACCACGTCTCACCTTCATGTCGTTTCTTTAGTTTAAGAAGCATTCCTTACTGCAGTTGTAATAATAATCCAATCCTCCTACAAAAATTCTAGAAGATTTTTTCATGATCTCTTTACGGAAATCCTAAGTGCACGGGCAAATATAGATTGCTATAAGAATCGTTTCTTCAATTGTTCAGAACAGTTGATGCTGTCATTTGGATGCACACCGCATGCAGGGTATACATTTGGTATGCCCGGGTCCAGTCTAGACCCGTAAGACTTAAGCTTATACCATTGTCCCCGGGTCCAGTCTAGACCGGTAAGACTTAAACTTATAACATTGTCCACACCGAAGTTGAGCTAGAGTGATCAGCGTCTTCCCTGAAAGGGCACGTCATTCTTTAGCTATTGGTGTCGCTTTGGTTTGGATGACGGTATTCGCCGAGCTATAGTTGACAAAGTAAGTAAGTGTGGATTTTGTTGTAGGCCCGTCGGTGCGCTACTGTGTTGGCGGATCGGATCTTAGTGTTTTCGTTGACTTCGCTTTATTTTTCAACTGAGCGAAAGTCTTTCAACAGTATTCTACTGAGGTATTGGATCATTATGGTGTTTAGCTTTAAGCATCATTTCTTCACTATGATTGGCGTTTGATTAGTCCTTGTCCCTTGTAACCAAGTCAAATTAAGAAGAGGTTCAGGAAAAAGCCCGAGAATGTGATTGAGAAAAGTGATATGTGAACCCCCCATCTTGCTACATTAGGCCAGTCGGCTTATCTAATACAAATGGATGCACAAACTATACAGTATTCAGTTAATCGTAACGGAGATGCTGTGGGGCACTTAACATCTGAATGAATTTTTAGAGCTCCATTCCCGATTTCATGACCAACCACCCTAATGTTCTATACAGTTCAATACATTGTCGCTCAACAGAGCTGTGTACGCAAATACATCAAACCATCCTCACGATTGAGCCATTACTCATATTTATTATTGAATATGGAAAATTATATTTCCAGGAAAGCTTAGCTATCGTAATAAATCTGCTTGGTTATCAGCTTAAGCAGTAAAGTAAAATGTTTCATAAATTACATGTTTGTACTGCAATGCAAGTATAACGTCCAGAAGAGCTGTGTATTTGGCATACATACATTGTAATTGAATTATAAATTTAAAATTTGTTGTATTCATCCCTGTTACAGAGATGTGGAAGTAAAGTAGAGATATGAATACTGAAGAGTTGTAAAATTTGAAATAAGCTTTGATTGCAATTTCATCATACATACATATAGGTTTTCAAGGTGTTTGGATTGCAAACGAAATTGATTGCTTCAACAATGTACAGTAATGTAAAGCAAGTGATTGTAATCATATTATCAATTCTATAAAAATGTTTGAATTTTACTATTACTCCATAATCGACTTTTTTACAGATAATTATATTTGTGAAAACCCGATTTTTAAAGAAAATAATCCATTTTTGCTCATTAATCGATTTTTATACGAAAAATGCCTGACTAGTTAATATAAGATAAACTCATTTAAGATACAAAATATAATAAGATTATTTTCAGATTTATTTATTCAGATTTTAACTATGGACATGCAAAATTGTAAAGCTATTAAATATTTTTATAATCAGTAAAGATAAAATAAAACAATAAGAGAACATAATATAGAAATTTTTTGGTTTCAAAACTAAAATCAGATCTGTTAAATTTGATTAGTAATGAGTAATCTATTAATTAGACGACTTTTTTTAATTGGTAATGATTATTTTAATTGTTTTTCATGAAAAGACAATTATTAATTGATTACAATTAGAAAAAATAGAAAATAATCAAAAAAAAAATTATCAAAAAAAATCCAAAATCAAAAAATTTTGTTTTGCTTACTTTTAATTACTTGGAAAAAAAAATTGTAATAATCCAAACATTTTTTTTTTTTTTTTGATTTTTTTTAATAATCGTAATTTTTCCCCGAGTCCTAACTTGCTACTTTAATTGATTGGTCTACAAAACTGCGTACTCTATAGTTTTCTAGAAATTTTAGCAGATTTTGTTGGTTTTTTTTTTAGGTTTAATTAACTTTCCTGAACTTTGTGTAAACTTACAAATTTCTTTTTATGTGGTTCCTGTTAGGAAATTCGTTACATTTTATATGAAAATTATTAAAAACACAGCTTATTCTTATATCGTCCAAAGATATCAATTTTGGTTTCACTACAATTATATTGAATATAGCTGTAGTTATACCAATTTTTTCATCCGTCGCACTGATGGATCTTTTTATAAAATATCTATTTAATTCTAGTAATTATTATTTATTAAAAACCAATGTTTACCATTAATAAAATCGATTGAAAAAATCGATAAATAAAAATAATAATCGATTAAAGTAAAAATCGATTATTTATTCACAATCCTATTATCATTGTATGAATATAAATTTAATGATTGCAATGAAAGTTTTCATTTGCAACTCCGAATTGATGGCAAACGAAAGCGGTTATAGCCTGACTAATTGTAGATTGCAATCTGTAACATTATGAAAACTGAATTAAATTGGATTACAATCAAACTAGTAGCGCAATTATTAGACATTTATTCAGATTGTGATTTGAAATTTTAAATCAGAACGAAATTTAATATTTTGGCTTCGTGATTAATCCAATTCAAAAACATGGAAGGCAACCTATATAACCTCCGAACATTTCCTTGAGTATAAATTTAGCGTTACTTGGTTTTGTATGAAATGATTTGAATCCCCCTTGAAATAACTGGACTGAATTTGAACCACTACATAGCGACTAATTTGTAGAGTGGATTCTGTGACCACATTTCGACGGCTGAGTGGAATACCAGCCTTTTCATTTCAGAATTTGTTTGAAGAATGTCCCATTTCAGATCTTTTTTTTTTTACAACTGTCTAATCTCAGCTGAAACTATAGGTACCACGAAATGAGATCTGTTAAATAATGATTCCTAATCGTAAGGATTGCCGGTTTGGTTAATTATTTTCTTTAGAATCCATTTAATGATTGATTACACTTACGTTAAATTAATTATTTTCCAATTAATAAAAAAATAAAAAAAATGAGGTTTTTACGAAAAATAATCGAAGAAGTTGCTTTGATTACTTTTGATTATTTTTGATTTTTTAAAATTATTTTTGATTTTTTTCAGTAGTTGTAGAAGCACATAAATATGCACATCAACAATACTGAAAAAAAATATCAAAAATTTTCTAAAATACGCAAGGAAAATCAAAAAAAAAAATCCAAAAAAAACAAAAAAAAAATTTTAAATAACCCAAAGTAATCAAAACAATATTTTTTGATAACTTTTTATTGTTTTTTTTTACTTTTTTTTTTATCTTTTATAATCGTTTTTTATTAATAATTGGCTTTTCTTGAAAAAACAATTAAAATAATCATTACCAATTTAAAAAGCCATTTAATTAATTGATTACTAATTACTAATCAAATTTAACAGGTCTGCAAGAAAGAAGTCAAAATGAAATACGTTCCAATGAAATAACACCCAATGAAATAAGTGGAACAACATCCAACTTGTGGAAATGAAATAAGTCCCAATATTAGGGAGTCTATGAAACTTTCACGATAGGTTCAGGAGTTCGCTGTACGACACTGTATATAATTCTTGGAAGAGCCCCCAGGTTATACGAGTATAAAGTTGGTTGCAATTCATCATAGCTACAAATTTATTTTGTTAAAGCTGATGATATTCTTTATATAGATTTGTGTTCTAAATACACACAAAAACATTGGTAAAATTAAGCGATACCAAGTACAAAAAAAGTAAATTCGCTGTATCTTCGAAACTATGTACATGTCAGTACCCGCAGAGGAAAACGGAGAAGAAGGGGCATAGGAATAGAAATTTAACATGTATAGGAGGTGTTAGAGGGAAATAAAGAGGGTAAAGTAGAGAAACGGAATATTGGTGTGGGGGGAAAGCAAAAGTAGAAAGAAAAAGAAAGATATAGAGATAAATGAGGAGGAAGCGCAGGCTGAGAACGGAAGAGAGTACAATAAAAAAAGAGCGGCTAGCGCGTCGCGTCGCTCCCCCACCCCCTGATATATCTCACCTTTGCTAAACTGTTACAAAAACTTCGAAGCTTGTTAAATTGTAATTTTATGAGAAATGAAATAAGTCCCAACAAAAATGAAATAAATCCAAATGTTCAAAAATAATCAAATAACTCCCAACAAAAATTGTGAAATAAGTCCCAACGCAATGAGAGTTATTTCATAATGAAACAAGTCCTATTTTGTACGGAAAATATTTGAGAGCTATTCAATTTTTTTTTTTTTGGAATGAATTTCCATTCAGATAAAGCTTTTTAAAAACTCATTCTGTTATAAGGCCCCCTTGCACAAAACTTTGAAATAGTTCGCTATTGAAAGAAACTCTGAAATGTAGCGTTTATGAAAAGTATTTTGAAATAGGGCGGTCTCTTTGATAGTTATAAAAAAAAACTAAAGGTTGAAACCGGACAAAATATACTCAACTATTTGGCTCGTCAAAAATGTGGGCGAAACATTAACACTATTAGAACCGGTTTCGTCTTAATAAAAACATTGGTGAGGGCCTAGCTGGAAAAATAAATAGTTTTGGGAAGTTTTAACCCCAAGTTCAACGATTATTATCCAGCTTACGAAGCTAGACCACCTCATACGTTTCTTTCTTGTTTTACAGAAGTTTCATTATTTAAACTAGCTTTTAATAGGCTTTTAAATATAAATTCTTAAACTTTTCACACTTTGCCTTGAAAACTAAACGTTTCTTTTCCAAAGTATTGCTTCATTTCCACTCCATTCCCAATGATATGTAACCATATTGGCTATGAAATGGCATCAGTATCTTACTTTGTTCCAACATTCAGAAACTCCGCTCTCGTGGCGAGCTCACTTGTAGTACCAGCTTTGTAAACTTACTCACAAAGCTTTTTTTTTTTGTAGATGAAGTCGGCCAAAACAAGCTAAATGACCTCTCCTCTCTTTCTTGTTTTAGTATAAAAGGGCTAGTTTTACGCTATTTCGCTTGTTTACTTCATTTATTTTGTTATGTTTGTATTTGTTTATTTGGTTGGCGGGTTGGTTCACTGGTAACATGGATGGTGAGTTTTCATTCCGGTTTTATATATACTATATGTACATTTTGACATAAATACATACTATAACATAACACATACAGTTGTGCTTAATATAATAGTAGTGAAATTAAAATTTACATCAAATTATATTGAAATGAAAATAAGCTGTGATTTTAATAATTTTCATTTAAAATATAACGAATTCCATAACAAAAACCACGTAACAAGAAATTTAAAAGTTTACACAAATTTAAGGAAAGTTTTTAAATATTTTTTTTTTTGGAGCTTTTTGGCCGGTGAAGGTTAAGGAAAGTTTATTAAACTTTAAAAAATGGCCGTCAAAATCTTAAAATTTTTTGGCAGAATTTGTAGGAAAGTTCTTAGTACGCAGTTTTTAGACGAATGAGTAGTAGTATATTATTGTGCAAGTTAGAACTTGTTCAAAAATTTCCTTGAATTGGCGGAAATTTTTTTTGTCAAGGGTGTTGTGTTGTCTTCCATACTAAATTAATTTTTCTTCATGCGTTGATGGGAGCAATCACTCAACACCCTTGACTAAACAAAATTGTGAAAATTCAATAACATATTTGAACAATTTCTAACTTGCGCATTATTGTACTTAAATTGATTGGGCTACAAAATTGCGTACTCGAAAGTTTTCTAGAAATTCTGCCAAAAAATTTACAGATTTTGATGGCCATTTTTTAAAGTGTAATTAACTTTCCTGAACTTTGAAGTTTCTTTTTATGTGGTTTCTGTTATGCAACTCGCTATATTTTAAATGACAATTATTAAAATCACAGCTTCTTCTTATTTCGTCGAACGATATCCAATTGAATTTCACTACTAATATTGTGAACAAAACTGTATGCATTCACCTATTTACACGATATGAAGTGATACAAGTTTTAATGAAGTTTTTAAAAAAACTGTAATCCAACAAAAACAAATACATACAAACAAAAATTGTTGCATACATTTTCATAGTATTTACGTATTCGGCAAGCACGTTAAAGTTGAAGCTTATGCACTAAAAGTTAGAAACAAACAAAAAAAATTGGCACCAAGCTAGGACAATGCAATATGATGTAAAAGCTTGGTTGGGTTTATTTACCGACGGCTTAACAAAACTTTATTTTAGACGTCTGTCATAAACGTCTGGACGTATTTACTTTCTCAGTCGCGGCTTCCCCTAGTTGGCATTACGGAAATGTCTATGAATCTTCCTCAGAGCTTTTCTCTCGAATAATCCAAATGCCACTTCAACTACAGAGAAAAACTCAACAGCTGAGTAACAAGCAGGATCAATACATAGAAAGAATTTGTTGAAAGAAGAAAGAATCAGTTCGATTGTAAGGTATAGCTTTTATGGAATACGGGAGGATGGTATAGATCTTTTAATTGCTGAAAAGCGAGTCCGAAATATCTTTTAGAATGAGCGCTATAATTTCCCCATAAACCCTACCCAATGTTCATTTAATAAAAAATTGGTTCTATACTGTTTCGGGAAAAGAGGATGGGTATGATATCAAGCGAGAGGTCTTTACTACAGGGACTGCTAATAATGATTATTTTTATTTTTTACCATTCTTGAGTACTATTTTATTTTTCATAATAAAACTCAAAGCATCATATATCCTGGACTATCCGAAATTTCGGCTTAAAAATTTGAGCTAACAAACTTCTTACTCTAAAGTTCTTCATCCTAAAGATACATAAAATAAATAGAGAAAAGGAGTATTTAGTAATTGAAATGGGTATTTATGAGATGGAAATAAGGCACGAATATTTCGTACCCATTTTCAGCCATTTATAGTAGAATTTTCAATAAGTTATCTTTGGCGTCACCCACTTCAGAGCAAGAGGTATGTTCATTCAAATTTTTAAGGTGAAATTTTCCATAGGTCAGGATATGTGATGATTTGAGTTTTATTATGGAAAATAAAATAGTACTCAAGAATGAGTAAAAAATAAATATTTGCGGTCCCTGCTTTACTACTTAATACCACAATGCCAACTACTTTTGTCCAGGTTAAAAAAAGCAGAACTTAAGGAGCCACTCTTAAAGGTGACCATACCAATTTCATTAGCCAACGCCAGCAATTGTCCTAATCCTCTTTTGTATTCAAAAGCCCGGTAAGCGTTGCTCAACTAAATTTGCTCTTTTCACAAGTATTTTTATTTTGTACACCAATGTAGGTCAAGTCATCCTCTAGTTTTTTTTTTTAAATCTCAAGAGAGTCATGCTCTTCCTCCGTTACCAAACTCGGGTATCGAGAAGAAACTTTATATGCGATATTTAAAATAAGTAGATTCAAGAAAAGTTTGAGTTCGCTAGTAATCAAGATAGACTCTTTTAATTATTTTCCAAACCAAGATAGTGTTTTCTTGAGAATAAATTAATATATCTTAACGACAGCGGCCTATACAAGTTTTTGACACAAATGTCACCTACGCAGCTTTCCATTTGTGCGTTACGGGAGTTTTGCAGTATCACCTACGATATTATTTTGACCATAGACACCTTTGACATCCATATTGTCTTCGAAGTTGTCAGGGATCACATATGTCTTTGACCCAGTGGTGATTCCAGGATTTTGGGAAGGGGGTGTCAACATTTTTTTTATTCACAGTACCTTCTAAACTTCTTATTTTTTAAATAAGGCCAGGCTTGGCCTTTTTTCTATACAAGGTTTCATGTATGTGAAACGTTTCAAAAATTACCGAATGTATGTTACGTATACCCTATGCCGTCTCATCTTGTAACGAATTTAATAAACAAAAATATGAGTTGCTGAAACAGACTGGTAAAAAGACCTTGTATAGAAACAAAACTTCATTTCGGCACATAAATATAGAAATATAATTAGAAACCGAGCCAGTGAAGCCATTCCCAATGAGTAACATAATTGTAACGAAACTCTACGTAACAAAACTGTCGTAACCCTAAGCTGTCCCGAAACTCTGGACACAGAAACGAAACCTGAAACGCTACCTCTGTTACAAAACATATATACATTGAAACAAAACGAGGAAATGTTTCTCTTAATCGAAACTGTATAGAAGTCTAAGGTATAGAAACAATACTAGTAGCTTTTCTTGCGTACCGAAAGTGTAACGAAACTGTAACAAAACGCTATGCGGTTTCTGCTATTGAGTTGTTGTTTATAATTATGTATACTTAGGCAACTATTATTTCACCACAAATTCTACACATTTTGAACGATTAAGTATATTAAATTTAAATTAAGATTAAATGTTATTTTCGCTTTTTTTAGGTTATAAATGTGAACGCATTCAAAAATGTAAATAACTTATTGCGAGTTTTGACAGTATTGCCAGTTACTACAGCGACTCCAGAACGTTTATTTTCAACCTTGAAAAGAATCAAGAATTATTCGAGAAATACGATGGGACAAGAGCGTCGCAATGGTCTAGCGTCTTTGAATATCCATAACCGAATTGATTTGACTGAAGACGAAAACCTGAAAGATTTTTTCCAAAAGCCCCGCAAATTTAAAAACAATTTAGTTCGGACCCAAAAACCCCCGCGGATCCGCCCCTACTTTGACCCATTTTAAATTCTACACGAATATTTCTCTTCGAAGAGCTAACAAAGTGTTGCCGCTGTTGACAGTATTTTACCGGGTATGGTTACCGTATTGTTGTGAATAAATAATCGATGTTTACTTTAATCGATTTCGTCTAACGTTCGGACGTGCGAATACACATTTTGAATCCAGTCAAATGATAGATAATACTGAAAATCCACACCGCAGGATTGAAAAGAATTCACACATTTGATATAACTGATTACTGCGGCGGATTGTTAAGCTAATACAACGTAAGGCCCCACAGGCCCTGAATATCACACACTCGTAGTGTTATAAAAAGAGTCAATCCATTGGGAAATAGTTTCACATTACAAGCATTCTTTTGAAATTAATTTTCACGTGCATTATTTCATAACGCCGACGGCAATTCCACACCAGCCGCTAAAAACCACATCCCTCAAGCAGCAACAAATGTGACGAGCTTCGTTCATATCAAATTTTCCCACATTAAATCTTCTTACTTTGTATTTTTTTAGTTGTTAAAAGATTTCGACTTTTTCTTAAAAGCCCCACTACAGAGAAATGTTTAAGTGTTTGTGCGTGTGTGTGTTTACACATACAATTTTTATGTAATTATTTTTTCCTATCATCTAGTATTTAGTAAGATGTTAGGATTCCATTCACTTTTTGGTTTTAAGATGAATGTTTTCAAAACCAATTCACCCAACCCCTGCCGCCCTATCTTATTATGAACTGAGCATAGGCACACTTATGGGAAATATTATAGTATAACAAATACCCTGTTGGAAAATTATGGACTAATTGGATCACTGACGCTTCATTTCGGCTTAGCTCTGTTCCTAAAGTACAGAGGGACATTCGGACTTAGCATGTCACATTTAAGTCCATCCATATTCTATAAGTAAAGCTTTTTTGCTTTTATTTCCTGTCATCCAACAAGTAAGGTGGCGATTTTAAAGTGTGAATTTTAACCTAGAAGTCTTAGAATTTCTTTTTTCGGTTTTTCATACTTGACTATTTAGAGTTTAAGACAAACAAACTTTTTATCGAGCTTCTTCTTCAGGTTATTTTGTTCGACCAGCAATTTTTACTTCCTTTGAAAAGCGGTATATGTAGCATGTTCTCGTAAGTGACAAAACTGAGACTTGATCTTTTTCGATCACAATGTTTAGTCTTTATTAAATTGGTTCACAAGCAAGTTAAAGGTTCTTTGAGAAAATAGTTTGTATCTCCCCCAGTTTTCGCTAGCCATTAGTTTTTATCAGCCATATTTTGCTAAACTATGACAAGCTCAGGGAACATACATATATCGAAAGGCTCAAAAATATTTTCCCGAAATACGAAAGTCGACGCCTGTGCGGAAGATCACGCTAGTTATTTAAAAAAAAATTTTCAAAAACGCCCGGGCTCCGAATTATTTTCAATAACGCTCTTTTGCAGACTTTTATTCAAAAACGCCCTAACTCAGTTGAAAATGATTGAATTTTTATTCAGATAAGGCGTTTTTGAAGCACATTCTGTGATATGAGGTTCTTGAACCAAACTTTGAAACAGGGCGTTATTGAGAAAAATTCTGTGACAGGGCGCCGCTCTAACCAATTCTGAGATAGGGTTAGCATAGGAGAGTGTGGTAAGAGGAGAGTGGGGGAAGACAAATACCTCCGTACCGCCAAGTTTCAAGTTTTTCTTCCCATCTCTTTCTTTCCCCTTTGTATGTAATTTTTTTTTTCACAAATGTTTTCAACAAAAATTGATTAACTCCACAAATTTTATACAATACCGAATTTCATTAAAGTTAAGAAAAGTTTTAATAAACGTTCAGTTTCAAATAAAAAATATTTTCATAATAACAACTTTCTCAAAACTTTTTGTAGAAATTGATTTCCGTTGCTTGTTGGTAGCGCTCACTGGTACAGATAACACTGCTCTACAAAATTAAACTTTTTGCATTACCCTGGATCACCACTATTTTTTTTTTATTTGCTATAGTCCCGTAATTATAAAAATGGTCGAAATTTAAAATTCTATGGATACGTTTTTTTTTTTTTTGTTTTCTAAAATTTGCCTTTTTTGAAAAGGGAGATCCATTGATTTTATCATATCTCTGGAACGGGTTGTCCGATTTTGTTGGAGAAAACAGCACATGATAGCAAACGAAATTACTTTAAAATTGCTTAAATACCATTTTTTTAAATACTTATTGGTTTCAGAGTTATTTGCATCGCATTATAAAAAAATCTATTTTTTGTATTAAAAATTTCCATTTTTTTCTTCTTTAATTCGTAAAAAATCGAAAGAGACAATAATTTTCAACTTTTATTAGATGATCGTAAAACTGTGGCAAGCTTTATTTCATGAAAATCCATGGATAAACGATAATATTATCAACAATTAAGTGAATGAAGGGAAAATACGTATTTTTAATATTTTTGTTTATTTAGCTATTTAAGATACCTTTATCAAAGAAATTCTACAAAATTTAGTACTTGAAATATTTAAAAATAAAAGATCGGTTAAAAACGACTGTGTCAGAGGCTTTGGGCAAAATCCATCTGATACGTTGAAGATTTTGAAGACGAAGAAATAGGCGATGGAGGAACTTCAGTGTACGTATTATGTTGATTTTCAGTACATGGAACTCCATCTGAATCTAGCACGGGAAGAGTAAAACCACCAGCTGAAATCGTGGCATAAGACCAAATCATATGTTTTCCAAATCCTTTTTTTTTACTTTATCAAAAGTAACAGTTAGCATCATGATTACATGTTTCTCTCCACATCATAGGTTTTTCAATTTGCATGTTTTCTCTGTGAAAAATGAGTATCATAAATATTTTTAATTAATAAATGTAATTGTTACTTACTGAGGGTAGGATTTCCATTTCTTTAAAATATATATACAGCTATCACAAATTGAATTTGTCGTCCAATATTGGCTCAAATTCTCAAGATCTATTTTAAAATAATCCTTATATGAATTTTGTAGTGAAATAGTGAAATTTCTCCGCCCTTTTGCTGTAGTGTAAAGACCACATACATAACAAAATATATTCGGGTCATTTTTGCAGACAAATTTTCTATTGTTATTATTCATTTTTTTAAAATTCACTAACCAATTAATAGTTTTTTGCTGTTGTTGACAACTTGACTTTTAGCGATCAGGAATGCTGTTTAAATAACATTGAATGAACTAAATGAATTACTTTAAATAGTCGCAGGTCACTTCGATTTTCAAAAGTATGTATCTTTTTTTTCGTTAAGTTTGTCACAATCGGCGACAATATACCATACAGGCCAGGCATCTAATGAGTCCGTAAATTTTTTAACCACTACCTGCGAAAGGGTTTGAAAAAAGGGGTTTTCAAAAAAACTTCATATGCTATGGCCTGTGCAGGCTGGGATGTTCAGTAGGTAGGTATAACAGTTTCTATGACGGAGTGATAATTTGATTTTTTTGTTTTTATGATTTAAGCATTCCAACATTTATTCATGTATTTTCAGGAAATAAGGTTTGAATTATTTATAATGTTTACAGTTTTAAGACCGTGAAATAAAACTGGTAAGTTTTTAAAACCATCATTTATTATGAATTTTTGAAAAATAAAAAAATGTTCGATTTTGCAAAAAAAATTTTTTTTTTACATTTTTATGTGAATAACTCCACAACCGTCGATCATATAAAGACTTGAAGAAAATTTTGCGGTGAATCCACTGGTCAGTGTTGCCGCTGAAAAATTTCAAAAAGGGTCACAAAAAAGGGTCACAAAAAAGGGTCCCAACAGAAAAAAAGGGTCACCCTTTTTTTTTAGTTAGAAACACATTTACATAAGCTTTTGCCAATTTATTTGATGCTTGAAGCAATTCACTTGCCTTATAAAAAATACTGTACAGTTAAGGAACATTGTTTTATTAAACTTTAAGCAAATATCTTTATATGGATGGTTCCACATCTGAATCAGAGCAATAATCTGCACTGCTGTCGGAATTAGTATCCCTGTTCAACGAAGAATCCGAATCTTGCGAACGTTTCCTTTTTATAATATACCTGCAAAATAATTATTAGTGAAATGATAACATTTATTTCTTTACATTGTTTAGTTAAATATGTACTTACAGTAAGTAACTTACTTATCCATGATGTGCAAACAGAAAATACAAAGTTATAAAAATTTCTTTACACTGACGCCGCTTTCTACATTTACATATCCATATGTCGGAATTGTCAAATGATACAGCGTTGCCAGCAGTTAGACTGCTATCAGGCATGACATTTGGAAATCGGTAAGGGTTGCCGATGTAAGAGTAAAATAGGAACAAGAAGATTTCTTTAGTTTTTAAGAAAAAACTAAAACATATGTATGTCATTACAGTTTTGAAATTGAAAAAGGGTCAAAAGTGCCACGAATTTTGAAAAAGGGTCAAATATAGTACATTTTTAAAAAAGTAGGGTCCGGGTTCCTGGCTCAGAAAAAGGGACCCTTTAGGGTCATCAACGGCAACACCGCCACTGGTGTTTCTCTCAACGAATTTAGATAAGTAATTTCCAAGATACGATAAAATAAATGGAAAGACCTCTGTGAAAATTCGTGATTTTAGAAAAAGAAAAAAAAAACGTATCCATAGAATTCTAAATTTTGGGTGTTTTTGTACTTAGGGGGCCATAATACATCGAAATTAAATAGTTAGACTTCAAAGTAATTTCTCTTTTTGACTAGTGTAACCGATTGATCTCGATGATGAAAGGCGCATTTGTTTCTCTGCAGGGCTTTCGTTAGGTCTTCTACATTTTTTTGAGCTTGTGGTGTTCTAAGTTATTTTTTCATTTGGCTAAAAACAAATCAAGCGAAGTCAACAAATCTATTTCATGTTCTCTTATTCTGGCACATGTTGTTGCCGCTGATGTTCCTGTTACGTTCTGTTAGCAATTAATTTTATTAAATGGAAACACATATGTATGTATGTAAATACTAAAGCATGTATGTAAAGTTGTCTGCGCGTGCAAAATGTTATTACAATAAGATACGCAGCACTGTACAGTAAAATCCATTTATAATGGACTCGCTTAAGATGAAAACTCTCCCATTATGTACCTATTTGCCAAGTCCCAGTTCAAACTTATAAAAAACTCGGCTAAAATGGATCTTTCTTATTATGGACTCTGCTTATAGTGACGGAAAAACTTGGAAAAAGAACACAAAGAAACAAATGAGAGGGCGGGAATTCCCCGAACTCAATCGAATTCGAACTCATTTCTCTAACAGAAAATGTCTATAATACATAAATAAAGATTATTGCTTCTACGAACTTTAACCCTAGATACGTAACCTTCGTCGATTCGAAGAATATGCTATTGAAAATTTTGTGTCTCTTTTTCAGTTTGCCTTTCTAAAAGACTTTAAAAGAATATATCAAAATTGTTCCAAAATAATAAAAAAATGTTTTATTTCGAGGATTAAAAGCTGGTAAACATATGCGTACAAAAAATTTAACCAAAAATTAAATAACCATATCAGAAATAAGTATTTTAAAGAATGTTGGTCGAATCGACGAATTGTTAGGTTTTATAGGAGCGAGCAAAGGTTAGCTTTCTAGGGTTAATAAGGTCGTAAGCAGTCTTCTTACCATTAAGGCCCAACTGACCCACAAGAAAATTACAAGTTTTGTCCAAAATGTTTAGTTTGAATTTTTTATTTCTTTAACTCATTGTACAATACATATTTAGTGATACATCAATCATTGAACTTGCTCTTTGATTTGAAAATTTTTTTATTCTGTTCAAAGGGACTATCTATCTTACAATTCAATCTCGATTTCCTGAACTTTTCCCAAATTATCTCGGATTATTTTTTGAAAACATCCTCATTATCTTCGCACTTTTCATTAGTAGACTCGTCCCAATCACACTCGAGAGCTACTCGTGTGCTGCGGGTTATATGCTTAGAATGTGCCCGAAGTAGGCATATCGATCGTAAGAGGGGACTAAAATGCACCTCTCTTTATCCATGGGTGACATGACCTAGAAGGTTGCAATGGTCATACCAAATCGCTCTCGCGACAGTCGGGCATGTACCACGAGGGATAATTTTTCCCCGTTACAAACAACAGCTACTCGTGTAGAGGGATGTGACGTGTCGGAAAAATAGATTATTCAATAATCGATTTTTTTGATTCCAGATAATTGAGTTTGTAAAAAATCGATTTTTCAAGAAAACAATCAAATTTTGTTCATAACTCGAATTTTAATACGAATTTATAATGTGCGGTATTTACAAAAATATTTTGTGTATAAAAAATTCAAGTGAAAAAAAAAAATTATCAATATATTGTTTTACATACTAACTGATGAATATTTAAATAAATAAAACGGAAACGGTTTGATCTTAAAACTTTAAAATCCAATAAGTTTTTATTAAACTTTGAGTTTAAGTAATAAATCTAACATAAATAATTGCCAAAAAAGTTTAGTGTTACCTAACATTTGACTAGAATCAAGAAGTGAATTATACGAAACTATGTATTTTCAGCTGTAGTGTAGACCTAGTCTTAGTAATTTTTACATCCTTCGCACAGTGCAGAGCGGGCAAAAATCTTAAAAATCATTGTAACGGATATAAACCAGTGATGCAATGCGTAGGGAAAAGAGGCTACATGCAGTGAAATTCAGCCTTAATTTTGGGAATTTCTTTTAACTAGCCTAAATGTAAGAAAATATTGAAAATGTATAATATTAATTAAAATTTTTTCAAATTTTATCGAACTTGTTGAAACTCGGCAGGGAATTTGACTTAATGAAAACCAGCCCTTAGCAACTTTAATTGTTTTACATTCACGAACACTCTTGCTTGCCAGCATTCAAAATTTTGCTGGTACTGTGTGTTTGAACATACTCATTTGTCACCGCGCTTGACATATGTATGTATGTAATTTTTGCCGCCATTTCATTCACATTTGTCTACAGTAGGCTACCATTCAATCAATTATTATTTATTTTATTATAAAAGCCACAAAATCAGAGTTTGGATAAAGTAGTAAAGATCGTAAGTTGCTGTAAACGTTTATTATACTTGACACATTTTTATTAACACTGTTTTTAGAAATTCTTCCGATTCATCTTCTTCTTCTGAAGTGGGTGCTGGGAATAGATTAGTCCAATGCAAATATAGAAAACAAAAATTTTACGACAAATGGTTGGAGATTGACGAGTTCAAGGGATGGCTCGAAAAAATTGAGATGGATGCTTTCAAGTGTAACAAGATTCTAAGCTGTGGTAAATCTGATCTCCTTAAGCATTCGCAAAGCAAATTTCATCAAAAAAACGTAGTATCCATTTTGGTTTAAAGCTAAGTACGTTCTTTGCCGAACATAACGTAGCATTGCTAGTGGTTGAACATTTGGTACCTCTTTAAAAAGAAATTGTACTGGATTCCAAAATTATTAAATATGTATTATTGTTAGGTACGTTGATAGTATTAATGGCAGAGTAGCGGTCAAGTTATTAGACCTTTTGGAAGTGAAATCAGATTGCTTTGCGGAGGCGCTATATACAAAGTTCATGCTTTAACTTATTTTAAGTTATGAAATTCCTTTTACTAATATTATTGGTAAGTTAATTATAAAGCAATATTATTATTAAGCTATACCTTTATATTTTTTCTGTTGAAAATTTTTAGGAATGTGCAGTGATGGAGCGAGTGTAATGATTGGCAAGCACAATTCATTTGCTTCAAGACTTTTACAAGATATTCCTGACGTAATTCTAATTAAATGTATTTGTCACACAGCAGCTATTGTAGCAAACAAGGAATGTTTAGCATAACCTAGGGCTCCAGAATAATTTTTAACACAAATTGGAACATATGTTTCAGGTAGTTCGAAAAGGTGTGCTCAGATAGAGGAGTTTCAAAATATTTTGAACGAGAAAAACCGAAAAATTTTAAAAACAAGTATGACTAGGTGGCTTTCACATCAAAAATGTATTGAACGAATTCTAGACAATTGGAAAGTACTTGTTGAATTCTTCAAACAGGCAAGCATTAACGACAAACTAAAATCAGCACAAATTATTTTAGCGGAACTTACCAACGCATGCAATAAGGCTTATTTATATTTCTTCAAATGTGTTCTTAGTTTTTTTTAATAATTTTGCAAAATAATTCAAGTGTTTTCTATAAACACTTTTCACGAAATTCACAGCTGTTCCGAACTGCCAGTTCAAGACGGTTTTTTTGCGATCGACTTAGCTGTGTTAGTAGTGCTACGCACCCAAGGTGCATTACCTTTGGTAGCCTAACTTATATACTCGTATATCAAAATGTTCAGGACGAAAAGAAAAATTGATTAAGCCATGTCCGTCCGTCCGTCTGTGAACACGATAGCTTGAGTAAATTTTGAGATATCTTAATGAAATTTGGTATGCAGGTTCCTTGGCACTCATCTCCAAGCGCTATTTAAAATGGGCAAAATCGGATGATAGCCACGCCCACTTTTCATATACAACTGCGGTCAAAATAATAGCAGTGGTGTATAGTAACACATGCAAATTGATAAATGGAAATATTTTACTAACCGATTTTTAAAAAATTTTATTGTAACATAAACTTTATTTCTTGCAGAATACAACACATAAGCCTTAAACCTAAATAAACTTAATTTTACATTGTTATTTACAGTTTTGTTACAACAACGCAAATATGAAACTGTCAATATAATATCAGTTCGATATTAGGTGCAAAATTAAATAGAATTTTCATAATTAAAACTCAAAAAGTTATTAATATTAAGTAGGAATAAACAAAGTACGAACTCTTAGATCTAGTTAGTACTTAGTAGAGAAGCCTTTGTTTGCTATAACCGCGCCGCACCGACGATGCATCGGATCCACCATATTTTGACATTTTTTAATTGGTACACGTTGAACTACCCGCCAAAGGTCGTTTTTGCTTCCCAAACAGCCTCTTTGATATCTCGCCATAAGTTCACAATAGGATTGAGGTCTGGGGATTGCGCTGGCCAATCCATGACCTCAATCCTATTGGCCCTAAACCAGTGCCAATTTGCTGGTGTGTTTGGGGCCATTGTCTTGCTGGAAGACCCACCTTATTGGCATCTCTTCTCTGGCGTAGGGCAGCATTACCGTATCAAGTATTTCTACATATTTACGACTGTTCATTATGCCATTTATGCGGTGTAGGGGCCCTACACCATTATAAGAAAAACCGCCCCAAATCATTATACTCGACCCACCATGTTTGACTGTGTTTAATGTGTTTCGGGGGTCATATTCGGTATTGGGTTCTCGCCTTACATATTGTCTAGTGCCTCTTCCGCCAAAAAGTACAATCTTACTTTCATCGGACCAGAGAATATTTCGCCATTTTGTAATGGGCCACTCCAAGCGTTCTTGAGCGAAGCGCAATCTATGGATAAGGTGACATTTGTTCTTTAATGGCACTTTTCGTGGGCACCTACCATACAAGTTATTATCTCTTAATCGTCTTCTTATAGTTTCTACACTAGCTTCCATTTTTAATTCTGTCTAAAGCTCTGCAGCCGTCAACAAAGGTTTATTTTTGCTAAGCAGTAACAGGCGAGTGACACTTCGCGAAGATAGAGCAGGCTTTCTTCCGCGAGTTTCTTGTTTGTTCTCAAATTTTAAGGCATTTGAAATCATTTTGGCTGAACAGCCAAGTAAACTTTGGATTTCTTTGTAAGTTTTACCTTCTCAAGAAAGTTTTTTAATTAATGCACGCTTTTCCTCTGTATACGAGGTGTGTTCAAAAAGTATCGCGAATTTCGTGTTTTTTCAAAAATTATTTATTTATTCATGAATATCTATTTTGTCCCCTTCAAAGTAATCCCCATGAGATATTATACACTTGTGCCAACGGGTTTTCCAATCTTCGAAGCTCTTCAAAAAATCATTTTTTTGTATCTTGTTCAGCTCCTCCTTCGATGCCGTCTTTATCTCGTTAAGAGAAGCGTAACGTCGTCCTTTCATGGGCCTCTTCAGTTTAGGGAACAAGAAAAAGTCACGGAGGGCCAGATCTTGGGAATACGGTGGCTGCGGCATCATTAGTGGGTTGTTTTTGGCCAAAAAGTCGCGCACAAGCAACGATGCGTGAGCAGGGGCGTTATCGTGGTGCAAAAGCCAATTTTTGTTCTTCTTTGCACATCTTCTCGGCCTTCTGAGAACATTTTGTACCACCGATAAACGTTGCTTCGGTCCAAGGTAGCTTCTCCGTATGCCACAGTCAACCTTCGGAATGCATCCGCGCACTTAATTTCGTTTTTCACACAAAATTTGATACAGGTTCTTTGATCCATTTTTTTGAATAGGTAAAAATCGAAGACGATCCAAAACACGTGCAAGCAAAGCAGCTGTCAACAATTAACTGAACATTCAAAATGGTCGAGCTTGTCGGCATAAATGAGAGACATGAGTACCAACATAACGGCACAAAAAATTCGAAATTCGAATATACGTCTCTATCTATCTCTATGGCGCGATATACAACAGGTATATCATCATAAACCTCCTAAGAGATTTTTGCGCCAAGCTTCTCTTCCAATTTGTGGTGTGCCGATTTGAATTTTTCCCTACAAATTGGTGGGACCTACAGTTTTTTGCCGACTCCGAACGGCATCTACAAAGGAGACGAATTTTTGCTGAGAAGCCTGTCATGGCAGAAATACACTCGGAGAGTTTGCCAAACCACTGCCGAGGGGCGACCCCGTTTTGAAAAACTTTTTTCAAATCACTTTTGATGTTACCTGTACCAGGGCTCGAACCATGGACCTTCGGTGTGGTAGGCCGGCAACACTACCTTCACACCACGGCGGCCGCCAATACGTAACCAGAGAAAATTCAAAATTCGCGATACTTTTTGAACAAACCTCGTAATGCTTTCCGCGTCCCACTATAAAGAAAAAGTTTGTAAATATGGCTTGACTTTCCTTCATTTTGGTTCACCTTACTTGCAAAATAATATTTTTTGCCCTATTTAGATAAAACTCTGCTCACTCGAACACTTCTCAAAAGACTGCTATTATTTTGACAGCGTATTTTCAATGCCTTTTTACTTAGAAAAAAAAAAAACAAACCGCAAGTTCTGTAGGCAAAAATGCAATGCAGTTGTTGTGAGCACATTTAAAGTAACGGTATTTGACAACAATGTAAAAAAAATTAGGTTCGCTCTTTGACATCTTTTAACATATCTACTCTATTACCTTTTGCTGCTATTATTTTGACCGCAGTTGTATAGAATATTTTCGAAAAAAAGTGATTACTCAGTACATAATACACCTATAAGGATAAAATTTGGTTTATTTTGTTGTGTTGATCTTCCGACAGGGTAGTAAGCTGATTTTTGTTGAAACGATTTTCCGTCATCCCTTGTCAAGTTTGGTTTTGTGACAAACCGGTTTCGGCGTTCTCTGAACGAAGCTAGGCATTGAAAATGGCAGAACGCCGAAACCGGTTTGTCACAAAACCAAACTTGACAAGGGATGACGGAAAATCGTTCCAACAAAAATCATAAAATTTGGTGTATACGAGTACATTGAGATTGAGGCATAAAATAAATTTTTGAAAATGGGCGGGGCACCACCCACTTTTGATTAAGTCAAATTTAGAAATAATATAAATCATAAATCAAAAACCGTTCAAGATATCGAAACGAAATTCAGCACGCAGGTTTCCATGTATGCAAGGAATGCTCGACGAAAAAACGAGCGCGGTTAAGGTCCACGCCAACTTTTATATGAAAGATTTTGAAGAGGATATAATCAATAGGCAATAACTTCGCGTATAATAGCTTTACATTATTTATATTTCACTTTTAAAGTTTGCGTAAACTAAGAAATCCAAAAAATATAAATTTTCGAAAATGGGCGTGACCCCGCTCACAAAACTTTTTATGCCATAACTCCGCCAAAAAGTGATTTGTCGGAAAGAAATTTGGTGATAATGTTCAATATATAAATTTTACTGTTGGCTGGAAAAATGGGCGAAATCGGTTAATGTCCACACCCAGTTTTTTAACATAGTTCTGAAAATTTTTTTTTTTTAATTTAAAAAGCGATATTTCTACAACTAAGCAAGTTATATCAATCAGATTTTGCGCACATAATAAACTTTTTAAGAAAAACTCGGCCGCAAAAAAATTTGTCAATTTTGAAGAAGTAGGCGTGACGGCGCCCACTTTTGAGCATAAAATTTCTGCTACTTTCAAAGGCAATCGCTTATAATTCAATCTTGATATTTCAATGAAAATTGGTCAGCTACTTCTCAGTAGTATGTGTTATACTCCTGCCAAAAATTAGCCAAATCGTGAGACACACAAGCAAAATATTTGGGCACTTAGTTAATAGCCCACTGCAAGGGCGAAGTTATATATCTTTTTTGCTTTTCATAAACATTAAATGTATGTAAGTTTGAGAAGAAGAAGAGAAAAGTTCACTAAAATGATCAGCACGATGAGCTGAGTCGATGTAGCCATGTCCGTATCTCGATACGTCTATCTGTCTGTCTGTCTGTCTATTTGAACGCAAAAGGGAACTGAGAGTATTAAAATAGACCTGCGTAAATTGGGATGCCGTAATAGATCACTAATAGGTATATAATGTTCGGTTCCACCCGAACTTAGACTTCCTTACTTGTTTCAGAATCGTTTCTTCAAAGGTATAAACAAGGTAAGTGACAAGTAAGCCAGCACTAATGCGCCAAGCAGATACAATACGGCAATACGTTGCAAAAACTGACAGCTAAGTAGAATGTGAGTGTTGGCGTGCGTAACAACAGATTCGGCGGATACGGCAAAGTAAATTTTGCTCTAAATTTTGACGTATGACGGATACGTCGACGGTGAAGTACTGTATCTGCTTGACGCATAATTGATATTCTTTTAAATTGAAGGCAATACATATCTACATGTATACTCACATACATGAAAATCTGCTCTTCTATACTAGAATTGCAATATAGTACTTATTGTGATTATTTCAATTAGTTAAAATGCATAACTGTATACTGAATCTGCACAAATTTGAAGCCAGCAAATCGGTACTTTCATTTCCAAGCACCGCCTACAAACAAAATTTAAAATTTTTAAGTTTTTTCAATTGCATATGGCAACTACAAGCAAAAAATCTTTTCCTACCAAAATACTTGAGTGCCTGGCATGCAATGATTAGGATGATCGCCTAGCTAGCAAGCTACCATAATCGATTCGGAACCCCTTTAAACTATGATCTCTGAAGAAGGAAACAAAAAACAATAATTCGCCCTTCACTTTAGCACGGATGAGTTGTTCTGCGCTCAAATGGTGATCGCAAGCGATCAGCACAAATGAATTAGTCGTCAAATAGCCGCCGCCAATGTCATTAACAGCAGCAGCTTCCTTAAACCCTTAGATGCAGCCACCAGTCGCATGCAATTTATACGGCGACGTTCACTCAATCAGCAGTAAACTTGCATACCGTAATATCGCTAAAAGCTACAACAACAAAAGGCGTTAGTAAAGTGGATAACGAGAAATCTAAAATTAGTTGACAACATTTTATACAACAAAAACTACTTGACCAGCTACAAAAATTTGCGATAAACAACAAACACACAAAATATCGACATAAAACAGTGAAGCTGCATTTACGTTTATTAAATGGCGGGAAATGTGAAGCACAGCAGAGAAACTTTGAAAACTCACGATCAATGTTTTATGGGCACAGCGTGTGCTTTACGATCAATAGATTTGATGCCGACGTAGATGTTAGATAATCGCAAAATAGAATGGAAAATAACTATTCGGTTGAGAAGTAAAGAATTTTAAGGAAATTGAAAAATCGATGGGTGGCAAGATAAAAATTCTGCGCGTAAGTTTATTAATTGGTACTTAACCGACTCGCTTAACCGACCGATAAAAGTTGACCCCTTTCCTATAATAGTCGCTGGTCTCGATGGTTATACCTTCAAAGCCGAGGAGCTCTCAAAGATTTCGATTACATGAGTTAGTCAACTTAGCAACTAAGCTCTCTATCCTATGTTCATATCTCTCATGATTCCAAGCCATCCAACCGACTGACATTAGAGAGACTCATAAAGCGTGGTCTTTGTTCATCTAGGAAGTACTCTACTTTTCAATTTCTCTGCTGAAGTTATTTTCGCAGTAAACGCTGGTCCCTTAAATACGCAAACTTCTTCAAAATTTGTGTCTGTCGGCAGGGATGTGGCTGCCGAGGGTTAAATTCACTGATTTTTACTTTGATGACAGAAAATATTTCCTTTTAACCTAGTTCAGCGCAATACGCACTCTTTTTTTTTGTTTTCGCAGAACTTAAGGTATGTTGAGGCTAATTATTGTACAGAGCCTCCACTTCGTAAGTGTTTTTATACTATCACAGGGAGTAGGGAGAAGCTGAAGGGCATACGGAAAACGAAAAGTAGGAATATAAAGGCTAGGAGTCAGGGACTAGATATATGTACAATTCATTAGTAAGTAAGATTAGGAAAATAATTAGAAAGTCCAATAAAAATGCATTTTGAATTTTCTAAAATTTACAGTAGTGTTCATTATAATAGTAGTGAAATTAACTTGGATATCGTTCGACGAAATGAAAGGAAGTGTTTTTAATAATTTTGATTTAAAATATAGGGAATTCCATAACAGAACCCACAAAAAAAGAAAATGCAAAATTTACACAAAGTTCAAAAAATTTAATTAAACTTTTAAAAATTTACATCAAAATTTCAATATTTTTTGCCAGAGTCTTTGGTACGCAGTTTTATAGCTCATTAAATTTAAGCATCATAATGTCCCAGTTAGAAGTACCTCAAAACTTCCACAGCATTTTTAGAACTTTTTTTGCCAATTATGTTCTAAAAATTCAAGGAAATTTTTGAGCGGGTTTTTAATTGATTATTTTTAGGTCAAACGCAAGCCAAACTTTACGACTTGATAAAAAGAAACACCCTAAAGTACAACATCGAAATAACAAAATTTAGCTGCATATAGTTTTGCAAAGAATTAAATAACTCACTAAAAAGTTTTGAATGCAAGTTTCCAAACTGTAAATATTGGTAGGGTTTTTTGATTTTACGTTTTTACTTTTGAAATTCTTCAAAAAAGCTACAAATTAATTTTTGAAAGGATATTGTATTGCCGAAAAAGAGATGTCAAAACATAATTTTACTTTTCAAAAATTATTTATTGTTAAATTTAAAAAAATGTAATTTGGTTTTTTTTTTTTGTGTTTTTGACCCAATTTTTTTCGATAATATTACTAAAAATTTCATACTGTATTCAAACACATTCTTCCTCAAAAGCTGTTCACTCTGAGTATGGTTTTACTGTCCTAAATAACACTGCCACAAAAAAGTAGGCGAATCTGGTAATTTGATATGTGTATTTGGAAGTATTTGTATGTATTTTGACGAGTCGAATCCTAATACGCCATCAGAATTCGGCCCTAACCTCACAAAAAAGCACTAGCTCATTTGTTTGGTTGCTAAAGCCAAAGCTGGACCCTCATTTAGTTTCTTAAAACAATTTTTTTATTTCAAAATTTGTCAGTTTTGTAGAGCAGATAAATTAGTCCAAAAATTTAAACTAACACTGATGGATTTGTTAAAATTGATAGCCGTTTCTTGTTTGTAATTTTGTTGCTTGTTAAAACTTTTTCTGTCTGCCGAAAAAATTATAAGCGTTAATATTTTGGTTGCTAGCTTGCAAGTTTACAAAAACAAAAAATCAAATTTATAGAAAATTTAAAAATTTTGAAAAATTTTCATATTGTTATTTTATTCATAAGTTGCTAAGAGCTTACGAAAAAACAATTGTCTAATTCTAAAAAAAAACATTCATAATTGAAAATAATTGTTTTTGGTTCAGTCAAATGTACTATATATTGTCGATAATGTACACAATTCTAATTGCCAAATTGCTAAAACTAAAATTTGATTCTAAGACTACTTTTTAGTCACATATTTGATGGAACATATTTCAACCCAGTTCGAAGAGACCTGGTCACTGCCGAAAATTCTTAACTCCAAAGCTCTAAGTAAATATGACTATCGAGGCAGGAAAGTAAGAGGGCGAATCTCGTCAAAAGAGCCTCGAAGAAATATGAAGTGTATCATCGAAAGGGATGTAACTTCCCTGCAGTGAAAAACTAAACTAATCAGATACAACTAGAACTTTCTAACTCAATTCAAACTACGCCGAAAAAGACCAAATAAGTACAATCAAAAATTTAAATTTGTGCCCTTAGAAAAAATGAATACCAAATCGTAGTAGAACTGATTTTCCAAATTTGATGCTTCCACCCGACAAGCTCGTAGGTATTTTAATTATTTTCACTTGGCAATTACCGCTAGAATTGAATTAGGTTTTTTGCCAATTTTGAACTGGTTGGAGAGGGGTATATTTTTGTTCTAAATCTGAAAATTGACACATCGTAGGATATCGTCATGTTAAAAATACCACTTTCTCATATGAAAAAGCGAGACTTTGCTGATTCGTTGGACTTGAAATTCTTACTAGCTATCAATTCTAGTAGTTGTAATTTTCTATGAAAAGTTTAAAAGTGTCCTTGCCTTAAGAAAAGTCTATTTTTAATTATATGGACCAAAACGTGATAAACGAAACCACGGAGAATTTTTTTTTTAAATTTTGCGTGCTTTTGATTATATTGAGGTTACACACATGCCAGAGTATGATATGCTCGACTTGTCAACGCGCAATATATTATTTCCTTCGAAAATATAACTTAGCTTCTCTGGTGTCTATTGATGAACAAACATTACAAAAATTACATTACGAAACGGAAAGGTACGTTGCATTTTAGGAATATTATGTTTAACGTTCCATTTACTTTTCCCAGACAGATTTAGGTTAGCTGAAAGAAAATCAATAAAATATTTCGAGGAGTAAAATGTTGAGTATTTTGGATGCAGGAATGGGCGTTTTCAAAAATTTGAGTGAAAATTAAATTTAAATTTTTATTCAAGCTTTTGAAAATGAAAAATAACACATCGAGATACAGCAAAATTATACCCGTATGTGCATATAGACATAATGTGTATTTATAAATATTTTTTCGGTTATTTCTGTATAAATTGAGATTCACTGAGTTGATTGGATGCAAGTTCGGGACCATTGCTGGACAAAATAAGGCTTTTGGTGGGATTGTTGTATGTGTTTTCGGGATAGTTTTAGAAATTATTTTGTGACCTTTTTAGGGTAATTTCGTGACATATGCTTAATTGTGTTGTGGGCTTTGTCGAGATTATTTTCGAATCATTACGAGACTTTTTTAAAGTAATTTCTCTGAAAAAGTCCCACAAAGATCCCTAAAATAATTTAAATATAGACTCAAAAAATATAATCCATCAATCAATTGCGAAATGGTGCTGAAAAAATCCCAAAATTATCCCTAAAACTTTCCCGAAATTACCTTGAAAACCACCAAGTAGTCCCTAAGTAACCTTATTTTGTGCAGCAATGATCCTGAAATTGAATCAAATAAACTTAGTGCATCTCAATTTATACAAAAATAACCAAACAAATCTTAACAAATACGCATTATGTCTATAATTTTGCTGTATCTCGATGTATTATTTTTCATTTCCAAAAGCTTGAATAAAAATTTAAATTTAATTTGCATTCAAAATTTTTTGAATAACAAACAAAATTTAATTTTTTATTAAAAGTTTTTTATTCAAAGTGACCCAACCCCGTTTGGATGACAATGAATTCGACCGCATTTTTTCATGTAACGTAACAGTTCGAAATTAAAAAAGTTTTTTTGTGCAAAATCTAGCATCAACAAACGGGAAAAAATCAAATTTCTTCTAGCATTTCCCGTATATTTTTCATATAAAGTTTATTATTAGTAGTTTTTGTAGTTATGTCTTTGTCAAAAGTCAAGAGTGAAACGTAGTTTGTAACGTAAGTCTTTTTTACTTTAACTATCCTTACAAATTTGTTTGATATTTAGAAAAAGCTGAGCAAGGCTCAAAAAAATAAGAATTTCATCGAAAAACTTTAGAGATCAAACAAATTTGATGATTTTTAAAAGAAAAGATCAGCTACCCAGTAGGAACGGCGAAAGAAGATGAAGGAGCATGACGACGAAATGCCGATTTCAAAACTGAAAAATCTCGTTGAAAGACGTCGTGGAGATATTCTTACCTAAGACAACTGAATATACATAGGTTATCTACAATAAAATTCAACAGTCAAAGCTATGTATATTTAAGGCTTCAATACACTTCTTATCCAAACGCAAAACGCACGTGTAACTTAACAGTCCCAGCTGTTGTGTGTCTAAAAAACACAAAAAAAGGGTTTCAGTGTAATTTATCTTTCATTTATTACATACTTTTTAAACTTTTAAAATTACTTATGTACTTCATGTTGAAAATAATCTGACAAAGAGCAGATTTTTTCAATAATGTAAGGCAACTTCGAAACCTCATTCCAAAATTGTGTAACGTAACAGTCCATACAAAGTCTTCCATAACTCTAAATATGAAAAGGCACATACAAATTTTCATATCTACAGGAAATGTTACTTCAGAAGCAGACTTTCTCTTTTTGTAGCATTTTGTGTTGATATGTGAGTCTGAATGTAACGTAATAGTCTGCGTTTCAGTACATATGCATGCGAATATCTGTAACATCCCTAGTTTGTAGTGCATATGCTCCAGTGCCACAAAACGTGTCTTTTTCCTAAATCGCAAAACACTATGAAAACCAAATCACTGTGATATTACAGTAGGAAGTGCGATACAAATTATCTACAATTGCGGAAATAGAAAGTAGAAATGGGGAAAGCAACTGAGGCGTGGAGTTGCGAAAGAAATTCAGTCAAGTGCATGATGAAGTAAATAAATACACATTTTATGAGGGCCTTGAAGAAAATTCGTGTCAATAGTAGAAGTTGATATGTGAATTTCGATTTAAAAGTACAATAAATTCAATAAACTAAATTTTGATATTTTGGCTAATTTTCTTGAAAGCTCTTTGCAACCACTTTCGGCCCAACTGGAAAGATATGAAGCATGAATCAGTATTAAGTTGAACGAAGTGGGCTCTTGGGTTGATTATGCCAAAAACGAAAAATAAGAACAACATACGAAAGTTGTAAAATGTTGCAAAAATCTGGTTTATTTGTTTATCAAATTTGTTGTCGATGTTATTGTTGTTATTGCTTTTGATTTTGTTGCCAATTTGAGTTGGTCATTGATGACGGTCATAATGTGCAAACTCCTGCTGTTAATATTGTCGTTTGGCCGCTTGCTGATTTACTTATATGATTCTTATTGTTGTTTCGTTGTACTTTTGTTGTTGTTACAGCCGGTTGGTCGAATGTTCGTCTACCAACAACTTACAGATTGTAGACTGCCGGGTGACAACACGGTTGTTAGCCTAATTGTCATCAGACGAAAAACCAACCGAGACTTTGAGGCGCTCTGCTGCCGTTGCGGCGGCGCTTCGGGTTTGTGCGCGCTTGTCTTTCCAGTGGTATAAGTAACGTGTTAAGATGCCGCAGCTAAAGATAAATGATGTCTAATTGACATGTTTTGCCGGGTAGGTGCGACCGGACGTTGGGCAGTCCAAGCGACTGATTGTCGAGTCAGCCGCCGCTGAAGTTATTTCATGTACCATGTAGACGAGTTCATACCGAAAGGCATACAAACATGGCAAAAAATTGTGTAAGCAATAAGGAATAAGGCTTAAGTCGGCTGGTTACAAAGAGCCTTGTAATAAGGTTAGTGTTGTATATCCTATAGCTATGACACTTTATTAAGCCCTTTTGGCATGCTCAACACGGTATCTCTCCAAAAGGGAAAGAGAGTACCTAAATATGTGATATACATATATGAGTATAGAAAACAATAAAAAGTACAGTGAAAAGTAAAAAGTTTCAGCCTAAATTTTAAACCGTTCGTCGGTTTAAGCAGTTTTTCAAACTTTTTTGTTATAAACTTCAAACCTTTCAATTATCTATACCAATTTTCAATTTCTTGCGGTTTACGCTGAAGTGTAGTATGTGGTACCTTAAATGTGTTTGACGCCAGTAGAATCCCCATTGTCTCTTGTTTTACAGCGCCTTACGCATATTTTCCACATCCCATTGTCTTCGTACACCTTTTTTCGGCATTATTGCTGTAAGATTTCACCACAAAATTGAAATACTATCTATCTATGGCGCGATATACAACAGGTATATCATCATAAACCTCCTAAGAGATTTTTGCGCCAAGCTTCTCTTCCAATTTGTGGTGTGCCGATTTGAATTTTCCCTACAAATTGGTGGGACCCACAGTTTTTTGCCGACTCCGAACGGCATCTACAAAGGAGACGAATTTTTACTGAGAAGCCTGTCATGGCAGAAATACACTCGGAGAGTTTGCCAAACCACTGCCGAGGGGCGACCCCGTTTTGAAAAACTTTTTTCAAATCACTTTTGATGTTACCTGTACCAGGGTTCGAACCATGGACCTTCGGTGTGGTAGGCCGGCAACACTACCTTCACACCACGGCGGCCGCCAATACTAACCTTTTGTAAAATGGGCCGTAAATATGGTACACTATACCAAATAGGCCTCTCACAAGTGTACCATATTAGACTTTTTTTCTTCTTTTCACAACGTTTTATTTTTTTAATTAAATATGCATATTCTTATAAAAAAAACCTTTTTTAAATAAAATATAAGTGTTTATTAACTGATTGCAGAACAAATTTGGTTCATATATTTTTTATTCAACCGTAGAAAACCGTTTCTGATACGACGTCTAAAAAAGTCAAACCTGTGAAACCACGTGTTTTCAGCAATGGAAAGAGAAGTAAACAGCTGTAACACCCAACACTTTTTTTTCCTTACCACTATCCTAATTTAACAGCTGTTTCTTTAGTGCGTTTCTACAGTGCAAATAGTTTGCGAGCAGCTCGAGTGTATCATATTAGCCGCCAATACCATAATACCCGAAGTTAGTCTGTTTTAGAAAAACTGCACAGCTATTGCCCAGTAACAGGCGCAAGCTGTTGCGAAAAAATAACTCCTGACTTGTGACTCCTTAATTTCTTCTTGTTCTTGCTGAAAATCGGTAGCAAATTTGGTTGAACCCCCAAAATCCCACTGTACAGATTTTTACAAATATGTCTTTTAATTTAAAAGCTGAAGATGTTCTACTTATGAAAATTATTATTCGGAAAATTCTTTCTGAATATGATTTTGCGTCAAAAATACCTCGTTAACGGGCCAAATTGGTGTTATGAAAGAGTTTTCATTGATCGATATATGAGGTTAATAGGAACCCTAAACCCTGCCGCCTTTTGTTCGGAGCCCAATAAGTATCATTACAAGTATCAGGATATTTTAGTTTACTGAACTGATTATCATCGCGAGTTTTTCAATGTCTTCTGAGTATTTCTAAAATAAAAACCAAATTTAATGCAGAAAAGGGACTATAAATTGTCGTTGGAAGTACAAAATGGCTTATAGAGCTTTTATAAAGTTGAGTAACCAATATTTGTGCCAAAAATTTATGAAGCTCCTGACCAAAAAATCTATGCATTTATTCTAAATAAAACTACAAAAACGCAACAGCCGCGGTTTACAAAAGTAAGCGCAAGCTTCGAAATTCCCTGAATTAATTTAAGAAGAAAGTCACGCAAACCGTATATTGACAGTTGAACGTTTTGTTCGGGTTTGGAAATGTGCTTTTCTTTTTTTTATGAATTTGGGTTAGGGCAAATGTGGTACTCAAATTCTTCGTATGAAATTTATTCGAGCTGGGTACCAAATATATAAGAATAATAAATCTACTACCAGAATTCAATCTTGATACTATAAGCCTTGGAGATTTTTTGGTGGGAACTTCTCTATGTATGTAAAGTATGGTTATGTGTGTCGTGATGCCGGCTGTAGGCGAATACTGTCATTACGCTCCAAATGGGTGGTCATATTTGGTTAAGTGGCACCAACAGCAATATGTTTGGTTGTATGTATGTATGCAGCGGTAGAAATGACAAACAAAAGCTATACTAATAATAACAACCTTGACATAACACAAGCAAACGCGGCTGCAACAATTGAGATAAACTTTAACGAGCTGGACACTAATTTGACAGTTCAATTGGTATTTGAAATGAGATATAAATAAAGAGGTACCTATATATTTGTCAATAATAAAATAATTAAGATATGTCCGAGCTTTTATTTTAATTTGTGTTATTTTATAGCGACTTCCAGCGGCATTTCTTAAGGCACATGCATTTTTGCAGAGAAGTTTTTCCTGCCAGAAAAACACTCAAAACTTGTTTCTTAGCCATGTAAGGCAAGCACAACTCCCACTGAGTTTATATATCATGATAAAATATATATAAGAAAAAACGTTTCTCACATCAACTACCTTTATGTGAATTGGGAACATTGGGATCCGGGGTTTCTTATATTTAAAAAAATTAATATGAAGTGTCAGGAATAGGGCTTCTCATAATTAATGTATTACCTACCATATAATTAAGTTTGTTGTACAAACTAATGAGTAAGTTTAGTTACCAACCTTCCGTTATAAGAAATATTTTTGTTGGAATACGACTTAAAATTAACTTTTAGGGAGTTGGCAACTCCGTTAAAACTTTATAAGTGGAAACACTTGCAGTTGCGAGCATTGAAATAGTAGTGCTCCTGTGTAAAATGCACTGTACCATAAATTTTTGGACGTTTGCAATATTGATATGAATTTTGTTTTAAATTATCTCTTGTCCATGACCCACCTCTTTGCAAATAGTGAACCCTTTAACTACTTTTACAGTTTGTTTTAAATAAAGTAGTCTTTGATAAAATATGTCATGTGAAGGAGAATTGAAATTGTACTGTAGAGAAATCGCATACAAAGAACAAAAAAAAAATGGTAAAAATTCAGGGGAAATTTTGATTTACTTCTAACTTGCACATTATGATGCTAAAATTGAATGAAACGTTTTTTCAATATTCCAAACAAAATTAGTTTTGTCAAAATAACAACGCGATTTTTTAATAACGAATGTGATTTAAAATGGCGATTTTACTTAATCTGGAGTAAAAATATTTAAATTCTATTTTCCATATTTGTACTATGAAAATCTCTGAACCTATTCAGACGATCAGCAGTTTTTACGATCAGGATACGCTGAGATAATTCTTTGACCGATCATACTACCAAAGAAAAAGAAATAAGAAAAAAAATTTTAAATGCGTTTCCAACTCATGCCAACCGCTGCTTCTCCTACCATAAAATATGCTATTCGGAGCTTTGCACTTTATTTTATTTAAGCGAATCAAGCGACTTGAAAATATACAATTTGTAGTTACAACACCGCGTACTAGAGATGTCGCTTACGCGTTTTTGCACTTTCACCTATTTTTTATTACATAAATTTTGGGCGTAATCTCCGAGCAATCTCTTTACTCGTATGTAAATGGCGAACACAAATTCATAGGTATCTGGTATATGTACACACATATGTATATCCGTACGTAAGAGTATATCATATAAACTCATATAAAATAAAGCAACTGAATATATTATTTGAATGTACTAAAAGCTATAATTAAATTTAATTATTTCATGTGCAAAGCATAAGTGACGTTGATTAATGGCTGCGCAAAAATCCATAAGCAACACATCAAATGGATAAATGAGAGAGAACATTCAAAAGAAATAAGTACAAGAAAAAGATAAATATGAAATTGATGGAGATAGACATTAAAAGCAGAGCATAAAGGTTTTTTTTTTAAATCTTGTCTAAGATTTTGAATTCAGATCAAATTCTCTACCTAAAGGAAAATGTGTTAAGATGTACTTGGATACTAGACTGTGCCAAATAAAAACAATTTTTTTTTGGGAAAATTATATTATTATTTTACAGAATGGCAAAAAAAAAAAATGGTAAAAGTACCAGATCTTAATAATAATTTCTTATCATTGCTTGTCTAGATTTTGTAGGATGATATAATTTTTGATTTAAAACGGCTAAACTTTTGTATTAAAAAAATATAGCTGACAACAGTTTTAAACAGACCTGTTAAATTTGATAAAAAATTAGTAATCAATTAATAGACAGTTTTTTTAGTTGGTAATGATTATTTTAATTGTTTTTCAAGAAAAGGCAATTATTAATTGATTACTATTAGAAAAAATCAAAATAAATAAAAAAAATCTAAAATAATAAACAACAATCAAAAAAGTGGGTTTGATTACTTTTGTGTATTTTTGATTATTTAAAATTTTTTTTTTGATTATTTTAGGTTTTTTTTTTGATATTGTTGATGTGAATATTTATGTGCTTCTACAACAATACTGAAAGGAATCAAAAATTATTAAAAAGAGTACTTAAAAATAATCAAAAGTAATCAGAACAATTTTATTTTTATTTTTTAATAATCGTAAAAAATCATTTTAATTAATTGGAAAATAATCATTAAAAATTAAAACTAATTGGTAATCAATCATTAAATGGATTCTCAAGAAAATAATTAATCGAACCGGTAATCATTACGATTAGTAATCATTATTTAACAGGCCTGGGCTTAAACAATCTAAACTAACAATGATAGGAAATTAATATTAAGGTATGAAATTTCTACAGTATTTTTTTCAATATATACAGTTTTGAAACAAACAAAATTTATTTGGCCCCATCTCAAGCATATACTACTTGACCGGATGTTTTGTTTGTTTGGAATCTGATTAGCTTAATTTTAATATATTTGTAAAATGAACTTAACCAAAAGTAGGCGATGCCACGCCCTTTTCCAAACCAATTTTAATAACCGATATTAATAAAATTAGTATTTAACACATTAACGCCCAAATCAAATCTGCTGTTAGGAAATGTTTTTCATTGTCATTTATTAATTCATTTATGGTCAAATAAGAAGTTAAACCGAAAAAACTACAATTTGTTTTTAACTTTTTTAACCAAAAATCTTTTTAGTTCTTCGGTGCTTGGGACAAAATTGTGTCTGTTATTTTAATTGGCATACATAACGCTATTTTCAATAATCATTGTTAGAACATCGATGCAATAATCTGCTCAAACAAATCCGTGGGGGTCCGATCACTTATTGTATTAGCAAAGTTATCTGCTCGTTTTTGAACCACATCAGTAGAGGGATATTTCATGCTGTAATTCTCCAAGCAGGTTTGTCGAAATTACGTTAATCCACCCTTTTACGCTTAGCGAAGCATGCAAGTGGTTCACGTCACTTTCATCCCAATCTTGACGTGGAACTACCTCAGTTCTTCCAGTCACATCATTCGGCATGGTAGTGCACACCAAGTCATCTTCATTTACCTCCTCTTCATCACTTACAGCGGCAGAGTCAGGAGGGATGACTAATATATCATATTCAGAATCATCATCATTATCCAATCAACGGCCTCTTGTAGTTTTAAAAAGTCTTTTTGACCTTTAAACATTTTACGATGTGCCATATTTACGCTTCCGAAAACACCTGTTAAATGTTACAAAAAATTAATGGTTATGCCCATTGTCCTCAAGTGGGGACATTACTATAAAACTATACCTTCCTAATCCTTTTTTGTTTTTTTTCAACACGATACCACTTCTAAAAGCTTGTACACTCTTCACTTAATATTTTAGTCAAAATCGCTTACCTTAGTTTCACAATATATTCGAAAAATATATATAAGTACTCCACAAGAATTAACTCGACGAAATTGCTAACTTCGAAGCGCATAAAATTACACTTTATTGACACAACCAACATATGTTTCTGTTTATATATACTCCTTGTGCCATCTGTATGTCATAATTGTTGTAACGTTATCAGTTTTCTAAGTTTTAGTTAGGTGTCCACTAAATAAAGATATACAAGGTGGCGCAAAAGTAAGCTTCCGATGTTCAGCATATCGGTTGTGGCACGTGCAGTGTGTGCTGTTGCACCGTCTTGTTGGAACCACATGTTTTCCAATCCCAATTCATCAAGTTGCGGCAAAAAGAACTCGTTGATCATTGCTCTGTAGCGCTCACCATTCACAGTAACCGTTTGGCCCCGACCGATTATTGGTCAAATAAACAGTCAGCAATATTCCGCGTTCTGGAGCAGTGTAGCGTAACATTGTTTATTAACGTGTATTTCGCATGTGTTTACTACACAAATGTCAAAACAGAACTGACTTTAGGGGCCAATCGCAAAATTTATAGCATTTTCTGATAGGAGGATTACTTTTGCGCCACCCTGTACAAAATTTCAGTATTGTAAAATAGCTCTGATTTTCTAGAATTTTCATCATGGATTTTCTTCAATCTAAACTATAATAAAACTCTAGAAAAGTCGTTGAATATTTCTTTGAAAAATTACTGAAGGTGACTTAGGGAATAGTGTAGAGCTCATCTGGACCACTTTTAAAATTTTTGTCTGTCTGTTCATCTATTCGCCTGTTTCAACTCAAGGAGCTCGGAAACTTAGAAATATATTTTTATGTTGGACAGCCTGTGACCTAGGACGTGTGCAAGAAAAATTTTTTTTTTGAAATCGTATGATAAACCGGAAAGATATTCATATTTAAAGTGAGGTACATTGAAGAAACATTTCCATTAAAATAAATTTATATTAGATCTGCTAAATAATGATTACTAATTGCAATGATTACCGGTTTGATTTATTTTTTTCTTCAGAATCCATTTAATGATTGATTACCATTACTTTCAATTTTTAATGATTATTTTCCAATTAATTAAAATAACAAAAAAAAATCATAATTTTTTACGATTATTAAAAAAATCAAAAATAATCAAAAAAATTGTTTTGATTACTTTTGATTGTTTTTAATTTTTTTTTTTTGATTATTTTCGATTTTTTTTTCAGTATTGTGGTAGAAGCAAATAGCAAAATGATTAAAAGTAATCAAACAAACTTTTTTTTTAATAGTTTTGATTATTTTAGACTTTTTCAGATTTTTCTTTTTGATATTTTTTTGTGGTTTTTTCTAATCGTAATCAATTGATAATTGCCGTTTCTTAAAAAACAATTAAAATAATCATTACCAATTAAAAAAGCCGTCTAATTAATTAATTAACAGGTCTGATTTATATAAAGCAAAATACAATTAGTTTTTCATAAAAATATCAAATCGTGCCTCTGTAAAATTTTTGTTTATTTTTTTTTTGTAAATTTTATTTAAATTGGAAATCAATTTCGAGCATACTAAAAAAAATAAGAATACAATTTTTTAATTCATCCATCCATCGACACATCTTTAATAAAACTCTAAAAAAGTTGTGTCTGCACATGATTGACACCGGGTACCCTACTATTATGAAAAAACATATTTTTCATGTCATGTATGGATAAAATTTAGCAGTCTACAAATTAACAAATTTTTTTTAGAAAAGTATTAGATTTTATTCGATACCTATATTCAGTTGATTCTATAGATATGTATATGTATCAATAAATGTTTTCTTTACATAACCAATTTAAAACTTGATCCGAGGTTTCTATGATGTCAAACAAAAATATAAACTTTCATAACATTCCAAGCTTCGTCTATAAAACAGTAAATGCGAATAAGAAAATGTCAGCTTCAGACTTAGAAATCTAAGTATGTACTACATTTTTCTAATCGGCCGGATCTAAATAATCGCACTGACGAAAAGAGAACTTTTTATTTAGCAGGATGTGGTCAAATAATTATAACTGACTGTCAGCTAAGTGTGTACTGCACTAGGAAGCCAGTGGGAGATTTTATGATTTTCAAATGAGAAAACGTCGTAATTTTTTTTTATTTTGCTATAATGTTACTTAATGCCAAGAATAATTAATTTTTGAATACAAGTATAGACTTTTGTTGACATAAATTTAAAAAAATACATATTGTGGTCATGCGGAAAAACACACATACATAGGTTCATATCCGAAACGCAAAAAACAAGTGTCTACATTAGACTGACCAAAAACATTTTTTTTTGTTTATTTTGAAATGGCGAAAAAAAAAATAATTTCAGAGTTTCAGAACTTTTTAATAATTTTTAGAGGTCTGTCATTGCTAGTTTAGATTTTTTAGAAATTATTTATTTTCTTTATATTAAAAACGGTCGAGCTTTTGAAGTAAACGAATTCAGTAGTTTAAAACCTAAAGATAACGCAACTAAAAAAAAGTAGACGGATCGGGTACCTCGATATACGCATTTCCATGCACTGTGCGCTGAATTAAAATCCGTACAGAATTCGCATTCGGTCCTTACCTCAAGAAAAAAACGAAAGCAAAGCCTTGGTATTGTTTTTTATTAGTTACAACCGAACTTTTATTAAATTCGGATTCAGCATTTAACTCTGCATTTATATTTTTTCTGATTTTTGCGCTTTGGAAAATTTTCCAAAATGTATGGGAAAATCCTATCAATGTTTAAAGCTTGATAAGTTGGGAACGGCTGCAGTGACAAAAATTTTCATTCAGAGTTTTTTTGTTGAAAATTTAATTTCCTATAAAGATATATGCAGCAACATTTTTTTACTTAATTTTTTTTCAGCTCAGTCCAAACTACATTAGCAAAAGGCTTCACGATCGCTAACACCATTCCATTAAATACTTATCGCTTGCCAAAGTACATGCTTATTATAATTTATTATTTTTTATTTTAGCATAATTCTTTAATTTTAATTATTTTCTTTTAAAGAACATACATATATACACAATATACAAGCGTCACTAAAAAACTGAACCTCAAAGTCAATGGCTAAAAAAAAAATTATATAAAAACATTAAAAATAGTACTTAGAAAAATGCCAGCGGATATCTGCACCTTGGCTGTTGTTATTGTAATTTTTCTAGTTATTCATTTTATTTGTTTACCTGTCCACACTCGAATTGTCATTAAATTTAATTTTGTTTGCCTAATTTGCTATTCGATTTGGCCAGACTTGTCACAAATTCGTAAAGCATTAAATGTAAAAAGGAAATAGATAAAGAAAAAAATCAAAAATAGACATACATAGTGTCTCTTACATACATATAGCTTTCTATGCACACTCACAGACTAAAGGGTGGTGCGGTGGGAGTTTCTATGCGGAAATGGGAAATATTGATTGAAAAATAAAATATTTTGCGAAAATTGTAATACCTCAGCACAAAATGCCTACAATCTACTGTAAGATCCCTAGCACTAGATATTTTTAAAAAAACATCAGAAACCAAAAACAACATTACGAAAACCTTCGGGGAGTGTTTTTGTCGTTACAAGCAACAACAACAACAATAACTATGATTTGACGAGTTGACTGAAGAATCTTTAAAGAAAAGTATTCCGTTTAAGGATGGAACTTTTACCATTGCCATTGATGGATTGGAAAAATCATTTCAAAAGAATTGGAACGAACTGAAGTTTGTGTTAGATAAGCTGGTTTAACAGAGCTTATAAGGAAATGGTTGAAAAAAAAAACCTACTGTGTGGACTATTCTCAGTACCAATAAATTCAACAAGAATAATCAATTGATTTTTTTTTGTAAATACTGTAGTTTACTATTTACTCATGTTTTTTATTACTAGCTTAATATTAGCAAGAAACCAGTTCTTCGTGCTCTCACACGATCCCCTCTAGCGATTAATACAATAACATCAACTCAAGCAGGCATTTCAACACACGCAGCGTAGATATAGTAGAAAACGTGCTTAGGCCTTTATAGTAGTGTCAGTTGAAGCTGATGTTTCATTATTTTTGTTTTTTAAAGGACACTAACAAAGCTTGAGAAGATCTAACGATATATTTATGATTGTTTATACTCTAGATTTATATTTATAATTTAATGCATCTTCACTCTTAATCAAATTGTAATAGACCGATGTCTGTACATTATAGCTATCAAAGAAAAGTTAACACATGGGGCCTTTATTGGTGTCGCAAAAGTAAAAAAACCGTTTTTAGAATTTTTGTCTGTATGTCTGCATGTTTGAACGCTCATTTCTTAGAAACAATTCCATGAAATTAAATGAAAATTTCACAGAAGTATTGCTGGATGTCTAACTTAAAGTTAAGGTTCCCTTATAAAGCAGCAAACAGTTTTTTTCACACATAATACGGCGATGGCCATAAACTAAGCTCACATCTGTTTTATGAGTATAGTAAAATTGCGTTACGCAAAAAATCGAAACTACCGGTAGTTACTAGATCAACAGAAAACAAGTACACAGTTAGTTAGTCTTTTGTACATGCCGTGGTGGCAAAATAAAATAGAAATGTTTTATTTTGTTTTGCTGTTTTTCCGACAGGGTGAATGATTGATGTATATTGGAACGATTTTTCGTCATCCCTTGTCAAATTTGGTTTTGAGACAAACCGGTTTCGGCGTTGTGCCATCATCATTGTCGATTTTCGTTCAGAACGATGGCACAACGCCGAAACCGGTTTGTCTCAAAACCAAATTTGACAAGGGATGACGAAAAATCGTTCCAATATACATCAAAAATAGAAATGCATTTTATCATTCCTATCCCGAATATTATTGCACTGTTGATTACTAATTTTGTACACGTTTCCAATCTCGTGCTCTCAACAACAACACAAATATTTACCTCTCCAGTAAAAAATAACAGAAAACACGATCCATGCTCAAATGTCAAAACAGGGCTCTGCGGTGGCCATTCCAATAAGCAAATATAAAGCAACATAATATTTTGTAAAATATTAATTTTCGAGGCACCCTACATTAACCTTGGAAATTAAGCAGTTGCGCTATTTCCAAAGATATGTCATTTCATTCCGGCTAGATATACTTGTAATATGGCATATGATTAAAAACACACTTTATGGGACACCCTATACAAATGTATGTGACGGAAAAGCATACCTGTACACACTGCGAAAAACACACTATAACCACTGGGCGCGCGATAATGCTTTCGAGCGAAAATAAATATTGATTTTCGATGTAAATGACCGATGAGCCATAAACAACAGTAAAATTGGAAGTATTGTATTTATTTCGCTATGGTTCCACGGATGACGAATTTTCACACATGGCATAATCCAAACACAACACTCACCCATTCATGGGCATGAAATAAAGCAAACAAAAACTTGGGAAGACAAAATGTCTAGTTCAGATTTGAAGACATTTTGATTTATTTTAAAATAATTTTAATAGCAGTGGCTGGTGATAACTTAATTTTTTTTTTTTTAATCTACAGTCTAATATATATATAAATTTTCATCGAAAGTGAGGTGGACATCAAAACAGCCTATGCAAAAACCCTGGTCTCTCAATAAAAACGATGTTCTAAGCTTCCTATTTATCAAACTGTGTAATTAATTGAATAAAAAACAAAAGTATTTGCAATACTAACCGATTTTTTTGTAGTACAAACCCTACAAGGAAAGTAGACTTAAAATCAGACCTGTTAAATAATGATTACTAATCAAATGATTACCGGTTTGATTAATTACTTTCTTGAGAATCCATTTAATGACTGATTACCATTACTTTCAATTTTTAATGATTATTTTCCAATTAATTAAAAAAAAATTAAAAAAATTTAAATCATGATTTTTTACGATTATTAAAAAAATCAAAACTAGTCAAAAAAGTTGTTTTGATTACTTTTTATTATTTTTTATTTTTATTAGTTTTTTGATTATTTTTGATTTTTTCAGTATTGTTGATGTGTATATTTATGCAATTCTACAAGAATACTGAAAAAAATCAGAAAAAAAATTTTTTTTAAATTTTAAATTATTAAAAGTAATCAAGACCACTTTTTTTGATTTTTTCTAATTCTACTCAATTAATAATTGCCTTTTCTTTTTTTTAAATAATCATTAGCAATTGGAAAGCCGTCAAAATATTTGATTGCTAATCAAACATTTCATTTAAATGTTTAAAAAGCTATCCGAAATAAATACTAAGCGTACAAAATGTTGTTTTTTTGCTTATAAAACGTTTGAAAATAAACATTTTATAATTAAAACAACACGTTAGTAAAAAGCTTATTAATGTAAGCCTATAAAAAATGATTTATAACAGTTTGTTTTTGGAGTTTATAAAAAACTTTACTTTTAACTTTCAAATAAATTAAAACTGAAAAATCTTACATATCGCTTATTATTTTTAAAAATTGTTACAGAAATGCTTGTTGGGTTATGAATAAAATAACAAAATTGTGAACCACTAAATTTTTTTTCTTTTTCTAATTTTTTTAATTGTATCTATCAACAAAATGACGAATAAAAAATGTCCATTGTATGGCCTAAATTAAAAAAGAAGTGTGGGAAGCTTTACACTCGTAGGTGTTTCATACTTTATACTGAAAGGGCCAGAATTTTTTTTTGACGTACTTTATACAAAATCAGTGACCCTTAGCAAATCAAGCAAATCGTTCTCCCGGCAAGTCGTTCGAAGTACTGCTAATATCCCTAACATAACCCTAAAGCTTTGGTGATGCTTTTCTGGTTACAACAACAACGATAGCCAAGGACGCAATAAAAGTGTCAATTTAATAAAGCAAAATATAAAGAAATTCAATTAAGATTAAAACTAAATTTAAATATTTTCATCAACGCACAAAATTAAATTGTCTATGAGGAATATACGTTCAGCCCCAGTTATCCAACAACACAAACGAAGTGTGTGTAACATTTTCCACATCAATCAAAATCAATATGGAAAACACATGTTCGGACGTTTCTCAGAGCAAAGAAATAAGTTGGGCATACAATTTCCATATCGAATGTGGCACACGTTTTTATACAAAATCCGAGTAAGTACTCAAGCAACATTACAAAAAAAAAAACAGACACGTTCAGCGTCTAAAAGAAGGGAACTTTGAGAAATAAGGAGTTTATGAAAGTGATTATGCAGTGGACATACGATACACAAGTATTCACCTCAATATTTTAATGAAAGATATATTTACTCATCGATGTATGTATGTATTTTTCGATGAAATTTTCAATACTAAAAAAAAAGATGGATATTTTTAGAATCGTCATTCGAAGCGTTTTCCGTACCTAAACTGTCAGCGTTGTATTCTGTGTGAGCATTGATTGACGTTTTCAAATTAAGCAATGTTGATGTTAATACAATTGTTGTTGTTATATATGGTAATGGTGTTGTTGATGATTATGACGGCAAGTAAGATAATTCAAAATGATTTAAATGAATACTTTTAGAAAATTTATTTGCAATTTTTATGACAACTATAAATAAATGATTTGTAATTAATTTTGAAGGAAAAGCTGGGAGGAAGAATGAGTCTTCTGTATGCCTTATTGCAATTCAGCTACTGACAAGCAATGCGCTTAAAACTACGGGGAGAGAAGTATAATCAAGAATATAATAAAGCAATTTTATAATTAGGGCTTATATCAGACCTGTTAAATAATGATTACTAATCTTAATGATTACCGGTTTGATTGATTACTTTCTTGAGAATCCATTTAATGATTGTTTACCAATTACTTAAAATTTTTAATAATTAGTTTCCAATCCTTTAAAAAAATAATCATAATTTTGTACGATTATTAAAAAAATCAAAACTAATCAAAAAAATTGTTTTGATTGCGTTTGATAATTTTTTCTTTTTTTTTCAGTATTGTTGTAGAAGCACATTAATATTCACATCAGCAATACTAAATATAATAAAAAAAAACATTAGATATTTTTATTTTTGTTTTTGTTAAGTTTTTTTTTTTATTTTTTCTAATCGTAATCAATTAATAATTGCCTTTTCTTGAAAAACAATTAAAATAATCTTAATCAATTAAAAAAAAATCTAATTAATTTATTGCTAATCACTAATCAAATTTAACTGGTCTGGTTTATACTATAAGTCATATAGGTAATACTTCTATATTGCTAGCATGCTACGAGTATGCCCGCAGTGTGTTTTGAAATCGAAATCAAAGGGAGACGCGAAACTAAATTTTTGAGATTGTATTATATACGTGTATATTTGTTAGCTATGAAATATACTGAAAAGTCAAATCGTAACAGGAGCGGTGCAAGCTTATATAAATAGATTCAAGGATTTTATGAAAAACCCCTATCTTTTTACGTCGCTTTGACGATATTGAAGAAAATAGTAGTAATTTCTGAGAATTTTCCGTCAAGCCTTGATACCTCCATCAATTTTGGCATGTTGGTATTAGCAGAGCAAGACATCGCAAATGGCATTGAACAATTAAAGATGTCTACTACAACTGACGCTGATGGTCTTTCAGCAGTTTTATTAAAAAATTGTTCCTCATTGATTGGTCCCTTATTGCATATCTTTAATATGTCTTTGTCTTCCGGAATCTTCCTGGATGCTTGGAAACGAACTTTTATTACGCCTATCCTAAAAAGTGGTAATAAAAATAACATTGAAAATTATAGGCCCATTTCTAAACTAACCACGGTCTCAAAACTGTTTGAGTGCATAATTAAAGAAAAGATTTATTTCGCTGTAAAACACCTGGTCTGTCCTCAACAGCATGGTTTCATTCCGGGTAGATCCACCTTAACTAATCTTGCTGTGTTTACCGAAGACTGTTTGGACTCCTTTCATAAAGGTTTTCAAATTGATGCGGTTTATACAGACTTCTCAAAGGCCTTTGATAGGGTATCGCACCGAATTCTTTTGGCTAAACTTGAAGCCTTAGGATTTCACTCACATTTTCTAAATTTTATTTCTTCTTACGTACATAACCGAAAGTGCGTCGTGCGCCTTGAAGGTGCGTCCTCCGCTCCTTTCGTTGCTTCCTCGGGAGTTCCCCAGGGAAGTGTCCTTGGACCATTACTATTTATTCTTTTCATTAATGATATATCCTCGTGCTTTTCTAAGTGTAATTTTCTTCTCTATGCAGATGATTTGAAAATTTATTACGAAATTCGGTGCATGGAAGATTCTTTCGTTTTGCAAAGTGAGCTTGACAACCTGTACCAGTGGTGTGGACGTAATCGCTTGTTTCTCAATATTGCTAAATGTCACTATACCTCGTATGCAAGAGTTCCACCTAGTGCAACTTCGACGTACTGTTTTTCTGATGTTACGCTTATGGAAGTTAATGAGTTTAAAGACTTGGGTGTCTATTTCGACCCTAAGCTGAGTTTTACTACTCACATAAATTTCATTATTACCAAAGCGTATGCGATGCTGGCTTTTATACGGCGCAATTGCTGGTCGTTTTCCGACCCCTATACTCTTAAGTTATTGTACTCGTCTTTGGTAAGATCCAGGCTGGAATATGCAGTTTTTATCTGGCGGCCTTATCAAGACGTTAACATTAATAGATTGGAGTCTGTCCAGAAGAAATTTGTGCGGTTTGCTTTGAGGCGGTTGAACTTTATAGAACCCCTCCCGCACTATCGCAGTCGTTGTTTGCTAATAAATCTCATGTCATTGCAGTCGAGGCGCGTTCTGTTGTCGATGTGCGTAGTTTATGACATCATTACTAATTCAATTGATTGCTCTTATCTTCTCATGAAAATTCATTTTAATGTACCCCCCCGAATTCTTCGTAGTTATGAGAGGTTTTATGTGGGTGTTGCTAGAACAGTTTATGCAATGAACGCTCCTCTAAGAAGGACACTTTCTGAATTGAATGATTTTTCTCTCTCCGTGGGATTTGATTTTTGTTTTACAAAGTTTACTTTTAAGAGCCTACTGATAAGATACTTAACACAACCTTTGGTTTAAGACTATGTTAAGCTTTTTTACAATCTTTTTTATACAATCTGTAAACTTCTGGTTTGTTGATTTTTTTAATAAATAAATAAATAAATAAATAATTTGGCTAGAGATGTGCATTTATTTTCTCCAATCGAGGTTTGGTTGTATTTGATGTTTCTTATTATTTTCTAAAAATAACATGTTTTAACTCCGAACGGTTGCTGCTAAGCCAGATGGAATTTCGAAAGTATCTCTCCATGGTAAAAAACACTAGAAGAGCGGCTTGGAAAAGCTGTGGTCCTGCAATCGCCCCTAGAATCTTTGGACAATCCTGTTGCAGTCCGACAACTAATATGATCAAGCTAAATCTAATAAAGTTAACATTTGGAATAAGGGAGGACTGGAAATACGTCCTTTCCAACCTCTTAAACAGCCGATTGGAACCCAGTACTTCCTGTCAACATTGGCATCATTATCTTGAATGTAATTTTAGTTATACTCTTGTTATGTTTTCATTTCATATGTAATATTAGTAATAATTATAATCTTTATTAATGCCTTGTATATATTTCTTTTTATTGTTAATAGTCGACCGGTTTGTGTTTGTATAGACTTTAAATAAATGAATAAAATAAATAAATACAAAGGCCGATATTGGAAAAAAAACTGTTGAAAAATGGCAATAGAAATTTGTATTACACAAACTACAATCAGAATCAGTAGCAATAAGAACTAATATCGGAGTGGATGAAACATGGAATAATGGTTACCAAGTTTACTTACAATAATTATTATCAAATATCAGCCCATGGTCGGAAATATTTGTCAGCTTACACCATCCACAATTTAAAAATACTTTGGCATCCGTTCTCCACCCTTAGATATGGTCACGCCTCGGTCAACTAGAATCTGATGCTAGGCTTGCGTTATTTTAAGTTTATACAGATCTACTACAAGATTACAATTTTGTATCTTATCCAAAAATATTTTTCAATGGAAGTAGAATACGCTCATGGATTTTTCCAAACGAAATGTGTCATTTTGGAACGTTCGTTTTCTATATATCTGCACTCTGATGTTGGCGAGTGTACTGAGTATTTTCCAGCAATATATGTAGAGCATTGTATGTGTCTACCAGTAGCGCAACTTACTCCGAATCTGCACACACACACAAACCACACAGGGTGCGTTGTATGCAATAATAAAACAATCAAATTTAAATAATGCAATATTGAACGTGAAGACTTAAAACACCCAAATTATTGAATATAAAGCACTTATAACACCTTATCAGTTCCTACAGAATGTAAGTTTCAGTTTAAATTGCAATTTTTAGTTGTAGTTTTTACTTTAAAACAACTCTGAAGGCGATTTCCTTCATTCCAGTCTCTCGGAGTACATTCATCCACTGCCTTTCACTCCGATTCGCAAAAGAAGATGCCAAACTAGTAGGGGTAAACAATGATGTAGAAGTATTACATATGTGATATAAGTACATTTTTATACAAATTTTTATTAGAAAGCATTGCATTGTATAGTAGCAAAGGACGGCCACGGTTGTACAGTTTTCAATACAGCTCTCCAGCTACGTATATGTGAAAAAAAACATTCAATACGATGCATTAGTTATTTAGTATACTGCTTACAAACTTTATAAAGACAGACCGTCTAGAAACGAAACACTTTTGTATATTGATTCTGTTGTTTTATAACGATCGGTAATTTCTGTCATTTACCTAATAATATCATGGCAGACATCGTCTTGAAACAATTTCTATATACTTATAAAAAAGATGCCAGCATATTTTTATGGCCACCACTGCATTATGCAGCAACCAAATAGTAAAGAGTGTTCAAAACTTTATGTTAGACATTAGCATTATCTCTGTGAAAATTTCATACAATTCCAATTATCAGTTTTTGTATGATGCGCGTTCAAACAAACGTCCCACAGATTTAAATTTTACATTTAATTACAATTTGATTTACTTTTCAAATTTATTGACAAATCTTGATTTGATAACATGAAAGTTAGAAAAAAGAGCACTGAAGATGGCATAAAGGAGAACCGGCTTATCTCCAAACCAAAAAAGACAATGGATGGTGGAAAATCGGTCCAAAATAAGTGAACCTTACTAGGACTGAGTAAAGTGCGAATTTTTGTGCACCGATCCATAAATTCGGCGATTGTTAATAGTTTGTTTGCATTGAATAACCATTGATACCATTTTAAACAGTCAGAAGTGAAGTAGTTTAAGAGAAATTAGGGCGTAGCTATCAACGTTCCTACGGACATTTCTGAATCGAGAAACTAAGCAAGTCTGCTGTAGGATGGCTCATTCAACACTGTGGAATCTTAGCAATGAACCGACGTTAGCTTAAAACAACTATTTCTCTATATGAAGCTGTCGGGATGCCGAGGACGAGGAGTCGGTTTATCACCCCCGTTGTAGATGTCCAAGAGCGCAAAATGAGCGACTTGAGTATTAAATATCTGTTAAAACGAATGTTAGGGGCGCCCTCATTGAGAATATTCGTTAGGAAATAACCCTCAATGGTTTTATCCCCTTTAAGTGGGCGTTGTTTTCATTAAAATAAAATAAACTTATAATTATTAATATCGCGTGATTTCTTATTCCAAATTTTCCGCTCCCGCAAGATTATTATAAATTTATAGAATTAAATTAATTTTTTGATTAATCACAAATTGATTAATTTTAATGAAAATCTTACTATTTGCTTATTTACAAAATTTAGTAAACTCAAAATTTCTATGTTTATCCGTTTTCGTTTTTAACGGTAGCTTTACTTTTTCACTTGTCTCAGCACAAATCTGCTCTATGCAATGATTTATTTATGCGAAAAAATAAAACAAGGGTAAGTAAAGTTACTTGGGAACCCTTTAAGGCATGTGATAAGAGAGATCGAGTGGCAAGGCGAGGCGAGGGGAGAAGTAAAGTAGCAGCTAACGAAGACGAACGACAAAAATCCGAACCAGTTCAATTATTAATTTCTATTAACACTAAATCTTTAATGTACTTTTATAATTAATATTAAAATAACTAGACTTGTAATACAACTCGATTGTTGTGCAAATGTGTTATTATTATTCATTCTATCAAACGGCCATTCCCGATGCAAGCTTAGTCAGATTTCAATTAATTTATTTTTTTTTTTTGAGTGAACAGCGATTACTCGGTATCTGATTAATCAACAGCTTTGATAATTAAAAAAATGTTTATTGCATATTTTTGTTTAATTGATTAATCTCACATTCCTAGACTGCCTAAGTAAGTATCATAACAAAGTGAAAATTTGGAATGGTAAATCGAGCTATTTTTCATGGAGTTGCATGCTAGGCACTAGTTTATTATTTTGTAGAGATTACGGTCGGGCAATGATGATCGATGATCAATTAAAAACTTGTTTCCCTACATTCACTGCTATGACCTCAGTCATATTAAAAAAGAAAATTGTAGACTCTAAATTATAACATTTAAACTTGGTCCAGAACCGCAACACTGAAAACGGCTTTTAACGTTTGCAGATTCTTATTTCAATGAGGGGCCCAGGATGCTACAGAATAACACCCAATACAAAAATTACGTTTAAAAGGCTTTGTATTTCTAACTGCCACAGAAAACTTCTATTAAACCAGTTTGAATTCTACAACCTCCTACATCATTCTGATAAAAGTTAAGTTATAAATAACCCACTTATTTATATTAATCAATTTCTAAACGCCACTTTTCATTTGACTACCTCCTTTGAGAACAACATGATTTCTTGATTTTCTTTATAAGCAAATAGACAGCAGCAACTGTTCTGATGTGAAAGTTTAAGTTGTTATTGCTGCTTTTTTTGTGTCATTTTTGTAGTTCTTGTTTTCTATTTCAAATTAATAGATTAACCAAAGTTGTAAAATGCGATGCGTGTTGACACAGGATGTGGGGGCGTCGGACAAGTTTTTGTGTAAACTACCAACTAAATACCTTATGAAAGAAATATTTTATTCATCGTACTTAACATGGCTTCGTAATAAATTGTATTTCACAAATTCTTTAATGGCGTATTTATGGACTGTAAAGCTGCAAATCTTAGAGCGTTTGAGGACTCAAAATTGGTTATGGTGCAAAGTGTTAAGCGGTTTATTATGGATTCAGTATTCAATTAAAATGCCTTTACTTGAGTTCAATTATGGCAACACAGAGATTACCGAAGATTGAGAAAAAAAATGTATGTTTAAAGTTAACCTAAGAGCCAATCCATTTTGCGCTGCAGTGACTCGATACCGCAATTACGGACGCCAAATAACCACAAAATGCTTTAACTATCTGGTAAAATAGTTTTAAATGAAAAACTCTAAGTTGTTGTTCCAAGGACAACGGTTTTTACAGTATACAGTTGTGTTCAATATAATAGTAGTGAAATTAAATTGAATATAGCTTGAATAAGCTCTGTTTTTAATAATTTTTATTCAAAATATAGCGAAATCCATAACATAAACCACATAAAAAGAAATTTCAAAGTTTACGCAAAGTTCAAGAAAGTTAATTAAACTTTTAAAAATTTACAACCAAGTTTCAATATTTTTGGGCAGAATTTTTAGAAAATTTTTGAGTAAGCAGTTTTAGAGCTCATTCCATTTTAGCATAATAATGCGCAAGTTAGAAGTACCTTAAAATTTCTGCTAAATTTTCAGAATTTTTTTTGTCACGGATGTTGGGTATTTTTTTCCATACAAATTAAATTTTTCTTCATACGTTGTATGCATGACATAACTATACAGGTAATATCATCTCAACAGCTGATTAAATTTTTTTCCGTTTAATTTTCTCTAAACTGTCAAACTTGCTTGCTATCGGTTTTTTTACAATTTAACAAGTGCTGTGCTGTTCTGACATTTTAGAGAAGCAATTTCCAATATGGCCGCCGCGCTATTATCTCTTTTACTATGCCATGGTTGTATGGAAGAAATTACTCAACACACTTGACGGAAAAATTTCTGAAAATTCAAGAAATGTTTTGAGCGCATTCTAACTTGCACAACGTTGTTCTAAACTGCGTACTCAAAAATTTTCTAGAAATTACGCCAAAAAATTTCGCAGATTTTGATGCCCATTTTTTTAAGTTTCATCAACTTTTCTGAACTTTGTGTTACTTTTGAAATGTTTTTTTATGTGGTTTCTGTTATGGAATTCGCTATATTATTAAAATCACCCCCTTCCCCTTTATTTCGTCGAACGATATACCATTTTCATTTCACTACTATTATATTGAACACAGCTGTAGCTGAAACTCCCTACTTAAAAGTAATCAATTTTTCTTCATTCCTTCGGTTTACTTCAAACTTATCACTCCTAAAGCAAACACCTCAACGACCTCGACGAAACTACGTTACTGTTACGTCGGTCGTTATGTACAGTAAACAAGTCGCAAGGCATCCTAATTAAGCTGGTCTCATTATTATCACGCGCAATCCATTTTGGCTGTATAAAAATTATTAAACTTTAACAAGTACGTGATTTGATCGGTTGGATAGTAATTTTTTCAGCGTTAAATAAATATTATTCTACAATTATTGTACTTCGTATTTATGCAATATCAATCCCTAAGCTGAGTATCAGACATTTTCTTAAGTCTGCTCAAATAGCTTGTGATAATCTTTTATAAATACTAAGGTAGCAAACCAATTCAAAAATATGCACGGTTCGGTTCAGTGGATCGTATCAGCTAGAAAACTCTCGGAATACTTTGCGAGACTGAAGGCATGAATACCTTCATATGTGGTATGGTTACAATGTTTAATTGGAGAAACAGGTTGATATGACAGCTGTCGAAAAGTGACCTTCAACGTAGGCCTGAATAATTATGAAGCAGAGGGAAACCCAGCTAAAGTGGACATTCAAGGCGAAACTTATCAATAAAATGATAAAAATCTATCAATCTACCACTTGGATGAAACCTAAATTGTTTGATGAAAACCACGGTTTCCGGTTGATTGACGGTCTTCTGGTATACAATATACGATAGCATCACTCTTAAAAAACTGCTATCGACTAGGCAAGACAAGAAGTCTATCGGCATAAGGTTTCAAATCGTTAAACTAAGATGGTTGTTTGTAGGAACATGACCTCGAGTCGGAAAAAGTAATCCAATCTTTTTTGGTTTAGAGCTTTATCGATTTTTAAAGAAAATAATCGATTATATTTCATAAATCCATTTTTTATATATATTTTGTAAAGTTAACTGAAGTGAAAATACTTTAAAATAAAATAGGTGAATCAGACTTCATTATTTCAGATTCGAGTTAAGCACATACACATTTTCAATACTTTTAAAATATTTACATTAAATATATACAAAACGCGGCCGCCGTGGTGTGAAGGTAGTGTTGCCGGCCTACCACACCGAAGGTCCATGGTTCGAGCCCTGGTACAGGTAACATCAAAAGTGATTTGAAAAAAGTTTTTCAAAACGGGGTCGCCCCTCGGCAGTGGTTTGGCAAACTCTCCGAGTGTATTTCTGCCATGACAGGCTTCTCAGCAAAAATTCGTCTCCTTTGTAGATGACGTTCGGAGTCGGCAAAAAACTGTAGGTCCCACCAATTTGTAGGGAAAATTTAAATCGGCACACCACAAATTGGAAGAGAAGCTTAGCGCAAAAATCTCTTAGGAGGTTTATGATGATATACCTGTTGTATATCGCGCCATAGAGAGATATACAAAACGATAGGAGTAAAAAATATAATAATTTTTTGGCCTCAAAACCAAAATACAAATGCATCACTCGCTACAACTCAGGTTTAGACAGTGAAAAAAACCAATACGAATTGTTGCTCTCACAAATTAAAGGTATATTGCTTAACATTTGACGAAATTAAAAATTAAATGAACTGAGGAATATTAACAACAACTAAAACGAAAATCTTTGAGTTGAAATGATAAAACTAAAATAAATAATTTGTTACAAATGTTTAGTGTTACATAACCTTTGACTAAAACCAAAAGAAGGTCCAGATTCGTTAGAAACTACGGCGTAGAAACTTTCAATAAGCTTCCAGAGCAAATAAGAACCGCAATTAACTTGCAGAGATTTAAAGATTCGGTAAGATCTTTCCTTTTACTAAACTACGACCACGATTGGCAGTAGTGCTTAAAAATGTAAAAAACAAAATTTTTAAATTATACTTTATCTAAGTATTTAAGTCAAATCCCCTTAGATTAAGTTACATAATTTTTCCTGATACGCACATGAGGGCGTGAGTAATTAAACTGTAAATTAAGCTAATTTTCGCACACAAAATGTATTATTTTTTGAGAAATGGCTTTATAAAAAAGCATTAATAAAGGAAAAAAAAATAAAAAATTGGCTAAAAGTGATTTATATGAAACTATATGTTCCACTGCATGAGCAGTGGAATCATATCTCAGAAGCACTCCGTACCGCAGCCGAAGAAGTAATTGGATTCCGGCGAACGCGAAGAAACAACTGGGATGATGATGAACAGTGCCGCGCTGCAACGAAAAGAAAGGACGAAGCCTACAAGGCAACGCTGAGATCGAATGCAACGAGGAGTGTGTGTGAACACTACCGCGAGTTGAAGAGGGAAGCGAGGCGGCTTTTCCGGACGAAAAAAAGAGAGGCAGAAAAGCGTGAAATAAAGGAGCTTGAGATGCTGGCCAAAGGGAATAATGCCCGAAAATTCTATCAAAAAATTCGGCGAATGACAGAAGGTTTTAAACCCGGGGCAAACTCCTGTAAGAATGAGAACGGCGACCTGGTGGCCGATGTTCAGAGAGCACTCAGAATATGGAGGGATCACTTCTCTGCCCTTTTAAATGGGGAAACTGAGCAAGAAACCAGAGAAGATGCCGAACCCGAGCCCACAATCGAAGATGATGGAATTGACGTTCCACAACCCGACTATAATGAGGTGCGAATAGCAATTTCCCGATTGAAAAACAATAAAGCAGCTGGCGCTGATGGTTTGCCTGCTGAGCTATTCAAACACGGAGGCGAGGAGCTGGTAAGGCGCATGCATCAGCTTCTATGCAGAATATGGTCCGATGAATGCATGCCTGAAGATTGGAATCTAAGTGTTCTCTGCCCAATCCACAAGAAGGGCGATCCTGCAAACTGCGATCAGCCTTTTGAATATCGCATATAAGGTCCTATCAAGCGTATTGTGCGAAAGACTGAAGCCTGATGTGAACAGACTGATTGGACCTTATCAGTGTGGCTTCAGACCTGGTAAATCTACCATCGACCACATTTTTACAATACGCCAAATCTTGGAAAAAACCCGTGAAAAAAGAATCGACACACATCATCTCTTTGTTGATTTTAAAGCCGCTTTCGATAGCACGAAAATGAGCTGCCTATATGCCGCTATGTCTGAATTTGGTTTCCCCGCAAAACTTGTACGGCTATGCAAAATGACCTTGAGCAACACCGCCAGCTCGGTCAGAATTGGGAAGTACCTCTCCGAGCCGTTCGAAACGAAACGAGGTTTCAGACAGGGTGACCCCCTATCGTGCGATTTCTTTAATTTAATGCTGGAGAAAATAATACAAGCTGCAGAACTTAACCGCGCTGGAACAATATTTTATAAAAGCGTGCAACTGTTGGAGTACGCTGACGATATTGATATCATTGGCCTTAACAACCGCGCCATAACTTCTGCTTACTCCACATTGGAAAAAGAAGCGGAGAAAATGGGATTGATGGTGAACGAGGGCAAAACGAAGTACCTTCTGTCATCATGCAAAGAGTCAGCGCATTCGCGCCTTGGCAACCACGCAACTGTTGGCAGGAATAATTTCGGAAGGACAACTGACTTCGTTTACCTGGAAACCAGCATTAACACCAACAATAATGTAAGCCTAGAAATCCGACGAAGAATCACTCTTGCAAACAAATGCTACTTCGGACTGAGTAGGCAATTGAAAAGTAAAGTCCTCTCTCGACGAACGAAAATAACACTCTACAAGTCACTCATCGCACCCGTCCTGCTATATGGTGCAGAAGCTTGGACACTAACAACATCTGATGAGGCGGCTCTGGGAGTATTCGAGAGAAAGGTTCTTCGAAAGATTTGTGGACCTCTACGCGTTGGCGACGGCGAGTACCGAAGAAGATTTAATGATGACCTGTATGAACTTTACGCAGAGGCCGACATAGTTCAGCGAGTTAAAACACAGCGGCTTCGCTGGCTAGGCCACGTAGTGCGAATGAGCGAAGATGCTCCAGCCCAGAAGAGGGAGACCACCACTCCGATGGAAGGACCAAGTGGAGACCGATTTGCGATCCCGCGGTGTTTCCAATTGGCGCCAGTTGGCGCAACGAAGAAACGACTGGCGAGCTATGTTGGACGGTCAAAACCGCCCAGGCGGTTAGATGACCATTTAAAGAAGAAAGAAGATATGTTTTCAGTTATGGTGTGAACATAGGTTTAGCAATCTATTCATCCGTCGCACAGATGCCACTATTTAGAAAAATCGATTTTAAATGTGTAATCCTTGAAATCGATGTGTTAAAAATAGAGGACAGTTAATAAAATCGTCCCACAAAAATCTCTAAATAAAAAATAATCGATTAAAGTAAACCCACAAATCTGGTTGTTTAATAACTCAATACCTCAATTCCTCGGAGTTATATATTGCACCAATTATTTTATTTTTACCGAAAATCATAGAAAGACTTGACAAATACTATGGCAACCCTGTTCCATCAGTTGCAATGGTTAAAATATGGTTTACTGAGTTCCGTTGTTGTCGTACTAGCGTGACGACGAAGGCTTAAAGAAAGTAGTCACGTCAGAAATTATCGATAAAATAAATGAATGATATTGAACGATGAGAGAATGAAAGCCCGTGAAATAGTTGAGGCCACATGCATCTCAACTGAGCGTATTCCCGCGGAAATGGTAAAACGTTTAACGGTTTGTTATTCGGAGTCTTTCGCCAGCATACGCGTTCTTATACAAGATTGCTCCAGCGCGGCCTTACTGTACTAGTTAATTCCATTCCATATTTTATTGAGTAAACTGATGGGGTTGTGATAAACATTTGTGCAAACAAGGATAGCAATGGGCATTTATTTACATACATACATAGTTGACATATTTTGTAAAGCCTATTCAAGCCATCGAAGGTGTCTTCACATTTCTTTTTCTGTTTTATTACCAATAACTTCCCCTTGGGGATTATCAAGATGTGAATATGTACAGTTGTGTTCAATATAATAGTAGTGAAATTAAATTGAACATCGTTCGACGAAATAAGAAGAAGCTGTGATTTTAATCATTTCCATTTAAAATATAAAGAATTTCATAACAGAAACCACATAAAAAGAAATTTTAAAGTTTACAGAAAGTTCAAGAATGTAAAATGAACTTTTAAAATTTACAACAAAATTTTAATATTCTTGGGCAGAATTTTTAGCAAATGTTTGAGTACGCAGTTTTATAACTCATTCAATTTTAGCATCATAATATGGAAGTTAGAAGTACCTCAAAAATTTCACTGCATTTTTAGAATATTTTTTGTCAAGAATGTTGGGTATTTTTTCCATACAAAATTCATTTTTCTTTATGTGTTGTATGGATAAATACTCATACACTCCAGACCCTTGACGAAAAAAATTCTGAAAATTAAGGAAATTTTTGAGCGAGTCTTAACATGCACAATTTACACTAAAATTGATTGGTCTACAAAACTGCTTACTCAAAAATTTTCTAAAAATTCTGTAAAAAAATATTGAAATTTTGATGTAAATTTTGTAAAAGTTTAATTAACTTGCCTTAACTTTGTGTAAATTTCTTTTTATGTTGTTTCTGTTATTGAATTCGCTATATTTTAAATGAAAATTATTAAAATCACAGCTTCTTATTTCGTCGAATGGTAACAATTTGAATCTCACTACTATTATTTTGAACGCAGCTGTATGTATGCAGTGTTGATATGTTTATTATATTTAGGTATGTATGTTTAACACAATTTTTTTCTTTTGTTTTGTAATATTCAATTATCAAGTTACATTTCTGTCTGATTGCAGTCATTTCTTGGCTTCCGTGATAATTTGTTAATATCGTATTTATTGTTGTAATATGTTTGTGTAACTTCCCTTCATTTGTCTACTTATTATATTTTTGATATTATACCATTATCCTTTACTATGTCTACAACAATTATGGGCTCAAATGTGCCCCCTATGCATTTGTTCGGGTTTTTCCCCCAAACATATTACGTTTACAAAGTTTAAGGACATTACAAAGCCACACATGTCGTTTACATTGCATCACATGTGCCGGGTCTGTGCAACACATCGTTTCTACGGTTTCTTCAAATGAAGTGTGAATTACCAACTTTTCGTCCTTTGGCTATTATAACCACCTCAACTATGTGGCTTTATATTGGAACACTTAATTTATATCCATTACGTTTGTCTTCATTGCAATTTACTACTCCCACAACTACTACTATTGTTATTGATTGTTTGCTTTCCTTTGAAGACGGAATTGGTTTGTGGTTCATTTGATTTTTTCTTCAGCTTTGCACTTCTTTGTCAGTTGTTTTATTTCTTATTTTCTTCCTATTTCACTTGATTTGGCGTGAATACCGTTCTTATAGGATTAAGGATTATCACGTCTATTTGTGGTGGAATTAAATTAAAAGGCTCTTGGTTTGTCATGGAGTTGGCATTTGTAAAGTTCTAAGATTACAAAACAGCTAAATGGAGTTTTATGCTCGATGGCGCTCTATGACATTAAGAAATTTGGTTTGAAGGAACAACCTATATAAGTAATAGTTGAAAAAAGATATAAAATAACTCACTAACGAAGTTCAAAAAGTTAAACACATCGCCAATCGGTCGAAAGAACTCTCCTTTTTCTTATTCAATGAGAACCTAGATATCGCCTGATGTTCCATTGCTTCGTCACCCAGGGACTTTTCATAGAGTTTACTAAAGTCGCTGAACGAAAGTTGGTTTGACAATTCTACAGTTTCAAGAACATACATAAATTACACTGTTCAACATAATTTTTTGGGGACTGAATATTTTCAGTTTTGGATGAAACCCCAGACCCATAGGGTAAAAATCAAATGGGGAGAAAGGGGTTAAAACTCATATCTTACCTGCTTTCGATCGACTTGCATACAATCTGCACATCAGCACAAACCGCACTGAGATTTAGAGAATTTGTGTGCTTGAAGAATAGTCACTAAGGGCACAGCAGTATTATCAACCGACTTTCGGAATGTATTTGCAATACTACAAACTGAATTTTAAAAACAAACAAAATCAATGCTATTCCAAGTAGGAATGACTGGACCGACCGCTCGAAGATGGACTCAGTTTGCGGCCGAAGTATATGTAGATATCGGCATCAGTTAAACTTCCGTCGTATGGCAGTGTGTTTTCAACAGAAATCCTCTAGATTTGTCCGGCTTGAAATTCACAGAACGGTTTAAACATAATTGGTAGGGAGAGCTTCTTTCCCCATAGTCCGGCATCATTTAAATCGCTATCTACCTCAAAATCCGCAACATATAAACATGCATTATCTGAGTTAAGTGTCATACCGGGATCGGGGGAAATGAGAAGGCAGATGATATGGCGCTTAACGGCTCATGAGACAAAAGGGAAGAATCAGCGTCGAAGCAGGCTACAGCGAAAAGAGGACAGGGTTCCTTCTAGGTACATTTAGCGCAGGTACCTATAGACTTAAAGCAGTCTGTACTGGCCCCACACAATGACCACTGCATAAGCTGGGAAAACGTAACTACCTGAGGATCTAGCTACAACTCTGCTAAGATACTTTTTAAATCCCGTTTAAGACGTGAGGAATTCGAAATATACTTGATTTTTTATAACAACTGCGTCATCATCAGAGTTGCTCATAAGCTGCCTCACTAAAGCCGGTCGTTATGGTCTCTTAGATGCGGAAAAAAGTTAAAAGTTTCCTTGGAAATATTATTTAAGAATTTTACAATAGGGATGTTCAAACTTCGTGTTTATAAAGAAAATTTGTAGTTAACAAGATGATTAATTTTAGACATTGTATAAAAAACAATTGTTAAATAATTCGAAAGTTTTGAGGAAGAACTGCTTGTAGTATCTAGATTGTTTTTGGGACTTTTTCATAGTAATTTCGAGATTGTTTTCGGGACCATTTCCGGATATTTGTTTTTTTTTGTCATTTCTGCACTTCTTTTGGGACCAGAAATAGTCCCAAAATGATCCGGAAAAAGTCGAGCTACCAATCAATTCGTGATTCCGAAAAAGCGCCAAAAAAAATTCCAAATGATGCTGTAATTATTCCGAAATGGTATCGACAACTCCCGAAATGATGAAAGAAGTCCTGAAAACAATTCCGAAATGGTCCTAAAGACATCGCAAAACAGTCCTGAAAAAGTCAAGAAAACAAATAATTATAAAGAAATAGTGCCAAAAATGTCCCAAAAACCATCCTGAAATGATCGCAAACAATCACGGAATTATCGAGAAAAAGTACCGAAATTTCCCCAAAAACCTGAAATGATCCCAAATGAGTCCCGAAATTATCCTAACAATGGCTAAATCTGCTAAAACTAGCTATTTCCTAAATTCTATACTACCCAAAATATTATTAAAAATGTTAATCTACTCCAAAATCACTGCAAGTTTCACTCTCAATCTAAACTTTGCATCGCCGCCTAAGAAGTTGACCTCAAAAAATACCACCCAATTTTTTTAAGCTTCTAGCAATCTATGAATAACATAACAATATAAAATGTGTTTTCGAAATTTGAATTCAAAAGTTTTTTTAGGCAAGCAAAAAAAATTGTATCGTGCATCTTAAAGACGATTAAAAAACGGTATTTAAAAATTAAATTATTTTTTTAATATATTTTAAAGTTAGATAGTTACTCGAGCCACTGTTTCACGAATACCCAAATCTCTGGATAAATCCGGTTTTCCGGGACCATAAACTCATGTCCCAAAAATCTCGGGATTACAAAAATATCAAAATTTTACATCCCTAGTTTATATCTAATCAATATTATGCCTTCGTAATAAAAACCAATTGATACATGGCAGAGTAAAACAAGTAACAGCACGGCGGCCATGTTGGAAATCGCTGCTCTAAAACGTCAAAACAGCACAACACAAATGTAAACGCAACGATTGAAAGCAAGTTTGACAGTTTAGAAAAAATTAAAATGAAAAAAATCTAATCAGCTGTTGGGATAATATTACCTGTATAGGTATGCCATGCAATTGATACGAGAATAATTAAAAAACGGTTTTCAATTCTTTCTGGGAGGTTACTCTGTATTGCGATGCTAATGAAATTTCTTGTGCATTCGAAAAAAAATGTGTCACATCGCGTTACAGAGTAACCTCCAGGTATTACAAGTACTTCGTACAATAATTTCTACTCATAATTGCCTTAGCGAAATTTTCGTCGAGTTCCGTCGGAGGCTGCTGAAAAGTATTATCTGCATTTAATGAGTCACAAATTTCTCAATATCAATCTTGAAACTTCACTTTTCTGAAGACCAGTTTGACAAATGTCTTTTATTTCACAAAAGATCTATTTTTCTGCTGCTTTGAATAAATCATCATTTTTATATTACAATCTTTTTTTTGTTAAAGTCGCCCCTAAATGAAATGCACATACTCTCAATACATATATGAGTAGTATATTCATTAAATTCCATACGTTTATGAATACAAACTCAATGGAGAACTGAATAATTGACACATTCATCACCGTCATAAATTCATAATCTCACCTTTATTTTCTCATACAAATTTACACACATTTTTAACACAATTTAAATTTATTTGGGGATTTTTTCACACCAATTTACTCACTCACATACAAACATTATATAAGCTGTGATGTAGTTGCGGTCGGTCAACAGCCAACAACAATCGACAATAACGTTATTCACACCACATCACTCCCTCAATTGCAACAATACGATCTTTTGTATAAAAAAACATAAAATCTTAATAACAATTACAAACGACAGTATAATGAGCATCTATCAGCATTGTCATTTAAGCTACACATCATATCGTCACATATACTAGTACATATAGACCCAGTATTTATGATGAGATGAAAGCCAAAGCTCAGAGGTTTACACCGAGACCCAGTTAAGCAGATGCTCTAACATTTATCACGATGTTTTACAATTGTATTCATTTCAATCAGACAAAGTAAATGAGTATATCACAGATGGAGTTTTGGTATGAATAAATGCGCATACATACATACTCAGTGTTACAAATGTATGCACATAAATATTAACTATGTACTTATATATTAACACATTTGTTTTGTGCCTACAAATATCCGCAATCGTTTACCAATCTTATGCGTGTAATCCGACTTAATACTACGTGATCGTAATCAATGAAATTTTGTGTCCAAATCTTTCAATTTTGTAATTTGTTAAAAAGAGATGCACAGAGGTGTAGACAGTTTTTAATCAAGGAGGGTGCGTAAGCCAATATGGGACAAACAATTTTTTTTTGTTAAGAAATGCTGAATTTTGTAATCCTCACCGCACTTCTCGTTCTAGGAAAAATGCGAAATTAAAGGGATTTTCCTGTGTTAATACCGTCGATAAAAAAGCCTCAGTAGGACAGCTTATATATGTATGTATATCAAAGTAAGTAAAAATAAAACATTTCTACCCAAAAAATATAATTTCTATTCACAACTGATGTGTCAAATATGGACAAAAACTTTTTGTCTTCAGTAATATGTACACCAGTAGAACAAATTCAGTTGATGGACATACCACTGCATAGGGTGGTTTTGCAAGCTTTAGAATACCAGGAATATCACATTAGTATCTTCCAGGAAATCTGCGCGGCTCATAGTTTTATGGAAGTATGTGCCATCTTGACAAGGTCGATCGTCGCACAAAGATATCCAATTATCAGTATAACGGATGCCTTGGTAACCCTACTTACAAATATTTTTATATATAATAAGATTAGCTGGCAACCCTAGGTGTTAAGCCTGATTGAAAATATGTTTGCGGAAATACCTTCTGTTTGATACCCTTATTAGAATATTTTATTTCATTTAAAACTTTTTTTTTTTCAATTGCAAAAAGCGGTCAAAAATACTACTATCTCCTGAATTCATGAAAAATAGCTTACTTAATTAAAATTTATCTACAAATTTCCAATTATAAGACCTTTATAAATCAATTTTATTTTATATGAATTCGTTTTTTAAGGTTTTACACTTGTCCAGAGTGTAAATAGTTTTCTGTTAAGCATTCGTTTATTTTTCTCGTAAATCCTTAGCGACTTGTGAATAAAATCGCAAAAATGAAATGTTTTCCAATTTGTCACTTGCGAAATAACAACCAAAATTATAAGTGCTTATATATATTTTTTTTTGCTTTCTTTTTTTTCTCTTAATCCAAAATATGACGAATAAAAAACGGCAATATGCTTTTTTATACTTGGAACCTATTCCTATACGGCTAAAAGTTTGAGTGCTGCGTAGCTCAGTGGGTAGAGCAGACGACTCTGATGCGGGGAGTGTCGGTTCGAGTCCTACCAACTGATACAAATGTTTTTTAACTGTTAAGACATTTCTGGTTTAAAATTTGAAGTCTTTTCTTAGCGGTCATATTCTCGAAAACTGGCACAATTTAAATCCCAAACTAAATTTGTTTTGGACATTTATGTAGCCCAGAAAAGTTTAAAATTTAGGTTAAAAATTTTAACCTTGTATTATAATTTCCAAAAAAAAAATGTTTTCCGCTTCTTTCTCATTATTCGAATGACAAAAATTGTGACATTCGTAACATCTCTAACAGTGACAGAATAATAACCTAACTATGCTTTTTTTAGCACCACCTGGTGGAATTAATCTTCCTCTTCCCACATTCAAAAAAGTAATCTATTCGAGTATGCAACCAAAGGGACAATAAATAAATCTTTTAACAGTTTTTCTATCAACATTAACAGTTCCGAAAGCAGAAATTATAATATGAAATTATATAATACGTGTAGTAGCAAAACCCGGGCGCCACTCTCACAGAGTGTTGGTTTAACCCGGTAGACGTTGTCGTGCCCGAATTTCTCGTCCAATTTTGGGGATGCTCTTGTATTTTCTCAATAAATTGGAGAAGTCCGTTGTTTAATTGCTGGCTTCAACTTGTGTCAATAAACATATCGATAAGTATACTATGAGAGTATGCCAACAACCTCCAAAGGGCGGCATCCCTGGTTACTTGTTTCAAAATCTGTGCTTTATGAATTTAAAAGCTACCGAGAGATTGTACTGTCATCTAGTCTCAACAGGTCGATGTCTGTACATTGCAGATATTTAAATTCGATAGAAGTGGTCATTATTAAGCCAATAGAAGCTAAAAAAAAGTTTTTAGAATTTTTGTGTGTCTGTCTGTATATTTGGTCGCGCATCGCTCAAAAACTGCTTAATGAAGTTGAATGAGACTTTTACCGTTGCATTACTAGACGTTTAACTTGAAATTTAAGATATCATTTGTTCAGATAGTCCAGTTTCACAGATATCGATCGATATGTGAACCAAGGTGACCCAAACTGTGTTTGGTACAATATGGGTATCAAACGAAAAGTGATAATGAGTGCTGCAATAAGCGATGTAATTAAGTTTCATATCTTATCTGGTATGGGATATAATGATTAAAATCAGACTAAATATATTCTGAGACGCAGCAAAGCGGGCCGGGCTTACTATAATTAATAATAACAAATATACTTGAGCGCGTTATACCAGTGAAGAGATTAAACCTGTACTTCAATTCCAGTTAATAGTGTGATACCTTCAATTTCAGTGCACATTGTCGAGGCCTGCATTTTTTAAACCGACTCTGAACGGCATCTGTTAGTTTAGATTAAGAGAAGAACTCATGTGTTATTTAATTCTCATTCAGCCAGTATTATTGTCACTGATCTTCGTACAGCTTTAGTGAAGCACCGGAACCAACAACATATAAAATATCTCCTAAGTCAAATAACTTACATTTGCGCGCAAGTACTTGTAAGCTACATTTAGTCATCAGAGAGTGAGTACACTTGTCATAGTTGTTCACACATTAACTTGGTTGTATATACATCGTATCTCGTTCATTGCTTGTATGTGGTGTGAAAAAGTGAAACTGATTACTTTGAGCGCTTTGCGTACATTTTGGATGTGACCAAGTTATTTGAAGTTTTACATGATTATGTGATTATGTATGAACTTGGGATGATAATCCCGGCATCCCGTGCATTGTTATGCGTCGCAAGCCCCGAAACTTCTTTTTACATTCCCGGGATTTTGGTTATTGGAAATACGTTACTAAAAACTAAATATTTATGATTCATATATGAAAATTATGTTAATTTTCATGTTAATTATGTTATACAAAATGCCCTTTTCGAACAACTAACAAAAACCTGTCGTCAAAAATAGAGCGGCGCTAGCTCAAGAATCTTCAATATTGGCAAAGCATTTCAAGCGGATAATAAAGACAAACGTGGGAAGGAAAGAAGACAAATTTTGCAAAGTTTAGCACTTTGTTTGAGTATGCCAAGCGTTGCCAGAGGTTGGCGTAAATAACGCTACTCTGAAGCGTTTTAATTTAAGGTAGAAAGAAGCTCTGGGTCTACCACACACAACATTAAAATGTTTTACATTTATTTATATAAAATTCATTGTTTCTTTGATGTGTAAACATCTTTGGGCTTATTAGGGGCTGCCCGTAAAAGTTACGCTTTGCTGCTTGTAACCTTGCCTCTGCCGGCGCTTGTAATCGTGCTTCTGCCTGTGTCTTGTGTATAGAAATATTGTTTTGACTGCTTCTTCTGATATTTATGTGACACACTGTTTATGTAGGTGTGTGTGTATGCAAGTGCTTTGCTGATTTCTATTATTCGGTAATCGTGCCTAAACACGATGAATGCTATCACTTGGCAAAAGACGAAGGCAACTCCGTTTATCATGAATATGCACAGTGTTTACAAAAAAAAATTATTCATGTTCAATTTATTTTAATCTTTATGGGTATATTTATGGTATTAAATGCAAAAAAATTAACAAATATAACATAAAATAAAATAAATAAAAATAAAATAATATAAAATAAAATAAAAGTAAATTAACTAAAAGAAATTATGATAAAAGGAAATAAAGGAAAGGAAGAAAAAAGAAAAACCCTGCGGGTTAGGGGCTTAATATATGACCGAGGTAGGCATACCGTTCGTAAGAGGCGACTAACATGCACGTCATTACCTACGTGCAACTCGATGGTTGATATACGGATATGATGACTCTCATTACCTATCTCCCGTTACGGAAGGAGGGGTGGCATGACCTAGAAGGTTCCACTAGTCATACCAAATCGCTAAGTGTAACGGATTCATATCCGGCTAAGTTTTTTTGTCGTTACAACAACTGTCGATTTTAAACTAATCAGCGTAATAAAAACAACGTTTCCACAAAATATGTTAACATTTTTGGAAAATCAAAACATTTAAAAATAAAATTTTGATTTTGCTCCGTTATTAAAAAAACCTTCGTTTTAAATAAAGAAGTTTCTCAAACAATTTCTTAACTTGTTTTAAATTTAACTGAGAATATCGAATAGCTAAATATTGCAACTAAAACCGAAATCCCGAAATTGTATAAAATTCAAAATGCTGTCTTTCGTGGTCCTCATGCAGGTATGCTCGTATATGCCTGAATATATCGAGATATGAGGCTCATACTTTTAGGCCTACAAAATGTAAAGTGCTTGAGCTTTAAATTGCTTTAGCGAATGTCGGGACGGATTGTACAAATGGCCATAGGATCAAGAATGTAATCAGGATACAGAAACATAGTAAACACACGGCTAAAAATTTGAGCTTAAATTTTAAACCATTCGTCGGTTTAACCAATTTTTTCAACTTTTTTGTAATAAATTTCAAACCTTTCAATTACCTGCACCAATTTACATTTTATTGCCGTTTAGATTTAAAACTTAACCTTCATAGGGTCTTCGGGGCAAATTTGACCCATTTTAGAAAGAAAATCGTTTTTCCGTGAAAAGTTTCTGGTTAATATTTCCAATATTTGATGACTTTTATTTATTTTCGAACCAAAAAAGGTACTAATGATTTTGGGCTCATATATTTACTAATTCCCTACCTACAGACTTTTTAATAAATTTGGTCTTTGGGTCAAATTTGCCCCCTTTTGTAAAAATATCACTATTTTATTATTATTTGTTTGCCTTGCTCAACAATCATATTGGGTACTTGTCCGAAGCACAGTAGTTGTAAACTGTTGGCTCAGCTAATAAGTAATCACTTTCAGAAGCACAACGAGGAGTTGCGTTCCACAAAACAGTTGGGACTATACGTCAAAAAGGTGATCATAAAATGTTTCCGATTACGTTGTAGTTTTGGTCAACAGTTTGCTCTACTTTTTGCTTCGAAAACGTGCTCATCGACGAATTGCAGCGTTCTCCAACGTCGGTAAATTCAAAATAAATGGAATGTGTAGTTCTTGATTTGGCAGCTGGACTAAAAGCTCATAATGTGACTGCAGACAATTTTTTCACATCTTATCAGCTTAGACGGAAACTACTGGAAAAACACATCACTTTAGTTGGAACCATTCGTAAAAAGAAGCCTGAGTTGCCATCAGAGTTATTAGCAACTAAAGGACTACCTAGATACCTTGGTATCTTTCATACCGAAAAAAAACAAACCGCTTTTTTTACTCAGCACTTTTCACCATGGCTCAGAAGTAAGTAATAGCGAAGACAAAAATCCTCAGATAATATTGGATTACAACAAATGTAAAGGAGGTGTCGATACGGTAGATAAAGTAGTGTCCGGTTATACTTGCAAAAGAAAGAGAAATCGATGGCCCCAAGTTGTATTTAACAATATGATAGACATATCAGCGCATAATGCTTTTGTTAATAGCAGCTTCAACGAAAACTGTCTTTCCAAACGCCGACACTGGAAAATGTAGTACTGCAGATTACTGAACCTGATACAAAACAACGGAAAGCTTTACCAAGGGCTAATTTTTCTCAGAGTCGATGTCAACTATGTAAGAACTCAGAAACTGCATTAAAAAGTTTGTATGCAAGGATCATTCCAAAACGATTATTTTATATACCCAATGCAGCAATTAAAAAAAGTAATAATATTCAAATTTAACAAATGAATAAATTTTTTTTTATGGGAGTTAATGTAATCCATATTTTATTATTATCACATACGCTGTATTTAAATATATATTCCTGGTTTCATAAAATAAAAATAAAAATTTAAATAAATGCCGTTAGAAAAATGTTTTTTTATTGACTGAAGCTAAATATAATATGCAAAATGAATAAATTTGTTAAATTAATTTTATACCATGCATTTAGTACAGGGGTCAAATTTGACCCAAGGAACTGTAATGACGTTAATTTGGAGAACTTATAAAGGTTAACTGAAAAAAACGTCTAAAATGTTTCTCATTACAATTTTGTGTGCGCCGTAGCTCAGTAAGTAGAGCAGACGACTCTATTGCGGAGAGTAGAGTTGGCAGATCCCGTGATTTTTGCAGAACAGTGTAATTTGTGATTGTGACTTCTCAGCAACAGCTCTTTTGATCCGTGACTGTGACTGCCCCTTTGAAAGAAGAGCCACCAGCATTGATTGTAATTATCGTTTGCTTTGGTTATAAATCTTCGTTTGTAGTCTGAAATATTATTGCATAGTCTAAGTCAAAGCTGAGTATGACTTTAGATGAAGCTTTTTCGAGAGATATCCCATATCCAATTGGGTTAAATAGCTACAGCTAAATTCAAATCATACTTAAATTTGACTATGACTATGCCCCATTGTCTCCAAATGGTTGCAAATAGATTAAAGTTTTAGTAATTTTTTTTAGTAAATTATAACATAAGTTGGGAAAACATTTTCCGAAAAAGGAACTTTTTTTTTCTAGAAAAAGGAACTTTTCCCGCTGTTAGAGTCCTTAAGCCCTAACGACTCATTTTTTTCAGGAAGTCAACAGTTTATTAATAATTTCTTGTTAAAATTGCCAGGGTAATTTGTTTGTGGAAAAACTCCATTCAAAATTGTCTCATAACCTTAAGGCTGTATGCAGCACAATTTTTTGAATCATCACGAATTTGAGTCTACCATCAACATTTCACATATATTTTCAATGGGTTTTGAATTGTGACAGCGCCATCTACTGATACTTAGTTGCAGCTGAAATCATAGATTCGTATGTGAGCAGCCATTTGCTCCTATGACAGCTATAATTGCGTTTATTGGCAACCGTGATTGGGAACGGTAGCGGGGAGCAGATGCTGTCACAGTCACGGCATTTTATTTGAAGCTGTCGCTCCGATTTACTGTGACCTTCCAGTCGCTGTGACAAAATCACAGGTACACGAATATTTGGCAACTCTAGCGGAGAGCGTCGGTTCGAGTCCTGCCAACCGATACAAATGTTTTTCATTTTTTTTAATTGTTAAGACATTTCTGGTTTAAAATTTAAACTCTTCTTCACTCTCATTTTCTCGAAAACTGGTACAATTTAAATTCTAAACCAAATTTGGTTGGACATACAGGGTGGCTGATGAATTTTGCTACATTAAGAAACTCAAATAATTTTTTTTTCAGTGTATGGAATTCATTTTTTTTGTTCATGTTAAAGCTCATTAAATTTTATTAAATATAGCTTAATTAGTTTTAAAAATAATGGAATTTAAATGCCCCCCTGCTCGTCGATGCATGCGCGGCATCTTACCAAAAAGTTGTTCATTACTGCTTGGAGAGTTGAGACAGGAATAGCCGCAATTGTTTCTCGAATGGATTGCCTTAGTTCATTCAAATTTGTTGGTTTTGCTTTGAAGACTTCCTGTTTGCAATAACCCCACAAGAAAAAGTCAGGCGCAGTAAGGTCAGGCGACCTGGGTGGCCAACGGAATGTGGAGTTTCTGGATATCAGCTTATTGGGAAATTTTCGTCGCAATTCTGTCATAACAGGTTGGGCTATATGAGGAGCTGCACCATCTTGCTGAAACCACACAGAGTTGGAAGAAATTCTCATTCGGCGTAATTCTGGATAGAAAAACTCTCTCAAAATGCTCAAGTAACGGTCTCCAGTAACCGTAACGGTGTGACCGTTTTCTTCGAAGAAGTAGGGCCCGACAATGCAGCGTGATGAAAGTGCACACCACACTGTGACACGAAGTGGATGCAATTCCGTCTCATGGAGTATCTGTGGGTTGGAAGCACTCCATATTCGACAATTTTGTTTCTTTATGTTGCCGTTTGAATCGAAATGGGCCTCGTCAGACATGAAAAGACAGTTCAACATGTTTCCATCCTCTTCCACCATTTGAAGCATCTTCTGGCAAAATTCCAAGCGAATCGGCAAGTCTGCAGCGTTCAGTTTGTTGGCCATTTGAATTTTATATGGGAATAAGTCCAAATCTTTGTGCATAATTGACTGTAATGACTGTCTGCTTACACCCATTTGAGCAGATAAGCTTCTTGTCGAAACACGTGGATTGTTTTGTATGGCAGCAGCTACAGCAGCGATTGTTTCCTCCGTTCGAACTGAAGGGTTTCGATGGTAAGGTCTTCTGTTGACTGTCCCATGCTCGGCAAAATTGTTTACAAGTCTTATTATGGTCCATCTGCTCGGAGGATTGCCGCCAAACGTGCGCCTATACTCTCTTTGAACCGAAACTACGGACTCCAGAGCGTGATAGCGGCGGACAATCCAAATTCTTGTTTCAGTGTCCCAGTTATCCATTTTTGTTAAATGAAAAAGTCAATCTGCAAAATAAAAAAAAAATTAACCAGATTCATTAAATAGAAAAAAAGTTATTTAATTTTTTTTTGGTAGCGGCTTTCATTAGCCACCCTGTATATGTAGCCCAAACAAGTTTTAAATTTAGGCTCAAATTTTTAGCGGTGTATCATATGGTATTTCACATTGGGAGGTGGTATTTGTAGTGAGCGCATTGCTCCAATCATAGCAGCTCGAATTCCTTCTAGAACTAGGAAAGAGCCTGAATGTACCGGCGCCAACTCATTATGAAAGTTCCGGCAGTAGGATGAAAGCTCTGTCAAAGTTCAGTTTAGTAGTGCACCAAAGGCTAGAGATGGCGGAAATTTAATGAATTGCACATTTTTCATTTGTTTCTAAACATTTTTGGTAATTTAACTGCACTAAACATCAATGTTGTATCAGAGTCTTCCTTTAACTCTCTTGGTTTTTACAGGGGCGCTTTCTCTTACGACAAGTTTATATAAGTTCCTCAACGTCTTATATGTAATTTAAAGTATTGAAAAAAGACCCAGTCTTTAGTTTAAAATGTCTTTCACAACCTTCTATAAAATTTGACTTTTTGTTTTGATTTTCTCATTAATTTACACATATATCCCAAAGATCAAAAATAATCAAAAGTAATCGAAACGACTTTATTGAACTTTTTTTTGATTTTTTCTAATCGCAATCAATTAATAATTGCCTTTTCTTGTAAAACGATTAAAATAATCATTACCAATTAAAAAAGCCGTCTAATTAATTGATTACTGATTACTAATCAAAAATCTGGTTTCCATATACATTCTGCGAAACTCGGGTCGAAGGGTTAACTTAATCTAGATTAGATTTTGTTAATACTCACTCAGCAAAGTGTACTAAACTCTAAATGTTTTCAAGTCATAGCTTCCTTTTTTGCCACCGCTGCATTTTTCGCTCTAACCAATAGCCGAACAACAACAAATTTACTGTCGTAAATTTCTCAGTTACAACGGCAGTAAACTTAAGAAATGCGAAAAAAAATTGAGGGAAAGTTGAAGCGTGGAAATTGGTGCCACTTTCCGAAGAAGTTAGCAGAAACAAAGAAGCAGCCAGATAAGACATGGAAATGTCGATATTTGCACTTAAATCAGTTTTTAAATTAGGGCATGAAGGAGAAAAGTACAAAATTTTCCGCCATCATGTATCACTTTCATATATCTTGAAGTCGCTATGGATCAAAAAAAAATGTTCCAGTAGCAAGACTCCAGGACTGTCCATATTCGTAGCACTTCCCAAACCTTTGAGCATTATTTTACGGTTACAACAACATATATGTATGTGTATGTATATACATCCGTTGCGGACCCTGAAGAATTTTAAATTACTGCTCTGAGCAGAGCAGAATGAGAACCCATCAAAATTGTGTATACATGTTCTAAATCATTTGCTAATCCCAAAAAAATAGAAATGACGATTACTTTCGGTTAAGTGAACTCATCTAGAAAATTTGAAAAACAATAATTATTTGTTTTAAAATAATATACCAATAGAAATGTAGTTTTTCTTCTATCCATCCCACACTACCTCTGTACCAACATTTCTACATTTGCGAGATTTAATAAATTATTTTCGTAATACAGATATAAAAGTATAAACTAATTTATTTTAATGTCACCAAGTACTGAAAAACCAACGCTAAACAAATTAATAAATCTTTAACTAAAGAAAATTTTTGGATTTATGACGTCAACAATACAAAAACTATTAAATGTACTCACTGTTATAATCGAAATTGTTTTATAATTTCATGTCATGTACCAAAGAATACTTATTTCTCATGCAAAAACAAATTGAATATAAAACAAGTAAGGAAGTCTAAGTTCGGCTGGAACCGAACATTATATACCTAGTAGTGATAATAGATCACATCCCAATCTACGCAGGTCGATTTTAATACTTTTTAGTTCGTATTATTACACATGGCTAACTTTCCTATTGCAGTAGGGTGTTAACAACTTGCACGTATACTTTACTTGTGTGTTATTCGATTTGCCTAAGTTTTGCCAAAGTATACTACATACTATTGAGAAGCAGCTGACCTATTTTGATTTAAATATCTAGTTGAAACTACAAGCAATCGCCTTTGAAAATAGCAGAACTTTTATGCTGAAAAGTGGGCGCCGCCACGCCTACTTCCCCAAAATCCACAAATTTTTTTTTGCGGTCAAGTTTTCCTTAAAAAGCTTATTAAGTGCGCAAGATCTTATTGATATAGCTTGCATGGTTATAGAAATATCTCGTTTTACATTTTACAAACAAATTTTTTAGAACTATGTTAAAAAAATGGGGGTGGGGTGGCCGTTGACCGATTTCGCATATTTTTACAACAAACATTTACATTTATATATTCAACATTTTCGCCAAATAACGTTTCGATAAATCAATTTTCTTGCAGGAGTTATGGCATACAAAATTTTGTGGAATAATCCACTATAAAAGGGGCGGAGCCACACCCATTTTCAAAAATTTATATTTTTCGACTCTTTTCGTTCACTTTAACTTTGAAAGTGAAATAGAAATGATATAAGGCTTTTGCATGCAGAGTTATTTTCTATTAAATATATCTATGATCCTTTTCAAAATCTTTCGTATAAAAGTGGGCGTGGACCTTAACCGATTTCGCCCATTTTAAATAGCGCTCGGAAATGACTGCCAAGGAACCTGCATAGCAAATTTCATTAAGATATCTCAAAATGTACTCTAGTTATCGTGTTCACAGACGGACGGACGGACATGGCTTATTCAATTTCTCTTTTCGTCCTGAACATTTTGATATATATAAGTCAATATCTATCTCGATTCGTTTATGTCGTTACATACTACCGTTAGGCGAATGAGCTTAATATACCTTGTGCGCGTAGTGCTACAAGGTATAAAAAGAAAAGAAAAAGAGTTGAAAGAAATCGTCTCATCCTACCAAAAAACTCAAGGCTTATCTACCAGATCACGACGAAAAAATTCAATTTATGTTGGTTTAGTTGTACTGTCACCAAATAAGCAGCTACGCTAACACATATACTTTGTCAGCAGGGCCGTGTGAAAGGGGGGGTGGGAAGTTTAACCGCCCCCATTCGCATTAATTGTTGAGTGATTTGAAATAGATATGTACATACGTGATGGTATTATTATTATTATTATTATTGATTATTCACATGATTTTTGATGAAACTATTGCAATAAATTTTTGTTTTCTATGACTTAATTTTTTTGCTGTTGTTCACTAAATCTTTTTTATGAGTCATTAATTAAATAAATTTACTGACTGATATATTGAGAATTTTGAAGAATGAAACCACAAACCTCTGATAAACATCAAAAAGTAAGATAATATATATTGTAGCCAACGCTCAACCAGTTAGTGCTGACATTAACACCGGCTATTTCAAGTTTAATTGCATGGACTCATAACCAAAACAAATGAATTCCAAGTTTTGGATTCGATTTCAGTCATTAATATCACAAATATAGAATCTTGTTTAGTTCTCTGATCTGTGGCCCATTAAAACTACCAGCTTTCAATACCTCTGGATTCGTCAAAAAAAATTTAAACAATCACCTCACGGCTAAAAATTTGAGCTTCAATTTTTTGTAATGAATTCCAAACCTTTCAACTACCTACACGAATTTTCAATTTCTTGCGGGTTAGATTAAAAAATGGACTGAAAAAACACGGTGTTTTTAATTTTGTAGGAAAACATCGAACCTCAAGCCGGCAAAATAACTTATTAAAAATTTCAAAGGTCCCAAAAACGAAGAAAATTCAATGACTTGAAAAAGCTTTCAGAAATAAATGAAAAATAAATTTGCAAAATTTTAAAGTGTTTTTTCTGTCCATTTTTTAATCTAACCCGCAAGAAATTGACATTTTCTCATTACAGTTTTGTGTGCGTCGTAGCTCAGTGGGTAGAGCAGACGCGTGTGCTGCGGGAGCGTCGGTTCGAGTCCTGCCAACTGATACAAATGTTTTTTATGTTTTTTAATTGTGAAGACATTTCTGGTTTAAAATTTAAACTCTTTTCTTCACGCTCATTTGCTTGAAAACTGGTACAATTTAAATTCTAAACCAAATTTGCTTTAGACATATGTATATGTGGCCCAAAAAAGTTTTAAATTTAGGTTCACATTTTTAGCCGTATACAGGATCAAGGCTAGAAATCGTACATTTACAAAATGTGTGTTGTTCTGTATTTACCATGATTGCCTAATACTTACATATGTTGCTAAAAAGTTAGCATTTTTATCTTCCAATATCGAATTGTTTTTCATGGCAAATTCCCCTTGTACAAAACTCCAATACCTAGCCCTGTTTGGTACAAATAAGAATAGCTAGAAACGAGTATTTCTGGTGTTGGTTGGTTTTTTGTGGGTGTTGATGATGATGAGGTGCCGGATTAATTAATCAACGTGTTGGTGTACATTTATCTCTTCGAATAGATTCCATCAGCGACGTTGTTCTTCATTCGTCTCTTTGATCAGACATTGTTGTCAGTTGCTGTTGGTACTGTTGTCTTGGCTAAAACTGCAGTTGTTGGTCGTAATGTTAGTTTTTATAATAAATAAATTGTAGATAAACCAGCAAGCATTCAACATGCGCTATTTTGGCCAAATTCAAATGGACACGAACAACTGCTTTTGTTATTTTAAAGATTTAATTTTCTATTTATATTTTCTCCACACTTGATCGTGTTTGGCTGTTGGTATGCACGTATTGTAGAGGCATACATACATACAAGTATATGCGGATATTGTTTTTTTTTTTTTATTATTCTCTCATGTGCGTTTGTATCAAATTAATAAAGATTTCCATGCTTCCTGTTGTTGTTGTTGTTGTGGTGGTAACGACAAAAACACTCCCCGAAGGTTTTGGGGAGTGTTGTCGAATTAACAGTCCTTGGCCGGATTTGAACCCGGTACGCTCCTTGGGTAATGAGAGGTGAGAGGCATCATATCCGTAGATCATCCATCGAGTTGCACGTCATTACCTTTGTGCATATTAGTCGCCTCTTACGACCGGTATGCCTACCTCGGGCATATTCTAAGCCCCTAACCCGCAGGGGCATTCCACGCTTCCTGTTTCAGTTAACTTAAAATTCGGAAAAAGTCAGCATTGATCAGGGTGTTACAACAACAATAAAACCAAACTTCAGCTGTTGGATATTCGCATTTGTACAACCCACCTGAAAAATAAAAAAACAAATAAATAAATTATATGCGACCCTGTCTACCCAGAGCTACTTGCAAACTATACGACGCTGCCCTGTGACCCCACCGACTGTAAATTGTATTGACCAGAATACGACAATTGATTTTGTATGAAATTTTAGTATTATTAAAGTGGATTATTTTTCATTGCATTTCAATGAAAGAAGCCTTACATGTTTCAAGAAAAAGACCACTGAAGCATAATTCACAGCAATAAAAAATATATACATTAGACTGAGACAAACAATTTTATTTTTGCAGATTATGATGGTATTATTTCTCAGACTGACGAAAAAAAAATACTGTAAAACTAATATACTTTAATATTAATTTCTAGAGGTCTATCTTTGCTAGTCTGGATTTTGTAGCACTATTCTAATTTTTGCTTTAAAAGTACTACACCACTAAACCATTGAACCATAAAAAATTTAGCTGGAAATTTAGTAGGAAATTAAATTCTCCTCAAAAAACTTGAAAATGTTCGTGTTTAATCAGGCTTTAACCTTTGGAAATTTTTTAAAAAAAAAGCAAATCAATACAATAAATTTTATAGCTAGGGATTCTTAAGGGGCATTGGCTGCTGCATCCAAAACCGATATTAGAATTTTAAAAACGGTTGTAGATTCGGCGTTAACCCGCAAAAAATGCCAGTTCTTTGTTTTCGAGTTTTCGCCGAACTGCGATGTGTTGGCTGAATTCTGATATCAGAATCTTCAAAACATGTCGAAGTTCGCCTTAGCCCCCAAAAAAATGCCAGTTCTTTGCTTTCTATTTTTTATGTTAGGGCCAAACCGCGACTTGTTGGTTGAACTCTGATGGCGGATTTGGCCTTAGTGCGTGAAAATACATGAAAATACATGTATGGAGTTACCAGATCAGCCGACTTTTTGTCACTGTGTTATATGAAGACTTTAAAACTATGCCAAGTAAGCCCGTATTGAGCGCAAATAAGCTTGAATGTATCTTGAAATTAGCTTATTTTTAGTAATAATTTTGATAACATAATGTTTCTAGTTGATTTTAATTCCATTTAGTGAAAAACTTGGGTCACGAACCAAGAAAAACAGAAACTGAATTTTTTTTCAATTTCAATAGTATGTAAGTTTTGAAAAGTAAAGTTATAAAAAAATCTTTCTGGAATTTGTTAAACCGTATTTGTTTATATCTTTTTTCTATACATATTTTTATATTACGATTACCATATTTAGAGCTTGATTCCTCTGGAACGGCGCACCTGACGAGAATTTTCATTCAAAACTTTTTTGTGGGGAATTTAGTTGCCTACAAAACTATGAATCAAAATTGTGGTTAGTTCGAAAAAATCCAAACTAGCCTGTCTTAAAATAAATATTAAGGCTTGAAACTTTTACGGTATTTTTTTTTGCCATTCTGAAAAATAATATCCATATAATATCCAAATAAAAAAATATTAAAACTGTTGGCCCAGTCTAATGCATATACATATGTAACTTAAAGGATCATAGATCCTTACACTTAAAAAAATTAAAGGGCCAACTTGCCCTGACAAAAAACACCAAGTTTTTAGGTTACTTTACACTTTATTTAGTTCGTTAACTTATAACTAAGTTCGATCACCGTGACTCCCCAACAACAACTGCCCGATCGTTGGTTTAAGCTGCACCTTCAGACCTCAGCGTCGGCTGCGGCAACGCAACCCTTACGTAAGTGTGCCTATGTGCACCGGTGGAAATGACCATGGCCTTGATTTCCCACAGTCGTTGCGTTCTCAAATGTCTTGCATTGCATTGAATGGTGAAATACAAAAGTGCTGACGCTGCGGCACGTGTAGTGGCCGATCGTGGGAATGGCTTAACTGGGCAGCGGCTGAATGTGTTAATTCCTCCCCCTTTAAAGATCTGTGTCCCGCAGATTAGGTGGCTGGGGGGAGTCCTCGCGTTTATGTCCACGGAAACTCCTGTCATTCTCCTCCAAATTAACCAAATGACCGAGACTAATAATGCAAAGCCCATGACTTCCGACGTGATGAACCAATTTGTTTTTCCTTTTAGGTAGCGAAGGAGTCTAACATTTCCTGTTGTCATCTCATGGACAAGGTTAAGGTTGACCGCCAGTGTTTTGTTCTTCACACGGGTCGAGATTGGCGGGAGTAGTTGGAGCTCTGACCTGCTTACGCTTTGGTAGGTTTGATTGTCAATCTTCACAGTCTCGTTGTGTATCTGTAGAATAAATGAGCCCAAAAGATAGTTCGTATTATTACCTGACCATGCTGCGCCGTTGAAATTGCTAAGGAGTATAGTGTCTTCCTTGATGACCTCAATAGTGGATCCATTGCAGGTCAAATACTGACAGCTGGCTTCACCTCCTTTAAGCAGGCGCGGCAAGCAATCCTCTTCCTTTAGCAGTTCAATGGAGCCTTCTTCGCAGACCATGGCTGACGTTAGTTGTAAACATCGATCCTTGATACCATATGTCCTATGTTTGATAACCAGTATAGTTGAATATTTTATGTCTACATGATGCCCATCTTGGATGATAGGTCGAACAACCAGGTGATTATGTTTCGCTTCCATTACTTTCGGCAAGGATAGAACGTAAAGTAAAAGTTACCCGTTTGTGTAAATCGAAGGCTTGCTATACTCGATGGCTTCAACGACGTTGCTGTAAGGAAGGACCTCTATCTCACTGACAAGTCGGTTGATTTCTTCCTTGCTTAGCATATTGGTGTTAATGACGCCGGCTTTGGCCATCTGACAGCCGCGGACCAGTTCATAGACGTCTTCCTTTAGAATCATAACCTTACTTTGGATTTCCTGGGAAATATGCTCCAGCCTTCGGTGGCTTTGAACGTCATTGGTGGTGGCAATGATACCATTGATCGCCTGCAAAAGCTCATGAGTTGTTTTGAATATTTCAGAGTTTACCTGGTATTGCTGCTCATCTTGGCTCATCAGTGCATTCTGTTTCTGTAGGGCTTCATCCCAATCCGTGGCGTCAGGCGTGCCGGCAATCCATTTCCAGGCAGAGGCAATCCAATTAATAGAACGTCTTGGTCTGCTAATCTCTTGTCCCTTTAGGTCATGGAGGTTTCTTGCAATTTTGCAAACTTGGTAATTAAGTACATCGGCTGTGGAGTCAGTTATGTTGAGATCGATGATTGCATCTTCTAATCTGCTTACAACCCTGTCGCAGCTAATTAGGTCGATAGTATGGATCAGCTTGAAGTGCCCGTTGATAACATAACCGTATCCATCGCGTATTGTTACAATAGGAGGGTCTATCTTGAACACGTCATAGGTATGCTCGGATGCGCAGAGGCAGATGCTGTGGGGAGTAGATTTATTTAGTTTGACTTATATCTACAGATTACCCCCATTTGATTAAATCTTTGTTGTTGTTGTTGTTGTTGTTAACAGTGCTTCGCCCTGCCCCAGATTGGACAGGGTTACACTGAAATAACAGCCCTTGGCCGGGTGAAAAAACCCGGGTCATTCCGGTGCGATAGAACCGGCTGTTGCGGGAATGTGATTAAATCTTTATTGTATTTTACATATTCAATATACTTTTAAGAGAAAAATTGCAAGGTAAATTTATTTAATGTTGACAAAGATAGTATGGAATACAATAGCAATCAATCAATAGAATCCAAAATTTTATATGTTGAATTTACTCTAATTATCTTAACTTCCTGTGATTCACATAAAAATTTACTCAATTTCCATTATCTTTAAATTAGGGGTTAACATGCTAAAGGTGAGTTGTTGCTGGGGAGTTTCGGAAAAATGCGGGAAATGAAGGGAAGGATTCGTTGGGACCAATAGTGAAAGTGATTACTGGATTATTAATAGTCGTTAGTTTTGTTGGTTAGTGTATTGGTAGTGAGTTTTAGATTAAAATGTGGGTTCTTTTGCTAGTTAACATAATAAGTTCTTGTATTTCATATTTAATTTTTACTTTTTTTCTTTAACTTTTTGTTTTATTAGTAGCGTTTCATTTGCTCAGTTCACTGACTGAGTGTATATAAGCATAATATTGCTTTTCCATCAGGGCACACACTGTAATTCAAAAATGATTTTACGTTTTGCATTGGAATATAGGCGTTTTCTCAGCTGACTTTGGAAGGCTCGTGTTGATCCCTTTTAGTCATAAGCGTTGATGGTTTGCAAATGACCTACTCATGGCACGAGTGCCTTCACGTCAATTAAAGCAAAGACCTTATGGTGGAGTTGAACCATCTCGTACATACATATGTAGTGGTCCGCAATCCTCCAAACATATTTCTGCCATGAAAAGTTTGTTTTGCAAAAATTCATCTGCCTGAACCTATAACGGAAAGTCAACTTGGGAGAGGAGCTCGTCCTTAATTAACTCGGAGGTATATAGCGCCAAATTATTATTGTATTATATTATTATAATAATTTAATTGAATAAATACTTCTTAATTATTAAATAATTATTTTAAATCTTTCGTATAGTAAAACTTCTTATTAGAACTTTTTCGTATTTTAATGTTGCTTATACGACCTGTCGAACGTCTACCTAACAAAGCCCATACCAGGGACCTAAAACTCCTAAATTTGGGAAAAATGGTAGATGGGTGTGGCGCCTTTGGGTCAAGCAAGGCTGATGAAAATACCACACATCGGTATACTCCCTTTTATTGAATCAAACAGATCGCCCAATGAAGCTAATTAGAGAACAAACAAAGAATGATTTTTAAGGCCGAACCGAAGCGAGACCCATTACAACTAATTCGACTGTTTTCAAGAGAAGGGATCTAATACATTTTATAATATCTTACATGTTTTCTTTTTGTATATTTAGCTAATCTACTACAAAATTGTTCGGTAAAATTCAGAAAGTCACATTTCATATTCATAAAATTACAATTAAAATCAGAAAAATTCCAGAAAATTCCATCATAAATGTTCAATATTAATTCAGCAAATTTACAAATCAATTCCAGAAAAGCGCTCAGGTATGTTTTTGTATCTAATGGAAATCTAAAAGGTTAAATTTGAATTGTAACAGTTGAATATAAACTTAAAAAGATGTAGTCCACAGGGTATTATAAATTGGTCCACATAAAAGGAGGTTGCAACACAATAATAAAAATTATATAGATATAGAGTTCCATATGTCCATGAAAGCATGGCCGTCAAACCGCCTGTCTTCACCATAACTTGAGCTAAAATTCGGATATACAAATACAATTTAGTACCAACTACTTTTCGTTTATGTCCTTTGCGGCACCCGTAAGAGGTGCGATGCAACTAAACATACCTGGCGAGGAGTGTGACCAGGTGATAGAAAAAAAAGACGCTAAATCAGCAAAAAAAAAAAGGTTAGAAAAGGTTAGAAAAAAAAGAAGCTAAAAGAATTCAGAAATTTTTTTATTAAACAATTTATATACAGCTGTAGACATAACTTAAAAGAACTATTCTTCTTCCAACACATATCAGGCACATTTTACTTGTTTATGATTTTTTTCAAAGAAATACACTGGAAATGGAAGAAGGTGACACTATCGAATTAATTTTGAAATTAAAAAAAAACTATATTAAAATCACTTAAATATTAAAAGATCAATTTAATAATACAAACATGCTATAGAAAAATTACTACAAAATAATTAAATAAATAAAGTTTGGGCATTTATCATAGAGATGAGATCATCGGTAATTCCAAAATCAGAGCCACATTTGGATAAGCGTTTTAACGAACATTTAATATTAAGCAGCGAGTTAAGCATTTTAATTTTTAATCTGTTCCTCAACTTAGTTTTTAAAATGTTCATGGCACTAAAAATTCTTTCAACCTTCGCAATACTGAAAGGTAATACCAAAAAGTTAAATACGAATTCGACCAGTTCTAAAAAAGGGGGTCCGTTTAATGAATTTTTATGTTCTCCGCCCGAAATTCTGTGGTAGAGGTCACACTGGTCCACTGCACGGTTATTAGCTTTCGCCACTGCAGCTCAACTAATTCTACTTGACTTGCAGAATACCTAGACTTTTCTTCTTAAGAGTGAGAAAATACATCCAGCTTTGTTACTTTCAAAGAATTATCTTCTTCTTCTTTAAATGGTCACCTGACCGCCTGGGCGATTTTGACCGTCCAACATAGCTCGCCAGTCGTTTCTTCGTTGCGCCAATTGGCGCCAATTGGAAACACCGCGGGATCGCAAATCGGTCTCCACTTGGTCCTTCCAAGGCCAATGATATCAATATCGTCAGCATATGCCAACAGTTGCACGCTTTTATAAAATATTGTTCCAGCGCGGTTAAGTTCTGCAGCTTGTATTATTTTCTCCAGCATTAAATTAAAGAAATCGCACGATAGAGGGTCACCCTGTCTGAAACCTCGTTTAGTTTCGAACGGCTCGGAGAGGTACTTCCAAATTCTGACTGAGCTGGCGGTGTTGCTCAACGTCATTTCGCATAGCCGTATAAGTTTTGCGGGGAAACCAAATTCAGACATAGCGGCATATAGGCAGCTCATTTTCGTGCTATCGAAAGCGGCTTTAAAATCAACAAAGAGATGATGTGTGTCGATTCTTTTTTCACGGGTTTTTTCCAAGATTTGGCGTATTGTAAAAATCTGGTCGATGGTGGATTTACCAGGTCTGAAGCCACACTGATAAGGTCCAATCAGCCTGTTCACATCAGGCTTCAGTCTTTCGCACAATACGCTTGATAGGGCCTTACATGCGATATTCAAAAGGCTGATTCCGCGATAGTTGGCGCAGTTTGCAGGATCGCCCTTCTTGTGGATTGGGCAGAGAACACTTAGATTCCAATCTTCAGGCATGCATTCATCCGACCATATTCTGCATAGAAGCTGATGCATGCGCCTAACCAGCTCCTCGCCTCCGTGTTTGAATAGCTCAGCAGGCAAACCATCAGCGCCAGCTGCTTTAAAGAATTATCTATTGAAAAAAAAAATGTATCTTTTGTAAAGAGTTCATATTATCAGGTAGGCGATGCCGCGATTGGGTTATCAAGTCCATTAAAAATAGTTGACAATTTTTACGAATAATTTTCTGTATTTCGTCGTCAATACTACCTTCATTTAACTTTAATTTTATATGAAAAATATGGTGTTGGAACCAGAAGAGGTTTGGAGCAAAAAAAGGTTAAAAAAAAGCCACGAAGCTAAAACCAGAATTATGAGGCTAAAGGACAAAGAAGAAGCCTGGAAAAGGCCAACCTGGTCACACTGCTGGCTATGCCCCTGTATTCATATATATGTGTGTATATCCCACTGATCTCATTTTTATATTTCATCTGTAATAAACCGCATTATTGTTTATGATTATAGTACATATTTTGTTTATTTTTCAACTTTTTGTCACTTAATCAATCACACACCAACACACAGAATGATTGACAGAAAGCCATTAAGCGCAAAAATAAATTTTATATGAATGCAAGGGGGACAGAATAAGAAATGTCTGCTTAAAAACAATTATAGAACGGAATATTTACCCAGTTGGAAACATATGCATGCGGCATCAATATTGCAGGTATGAATTGGAGCTATTTATGCATGCCAGTATGAGTGATCTTTCATTTCCATTCCAACACGTGTATGTTTCTTAGGGAGCATGTACTACTTCTGTATGGATGCATACTCATTAATTTTGAACGCTGAGCCACTAGTACATAAACATGATATATACGTACAGAAGCACCCATTATGCACTGATGAAATAGTATTGGTTTTGCATGATAAATAAATAATGTTCCTATTTCTACAGCATATATTCCTAATGTGGAAAGATTAAAATTGTGCCAAAAATCAATTAGTCACTGGCATTCATTTAAAAATATGGCATAAAGCATGTCCAGGAAATCTCTTACATTATGAAATATTTCTTTATATATATATTATATACATTTTATACACTTCAGGCGCTTAATTCATACGATAAGAACATAAAATTTACAACGGAATTGGAGGAGGAGGGTCAATTACCATACCTAGATTCGGTAATAATCAAACAAGGGAACAAATTAAAGTTGAAGTGGTAAAAAAAACCAACAGCGTCAGGACGACTCATCAATTTCCATTCGAAACATCCGAAATCCATGATATTGAATACAGCAACATTCTGTATACGACGTAAGTTTTAGATATCCGACAAAATTTTCCACAAAGAAATCATTAAAGAAGCAACGTATCTATTAAAAAATAACGATTTCCTTGAAAATATCATAAAAACCTTAATTAAAAAAGCGAAAACTCAAAATATTCGAAACATACCGCAAAAATCTACGGTATTTAAGTCGGTGACTTATATACCCAGCCTGTCAGAGCGCCTAACAAAATCGGATTGCTATAATGGAGGAAAAATAAAAATAACTCATAAGCCTACAAATACACTAAAATCACTATTTAAAAAAACAAAATCAAAAGTACCCACATTAAAAAAAAGAGCAATGTTATTTACAAAATACCATGCCAAGGTAAAACGGACCAGCCTTGCAATGAAATCTACGTTGGAACAACGAAATCTAAGCTAAAGACTAGATTGGCGCAACATAAATCAGATATTAAAAATTGTAAAAATTCTACTTTTCAAAAAACAGCACTTATGGCCCACTGTGCTGAGAGTGGACACACAGTGAATTTGGAAGAAACGATAATAATTCAACAAGAACAACATTACAGTAAACGGCTAACACTGGAAATGCTCCATTTTATTTCCATTTTCACCGACATTAGACTGAACTACAAAACAGATACAGACCAATGCGCATATTTACAAACGTTTACTCCCAAACAAAAGGACAGTTTCAAACTCCACGTTACAGCAGACGTGAATTAAATGTATGTACCTACTCAGTGATTTTATAAATTGTTTACATAGACAGATGTAATTTTATAAAGATATAAATTTTATAAATAATTGAAAATTTTGTTTGTAGTTCCCTGAAGACGATTACCGTTGAGTAACCGAAATATATTGGAGAAAAAACTTAAAGTGTTGTTTTTTACTTATTTTACTGACCTTAAGCCGGCAAATCCAAATTATTGTTCATTTGATTTCTATTTCAAAATGTAAATAATTTTTTTCAAGAATACAAAGAAAAATCTAAAAGTATTCAACTATGTACGTGAAGTACAACTTAGGGCCGTTTACTCAATATCTGGCTATGATAAACTTTATCACATGATAACCAAATCATGGCTTGCCTCAGAACGACATTTTCGTTTACACAAAAGTCTAATTAAGTTATCACGATGAAGTTATTCATTGTGAAAATTTTTGGAAAAAAATTCACAAAAATTGCATTGTGAACGCATAAAAAGTGACAGCTGCTCTTGTTTACAATTTTAAACGAACCATTTTGGCACACAAATTTCGATTGTGATATTGAGGTCTATCAGCTATTTCGCCGGTTTCACGAAATTCCCCCGAAATTTCGAATATTGGTGACTTGGTATCACTAACTCTGAGTGACATTCAGATTTATTTACATAAAAAATAAAATTCGAAAACTGAAACCCAATTTTAACATCATTCTTTAAGGGCCGCTTTGATAAAAAGCACCAGCCGGCGGTTAATTTGCTAGCTAACCCAACGATGTATGTCAATTGGTAGTTAGGCAGCACTAAGCACGAAAATATCGTAATTGCTGACAGCATTTTTCGGAACTGCGTGACGGCAGATGCGTTTTTCTCATTACAATTTTGTGTGCCTTAGCTCAGTGAGTAGAGCACTCGATTCTGATGCGGGACGCGTCGGTCGGTTCGAATCCTACCAACTGATAGCTTTTTTTTTATGATTTCATATTTTAACCTTTCTTTAAAGAACGTTACAAGAACAAACCTTTTTCCAATTACGAATCTAAACTTTGTTAAATTTTAATGATTACACACCTGCCATTTTCGAACTAGTGAAAATCTAGTTACTATCTCACTAGTTCTTATTAGCCACTTTATCTCCAGTTCTGAACCAGAAATTATTCTCACTAGGTACTGACTTCCCGACAGGGTTTTCATTCATACAGCATGCATGCTTCTTGCATGCGTACCACTGATTTCAACTGGGTAAGTACCAGTGTTGCCATTTTAGCTGTTTTTCAGCTAGTTCTAGCTTTCCTTTGTGGCGTTTAGCTGGAAAGAATGGAATTTAACTGCTAGCTTTTTTTAGCTGTTTTTAGCTTTTTCCCCGATGTGGGGAAAGATCTCATTCAACTCATGAGGAGTTCTAATATTTATGCTAATTCAGCGGATGATGAAGAAAAATGTGATATTGACATATTTTAAAACGTATTTATTATATATGTATCTCACATTACTACCTTTTATATTATATATAGTTTTATTTTTGTGGCGGCCGCCGTGGTGTGAAGGTAGTGTTGCCGGCCTACCACACCGAAGGTCCATGGTTCGAGCCCTGGTACAGGTAACATCAAAAGTGATTTGAAAAAAGTTTTTCAAAACGGGGTCGCCCCTCGGCAGTGGTTTGGCAAACTCTCCGAGTGTATTTCTGCCATGACAGGCTTCTCAGCAAAAATTCGTCTCCTTTGTAGATGCCGTTCGGAGTCGGCAAAAAACTGTAGGTCCCACCAATTTGTAGGGAAAATTCAAATCGGCACACCACAAATTGGAAGAGAAGCTTGGCGCAAAAATCTCTTAGGAGGTTTATGATGATATACCTGTTGTATATCGCGCCATAGAGATAGAGATAGTTTTATTTTTATGCATTATATGCCATGAAAGTATATATCCTTTTAAATATGTGCCGCACTTGATAACTTAATAGGACTTTTTATCGAATGATAAAGTGATCTGTAGTTTAAACTTTACTCGTTGTACCTTTTATATAAATAGCAAAAAATTTATATAGTAAATAGAAATATTAGAGTTAATTTTAAATAATACAGATTTTTATCATTCATTATAATTCCAATGCTCGAAAGTGCATATTCTTATGAAAAGCATCTGTGCAAGAAACTTTTTATTTTTATAAAATTGGAGTACAAACAACCTTATTTTTTGTATAAATATTACTTTTTTATATACTTTTGAATAAAAACACGAATAAAACATATGAAAAGATGGCTTCCTTTTTAGCTGTGTTTTAGCCCTAAATAATTGTTTTTTAGCTTTTTTTTACCGAATTTAGCTGGATTGCTGAAAAAGTTCTGGCAACACTGGTAAGTACACAGACACGTCTATATCACATACATGCTTACATATGGATATACCCAGCAAAATAAGCGGACCTTTTATAAGGCTTATTTGATTTGCCCCAATTGGTTTCAGTTTGTAGGCCAGGCGCGGATACAGGGGGGGGCTTGGGGTCCGACCCCCCCGAAATGTCCAAATTAGTGACTTTTTTTTATATGTCTACATAATAAAAGTTAAAATAGAGGAATTTTAGGTCATGAAATTATATGGATTTTGAGTCAGGGATGGATAAGGGGGGGTCCAAACTCCCTGAAGTGTCAAATAAGAGAAAAAATAACATTAATAAGTGTTAAAATAAAGGCATTTTAGGTCATGAAACTATATGGATTTTGCGTCAGAGATGGATAAGGCAGGGTCCAAACTTTCTGGACTGGAGTAAAAAAAATCAACATAATAAAATTAAAAAAAAAGAAATAAGTGGCACGAATCATTTTTTGGTCCAATCAGACTAAAGTGGCAACCGTGCTTGTAATTGACACAGTACATTTGTTTGTTGTTTGTTGGAAAAGCCTCTTATATATATATTATTAAACTGTAACTTTGTCATTTCCATTTTATGCTTGGTATTGTGGTTTTCAGGTGAAAATGTCTCAAGTCGCCTAGAAACTATTTGAGACGACACTTTAACCCTCTTACAAATCAAAAATAAATAGGTTTATTAAGCTCTTATAATTGAAAATTTGTATGAAAATCTCATTTAAAAAAGCTTTATAAATCTTTAATATTTTTTATGAATAACGGGGTAAATGTTTTGAACATAGAATATCTTCCTGGCATCGTTCCCCATTAGATTCAGACCTTTTCATGCCTTGAACATGTTTTTAAACGACGATTTTCACTGCAAAATGTTGCCAGCGTCCATGACTGAATCTAATGGGAAACGATGCCAGGCACACTTCAAAACATTTACATTTTCAAATGAACAGCACAATACCTAGCTTTACTCTCAAAACCGTTTTTATGACAAAAAAAAAAAAAATTGGAACCCTCCGAAATTATATTCTGGATCCGCGCCTGTTGTGGGCTAACATTTCTTAAGCTTAGTTGCATGCTAAACAACTTATACTGTACCTTATTTACCAGTATTCATGACATTATAAGGTTAAAGACTCTTTATCTTCGATGTAAGTTCTGACATCTCTAATCTAGAAAAATAAAGAAAAAAATATTATCGCGGGGAAAGAGGTCATCAAATAAAAAATCGCCGCATCTGCGTCTTAGTAGCCACATCACTGTTGGTACATACACCGCTAAAAATTTCAGCTTAAATTTTAAACCATTCGTCGGTTTAAGCAAATTTTTTTCATTTTTTTGTAATAAATTCCAAACCTTTCAATTACCTGCACCAATTTTCAATTTCTTGCGGTTTTGATTTAAAATTGAACTGAAAGAAACGTCTTAAATTTATTTTCATTTATTTCTGAAGGTTTTTTCAAGTCAATGCGCTTTTCTCATTACAATTTTGTGTGCGCCGTAGCTCAATGGGTAGAGCAGACGGCTGTGATGCGGACGCCGAAAAAAATTTTAAATTTAGGCTCAAATTTTTAGCCGTGTAGAGAGTTTTTATCATTTTTTTTATTTTATTTAAAACGGTTTCAATCAAAAAAGCTGATCAAATCTTCGGCTTAACAGAAAAGTTTTGAGTTTTGAGACGTCTCAAGGTAAATAGAAAATTTTTGGAATGAGTTGACTATGACACCAACTTTTATAGCTTCCAGTGCACCTATTGAACGGCATTCGGCGTGCACTTGACTCCATTGCCTTTTCCATAAAGTAAATTCTGTAGCAAGAGCTCCTTTTTATTGGAGTTGCAAGATTTCGGGCGTTCAAAACACCTTCAAATCATCCCCTTCCCCCTTAATACAGCCCTGCTCTATAAATTTGAAAAAAAAAAAAACATTTTTTAATAATGTACTATCACAAGGTACTGACTGTAAATAAACATGTCCAAGTGAGCTGCTCTTCTCAGCTGGGGCAGTTGCCACCCAATTTAACATCACAAATTGGAAGGCAGTACGTAGTCTGGGGTAGAGAAAATGTTTGACTCAAATCTACGTTAGGCGATTTTACAAAATATAGAAAATGTGTTTTGTATGTTCAGGATATGTACAAATTTAATAAACGTAGCACATTAGACTGGACAAATTTTTTTTTATTATTTTGTATAATTTTTTATAATGGGGGGAAAAAATTCTGTAAAAGTTTCAAATTTAATATCAAGTGTTTAGAGGTCTATTAGTGCTGGTTTAGATTTTTTAGGAAAGATCTAATTTTTGCTTTAAAACTTTCAAACCATTCAAAAATGCTCCATATCAGAATTTGGTTGAAGAACGACCTATCTCTGTCCGTTTCAATAACGCCCTATTTTAAAATTAGATTTAAAATCGTACTTTCTAAGCTGAGAATGTACAGATAGGTCGTTATTGAAGCTCAATTTCAGATACCTAGCAGCGCTTTTTTCAAATAAGTTTCGAGATATGGCGTTTTTCAAAAATATTTTGAAATAGGTTGATTTTCCACTCAGCCGTCGAAACACTGTGAATGGGCCGTTTTCACAGTAATGAACGTTTTTTTTGATTTCATATTTTAATTTTAAAAAATGTTTAAAAATGCAAAAAATTTATGTATATAGAAAAACTTATATTCATGATTATAATTATGATTTATTCTGCTTGGTTATTTTAGAAGCAGAAAAAATGTTGCCTAGCATCGACTTTGACGAATAAAAAACGGACAATATTAATACAATGAAAAAAAAGTGTTGGTCCAGTAAAGTAATACAGGGTGGCTAATGAAAGCCGCTACCAAAAAAAAAATTAAATAACTTTTTTTCTATTTAATGAATCTGGTTAATTTTTTTTTATTTTGCAGATTGACTTTTACATTTAACAAAAATGGATAACTGGGACACTGAAACAAGAATTTGGATTGTCCGCCGCTATCACGCACTGGAGTCCGTAGTTTCGGTTCAAAGAGAGTATAGGCGCACGTTTGGCGGCAATCCTCCGAGCAGATGGACCATAATAAGACTTGTAAACAATTTTGCCGAGCATGGGACAGTCAACAGAAGACCTTACCATCGAAACCCTTCAGTTCGAACGGAGGAAACAATCGCTGCAGTAGCTGCTGCCATACAAAACAATCCACGTGTTTCGACAAGAAGCTTATCTGCTCAAATGGGTGTAAGCAGACAGTCATTACAGTCAATTATGCACAAAGATTTGGACTTATTCCCATATAAAATTCAAATGGCCAACAAACTGAACGCTGCAGACTTGCCGATTCGCTTGGAATTTTGCCAGAAGATGCTTCAAATGGTTGAAGAGGATGGAAACATGTTGAACTGTCCTTTCATGTCTGACGAGGCTCATTTCGATTTAAACGGCAACATAAACAAACAAAATTGTCGAATATGGAGTGCTTCCAACCCACAGATACTCCATGAGACGGAATTGCATCCACTTCGTGTCACAGTGTGGTGTGCAGTTTCATCACGCTGCATTGTCGGGCCCTACTTCTTCGAAGAAAACGGTCACACCGTTACGGTTACTGGAGACCGTTACTTGAGCATGTTGAGAGAGTTTTTCTATCCAGAACTACGCCGAATGAGAATTTCTTTCAACTCTGTGTGGTTTCAGCAAGATGGTGCAGCTCCTCATATAGCCCAACCTGTTATGACAGAATTGCGACGAAAATTTCCCAATAAGCTGATATCCAGAAACTCCACATTCCGTTGGCCACCCAGGTCGCCTGACCTTACTGCACCTGACTTTTTCTTGTGGGGTTATTGCAAACAGGAAGTCTTCAAAGCAAAACCAACAAATTTGAATGACAATCCATTCGAGAAACAATTGCGGCTATTCCTGTCTCAACTCTCCAAGCAGTAATGAACAACTTTTTGGTAAGATTCCATTATTTTTAAAACTAATTAAGCTATATTTAATAAAATTTAATGAGCTTTAACATGAATAAAAGAAAAATGAATTCCATACACTGAAAAAAAAATTATTTGAGTTTCTTAATGTAGCAAAATTCATCAGCCACCCTGTACATATGTACGAATACATACATAACTGGCAGAAAAAATATATTTTTAAGCGCTCCCTTACATTTGAAATTGAGTTTTGCATAATTTTATATCCAACCGCCCAGTTGCTTGGTTACAAAACAAACGTACAACTGTGCATACATATATTTTAATTATAAAAATCCTTTTTCCTTTATTTTCTACATTGGGTTTACACCCCCTAGAAGTGCAGCAAGTAATTCCGCAAATACGCATGCGCATACTTTAATTGATATACATATTTACATACTCACATATGAGAGCATAGGTGGCGTTCTTTCCCTCACAGCAATGTCATAAATCAAAACAGTTTCACTCTACCCCCTTATCCTTCCTCTCGTTAACGTATACACCCGCAAGCATTGCAGTCGTCATGACGCGCAAGTGATGTACGTATGTACTCATCATACCTTCCAGATCAAATCACCGCCAACATCGAAGCTGCAATCGCTGAATCTCTGAGCCACAGTTCTAAATTTAATGATCCACAACTGATCGCGCGCGCGCTTCATTTTGACCCTTCATGCCGCTGCCTTTGGGTTATTAAAAAATGAAATTAAATTGAAGACTTGATATATTTGGCGCGCATTCAATCAAAATTTTTATGGCAGAGATTAACGATTAAGGTCATTAGCCGTGTTGCGGTTGAAGATCACTCAACGAAACCAGAGACGATACCTATTTGTTGTGGTTGGTTGCAATTTTATAGCCACATTGAAGTGATATTTCCAGGATGTTATTAAACTTTTTTGTTGGTGTATTTTGGTTAGCTTATTTTTCATTTCCTTGGAATTAATTGTTATTACGAATTGTAGAAAGGGCTTAGTGATCCGCGTGTGATCGAAGTGGATTAATCAAAATTCAACAATGTTGTGAGCGATTTAGTTACGAAAATCATCCTGACGCTGTGAATGCGAAGTAAAACAACAATGTTGTTTGGCATTTCATGGAACTTTGCGTTTAATATTCGGTATAGAGCCTCGGTGGGGCCACTTAGCGATGTGATCTGACGTATAAAAATCGATTATTAAATCATCGAGTTTTGCAGAGATGATTCGATTTGTGAATAATCGATTTTTAAAGAAAATAATCGATTTCTGTGCATCGATTTATTTTTTATCCAAAACATGCCTGTTTGCTGTATTCGTAAACTATATTATGAATAATTAATTGAAGTAAAATTTATTTAAGTAAAAAAATATATTAAAATAACCAAATGTACGATTTTCAGGTTTTATTAATTTAGATTCGAATTATTCACTCATTCAAATTTCAACTACTCTTACAGTCCGATGCTCTGTTCTTGCCAATTGTCAATGTTGATAAGAAATCAAGAAAAATATATTTTTATGAAGTGTTTTGAATTATGTATAAACAAAATCAAAAAAAACATCATACTAGTATTTTTTTTTTTGACTATTTATCAAGAATGACTATTTTTTAAGAACAAACCAATGATTCAAATATATTACAACAGTACAAATAATACAAAACTATAAGAGCTAAAAATTTAAAAATGTGTTAGTCTCAAAACTAAAATGCAAATACGTCACTCTTACAATTTAGGTTTAGACAATAAAAAAAACCAATATGAATTGTTATTATTACAACTGATCAGTATACTTTCTAACATTTGATTTAATTAAAAATTGCATTAACTGCTAAATATTCAAATAATTAATACGGACGTAATTTTTGCCTTAAAACTAGAAATTCCTTAAACTGGAGTTGAAATAATAAACATAAAATTAATAATATGCCAAAAATGTTCAGTGTTACCTAACATTTGACTAGAATCAGGATGCAAACTAGAAGTGATTCAAATGAAACTATGTATTTTCAGCTGTAAAGTGAACATAGTTTTAGCAATTTTTTTAAATGGCCTTATATACAAATTTATTTAAAATAAGTTATTCTTATAATCTACTTATTAGAAATCAATGTTTACCATTAATAAAATCGATTAAGTAAAAACGACAATAAAAATATTACAGTGGAAATCGATTATTTATTTACAACCCCAGGGAAACTATACTCAGCTTAAGGCCTTCATGAGTATTGCAGCTCCTGTCCAATATATGGCACAGCGATGGTATGTCTGTTCTGGATTTGTTGTTGTTCTTTTAAGGGACAAAAACTGTTCTGGAGTCTTCTGGTCTGGCTCAAGTACCCGGACAGATAAAATCGAAATATCGTGGCTACCGATACCTACCTATAGTACTGAGACCATCAATATATCGATAGTATTTTTGATATTTGTCCACCTCTGTAGTAGAACTCTTTACATGATCAACTAGAAAATACATCGTTGACGCTGCCATAGCATCAAAATCGTGCTTGGAGACCATAACGGCGGTGTGGATAAGAAAAGGTTTGGTGGTCCTGCAGTCGGACATTTTGGTCACCACCATGTGAGCTCTCCCAGTGTTGGTGAGATTGAATGACTTTGCCGTGATTCGAAATATTTTAATCCAAACCGTAAAAAACATAAATCTTACGTCATCAACGAAGACAAACAAAGCTCCAACGTCGTGGATGTACTCACTATACGAGGTTTCAATGTCGACTAGGACTTTGTGATCCTGTGCAACAAAGAATGTGAACAAAGTAACTTGAGGAAAGATTGCCGTCGGGCAGCTGAGTACGGCTATGTGGACGCTATAAGGTTCCAGCTTTCTCGAAAAATAACTAGTACTATGCTGAATGTGATGTTGTTGCGGCGACCTACTATTTGAAGTTCAGGGCGTACTTAATTTTTTGACGGTACAAATCTCCCAATTTTTCAACAGCTGGATATATGATTAACTGATACACCCTTACAATGGAAACTACTTTCCACAATCCGACTATAAGTGAAATTGGCCATATCCGGAGCTGTGCAAGTACGCAGCACATACAACAATTTATCACTTATTGATAATATGGTCGGACGAGTACATGCCTCGCGACAAAATTTAAATATGCTCTCCCCAATCCTAAAGGAAAACCAATCCAATAGAAATGAATCTCTTAAATATCAAGCAGATTGTGCGAAAGACTAAAGCCCAAGGTTAAAAAGCTGATTGTATCTTATCCGTACGGCTTCAGACCTGGTAAGTATGAGCCTCACTATACGCAAATTCTTTTAGAAGAGCCACCGAAAAAGAGTAGAAACATAAAACCTTATTCTAGATTTCAAACCAGCACACAAACTGGCTGCCTTTATCACAACTAGATGCCCAGCCATGCAAGGTGATAGACAGAACAATCTCAATCGGCGTATTGGCGCTGCAAACAAGAAGGCTCTAAGAAGTCGTTCGTCAAGAGGTCAGCGAGGAAACTTTTAGACTTTGGCAAGAAAGCTAGGAAGCTGAATACCGAGGCAGGTGGACAGCAAGGTTGACAAAAGACGGTGAGATATGGGGCAGTAGAAGCTGGAAAATGAAACCACACTCAGAGCTGGGACGCAAGCTGAACAAAAATTAAAAACATAAAATATTTATATTTTATAAATTAGAAATATGGAATGCCACCCGGAAGCAATACCAAACTGGTTGGTCTTTTAAAAAATTTGGGGGAAGTTTTTAAGGCCACGGCCTCAACTTTGAAGCATTAGACATTTTTTCATCCACAGCCGAAAAACAATCTAGCCAGGTGAGCCAGGACTATATGAAGTACTAGCTGTCATCAAAGAGGCAGTCAGCACATTTGCGACTTAAGAGCCATGTCTCTCATGAAAGCTACAGATGATGGAGGATTGGAATATTGGAGCGATTTCTAACTGGCCTTAGTAATCACAAAATAGCGCCAATCAAAGAAATAATCCAAGAAAGCGTTTATGTGAACGATCTTAGATTTTCCTGTTGCAGCATAAATTAATTAATGAAAAATATAGTTAATTTTGGTATTTGACTAGTTAAACGCTTCAAGTTAACGACTACACACTGAGCATGGTTGTTTTTGCTTTACATACCCAGCGGCATAATCTACTCCACGCGTCGAAATGTAGCTGAAGAAAAGAGCTAAGCTATGTTAAATAATAAAATAAACAAAAATGCGGAAGAACAATAAATGCATTATTATACAAGGAAATATTTGTTGCTGTACTGCATTTATTACAGTGCATTTAAGATTTCTTTCTACGAATAATTTAAATACATTTCCATTCCATATTAAAATTTTCTCATGTTCCCACTTCTTTCACAGCTGAAAGGTTTTAATATTTGGATGTAATTAATGATTTTTGTGAAAAACCCTTTATTGTTGTTATGTATCGAAGCTGTAATTAAGGCAAGTCAAAGATTTATTTCCCACGAAATTATTGGAGCAAATAAAAATTGAGCAAGCAACTTAGTTCAAATGGCCGAAAAGGTAAAATTAAACTAAGTTTATTATAACTATAACGTCTTAGCTAACGGAGCATTTTGGGACGCTATTATCACTAACTTAAAGAGTTCGATAGATAGACGCATTCAAATGTTCTGATTAGGGACGACAACCCCATTGAAGGATGACTTGACCCTCTGTCAAAAATAGCATAGACTTTGCTTTTCGCCTGTATAGAAAACCCATAACCTTCCAAGTGCGCAGTTTATTTTTATAATTTTTCATAAACGGCTAAAAATTTATAGCTAAATTTAAAACTTTTCTGGGGTACATACATATATGTATGTCCAAACCAAATTTGGTTAAGAACATAAATTGTGCCAGTTTTCGAGAAAATGTGCGTGAAGAAAAGAGTTTCAATTTTAAACCAGAAATGTCTTAACAATTAAAAAACATAAAAAACATTTATATCAGTTGGCATCCCAAATCAGAGCTCTACCCATTGATCTACAGCGCACATAAAACTGAAATGACAAAAATTCAATGACTTGAAAAATCTTTCAGAAATAAATGAAAAGAAATAAAAAAAATTTTAGACGTTTTTTCCAGTGCAGTTTTAAATCTTATTCGCAATAAATTAAAAGTTTGTGTAGGTATTTGAACGGTTTGAAATTTACTACAAAAACGTTTAAAAAATTTTGCTTAAACCGACTAATGGTTTAAAATTTAGGCTTAAATTTTTAGCCGTGTACTAAACTACTTGGGCAAATAAATAAATTAACACAAAAATAGATTTTTATTTTTGAATTTTCGCGTTATGGTTCTTCACTTTGATCTGCACTTGTACATAATTTGTGTGTTTGTATAAGGTATGCCAATCCTTGGATCCGGTGCCTTTTAGGTTACACTCCCAGGATTTTCGGGATTGGAAACAAATAACTTTATGATTTATTTATGAAAATTGTCTTAAATATCTTCTAAAACAATAACTAACTCATATATTTTTTGTTTATAAAAAGGATCTTCTTTTAATGAATTAAATTTTGGGGAAATCCTGTTTATAAAATTTTTTTTTTCTTTTTATAGCTTTAATAGTAAACTAAAAAAAAATTACATAAAAGCTCATGGATTACCTTATTTCAAAAAGATATGAATATATTTAGAAAAACTGTCTAAATTTTGAGTGGCCAAAAAAAGTAGTGTGAAAAAAACAAAAGTAAAACTTGAACAAAATTTGTATAAAATGGTCATTTTATTACTGTTTTCTCATTGGATATAAGATATTATACAAATAAGTACTTAGTTGCATGCAGACCTGTTAAATATTGATTAGAAATCGTATTGATTATTGGTTTAATTAATTATTTTCTTGAGAATCCATTTAAGGATTGTGATTATCATTACTTTCAGTTTTGAATGTTTATTTTCCAATTAATTAAAAATATAATCAAAAAAATATTAATTTTTTACGATTATTAAAAAAAATTCAAAATAATCCAAAAAAGTTGTTTTGATTACTTTTGATTATTCTTAATTAAATTTTTTTTTTTTTTATTAGTTTTTTTTTTTTTTTCAGTATTTTATTAGAAGCACATAAATATACGTACCATCAATACTGAAAAAAATCAAAAATGATCAAAAAAAAATAATTAAGAGTAATCGAAACAACTTTTTTTGATTATGTTTGATTTTTTTTAATAGTCTAAAAAATATTATTATTTTTAAATTTTTTCTAAGCGTAATAAATTAACAATTGCTTTTTCTTGAAAAACAATTAAAATAATCATTACCATTTAAACAATTAAATTACTAATCAAATTTAACAGGTCTGGATTGAGGACACCCAAGTCTTACTCACGCAAGCATCGGCGAACAGTCTCAATGCTTGCAGTCACATTTAACACATCTTTGATCTTTGAAATGGAAACTGCTTCTAGTATCTTACGATCGAACTTACTTATTTGGCCGACATTGTAAGTTTTCTTCCTCGTTTTTTTTTTGCCTGGTTGGTACTTAATGGCATTAGGTATAATTTTCGGGGAACAGCCAATAATACTCAACGTAAGTTTTAACGCCAAAAATCTATTTTTTCTTCAGGCTCAAAAAGGGAAAGATATCCTGCTATACTATTTTGTGAATTGAACAATTTAAAAAAATAATAAATAAATGACCTATGAGAACAAAAGCAATGGACTTGACAGGTTTATGCAAAGTTCTAAAGTGTTTGCCACCAATTATAACCGACAATTTTCAAGCTTTTAATATTGAAGGTCGAATTTGTACAGTGAAAGATGCAGAATTTAAAATTGTGCAAGAATCTGAACCTAACTAATTTTAGCCAAAAAATGGACTGGACCGGTCTATGCATTGCACCCTTCAATTGCAAAATCAGATCCCGAAAACTCAGTGATTGTAAAAACCCACAAAATTCGCATCCCTAATAAGTATGTACGGACAACAGTACAAATTTGTATTAAATTTAAATAAATAGCTTATAATACGTAATGTATATGGCAAAATCCACGAAAGCTTTTAGTTTATACTAAAAAAAATTGCCGTTGAAGACAACAATAGTGGCATCCGATACTGTTAATTTTGAACCATTAAGAAGTACATTATCTTTGTGCTATGTATGTATATAGACTTTCCGTCTCAAAAAATATTCACTTGTTGTTAAAGAGTTAAAGTTTTGCTGGGCTTGCCCAAACGAGGCTGTGCTATTTTCTCTAAAATTTACTCAAGTTATTATATGAGAAAAAAAAAGCTACAACGAAATTGTCATCACTATTGACTTAACTCTACAAATTTCCTGTCAAATAATGTCGCGTTTTATTGTATTAGTGCCAGCTCGTTTGTCGTTTTTTGCTGGGAATTAATATTCACATAAATAACTAATTGGTTTCCATGAGGTGTATGAAAATAGATACGAAGGTAGAATACGGAAAAAAAAATTCCCAAAAGTAACCTCACCTGTGGTTGAGATGTTTGGCTTAATTTAGAAAATTAACTCACATAACGGCGGTGCAGAGAATTTCGATACGTTACGATTTTAGTAGTAGTATGAAGCAGAAAAAATTATAAGCGCTTAAAATTGTGTTTGTTATCTTGCGAGCGACGAATTCACATTTGATTTTCAATGGAAATTTCAAATTTAAAAAAAAAAAATAATAATTTTGTTATTTTATTCATACATAAGTCGCTATGTGCTTGCAAACAAAAAATCTGCTAACAAGTGGATATTAAAATAATAATTTTTTTTTTTTCAAAACTATTTTCTAGTACTTTCCGATTGTTACAGCAGTTGTTTTTTTAACTAGGAAAGTTCTTATTGGCACTTTAAATTTAGTTTTGATCCAGAAACTTGGCTCACCAGTTACTGAGTTGCCTGCAGGGTATTTATTTACATTATAACAAATAAATATTTCTACTTTACACAAATATTCATTGGTAGGTACATAAATTAAAATTAAAAAAAAAAAAATTATTTAGCAGTTAGTTTGGTTTTTTCCGGCTATTTAGATATAACTAAAGCAGCGAGCGCAAAAAAAAAAAGAAAAAGCATTTATTGTTCACATCCGCTTTATTGTTCCTATGCGATGTTCATGTTGGCGTTTTGCTTTGTCAAAAAAGTCACAAAATATCTACTAACTACAAACATTCCTAATTCTTTATAAATATTCAAGGTGTGCCTAAATTGAGTGTAAACGAGATTATGTGAAAAGGTATTTCTTGGGAGTACTCTACTATTCCATCGTATTTTGCAGGGTTGTTGTGCCTTCTTCCTGAAAATATATCTCAGTTTAGGTTGAAGAAATGATAAACTGTTTGAAAAACTATTTGACCTCAAAAAAAATAATAAATAATTCGATTTTTTAAATGTTTTTTTTTTTTTTATCAAAAACGAAAATTTCTTCATTAAACGATAAACTTAAAATTGACATGAGGAAACGGCATTTTTGTAATATTTTAAATCCCCGTTAACATAATTTTCGTGACAGAAGATGTTACATTTGAATAAAAAAAAAAGATTTAAAAAAATTTAATAAATAAAGGGAACTAAGCAGATTTTACTCCAAATTTTATTTTTATACCTTATATCTGAACTTTAAAAAATTCTATTTAATGAATTTTGATAATTTTCATAAATGAATTCGCTTTTGCATGTAACATTAATTCCATTGACATTATGACACGTCACCAAAGGGATCGATAGTGAGGGCGGCACACCCTCAGTTATTTTTGTTGTTCGAAAAATGTGACTTTTAGTAACACAAGCAACAAAGGCCGTTTTTTATTCGCAAGCACTCAGCAAACATGTGAATAAAATAATAAACTGTTTTCTTCATATGAGAAAAAATATTAACGCTTTTGGTTGCTATCTTGCAAGCGAGAAGTTCACAACTGATTTTCAAAGCAAATTTTAAATTTTGAAAAAAAGAAATCACTTTGTTATTTTATTCATAAGTCCCTAAGCGCTTAAGAAAAAAATTTATTTTTTTTTTTGGCAAGCAGACAAAAATTTTTTTAAGACAGTATCTCGCATTGTGAACTGGTACTCTAAATGGGTAGAGCAAAGTATGCTCTGCATAGTTTTTGATTATTGCTCTGACTTTTCATACCTTAGAGATATCTCTAAAGCTGAGGGGCTAGTTTGCGTTCAAACAAACAGGCGGACAGACGGGCATGGCTAAATCAACTCAGCTGATCGCCCTGATCATTTCGGTATGCTTATTAGTGGGTATATCTCTTCTTATTCTCATACTTACAAACATCGGACCAAATTTATAATACCATTTCATGTTCATCAAAGGTATCAAAAAAACCCAACCTTATAATGTCGTCAACCACGATGTAAAAACGAGAATTAATAATATTGCTGGAAAGATACCTAGATATATTTTTTATTAAGAGTCAATAATTTTGAACATTTAGCACAAACCACTTTATTTAACTACAAAATGCAGAAATTTCCCAGTTTTCCAGCAGTATAATTAATTTTTAATGAGAAGTAGACTTGCAGCTTTTACCGCATTGACGACGATATATTTATCTAATAATACAGAAATAATGAAATACGCAAAACAAATTAAAGGCGTGCCAAAATTAATTAGTTACTCTCTATTCAAAATACAAATAAAATTATCCTAAAAGCAGAGCAAAATTATTAATAAATTATAGCACGAAAAACGAAACGAAACGCCTATCTGAAGGTGTCAGGCAAAACGCAATCTCTCACAGCAAGCTTAAATAGTACTTGCGAGCAAATGTGGAGTACATTTCAATCAATAACATTTCCCGATCATATAAAAAAGTAATACGGCAATATCTAACTAACTGAGGCAACAACACAACGATTCAAAATTTTGAACACGCCCCTGTTGATGAAGACGACGTAGAATAAACACTAACAAAAACATTAAAGGGCGTATTTTAATATAAATATATACGAATAAGGTAAATGAGAAATAAATATAAGAAAACTGCAGTTATATGAACGAACACTCATGCACCCATCTACAAATTTGTATGTATGTCATACACTTAATTTGATTGAAACGGCGCTAATGTCGGCCATATAACGACGACTTGGCCTCAAACGACGGCACAGACGATGTTGCCTACCGTGTATTGTGAGAGTAAGATAACGCCAATCGCAATTGGTATGAGAGTGAATGAAAGAGCGCTAACGATATCAATACTGCACAACGTACATATAAACAAATGCACACAAACATTCATATGGATGTGTTCGTATCAAGAGAGAGGAAACTTTTATATTGAAATGATACGATTGTAATTCCACCACCTACCAAGCGGCAACAGTAGCAGCAACAAAACGACCAACCAGCAAGCCAGCACGCTACCAACAACAATATACTCAATTACGAACGATTGCGCGCTGCTGTCGGAAACACAACAAACAAGTTCAACAACGTCGATGAGAGGTGAGCTGCAGCGAAGTACTCCAATAGCAAAGAAATAAATAATACGAGGAAGAGTCAGCAATAGAGCAACAATAATAAAAATTGTATGTGTAGATGAGTGTTGTGTTTGTTGTTGCTTGATGGTGGTGGCATAATGCTTAGAGTTGATAGTAGAGCAGCGGACAGACGGTGCGCGCTACATGCGGATTGGCTGCGCTTCTAAACTATCAGCAACAACAAAAAGTAATAAAAAATCTATTGATGATTGTATGTATGTAAATTTATATGGTTTCCATTTTTTGATAGTGTGTTTGTGTTATAACATGAATTAATTACGTTGTTGTTGTTGTATCGGTGTATACCCTCCACGAAATAATTATAAGGCCGCCACTTCTTTCTGTCTACCGGGTACGGTTACCACCTGTCACGTATTCGGGAGACTGTTCCGAGTTTGAGAGCTACTTACAGTGTACGATAAAACTAAAGCACAGAAATTAACTTTAGAACTTTATATAAAAACTCGTAACTACAAGCTCTTCCAACTCGTCCGAAGAGATAATTTTTAGGTTTCACCATTTTCCATAGATTCACTGTACGGTTGAATAGCACGGGCCACAACAATACTGCAACATAATTTGGCCTAGACTTTTCTTTGAAGCAAATCCCTATATGCTTCCGCAGAATGTCTTGCTGATAGATCCACTTTAATGACATTTTTTCCTACACAAGAAATAAGACGAAGCTGTGATGAATGTGTTTGTACATGAAAGGATCCAATACCCCTTAATTCATATGAATTGAACCCACTCCCTGATAGGAAAAAAGTTCTCAATCTTTACACTGCCTCAACCGTGTTTCAGTGACCAAAAAGTATAGTAAAAGTGAGTAAGCGTTGTTCTTTGGGCCTGTGCACAAGCTTTTTTGATCCCTCGTCGTATTGTAGTTTTTCAGTTTATGTGGGGTCTGAAACCCGCATTTCTCCTTTCATCTGAAATCAAAGTGTGTAGATTTTTTTCGTGAAATACGATGGTATAATTATTTCATCTAACCAATGTTTAAAAATTTTCCAAAAAATTGGGTGTGGTTAATCTGAAAGTTGATATAGCCAACGGATTCGGAATGAAAATGGGGCCCCGCTAAAATGAAACTGGATGAAGAGGCAAAAGCACGTTCATCGAAAATTCCAAGATGAAGCGAAGCATTCAGTTAAGAGCTACAAGTACCTCATCGATAACAAGAAAATGAAAAGTAGCAAAAACCCTCCAAGAAAATTCTAATGGAGGACGAAACATATTGTAAAGTCGACTTTCCCCAAATATCCGGCTAAGGGTTTTGTGTCGCCTTGCAGTTTGTTGTCTGTCAGGCGATGTTTAGCTACGGTGTCAAAAGCTCGGAATTTGTGACTCAGGGCACGATTAAGTCAACCATTTAGGCAGGGAAACTTTTCAACGGCATATAATTTATTCGCAAGCACCAAGGTTTTGTTTTCTCCAAATTTAGCTACAAGTCACTACTTAAGAAGGACCATGGAATGATATGAATGTAACAGGGAAACAGTTGTACTGAAAGAAGCTAACTCTAGCATTTGCCCAAAACTTAGACCAATAGATAATTACTGGGCTCTTATGAAGAAAAGCAAATAAGATTGCTAAAGATATCACCGACTTCAAAAATAGATAGACAAATGAGTACAAGAATGTAGAAGAAGTTTTTATAAAACCCTTAATGCAAAGCTTTAAAAGAAAGGTTCGCTAATGTTACCAAAGAAGGTATTCTTATCGGCACCCGCCGGTGGAAGCAGAGGAAGAGGGAGACCATCACTCCGATGGAAGGACCAAGTGGAGACCGATTTGCGATCCCGCGGTGTTTCCAATTGGCGCCAGTTGGCGCAACGAAGAAACGACTGGCGAGCTATGTTGGACGGTCAAAATCGCCCAGGCGGTTAGATGACAATTTAAAGAAAGAAGAATGTTACAAAAATTAATTAAAACTGCAAAATAAAAATAATTTTTCGAGCTGTAAAATAAAGAAGATTTTGATATTCTGACATTAGAAGTTAATTTAAATTCCTTCATGGAGAATAAATAAAATGTTGATGCAGGACATTACAAGGCTTTAACTTGCCTTCATTTTACATTATGATGTGATGCTCCTATAATTATTCCATGCAGTGTACCTATGGTATATATTTTTATTCTACCTACTTACATAGAATACGTATTTCGTTGTTGGCGGCACGAGGCCAAAATCACAAGCTGAGCAAACTAGCATTGAACTGAATATACAAGCGGTCAAAGGCTTGTAGAAAAAAATCGTATAGAAAAAGAGGGTGTCATGGCGTCCAGGAAAATTGGAAAATACGAAACGGTAACGAAACACGTGTTGACAAGGGCTAAAGAGCCAAAGAGAGCCGATTAAAATATAGGAATTAATAGCGTTCAACTTAGCGGTACGCCAAACCAATTGGAATTGGCACATTAAGTACGATGAAAAATGAAAGAATTTTTATAAGATTTAATAAGTGCTGTTGCTTATTTCTATTTTGTTTTTAAGTAGCTAGTGTTGGTAGTGTACTTGTTGTTGCTGTGAGTTGTGGCGCTTTATATGTGTCTATCATATATTGTACGTGAATGCGAAAGCGCTCTTCATCTTTCTCGCTCGCGCTCATACCAACGCACGCGACAAATCCTATTGCTTGAGGCAATAAACATCATTTTATTAATTAATACAGCAGCTGCGGGGCCCCCAGTACAACCCCAGCCACTGGGACTATTGTTATTTTGTACATTGCGAAAATACGTTGTTGTTATTTTTCACGTTTGTTGGGTGGTGGGTTTTCTATTTAACATTTACTCAAATATGTATGTACGTATATCAGCCCTCTCCACGCTCTCAATTCCAATTTGAATTGTGTGTACGCCTTTGCTCTGCCACTGCTTCTGGCGCTGCTGCCACCAAAAACAAATCAAATTGAATCGTATCAACCTCGTTCTTGCGTTACTCGCCATCGTTGTCGTTGTATAATTGTTGGGCTACTCAACCAGTTCGACGCTCTGCAATTTCAATGGATGTATGTACTTCGCTCTGTCATCGTTACTCCGCTTCGTTGTTTTGTTGGGCATTCTCATTCGTGTCTGGATCGTTGCCGTTCAAGCAGCGGTGTGTATAATTTGTTTTTTCGTTGGCGGCTAATTTACAGTGTTTTGGATGACCAATTTGCTTCATGCGTTGTTATGAGCGGCGAGTGATTTTCTAGCGAGATTGCGAAAAGAAAAATGTGTGTAAAACGTTTACTAAACAAATCATTTCAATATTTTGAAAAGTGTGTTCAATGTGAGATGCACATTAACAAGTTAATAAAATAATATTAATTAATAAAATAAAAGTACAATATTAAACAAATGTGTTAGATATACTGCATAAACAAGGACTCAAATGGCAATAATTTTAAGCGCAGCATAAAAAATGATTTCAGTGGGTGAACTAACAGTAAATAATAAAATAAAACAAGATTAACGACAGGTTGTTGTTGTGATAAAAAAAAAAACGCAACGGGAAATATTACAAACAGGTGTCAAAAAAGAATCAAAACCAAGCAATTACCTGCCAACAAAACACATCTATGACAGTATTAATTGTGTATACTATACAAATGAAATGCAATAATTAAAAATCATTTTGATTGAATTAATCAAATAAATTTTAAAAGTGTGAAATTCACTTCTAATAGTAAAAACAAATTGTAAAAAGTCTCGATTGATAAACGAAAATGATTGATTGATCGGCTTAAAAATTAGTTTCTTGAAAGCTTAAACAGTAATACCTAATAACAAATAAAAGTGAATTCAATTAAAAAACAAACAGAAAGCAAAACATTTTAGTACCACTAGCGCCACAGCAAAAACTTCCAGCCACCGCCTGTGCAGCGCTGCAACGGCTGCGTTGGCGCAATCAACAAACCTGACCATGACGGTTACGTCGTCGCGCTGCTTAATTGTCATCATGATCGGTGTAATGCATACTTACGTTATCATTTAGTGCGGTCTCTAATTGTTGTAACAAGTGAAGTGCAGCGCTGGTTCTATTCACAAGCGTCTGAGTGCGCTGTTGTTGAGTTTATAAAATAAAACAAAAACCCTCGAGCATGTTAAAGCTACGGCAGAAGTGTTTAGTGTGAAATTTTGTAAAGGTTATTCATAATCTAAAAGTGTTAGCGCTTAGGTGCTATAAATTAACTGACAGCACAACAAAACTAATTAAATAAAAACCCACGAACACAAAAAATTTAATTAAAAAGTTTTAATTACTACATGATCAACTTCATACCATCGTAATCTCTACTAAGTAAAGTGCAATTTACTAACAAATTTTGGCAAAGAATCAAATGCACAAAAAATTATTCTACTAAATGCAATTGTATAATATGGATTGTACTGGTCGCCGTTCAAATCAAGCTGAACATGACTCGGATTTAGGTGACGATTTGGTAAGTGTTTGTGTTTCCAATAAAAAAAAAAAATTACCAAACAATAACAGCTATGGCGTGCTAGAATTAAGAGGAGCTTAAGGACGAGCTAATGCTAAAAGCTGTGGTAAATAAGCTTTCCTACAAACTAGCGGGATCAACAGTTTGGTGACGACTCCCAAAGGACATCTCTTCATGACAGAAATACACTCTTAAATCATCCTCCACTTGTTTTTCCAACTTAGTCCATGACTCCGAACTGAAATGGCGTACCTAGTTGTGGTCGCAGGGGGAAACCGGCCCGTGCGCAACGATTTGAGGACGAGCGCCGCTGTTCCTCAAAATTGAGAAATGATACACAAAAATTTCTTGATACACAATTTTTTTTATTACAATCAAATTGAGTTTTACATCTATGAAAACATCACTTTTCAATTTTACATGAAGTTTTGATGAAAACTTAAACTTCTTTCGGTGCTACTTTCTTACTCTCGAATCATTGAAAACTCAAACTTCTTCTTCATAACAATGAAAAACTGAAATATTAACTTTTTTCGATTTATTTACTGCAAAATTACGTATTATATCCTCGTAATCTAACATTGAAGCAAGTTTGAAAATCCACTTTGATTCATAGTAAGTAAGATTTGATCAAACCAAATTTGCAGAATGATCTTTCACACGAAGAACCTCAAAAAGTTATGGTTAGCAATATTTATTTTCAAATCTGTCGTGAATATCTTGTAAAGTTCTCGCCCGATTGATAAAATGTATAACAAAAGTTATTCAGGCAAAACTCAAATTTCCTCTTCGTTTTTCTTCGGGATTTTAAATAAAAGTAAGACGTCTTGAATATCGCTGAAAAAGTAATCGTTGTCCAAGTCATCTGTATAAATATCGAACGAAAATAAACACTGAGAATGGCGGAACGCCGAAACCGGTTTGTTACAAAACCAAATTCGACTAGGGATGACGAAAAATCGTTCCAACATACTCGTACATCAAATATCGGCAAGCTTCTAGCATTTTCCTTCTATTTTAAGAAGTTCATCTTTGTAAAAAATCTCTGGGAAGTTGTATTATTTTTTCAAAGTTACAAAGTAAAGCAAATTTTCATCGACCTTCTTCAAATTGTGCATTGAAAGTTTATCCAAAATTTGAATCAAATATCTTGCTTTTCTTCTTCCACATTCAATCTTCACTGATTTCATACCTCAGAAAGTCAAAACAGAAAAAGGAGTTACTTAAGTAATTACGAACAAATTGGTATCCATACAGGAGTCCAGCAAAGAATAATCGACCTGAATGAACCAGCTGTTTTCTTTCCTTGGGATAATCATTCTCTCAATTTGGCATTAGCGCAGTCAGCCCATTTAGCAGTAACATTTTTTGAGACAATACAGCGTCACTTCACATATTTTCCTCCTGCATCCACAGGTGGGACCTTCTTAAAGAAAAAAGGGAAAAGGCATTGTGCAACTAGGTGGAGCTCAGAAGCTGAAGCTGTGAAACCGCTATCAATGATTATTGAAGAAACGACTTGTGATAACTGGGGAAATATCTGAAGACTTGCGTTTGAACCCTTGTCATCTTCCTAAAGATCGCATTCTTCCGGATGATAGGAGGGAATATCAAGTTCATCGTTCCAGTTTTACTGGCTTATGTGCGCTATTCTTACTGATTTCATCTGCATGCTTATCGTACTCTTGATTAGTTACCTCAGCTAATAGCGAGTCCTCATTTGAAAAAAATAACAGGATATTTTGCAGTCGTGCCTTTTTTGACGAAAGTTTCCATAAAGTTTTTTGACCTCCTACAACAATAAGTTACCTCGAAAATTAATTTATTAATTAAGAGGGCTCGGTAATTAGAGGACTTTTTTAATTGGTAATGATTATTTTAATTGTTTTTCAAGAAAAGGCAATTATTAATTGATTACGATTAGAAAAAATCAAAAAAAAATAAAAAATAAACATAAATTATGGTTCAGATTACTTTTAATTATTTTTGATTCTTTTTTTTTTTTTGACTATTTTTGATTTTGTTCAGTATTGTTGTATCTGCTTCTACAGTGATACTGAAAAAAAGAAATAAAAATTATTAAAAAAAAAATTTAAAAGTAATCAAAACCACTTTGTTTGATTATTTTTGATTTGTTTTAATAACCGTAAAAAATTTGAATTTGTTTTTTATAATTTTTTTAATTAATAGGAAAATAATCATTAAAAATTTTAATTAATTGGTAATCAATCATTAGATACCATTCTCCAGAAAGTAATTAAACAAACCGGTAATCATTCTATTAGTAATCATGATTTAACAGGTCTGCTTTATACGCAAACCATTAATTTGAAGAAAAGTTTGTTTTTGTTTTTAATTTAATTAATTTGAAATTTTTGCCGACGGAGTGCTTATTTTTAAACCATCACATTTTAAAGAGAATTACTTATAAAATTTGTTTCTATATGTTTAGAAACAGCACTAAATCAACAAATGTAAATACAAAAAAAAAAAATGTCTAAAGCAAAATCAAAAAACCAAAAAAGTTGCTCACGAACGGTAGCTATTATTTGTTATGGCATAATATTCCACTGTTAAATGCGCAGAACAACAATTTTGAATTTCCTCAAAATGTATTGTATAAGCATTCCATCGACTATAAAATAGTTTTTTAATTTACAATAAATTTACTCACGATGTAGATATTAATTGAAAGTGCATTGAATTTATAATTGAATTACATATACAAACTACTACAACGCTACATACGAAAAAGTAATGAATACAAATATTTATAAACCATAACTGCCATTTTGAGCATGAGCGTGAATTATAACGATAAATAAATTCAATTAACTTTTCTAATTAATTTCGCGATTTGTTTGTAGGGCTGGCAACAAAAATTAACATTACATAGTACAAGTATATAATAATAATGAGCTATACAATCAAAAACACCTCAATCAATTTAATTACTATAGCGAATGCAATAAAAAACAGTGTTTACAATCCCGGTATTTTGTGATTAAACAAATTGCAATCCCAAGATTTTCGGCACTTCTTGTATTGGCAGAGCAATAGAAAGAAAACCAAACTTAATTTATTAATAAACAGTATTGAAAAAAAAAATATATAAGACTCCATTTAAATAGTTATATTGCATAGCATGTTATTTGTGGTCATTCTTAAGTAATATAACGGATTACATTTGTATCTCAAGACATACCGTGATCACCACAACTAACTCAAAGCACTACCACACCCGGGAAAAACCTTAGAAGAAATATATCGTGGTATCAGCGTAACAGCTGTCGGTAAATCCACCCGCGTGGCTGTTAATTTTCTCTCAAAAATGTAAACAGCAAATTGATTTAGTTTGCCCACCGGCTTTTGGAAGTATCTTTTAAAAAGCGTTTTGTTATTTTCATAAGCCCGAAAAGTCGGTGCCGTTTGACCCTTTTCTCGACTTGAAAACGGTTTTAAATTATTTATAAAATTATTATTATTATTGATTTTATTAATACATAACTTTTATGAAGAAATGGTCACATTAAGAACAAATCCGTCATTAACAAATGATAATGCCAACAGGTGTTTGACACTATCGCAGTGGGTGGTAAAGTGAATAGAAATATGAGCAAAGCTGACAAGCAAACCAACGTTCTGATAGAGTATTGGTTAACAGAACGTGCCAAAATTTATCTGATGAAGCAGTGTAACAGTTTTCGAAATGGACTTATAAGAAAAGCTATGACGGTTGTCTCTAAATTTTCCTTTTCTATTGCTTCTTTACAATGGGAACTTGTTCAACCCATGATTCTTACGACTAATACCGCGCCTCAAACGACCGTCGGATTTTATTAAAATCAAAAATGATCGGTGAAAGGGCTAAACCGCTTTTAGCACTTCTGCACAGGCAGGTAACTAGCATTTGTGTCAAACATTTTCTAATGTTCCTGTCTTTTTGATCTATGCATTTATTCACAAGAAAACTGCATGTTGGTTTGGAAAGCTATCGTACTCGATCTGAAGTTGTTCTATAAAGTACCTATTCATCTGCATAATTGAGAAGTTTAAAAGTGGAATACGTATTTTCAACCAAGAAAAGCTTCTCACAAACAATGTTTGAAAGTTACAGTGAAAGCTTTGGCGTCCCGGAGCAGCCGTATATCGGGAGATGTAAAAGTTCCTGGGATACCGGAATTGGGTGCTCTCAATCATGCATACAAAAATATTTTTTTCATCGGCGTAATTTTCACGAAAATTGTTTCTATTAAGTTGCTCCCTTTTAAAAACTGCAGAAAAAATCACTTAACAATTCGAAAAATCTAGCTTAAGAATTCAAAACATTTGGTAAAAAATTTGGGTAAAAACTTTGCCTTTTCTTTGTTAATAATGAAATAAATTTATTTTTAAATTAGAAAAAAAATTTATCAAAAATTCATTTATTGATTATGTGTGTATTTAAGGGTCAGATAGTTTTGCAAACAATTTATTCACTTTTTTCGACCTTAACTGGTGGCGAATTGAACAAACCCAAATTCCGGAACTAATCGCGGTAAATAAGGGTTGTATAGTCAGATCCCGAAACTACCCGGAAGGCTTAAATCGAAAAAAAAAATCATCCCTCATGTATTCATATGGAAATCTATATATAAATACCAACCTTGCGAACTATTTATATAATTAAAAAAAAAAAAAAAAAAAACTGCTAGAACATCCAGCGTTCCAGTTTTTTAGCAAACATAACATAATACAAATAATATAATACAATATGTTTGCTAAGAACTAAGTTGAAACGCTGGAAATGTTTTTTTTTTACTGTTTCTGATTTCGCCAATGGGCCACATAGCTTTGATTCAAGAAATCAAAAATATACATAGATTCGGATTCTTTGCTCGATCGATCCGAGGTAAAGTTTTCAGAGAAAGCGAATTCGTGTCGTATTCGCGGGGAATCCAAATGAAATGTTCTTCCAAAAGCAGCAACATGTGAATTTTTGCAAATTTATTTGTATTCAATTAAAGTTTTTCAATGACTAAAAGTGTTCTCGACAGTCATAAAAAAAGCCACACAGGTAGCAAAAGGTAAATTGTGAGAAATCAAAAACTCGTCATAATATTAAGTCAATATCGGCTAACTTGCAAACATAACAACACAACACACCATATATACATATGCACATAAAACCTTATAAAAAAATATCTAAATGTATGTATATACGAGTATGTACACATTTCCTGGCGTGTAAATACACCGTTCAATACACTCAATACTTTCAATGCTATACCGGCTACAATGAATGTGATATTTATTTCTCTTTGCTCATGAGATGATATCAATACATCACATCATGCTATTAGACACAAGAGAATCGAAAAGGGGTAAATAGCAGTTTGTGTGACAGGTAACTTCTCACAGCTTCGTTTGTTATGGGACATACATATTTATAGTCAATTTGAGTAAACGCTCTTGTCTTATACAACTTTGTACGAATATGCATAAATGTATTTATTGTATTTGTATTGCTCACCTTGTTTGTATTACGTCTTCGGTCTGTCCAATTTCCAAGATTTCTTTTGATTTAAGTCATACTTGTTCTTTGATCGCATATGTGAATTAATTGTTTAAATATTTACATTATTTGTTAGTGAGCTAAATGAATATTAAATGGTATATCTTTCTTTATACTTTACTTAGTTGAGGAAGTAATGTCTCCAACAAGCTTGGAGATTGACCAGATTTTCTGTGTGCAAGGGGTGTGGATATTTTTTTGTTGTTTCCTTGTTTTGTTTTTTATATGCATAATGTATTGGTTTTATGCTTATGTTTGCTATTCTTTTGTTTTTATTTAGTTTCCTTTGCACTGGATCAACGGAGAGTTCTAATCGTTAAAATTTGCTCGATGACCGTTGCACGAAGTGAGGTTAAAACAATTTAAATTCTTTTCTTCCTAATTTTACCTCTCATTGGCATCGCATAATCGAAAAAATCATTTATTCCGAGTGTATTTCTGCTAATAAAAACTTCTAGACAAAAACTCACCTGACGCAAGAAAAGTCGTTCGGAGTCGAAGCGCACCACAAATTGAAAAGAGAACATAGGCCGTAATCTTCCCGGAGGTATATACTTCCCGATAGAAAGTACTAATTGCGAACGCGTGAAGTTTCGAAGACGAGAGGAATTCCAATTTGAGTTAACGCAAGCAATTTTAAATCAAAAAACTTCTGAGAATACTGTCAGAAAAGTTTTGAAAAAGTAGAAATTTATAAGAACTTTTTTTGTAGAGTAACTATTCGTCTTAAAATTGAAAATGTGATTCGTCACCTCTACTGACTATATCTGAAACAGAAAACGAAAAATGTTTGTAGCGAATTATTACGGGTTATGGAACAGGGATTGGATAATACAGTAAGCTGTCATCGTTCTTTTCCAAACCTTGAATTAACTACAAACCAGTTGATATACGGCCTGTATATTTTCAAGTCTTCATGAAACGAGCTCAAGGCCAAGAATATTAATTTTCCTTTTTTTGAATTTTTATGAAAATTATTATAATTTTTTTTTTTTTAATAATCATTTTTAATTAATTATTAAAAGTTTTTTAAGGAGCGGGAAAAAAAGATTGCCCAGAATTAGACAATAGAAAGCTATTTGTGTTTCATAGTGTCAATGCCAGACCATCAAGTCTTTGATAACGTCGAAAATGGACAGTAAAATAGCCAAAATACTCTGTCAATGAATCTCAGGGGAGCCGTGGTATGGTGTACACTTTCCGCCAATCATATCAACAAGTTTTGAAAGGTCCCAACTAAACTTATTCCTCTCATGAAGAGCTACGCAAGAAATGTCAACCTCATTTGCAGGAAAATCATAAATTAGTGGGTCATAAATTGGCAGAGGGAAAGCAAATAGAAGATGATGAGCAACAGAAAATGCAGAAGATGGGGGCACTAAATATAATAATTTGAATAGTTGACTGCAGGAGAGTAGTGTGTCATTGTGTGACTGCATGATCTCAAATTCCAGAGCTCTGTAAGACAGTCTTGTCTGTCGTCGTGGTCGCCGTTTTCAGCTTTTTCATTTGTGTCACTTCCGTCTTTTTCGATGTTGGCATGTTGTCCGGTTTTTTTTTATTGTTTTCATGTTTCGGCTCACGAGTACCTACGTCGAAGGCGGTCGTTTGATACCAAATATTCAATAACCACCACCTGGCCAGTCATCTATTGATCTTAAGACTTTATATTTGGGTGGTATTGGTGTGGTAATTTTGACTTTCCCTAAAAAAACTGAAACACATTTGAAATTTTGTGAAATATAATAAATATTTTCTGAAAAAAAAAAAAATATTGGAATATCTGAAATACATTTTAGGTTTTCTAAAACTAGGTTGAAAAAGATGTAGTATACTTATATAAAATGTCTCTTACAAAGTCAATAATCCATTGCTAAGGCGGTACAAGTTGTTACTCCATTCGTCAAACAATTTTTCATTAAATCGAAAATTGAATCAAAACTAAACTCAACAACATAAAAATTTTCAAAATGCATTAAAAATTTACGGAGTTAGCAGTTTTTCATAATTTTTATTGACGCTACCAGATTTTCTTCTACATTCTACCTTACGAGCACTATCAAAAGTTGTTTTGGGTAAAAAGTAGATTCAACAGCTGTTGACTATATAATTTTTGCGATGATGTTTTGCCCTACTTTTGTAACTTTACGGATAGTTTTCCCATCAAGCCTTTAATTTTAAAGGTCCATTTAAATTTGTCGGCCACTCCATCTACCCTTTAAAAGAAGTTGGAGTCTTGGTGCTTTGACGTAATTTCAGACACTCTATTTGTCCTTTAAAATAAATTGAAAGTGACTAGTAAAACTAAAGGCTGGTTGGTAAAATGGCCCTGATCTTCGTTCCTTAATCCGCTTATAAAAGCTACCAGTTCTTTTTAAACAAACAAATTCAATAACTGAAGAAAACTAGCGTTGTTTTGAAGATATTTCGTAATCGGTCCAGCTCAGGGGTTCTTTAATATTTTAAATAAAATATGACAATATATTTAAGATTTATTTATTTTAATATTACTGCAATAGTAAAATTTACCTGAGCTAAGATTGTATGAAAAATTTTGCAAAACACCAACCCTTAAAGTAAAAAATCATCAAAATACTGAGTAAAAATATTTATTCATGTGAATTGGACTAGTTTTAAAATGTAAATGTAAAAAACGTGAAAAGTTGTTTTTGGAAATTGACATTTAGCACACTGTCCTCTGCCCCTCTAGACAACGTCCTAGCTCCACCACTGACTTTTTGTATAGTACACAGTTGGATAGAAAACTCATTTACACACTTTTGATGCCAACAACAATAGCCGTTGGAAAATGTTTTTTAAGGTAAACAATATTAAAGCGTCAATTTATTGCTATTGTTAATTGATTTTAGTTATACATACATACATACACACATACAAGTACATAAAAATCGCATTATATTCTCTGCATTATATATGTATAAAGCACAATGTACTTCCCATGTTATGAGCGGCTATTTTTCTCACTTAATCAAACAGTTATTTTCTTTTTATGTTTTATGGATATTGAGAGTTTTTGGTATTTTTATGATTCAAGCGGAAAGTACACAGTACAACAATATAAAAAGGTGTTTGAATATCATTTCTGTTATTTGTTAACAAGTTGAGCAGGTGCTAATTTAATCTCTTTGATACTGGTCTGGGACCCAAGTAGATTATTTGTGCTTTAAGAAAAGGTTAACAAATTATAAAAAAAAAAAAAATTTTAAGAAACAAAAAGAATTTCAAAAAAATTTTAATTATAGACGGAATTTGTTAATATAACTATTTATATAGTTTCTCTTTTTTGTACGAACGTATTCAGCCTATGGCCGACGTGGGCGGGCGCCGGCATGACTGTACATACAGCTGTGTGCAATAGAATAGTAGTGAAATTAAAATGGATATCGTTTGACGAAATAAGAAGATGCTTTGATTTTAATAATTTTCATTTAAAATATAGCGAATTCCATAACAGAAACCACATAAAAAACTTTAGTTTTACACAGAGTTCAGGAAAGTTAAATAAACTTTAAAAAATGGCCATCAAAATCTTAAAATTGTTTAGCAGAGTTTCAGAAATTTTTTGTGTACGCAGGTACACAACAATAAATTATAGTATAACATTGTGCAAGTTAGAACTCGCTCAAAAATTTCCCTAAATTTTTGGAATTTTTTTCGTCAAAGGTGTTGAGTGAAGAAAAATAAATTTTATATGGAAAAATACCCAACATCCTTGACAAAAAAAAAATTCAAAAATTCAGGTTACATTTTGAGGTACTTCTAATTTGCATATTATGATGCTTGTGGAACAAAATATTCTTTTATTTATTCTTTAAAACTATTTATTAAAGTTTATTCCCAACAAGCAAAGTAAACTCAAAATAAATCTTTAAAAAGCTTTCCGAAATAAGTATCAAGCTTACAAAATTCAGATTTTTCGTTTATAAAACGTTTGAAAATAAACGTTGTGTAATTAAAACGACACGTTGCTAAAAGTTAAAACGCTTATTAATTTAAACCTACGAAAAAGATTTTAAAGAAAGCTTTTCAAAGGTTTTTCTTGGAACTTTATTCAAACCACATTTTGTATATTATTTAGCTATTGCAATAAAATAAATAACTATGTTCTAATCATACATTGAATGCTGCAACTTAAACCCACTATTACCAGATTGCGGAAGTGGTTAAGATGCAGCCATGATTTTTGCTTTTTCGCCGTCATTCTCATATAAAATCTTGTTTGAAAAGAATTGGAAATATTTTAAGTTGAAAAAAAAAAACTGACAAATAGTTTTTTCTGAATTTTTATAAACATTTGCATTTCACTTTTAAATTGAAATTATCAGTTTTTTCTTGAAGTTTATAAAAAGTTTACTTAAAACTTTCAAATAAATTAAAACTGAAAAAGCTTACATATCGCTTATTGTAGCAATTGTACTTAAAATTATTTTGAGAAACATTTACAGAAATGATTGTTGGGTTGAATCCACACAATTCAAGAACTCAAATTCAATACATATCAAAATGAAAATTTTTGAAACATATCAAAAATTTAATGAAATATAAAATTTACAAAATCGATCTTCATAGAAACACAAAGTACATATCTTATAAATATTAGGTATTAAAACATAAAGGGTGTTTTTTTTAGGGGTATAGAACTTCGAATTGAAATAAAACACAAGAAAATCGTTTAAAGGTCCATCAATTTGGCTTTATTGGAAGGATAATTTTATGCCATTAATGTTTAAATATAATTTCGGGCATGTGGCCGCCGCGGCTGGCTCGAATAAAGCCAATTCTACAGGTCCAATTTTCAACCACTTTTTCGAGCATATGGGGCCGTATGTCGGCAATAACGCCACGAATGTTGGCTTCCAATTCCCCTAACGTTTCTGGTTTGTTGGTGTAGACGAGCGACTTCACATATCCCCAAAGAAAATAATCCAATGGTGTCAAATCACACGACCTTGGTGGCCAATTGACAGGTCCATTCCGCGAAATTATGCGCTCATCGAATGTTTCCTTCAATAAATCGATTGTGACGTGCGCTGTGTGGCATGTAGCGCCGTCTTGTTGGAACCACAACTCATCCACATTCATGCCATCCAATTCGGGAACAAAATAGTCGGTTATCATGGCTCTATACCGGTCTCCATTCACGGTAGCTGCCTCTCCAGCATTATTGCGGAAGAAGTATGGCCCAATGACTCCACCAGCCCATAGAGCACACCAAACAGTCAGTTTTTGTGGATGTAATGGCGTTTCAAGGGTCTCATGTGGATTCTCTTCACTCCAAATGCGGCAATTTTGCTTGTTGACGTAGCCATTCAACCAAAAATGAGCCTCATCACTGAACAAAATTTTGCGATGAAAATCAGCATCGAAATCAATCTCATTTTCGGCCCATACACCAAAATCACGACGCATTGCATGGTCTCGCGGCTTTAATTCTTGCACCAGCTGGATCTTGTAAGGTCGCAAGCCAAGATCTTTGCGCAAAATCTACCATAAAGTTGATGGACAAAGCTCCAATTGCTGTGCACGGTGGCGAATCGATTCATTCGGGTCCTCTTCAACACTTTGCTCTACAGCGGCAATTGTTTCTTCGATGCGCACTGTTCGACGTCTCTGCGGATGCGTATTATCACATAGAGTAAACGTAGTGCGAAAACGATCCATGGTTAACCGAATTAATTGCTCTGATGGACGATTATGTCGACCATAAAATGGACGGAGCTCACGGTAAACTTCGCGAACTGAACCATTATTTTCGAAATAAATTTGCACGATTTGCAAGCGTTGTTCTTTTGTCAACCTGTTCATGATGAAATGGCAAACCAAACTGAACATAAATGACATTAGAGTTGCCAGATTTGACCACAAAATGCCAGTTTTATCTCTATTCGAAAAACAAACCTGTAAAAAAAACACCCTGTATTTTATAATTAGAATAAACAACCTTACAATGCTAAAATTGAAAGAGCTATAAAACTGCGTACTCAAAAGTTTTCTAATTCATCCTAAAAATATTGAAATTTGAATATAAATTTTTAAAAGTTTAATTAACTTTCCTGAACTTTGCATAAACTTTGAAATTTATTTTTATGTACTTTCTGTTATGGAATTTGCTATATTATAAATGGAGCTTTTTAAAAACATAGCTTCTTTTATTTCGTCGAATTTAATTTCACTACTATTATATTGAACACAACTGTATATTTAGAGCAAAAGTCCTCTCTTTGAGATGTTCCTTTGACCTAGCTTCGGAAAAATGTATTAGTCGATTATTTCATTAGAGATAAACTGATGTTAAAAATGGATTTTTGAATAAAATATTCGATTTTTGTTCATAAATTGATTTGTTAAACGAAAAATGCCTATTCGATACTAATGCATCGTAATATATTATTAATATTTAATTGAAATGCAAATCATTTAGGATAGTAAGTTTAAAAAATAACCAAATGGAACATTTTCAGATTTAATTATTTCAGATTCATGTTCGAGTTTTAAACACTCTTAAAATAAATATTTTATTGCAGAAAAAACTATAAAAATTGCTTGGCCTCAAAAACTAAAATAAAAATAAAGACGGAAACCTCTGGTCTTAAAACTAAAAAATACAATAAGCTTTTCCTAACACTTTGAGCTTAAATAATATACTTAAAATAAATAATTGCCACAGCTCCTCAATGTTACCTAACATTTGACCAAAATCAAGATTGACTAGAAGTGATTTATACGAAACTATGTGTTTTCAGCTGTAGTGTGAACATAGTTTTACCAATTTTTTCATCCATCGCACAGAAGACAATTTTTACAAAAATGGTTTTAAAATGTAAAGTTCTTATAGCCGATTTATTAAAAAACCGATGTTTACCATTAATAAAATCGATCCAAAGAATCGATAAATAAAAGAATAGTCGAGTAAACTAAAAATCGATTATTTATTCACAACCCTACCTCCAATTGTCGCAAATTGGCAGAAGCAGAAGCGACTATCGCCCTTTGTTTTTCGACCGAAACCGTTTAAAGGTTAGGCACCAATTTAGTATGTATCAAGGGATCGGTAGCTAATCGATAGATGGTTTGATTTATATTGCAGTTCCGAAGAGACATTGAGGTCATCGATGCTTCCTTCTTGTAATAGCAAAGATGACGAAAATATACTATTCAGACAGTTGCACTTACTTTTTATTAATCACTTTTCTACAACAACAAAATCTTTGCAACGAGCACGACGAGCTGGAAATGCAAGAAGTCAAAAATTCACTTAAAACAAAAACTATTTGCATGAGATTTTTGTGGGAACACTTCACATTCATAAAAAGAAATTCAAACCTACATATCTACGTCCAAAAATTTGTTTTAGTGGACAAACAAACGAACATTCGGTCAATGGTTAGACGCGCGAACTTGCTTTCAGACACGCAGCACGTGTTGTTGCTTCCGTTTTTACCAAATTGGCATGGTATTACTAAAGCAGCGACGGCAAGCGGCTAACAAAAATCTGGAAATGTTCAAATAATGAATGGAATGGAGAATATACACGCATAGATATTTATTAGGAAGAAGAAAAGATACAGACAGGGCAGCTGAAGAAATGAAAGGAACAAAAAAATAATAAAATGAGTTAAATATACATACTTACATATGTGCACATGTATGTATGTACATAATGTGAACCAAAAACAAAAAGTAAATGTTCATATCGTTGTTGAAATTGCAAAATCGCATATCAAACTATAGCAAATACGTACAAAATGTTTGTAGTTACTGCCGCCACTACACTGTTAAAGAGTTAGGTGCAATACAGGGTTAAGGAGAGTTGTAAAATAGTTGAATTTTTTATTTTGTAAAATAGTTGAATAAAACGCTCTGTTACTATTACATATCCACGCAATTGATACATACTGTCTTCTTACAACACAAATTTGTAAGCTCAATATTAGGGATGTTGCTGATGTGGAGCGGAATTCAGAACTCTATGATAATGTTAAACAACTTAAAAAAGAATTTTACTTACGATCGCACTTTTCTCATATTTGGAATGTATATTACAAAGGAAAAATAAAGGAGATATATCGATCACACTTTTCTCATATTTGGAATGTATATTACAAAAGCAAAATAAAGGAGATATATAAGAAAATTAGCGGGAGCTGGTGCAGGCTCCTTCCCTAGCTACTTGGTAAGATGACAGCAGACCTATTAAATTGTATAGTTAATTAGTAATCAATTAATTATACGGGTTTTTTAATTGCTAATGATTATTTTAATTGTTTTCCAATAGAAGGCAATTATTAATTGATTGCGATTAGAAAAACCAAAAAAAAAACAAAATTAAAATTATAAAAGAAAGTTGTTTTGATTACTTTTATTTTTTATTTTATTTTGTATTGTTGATTTGAATATTTATGTGCTTCTATAACAATACTGAAAAAAATCAAAAATAATCAAAAGAAATAAAAAAAAAAAAAATTAATCAAACCAACTTTTTTATTTTTTTTTAATAATTGGAAAATAGTCATTAAAAACTGGAAGTAATTTGTAATGAATCATTAAATGGATTCTCAAGAAAAGAATTAATGAAACCGGTAATCATTTCGATTAGTAATCATTATTTAACAGGTCTGGATGTTAGGCAGTTTTGCACTTTCAACTACGAAATACGTGCATTTGTTTTGATTGAAATTGGAAGATTGCAATCAAGAGAAAGTATTTTTATATTTAAATTGTTTTTGTTGAACAAAAAAGCGATTGGTTTGCCGAGGCCGAATATTGAGGCCGAACAGTTTTGCCTAAGTCGATACAAATTTCAGAAATTTCACGTTTTTTAGATGTGCATCGAAGGCAAAACCTGTAAGAAGCCGGACTAACACGTAGGCACGAAGTATAAGAGTTCATTCCCACAACAGATGGTTCTATCACACCGGAATGATTTCTGTTATTTTGATGTAACCATGTTCGTCGTAAGCAAAAGAGTCTGTCCCATCTCTTGAATTATGGGAGTAGAGTTGTGAATAAATAATGGATTTTTACTTTCATAGATTTTTTTTAATGGTCGATTTTATTAATGCTACTCTATAATATATTTTTACTAATACATCGAATGGGCATTTATAAAAAATCGATTATTTTCATTTAAGATCGATTTTACAAATCGATTGATCTCTAAAAAAATCGATTACTGTCTAATCGATTTTTCCAACCGGCGGATCACCGAATCTGACTAGGTAGGTTTACATTTGGAGCCGGTGGTAAAGTTCTCTTTTTATCCTCAAGAGAACAAAATCAATCACTGAAGATGGCGGATCGCCGAAACCGGTTTGTTACAAAACCAAAATTGACAAGAGATGACGAAAATTCGTTCCAATATAAATCCAGTATCCACCCTGTCGGAAAAACACAAAACCAAATCAACTCAGAAAAGTTTAAATGGCCAACAACTCGCCACACACCAACTTATCAGATTTCGGATTGTCACCAGGTTCTCAACCAAATACTTATAAAAACTGAGCCGTTGTTACATTGTTTCTTGTTTATCTCACAGTCCCTTTCCATAAGGAACCCACTCTGAAAATTTTGTCAAGCACCATTTTTTTTTTTTGAATATTTGTTTTCAAAATTCCCTCTCTTACATAATTTCGTAAGCAAATTCTAATATAGCGCGATCAATCACTCAAATCTTTTGCTCAACAGAATGGTGTTTAAAGCCATCTGAAAATTTTTCTAGATCTTTAAAATATCCGCCAAATAAAAATTGGGGATGGATGCACATTACTATAAATCATTTTTCTAAATTTTATTAACGCCAAATCTACACGGTTAAAAATGTTAACCTAAATTTTAAACTTTTCTGGGCTACATATATGTCCAAACCAAATTTGGCTAAGAATTTAAATTGTGACAGTTTTCGAAATAATGACCGCGAAGAAAAGAGTTTCAATTTTAAACCAGAACTGTCTTAATAATAAAAAAACATAAAAAACATTGATATCAGTTGGCAGGACTCGAACCAACGTTCCCGCATCAGAGTCGTCTGCCCTACCTACTGAGCTACGGCGAACACAAAACTGAAATGACAAAAATTCAATGACTTCAGAAAGCTTTCAGAAATAAATGAAAAGTAATTTAAAAAATTTTAGACGTTTTTTTTCAGTTCAGTTTTAAATCTAATTCGCAATAAATTCAAAATTGATGTTGGTATTTGAACGGTTTGAAATTTATTGCAAACACGTTTAAAAAATTGCTTAAACCGACAAATGGTTTCAAATTTGGGGTCAAATTTTTAGCCGTGTAGTCATGCAGACGCGCCTTAACTAAATGATTGCCTAGCTGAAATTTAATTCAATTGATCAAAATTGTGAATGAAATAAATTATTGCTCTTCAAAAACTGAGATTGAATGATTTTGCAAAAAAAGTAATTAAAATAAAATTGGTGGTCTCCGAAATATGCGGAATAGCTCTTACGGCTAATCAACTTTAAATTTATATTATTTTCGTTTAACTTCATTTCCTTTAATTCAAATTAAATTAATCATAACTAACAGTCGAGCGTATGATGTACATATAAATCACCCCAAATCACAGCCAGAAAATTTAACAGCTACATCAAACAGTATAAAAAAGCAAAAATATGTTTAAAGACAAGAGAAGTCGTGGGGCATTTTACACTAAACGATCGTATTTAAAAAAAAAACCATTGCCCATTCCATAGAAATTCAATAACAAATACCTACTTACATCAAAATCAGTGAGTGAAATATCATTAGAAATTGCTGAGATTTTATGCAGCAGTAGTAAAGTATAATTTAGATTTAATCGCATTTAAATGTTGAACAAACTAAATATGTTGATCGACGACCGGTGATCGAGGCGATAATGGATGATCATGGCGATTAATGAGCTGTGAATGCTGCCAATTCAATTAAGAAACTCGTCTGTGACGCAGAGACGGGAAACAAGCCCTATGAATTTCAAATGCAGCAGCAAAAGCAGAAGGGGAGAACCCAATAATGAGATGGTAAGCGAGTTCAAGAGGCGTGCTCATAGAATGGCAGGTCATTGTGGTCGTCGCATTGAATAGTGGAAAATTGCCGTTAATGAATGGTGCGTTGTTGTGGTTTACGATAAGTGGCTGCTGCTGGCCTGTGGCTTTCCAAATTCATATTTATAAATTCAAAATATTTTAATTATGCATATTTCATAACTTATAGCACCCCAAACCAAGCGTACCATGCTGATAAACTCGTAAATAGACTCATATAGTAGGTGAAAGTGCAAAACCGCCTATATAGCATTTGCAAACAGTCATAAGAGGGACCTCTCCTGAAGATGTATTCTTTGATCTAGGCCGGAGCAAAAACTAAAGTTAGTATTCATTTCACCGGCTAATTGTCGATTCCCATGACTTACGAGCAATAATTGATTTAATTCACGATTTCGATCAATTGAGTTAAATCTCAGCTGGAGGCTTACCTAAGTTACGTTTATGTCTGCATGACTAGAGCTTGACTACCTAGTAGAAAAGTTTTCAAGCTCTTCTCTTGAGAAGACATTACAAAACAGCTTCTTAGCAACAGCAAGGCACATTTCGGCAGCGGTACCCTTTCTCGAGAAACGAGGTGGTAAGGTGTCAAGCATAAAAGCGATTCTCTCGGAAATGAAGCGGTAATGCCTTACAACTCGACATATATGGAGTGCTTGGAGCGAACTCCTTTTTAAAGCCATTTTTTCGAAAGAGAAAAGGCAAGGCCTTGCAATTTTGCCCATGTCATATAACGAATTCATCGAGAAGGTAAGGCCCTCTAAACTCCGGCAAGAGCTTCCGTAAGTAATTCTTCCTCCTTCATTTTTCAACTTGGTATTTGATTGCGGCTTATCTGGAAATCTATAGAATTTTTCAATTGACTTTAAACCACCATTTTGTTGAACGCGCTATATTCGAATTTGCTTGCGAAATTATGTAAGATAGGGATTTTGAGAACAAGTTTTCAGAAAAAGAGGTTCTTAACAAAATTTTCAGAATGGGTTCCTTATGGAAAGGGGCTGTGAGATGACCGAGAAGATTCAACATGGTTTATCAAATCGTTCAGAGCGTACTGTGTTCTTATCCGGCAAAGGGTTGGCAACTAGCAATAACACACATACATTTCAATCAAACAAACCTTGGGATCTTTTGCTTTAACTATTTTTGAATATAGAATATTTACGAAACAACGGCTAAAGAATCCGATAGTTGGCGAATACGCCTCGATATTTCTATGATACATGTACGAAAGGATTACAAAAAAGAACCTCCCCCTTGCTAAGTCCTCTTAGGTAATAAATTAATTTTCCATATAATTGTTTTTTGTACGAAATCTAAAAAGTTCATGGAAGCTTTCGTCAAAAAAGAGACTACTTCATAAAATCTTGTTTTTTTTCAAATGAGGACTCTACATCAGCAGAGTTAAATGATAAAGAGTACGACAAGCTGCGGATAAAGGTCAGAAAAACATTCATTAAACACAGACCTGTTAAATTTGTTTAGTAATGAGTAATCAATTTATTAGACGGCTTATACGATTATTTCAATTGTTTTTCAAGAAAAGGCAACTATCAATTGATTAGGATTAGAAAAAACAACTTTTTTTTGATTATTTTGATATTTTACAGTATCATTATAATCAAAATAACTTTTTTTGATTATTTTTGATTTTTTTAATAATCGTAAAAAATCATGATAATAAAAAAAAAATTATCTAAAAATTTTCACTTTTTTCGATTATTTTTTTAATTAATTGGAAAATAATCATTAAAAAATTTAAGTAATGGTAATCAGTCATTAAATGGATTCTCAAAAAAATAATTAGTCAATCCGGTAATCATTACGATTAGTAATCGTTATTTAACAGGTCTGATTAAACATCATTGGAACCAGCGATGTACTTGACATTCCCTCCTATCATCCGAAAGAAGTATTCCGAAAGAAGTATCCTGAAGAAAATGACAAGAGTCCAAATGCAAGTCTTCAGATATTTCTCCAGTTATCACAAGTCGTTTCTTCGATCATTCAGTTCTGTCAACGTCTCCAAATGTCCAGTTGTGTTCATAACGCAGGCCGACAAGAAATTTGACCATAAACCAGACCATACTTCCCTAAAGGTTTTCGATGCGCTGAATTCAAATCTGGACGCAGAATTGCTTTATCACGCAAGGATTTTGAAATATCCGAACCTAAATGTGCAAAAAACACCGTTTTTGCCTATTTTTGAGGTTATATATAAACGACAGATTTTTTTTTTTAAAAAAGCACACATGGCATCTTAAAGAAGAAGTCTTTCTCTTACGAATGGCGCTGAGTTTGCTCAAATATCTTTTTTTTCGCTAAGATAGAGCAATGAGGTTAGGCTAAGCTGCCGGTCTGTCAAGACCTCACATAGACGCAAAATGTCCATAGTGCTACCAGAAGTTTCTTAGACGAGAAACGAAAACCCTATCGAGAACCAGGATCCACATTAAAGAATAACTTCGTCCTCTTGGCAAAAACTAGAAGATTTCTAGGCCCCATGCTACTATCTGCTTCGAGATCTAATTGTTGTAAAACTCCTAGTAGTCTGAGTCTTAATCTAGCGAGCGCAAGACAAGAGCACCAATCATGCTCAACCGTCTTCTCCTGCAGCCCGCACTTCCTGCAGCTGTTGTCACCGACGAGTCCCAATTTATAGCCATGCGAAGCCCAATGGCAGTGGCCAATAAGTATGCACATCATGAGCCTACAGTCCTCCCTTTTTAACGATAAGAGTAGTTTAGTTGACCTTATGTGATATGCTTTGCACAAGATCTTGGAGACTTTGCAAGCCCGTGCTTGATTCCATGCCTTTTTTGCATGGTCGATCATTTGCAACTCTTGCCTATGTTTCAACTCTCCCAGTATGGTCGGGACATCTACCGTATACTCGTCCAAGGCCGCCCCTTCTTGGCCAAAGCGTCAGCCTTTTCATTTCGATCTATGCCCACATGACCGGGGAAGAAGTTTAATTTTTAATCGAAAATTCATATAAAATGGCAACGTAACCTTTTTCATAGATTATTTCATTGTAATAAAAAAATTGTGTATAAAAAAAATATTTCTCAATTTAGAAGAAAAGTGAAGCTCGTTTTGCCGCCCCTAAATTGTTTTTTTCGGTGCAGGTTCCCCCAGCTCTACCCTAACATTTAATGAAGGCTGTTCTCTTTTTTGTGACTCTTCAAGCACACATACGCTTTTATACATATATGTTTCTACTTGCACAAAATAAAAATGGCGGTAAACAACCACTGAGTATGGCTATATTGTTGATACCGGTGTGCGCGTGATTTTGCATTTAAAGTAGATCAACGTCGTGTAGCGAAGTCAACAACGGTACGTGTACCCAAAGTGTTGCAAGTAAAACTCAAAAACAAATTATACTTACGTGCTATTATATGGATATATACATGGTGGCGAAAAAATAAGCTTCCGATGTTCAGCATATCGGTTGTGGCACGTGCAGTGTGTGCTGTTGCACCGTCTTGTTGGAACCACATGTTTTCCAATCCCAATTCATCAAGTTGCGGCAAAAAGAACTCGTTGATCATTGCTCTGTAGCGCTCACCATTCACAGTAACCGTTTGGCCCCGACCGATTATTGGTCAAATAAATAGTCAGCAATATTCCGCGTTCTGGAGCAGTGTAGCATAACATTGTTTATTAACGTGTATTTCGCATGTGTTTACTACACAAATGTCAAAACAGAACTGACTTTAGGGGCCAATCGCAAAATTTATAGCATTTTCTGATAGGAGGATTACTTTTGCGCCACCCTGTATTAATGCATCAGTGCTGCCGCGAGCAAACAGTTGGCGGAAAAAAGGGTTTACACTTCTTAAGATAAAACTCAGAATATTGACTACAGAGAGTTCTCTCTTTCGGGTACATATATCGGAGGTGGAGGCTTTGGGCTCGCAATTTGATTTGACATCTTTAAAGGAAAAAATGTCATCGATACTAAAACAGTAATAAAAATCCTAAAATTAATATGTATTAAGGGCTGAAACTTTAATACGATATCTTCGCTTCTTCCGAATATTATCAATAATTTTTCTTTACCTGCCTAGCATCTACTCGTATATACGTATAGTTTATACATATGTATAGCTGTGTTCAACATAATAGTAGTGAAACTAAAATGAAAATCGTTCAACGAAATAAGAAGAAGCTGTGATTTTAATTCTCTCTTTATGGCGCAATATACAACAGGTATATCATCATAAACCTCCTAAGAGATTTTTGCGCCAAGCTTCTCTTCCAATTTGTGGTGTGCCGATTTGAATTTTCCCTACAAATTGGTGGGACCTACAGTTTTTTGCCGACTCCGAACGGTCTCTACAAAGGAGACGAATTTTTGCTGAGAAGCCTGTCATGGCAGAAATACACTCGGAGAGTTTGCCAAACCACTGCCGAGGGGCGACCCCGTTTTGAAAAACTTTTTTCAAATCACTTTTGATGTTACCTGTACCAAGGCTCGAACCATGGACCTTCGGTGTGGTAGGCCGGCAACACTACCTCCACACCACGGGGGCGGCGTGATTTTAATTATTTTTATTTAAAATGTAGCGGGTTCCATAACTGAAATCACATAAAAAGAAATTTCAACGTTTAGGATAGTTAATTAAATTTTAAAAAATGTCTCTCAAAATCTTCAAATTTTTAGGCAGAATCTTAAGACAATTTTTGAGTACACTGTTTTGTAGAACAATCGATTTTAGTATAACATTGTGCAAATAAGAACTCGCTCAAAAATTTCCTCCAATTTTCAGAATTTTTTTCGTCAAAGGTGTTGAGTGATTTTTTCCGTACAACGCATAAAGAAAAATAAATTTTGTATGGAAAAAATAACAAACACCCTTGACAAAAAAAAATCTAAAAAATCAGGGGAAATTTTGAGGTACTTCTAACTTGCATAATTTCGAAAAAAAGAATTTCTGCTCAAAAATATTGAAATTTTGATGTAACTTTTTAAAAGTTTAATTAACTTTCACGGCTAAAAATTTGAGCCTGAATTTCATACTTTTTTGAGCTACATATATGTCCAATGTCCAAACCAAATTTGGGTTAGAATTTAAATTGTACCAGTTTTCGAGAAAATGAACGTAAAAAAAAAAATTACAGAATTTTAGACGCTTTTTTCACATATGTTTTAAATGTAAAGCACAATTGAAAATTCGTGTAGGTAATTGAAAGGTTTGGAATTTATGACAAAAATTTTTGAAAAATTGCTTAAACCGGCGAATGGTTTAAAATTTAGGCTGAAATTTTTAGCTGAACTTTGTGTAAACTTTGAAATTTCTTTTTATGTGATTTATGTTATGGATTCGCTATATTTTAAATGAAAATGATTAAAAACACCGCTTATTTGTATTTCGTCGAATGGTATCCAATTTAATTTTACTGCTATTATATTGAACACAACTGTGTGTATATTAATTTCAGACAAATGCATGACTAATCCAATGCACGTTAAGTAGCAAGAAAAAAAACAACTCATAAAATAATATAAAGAACTCAATCTGTTGTCGATACAACTCACAACAATACCATCGTACAAAGGACAATGTGTCAGGCCCCGTTTATGCCACGTTAAATATTTGCCGTCTGTAGTTACTTTTCATATGCACAACTTTACGTTTGTCGTCGAATATGCGATTGAAGTTGATCCTTGTGACGGAATACGAAAAACACATTTTTAATACGTTAGTCTTATTATTGTTGCATTTCTTGGAAATGTGCAAGATCCTTAGCAGCGCCATAATATGCATATCCACACATATATACAGACACTCAAAAATATTTGTACATATGTAATTTGTAGCTGTATTTACATGGACATGTAAAGATGTTTTCGAAATATTGGAAAATGAGTATAATCTGTATCCTTCAACCATAATGCGATGATCCTGTTTGCATGTTGCGCCTGCGTGAAGCATCAAAATCGTTTCTTTTCTTTCAAATAATGCAAATGTATAAACATATTTATGGATGTATTTGTTTGTAGATAGGTTTATGTATGTATAAATTTGCATGCATATGCCCTGCAGTGAAGTACCAAATTAATAAGGAAAAATACCAGACCACTATTATTTTTTGATGGGTAACAAACTGTCCAGTGTTTTACAAATCCCTTCAGAAACTTGAATAGACCAAGTCCGATATTAATCGTTATATCTCCGAAATCAGTTGAGATGTGGAACTTAATGACATCGCTCATTGCAGCACTCATTATTACCTTTCGTTTGATACCCATATTGTACTAAACACATTTTGGGTCACCCTGGTCCACATATTGGCCGATAACTCCAAAATCGTTCGAGTTATCGGATTACATAAAATTTTAAGTTAGACGTCAAGTAATGCAACGTTCATACAATTCCATTCAGCAGTGTTTGAGTAATGTGCGCTCAAAACATACCCACAGACAGACAAAAATTCTAAAAACTGTTGCTTTGGATTTGTTGACTCCACATTTATTGACTTGACAACGATCCTTCAATATCAATATGCGCACCTCGACCAGTTACAATTCTATTATATGAAGAGATTTTACAATAAATATTTTTAAGAAAAATTAAAATGATTAGAAATAAACAACGGTACCTAATCGTAGGTTTTATGGTTTAATTAATTATGTTTCTGAGAAGCAATATTTAATGATTATTTTACGATAGTTACTGGTTTCTGAAAAAATCAAAATAGTCATTGTTAAAAGAAGCGTCGAATCAATCGATTACTCATACTAATTCTAATTTACAAAGTCTGCTTGAATAGATTGGTATTCAAATGTGCTTACGGAATAAAGTTTTGAATACTTAAAAAAATATACTAAGCACTTAATAAAATATTTTGTGAGTTTTACTCAAACAAGCTGATAATAATTTGTAATTAATTTTTTTAAATATTTCACTTTAAAATAAAGAATAAATTATCGATTATTTTTCAACTATCGATTTTTTGGATAGCAGTTATTAATAGATGTTTGCGGGCTTTTGAATTAATCAATTATAAACATTTCAAATTTAAAAACAATTTTTGTAACTTTAGCAGTCTATAGCACTGAACATTTGCGACAGTAATCTATTCAAAAATTCGTATTTAAATTCGATGTTTAAGGAAAAACTTAGTTAGTTTTCCAAGGCCAAACGGTTTATTTTTTACATGTTAGTGACCGTTTATTTTTCGTCATTTCGATGCAAGTTTTTTTTTTCTGATTGTCTGAAAAATATGGTATCTGAATTAATATCGATTATTTTCTTTAAAAATCGATTTTTCACAAATCAATTTAACTCTAAACAAAAAAAATCGACTATGAGTAATCGACTTTTCCGACTCGAGGGTACATCCCTATTAAATAATTATTGCAATCAATTTGTGTCAAGGTCGCGAAACTTACAAAAATATGTAAAATGAAAAGACTGTAAAATCGATAACAAAAAAAAAATAGATAAAAAAGAGAACAAAATCGATAAGAATTTTGTGCAATCGGAAAATGTAGTCGGAATACATTACTTTCTGTGTGTATTTTTATGGAGTGGTTAAAAAAATCGTTATTTGGGGTGAAACCGATACGTAATATTTTTGGCCTGGTTCCAAACTGCCGAAATAGTATCATTAAATGAACTAGATCTGAACGGTAGAATATTGAACTAGTTCCGAATTATAGCAAATGTGATGCAACGGTGAAAATTTCCACTGACTAGAGCATCGTCATGATAAATTCGGCAGTTAATTGTATGTATTTAGAAGAGATTGAGGACTTTACTAGTAGTAGTTCTTAATACACTAAAAGCGCACCAGTTCAGTTCTGAAGTTTTTCCCTACAGGGTATTTAATATACATACTAGCCCCTCTGTAGTACAACTATTTACTATCTTCGCGTTATTGTATAAATAACTAATTCAGTGGCTGTTAGCGTGGATATCGCTGAAATGCGGTTAATGTTGTCATCGTCGCAGAAAGCAGTATCTAAAGAAATACAATGGCTTACCAATCAAAAAGGCGCTGGTCAAAACTTCACCGTTGAAAAGAAAAAATTTAAACACACAAACTATGTGACCTCGAACTGACTCGCGTCTTCCTTGAACGCGCGCAATGGGTATTGATAGCCTGAGCTGCAAGAAGCGTATGGGCGCTTTTGCACGTATGAACCTAAAAGTAATCCAGGCAGCAAACCGATTTTGAAGCTAAGTATTGTTTTTTTGGGGTTAGAACCGAACCCAAAAGTCCCTTCCAAATTATGTTCACTTAAAAATTAATTTTTATTTTTTTATGAGCAACTAGCGCAATTGAACGAAATAGCATTTTATAGAACTAAAATTTTACGATGAGAAAATTAAACCGTCAAAATATTTTGACAAATTAGAAATAATGAATCATGATTTATTGAGATGTGAACACACTATACGGCTTAAAATTTTAGCTTAAATTTTAAATCATTCATCGATTTAAGCAATTTTTTAAACTTTTTTGTAATAAATACCAAACCTTTCAAGTACCTACACTAATTTTCATTTTCTTGCGGTTTAGATTTAAAACTGAACTGAAAAAAGCCTCTAAAGTTTTGTAAATTTTTTTAAATTTATTTCTGAAAGCTTTTTCAAGTCATTGAATTTTGCTCATTACAATTTTTTGCGCGCCGTGTCTCAGTGGGTGGAACCGACGACTCTGATGCGGGAACGTTGGTTCGAATCCTGCCAACTGATACAAATGTTTTTTATATTTTTTAATTTTTAAGACATTTCTGGTTCAAAATTGAAACTTTTTTCTTCACGCAAATTTTCTCGAAAACTGTTACAATTGAAATTCGAAACCAAATTCGGTTTGGACATATATGTAGCCCAGAAAAGTTTAAAGTTTAGGCTACAATTTTTAGCCGTGTGCAAAACTTTTCCCAGAGAAAAGTCAAGTTGAAAGCAGACCTGTTAAATAATTAGATTAGATTAATTATTTTCCCGAGAATCCATTTAATTACTGATTACTATTACTTTAAATTTTTAATGATTATTTTCCAATTAATTAAAAAATTATCAAAAAAAAATCAAGATTTTTACGATTATTAAAAAAAATCAAAAATAATCAAAAAAAAGTTGTTTTGAGTACTTTTGAAAATTTTGAATTTTTTTTTTGATTATTTTTTAGATTATTTTTAATTTTTTTCAATATTGTTGTATAAGAACATACATTTTCCCATCAACAATACCGAAAAAAATAATCAAAAGTAATCAAAACAACTCTTTTATGATTATTTTTGGTTTAATCTTGATATTTTTTATTTTTCTTTTAATATTTTTTTATTTTTTCTAATCGTAATGAATTAATAGTTGCCTTTTCTTGAAAAACAATTAAAATAATCATTACAAATTAAAAAAGCCGTCTAATTAATTGATTACTAATTACAAATCAAATTAAACAGGTCTGGTTGAATGTAATAGAAGAAGAATTTCGAGTATACAATTTAATAGCCCACTATATTTCAACATGAACTGAATTATATTTAGATTACAGTTTGATTCAGTTATTACTTGAACTTGAAATGAATCGAAACAGCTTTTCTTGCTTTGAATCAGAGTTGTCAAAGAAATAATTTTTTGCGAGTAATTATTCACTTGATTTTGTGAAATGATTGCAGACAATTTTTGAACTCAATTATAGGATTTAAAAACTTAAGTCAACATTTAGATTGCATCTGGTGACTTCTTATTCTTTGGCATCAGCTTTGGTGAAAATATTTCATAAGTATTTTTGTTTGCAAGAAGTAAATGATGCCCTTGTTGCCGCCTCAGCGCTATGTCATGAAGCTAAACTGAAGTGGGTTCGATCTCTTAATCCATCATATACAAACGAAAAGTAGCACAGGTCAAAAAGTATTGTGATAAACGAATTCGATTTCAACGAAACGGAACGAGACGACCATTGTGACGAAAGCGGTCGTATATTTTTAAACTTTTTTTGGAGTTATCTATCTATTTTGTTATCTTATAAATAAAAATGAATGTGTGTCTGTGTGTCCTTTATAGGCGTCCAAAGTACTTAAACGATTTTTATGAAATTTTCACACTATGTTCTTTGGATCACTGGTTACAGCATAGGTTACATATAGTTTTGGAAAGGTGGGCGGTGCCACGCCCACAGACTATATAAAATTACAATTCGTCATAACTCTGAACTTATTTGGTTTAAACTCGTGATATTTGGATATATGTGTCCTTTAGTCAAGATTTGTATAATTTTCGAAAAATGGGTGGTGCCACGCCTACACATTTTTGTGTGTTGTTTGTCCTTCATTCATTTACAAAGTTTATTGTTGATCTCAATGAAACTTTCACAGTGATTTCAGGAGTTCGCTGGGGACGACACAGACCATATATAGTTTTTGGAAAAGCCCCCAGGCTATTTAAAGTAGCAATTCGGCATAGTTAGGAATTTATTTGTTTCAATTTAATGATATTTTATATATAGATAAGTGTTATATACATATATATCAAAAAACATTGCAAACAGAATGCGGTAACAGGATTAAATAAAAGTTAATTCGCTATATCTTCGAAACTATGTACATATCAGTACCCGCAGAGGAAATGGAAGAAGAAGGGGAGTAGGAATAGACATTTGAGATATAGAGGAGGTGTTAGAGGAAAATGAAGTGGTTAAAGAAGAGTAACGGTATATGGGGATGGGGAAAAGCAAAAGTAGAAAGAAAAAGGAGGAGATAAAGATAAATGTGGAAGAAGCGCCAAGTGGGGAGGGAAAAGAGTACAATTTGTTAAATGTAGGCTAGTCAAATTTTAGGCATGACAATGTCTGCCGGGTATGCTAGTATGTACAGTGCCGGACATAAGTATTGGCACAGACGTTTTCTGCGATTTTCACAAATTTTTGACTTAATGACACAATTTTAACAAAGACTATATAAAATCATGTGTCAATGTTTAATACAAAAACTATAAATTTTGTTTTAAAAATGTCAAGTGTCAAGTGTTTTCTTTCATATAAAAAAAATGGATTAGTAACCTGTATGGAGGAAGTCCTAGGAAAAAAAATTGCCAAAAATCAGCAAACTGTGTCTCGAACTTAAGATTAACACCTTATTGTACTAAAATTTAATAGCCTACAAAACTGCATACTCAAAAAGATTCTGAAAATTCTGTCAAAAAGATTTAAAATTTTGATAAATTTCTTGGAATTTTCGCGATTTTTGCGTTTATTTTTAAAACACAATTTTTAGTTTTTTTATTAAAAATTTACACATGCTTTTATATAGACTTTGTTAAAATAGTTTTATTAAAGCCAAAATTTGGAAAAGTCGCAGAAAACGTCTGTGCCAATACTTATGTCTTTGGTCAAAAAGGTAGTCAATGATTGTGACTTAAACTCATTTCATTCGTATATAAGTGCATTCTTTTACAATCCTACTTCGATGAAATACATATTTCTCACTAGATAACGCTATGGCTTGGTGTAAAACTGTTTAAGCCCCTCCTGTAAAAATTATGTGCTAGTGCTTACTTGATCTTGATTTCGGCCTAGACTAATTTGTATTATTTGGCCCTTTATAGTTCGGTAATTTATTTTTGGCAATCTTTTGAAAACGTCATTTATTAGTTAACTTTGTTTTTAAAAATTTGATATTTATATCTGTAGGGTATATAAATATATGTATCAGCTATTAGTCTATAAAATTTGAATACATTTTCATTAATATTAAAAGTCATTAAAACAATACCTTATCGCCAATACGAGGACGACTGAAATGGAATGGGCCCATGCGAAGAAATTATGTATATATATATATATATATATATGTGCATACTAGGGATGTACATTTTTTGAATTTTTACAATACCGGGTTTTCGGTATCTGAGTTTACAATACTGGGAACCCGGGATTGATCTAGGAATTTGGTTATACCCTTTTTTCCAACAGCTTGTTTTGAAAAAATGAAGAAATTACTTTTGAGAAAATATCTGATCTCGAAATATATAACAAATAATTGCATTTTTAGTTGTTTTAATTTTATTTTAAACAAATTTTTCGAATTTAGAAGAGTTTTTTATGCAGGTTTTAAAATGTATCATTTGATAAACTCGTATTTTTGCGATAAAAAATTTGTGTTTATCAGTCCGAAAAAATTTAAAATTTATATATGAAATACCACTTTTGTTAAGCTTAAAACACATCCTCAGCTTTGTTATGGAAAATGTTGCAACTAAGCAATACAAAGAAAGGAATTTAATATGTTCAAATACATATATTGCACATGCTCAGCCATGAAATATCAAGACATTATATCTAGCGATAATCAATATATCGCAAAATTTTTTTGCTCAATTTTTCACTTCTAACTATTCTGCTGTCACCAATTCAAACTTTCAAAGCTATCTCTATAAGCTACACGGGACAAATTCGATTAATTTACCAATTATATGCGCCAAAGATGTTCTAATTTACCTTAAAAACTTAAAAGAATTTTTTAAATATGGTCCTGATAGGACTCCTACATGTTTCTGGAAAAAGTATGCGAACCATATTTACCAACCCCTTACCAATTTGTTCAATCTATCATTAAAGTGTGGTGTTTTTCCAACTGCGTGGAAATAATCGTTTCTTCTACCGCTGCATAAAAGCGGGAGTAGGTCTTCTATAGAGAACTATCGTGGCATCGCAAAGCTTTCTGCCATCCCAAAATTGTTTGAAGCTATTGTTACAAATCAACTTACGGGTCCGATCTCTACTTTGATAGCTGACTGCCAACACGGGCTCAGTAAGGGAAAGTCCACAGTTACGAATTTACTTGAGTTTACCAGTCATGTCTCAAATGGCCTTAGAAAAAATCTGCACACCGACGTTATTTATACGGATTTCAGCAAAGCTTTTGACAAAGTGTGCCACTCATTACTTATTCATAAACTCGATCAATTGGGCTTCCAGCCGGGTCTCAATCACTGGATCTCTTCTTACCTTCGTGACAGGACACAAAGAGTAGTGTTTAAAAATTTAGTATCCGATGTCATTTATGTCTCTTCGGGGGTTCCTCAAGGAAGCCATCTTGGCCCGATTCTGTTCTTGTTGTTTATAAATGATATTTCTACAATAATAAAATTCTCAAAAATGTTAATGTATGCCGACGACGTAAAGCTTTTCGTGTCATTCGCGTCATTTGAAGATAGAAATAAGCTACAATCAGATCTAGATACACTTGTTACTTGGTGCGATTTAAATTATATGCCACTTAACCTTAAAAAATGTAAACACATGGGTTTTTCGCGTGGAATTTCTCAGCCGGCTTTCTATACAATTAAAAATTATAGTCTTGAGCAAGTGTATGATTTTGTTGACCTGGGGGTTGCTATGGACTATAAACTCAGTTTCAACCGCCATATTAACACAACAGTCAATAAGGCTAGAGGTGTCCTAGCATTCGTTAAACGATGGTCTAAAGAATTTAGCGACCCTTATGTAACTAAAGCCCTCTTCACTACATTAGTCAGACCGATACTTGAATACGGTTCTATAATTTGGAACCCGCGTTACCAGGTTCATGTAGATCGCCTTGGATCAGTTCAAAAACAATTTTTACTATTTGCCTTAAGAGATCTTCATGTGGATCCCTTGTATAATCTGCCACCCTATAAGAATCGTTTAAAACTCATTAATCTGCACACACTTTCTAGTCGGAGGGAAATGCTTGGAATTATTTTTATGATTAAATTGCTAAATGGTTCACTATCCAGCCCATTTCTTCTAAGTGAAGTGAACTTCAATTTACCGTCTCGTCCTTCAAGGAATTTTAAACCTCTAGTCTTAAAACAGTGTCGAACCAATTTTCAATTAAATGAGCCTTTTCGCTGTTTGTGTCAAGATTATAACTCTCTTTCTGGTAGATTTGATATTTCAGACTCGCTTTTCAGCATAAAAAAATCAATTCTTTTTATCCTAAATTCATAGCTACTAATTGTTTCTTATTCTTTGATTTCTATATTAACTTCTAACACTAATTTTATTCTGTTAACTAGTTATTTCTTAATGTATAATCTATCCTATATCTACTTTACTTAGCTGATGAGGGTTTCTCTGTAGCTGAGCAGTTTTGGATCTCGACGATTAACAAACCAAAGCGTTTCAACGACTCGGCACGAACGAATAATCCGCGCGTTCTGCGGATGCGCCCCTCGCGCCAGTCGGGCGGGATATGGTGGGTAATCCGTTGGGAATTATTATTATAAACAAACATTTTATGAAATAAATCCCACATACTTACCTCCATATTCATGAAAAATAAAACTGGTTTATAAAGCTTTTTAAAATGACATTTCCATAAAAATGTTGAGCAATAAGAGCTGTATAAACCAATTTTATTTTTAATGAATATAAGGGTTAGTTTTTAGTAATATATTTCCAATCCCGAAAATAGCGGTATCGCAAGACAGAAATCGTGATTGACATCCCTAATGCATTGTTCCTAGAGTGCTCATTGAGGTAGTAATAAATATGTAGGCATGTGCTTTATCACATTGCTTTTGGCACAAATGATAATTAAAGTTTCATGTAAATTAAAATTTTCACGTTGTAAACTGCAACTAGACATATGTACATACATACGCATCTGAGTATGTTCATACACATGTATGGATCTGTGATGAGTGGGTAGACATTTTTATTATAATTTTTTAAATGAATATATTCTAAATAAGATAACATAGAATAAGAAATGCATTCATGTCATTAAAATTTAATTGAGTAAATAAGTGTAAAACAGAAAAATGAAAAACAATGAATTTTCATTTTCCATGTGCCTTGATAGCAAGGCCAACGTTGATAAATATGTATATATATATTCTTTTATCAATTCCGTATGTATACGAGTACACCTGAAATAAAATTGCAATTTACTCATACATATAGGTACCTACATGCATACGTAATTTTAATGTATTTCAGCTGCACGAAGTAAATTGTATAGCACCGCGATAAAAAATCGAGCTCAATTTAATTTTCCGTCTCCCGTCACACAAATTTCTGCCATTACTCCACAATATATTCGTAATGTAATTAATGTCGATAAAAATGTTAGTAATAAATTTGATTTTACTTTGATTGATTTATTTTATGGGGTTTTTGTTATCGTAAAACATTTGTTATATAAGTTGCTTGAATAGTAATTACTACCGTTGACTACTGGGAGGGTTAGTCACGAATTTGAATTTAAGCCACCTAATGTATAATTATGATAAAATTTTTAAGTAAAATAAAATTATTTCCATTGAAAGAAAATGCCTACTCCGCCATTTTGCATCTTTTGAATCGGTAACAGAGACATTTTTTATTCGTCACTTCGAGGCTAGCTTAAATATTGGCTGCTTGCTTCGAAGAATTTTTCTTAAGGAAAAACAACAGAAATTTAAATAAGCTTAGGTTAAATTTATTTAAGAAAATCTATAAAAAATTAAACGAGCTTAGCGTAAATTTTTTTTTTTAAAGAAAAGCAAAGCTTAGCTAATTTTTTTTTTTTAAAGCAAACAAAAAAGCTTAGCTTCAAAGAACTCGTTGCAATTTTTCAAGGGAAATTAGAACAAATTTTATTTCAGAATGCCTAATTTTTATTTATACGTTGCCAAGTGCTTATGAAATTGTTATTCTGCTAGCTAAAGTTGGCGCCTAATTACGAAACCACCACAATAGATGGTAACGGTTTTTTTTTGGTAAACACTTTTTACCAAACTAAATTGTACTTACTTTGTATTATTTTCGATTTCTCAGCTGCAAAATTGACTCTAATGCGGTCGAAAACCTAAAAAAAAGTCTATAAGCAACCTAACTGCTAAAATAGTTACGTACTACGGATGCCGATCCCGAGATCCTATGCTGTTTTAGGTGCCGGAAATTCCGATATTTATTTCTTAACATCCCAGGATTTTTGGGATTAGAAATATGTATGTTGTTAAAAAATGTGTGATGTACAATATTTTTGAATATTATAATTTTCTTTGTTTTTTTTTTGATATTTAAAGAACATGAGAAACCATGATCCAATAATACAGGTCGTGTTAATAGACTAGCTGATTTTTACGTTTGTCTCGAGTTTGACATTACACTCATTTCTCAGTACGATTTTGACGTTAAACTCACAAATTACAAAAATAAAATACATGGAAAATTTTTGTGAGTCTGTATGTTTGTCGAGCTGCTACGACCTGTTGCAGTTGGATCATGTGAAAAACTGAGCGTCTACCGTGCCAACTAAAGAAAGTTTTCCATTTATTCATTCAACATTCGATTTTTTTATAACAAAAACTGAGTTAACATGGATTTCAAACTTAACGAAAGTGACATTTTCACATGTAAATTTTTAATTTGTAGGATTTCTCAAGATGATTCTAAAAATTGCATCAAAACATCCATTTACCATTCGAAAAATTTGATAAAAAAATGAAAAACTTTTGAATACAAAAATTTGGCTACTTATTGATTCCGCTTTGTTAGCGTGAAAGTGGATAACAGAGGGTACTCGGGTAACATGGACCACCTAGATATCTCGACTTTCAGGCATTAAATTCTCCGTTGTTGCGATTCAATTTGTTTGTCTACTCGCGCTGGCTTCCTCACTTTGAATTTGTCGTTTGGCAAATTCGGCTACTCGGGAAAGATTTTTTTTAATTTGATTGCTGATAATTACATATGTATATGAGCGTAAGTTCACCTCGCGTTTTAAGTTAAACTTTATTGTGATTTTAAAAAACTTGCAACTAAATGCGTTACCTAAATATTTTTTGCAAATTGTAAATCGTTATAGTTTTTAAAAAATAGCAAAGACTCGAGTTAAACTAAGTTATTTCGCCAGCACCTTTTGTGGGCAATATTGACTAACACGATCGAGTCTATTTATAATAAGTATTAAGCCCATCAACTGACTAAAGAACTAACATATTTTTTATATATTCGAAAGAAAAAGATGTGCCAGTTCGATTTGAAAGAGAAGCGTAAATTTATCGTACCGCTCTGCAACAATAACTTCATTGGCAAGACCACGTTTTTCTGAATGTCTTTCTAATTATATTTCAAAAGAAATAGACAACGTTGGTGTTTAGCAAGCCATATTTTTTTCACTTTAAGTAAAGTCCTATGAAAATTGCCATGAAAAATATGTCTAATTGTGAACAAGAGCTAGCTGGTCCATAATAACCGTAAATATTGGTTTGGCGGCCGCCGTGGTGTGAAGGTAGTGTTGCCGGCCTACCACACCGAAGGTCCATGGTTCGAGTCCTGGTACAGTAACATCAAAAGTGATTTGAAAAAAGTTTTTCAAAACGGGGTCGCCCCTCGGCAGTGGTTTTGCAAACTCTCCGAGTGTATTTCTGCCATGACAGGCTTCTCAGCAAAAATTCGTCTCCTTTGTAGATGCCGTTCGGAGTCGGCAAAAAACTGTAGGTCCCACCAATTTGTAGGGAAAATTCAAATCGGCACACCACAAATTGGAAGAGAAGCTTGGCGCAAAAATCTCTTAGGAGGTTTATGATGATATACCTGTTGTATATCGCGCCATAGAGATAGAGATTGGTTTTTTCGTATTTGTGGATATTTTGAAATTCTTTCAAATATTTTAGAAAATTAAAATTTTTTGTTATTTAGACCAGACCTGTTAAATTTGATTAATAATTAGTAATCAACTGATTAGACGCATTTTTTTTAATTGGTAATGATTATTTATTTATGTTTTTCAAGGAAATGCAATTGTTAGTTAAATAAGATAAGAAAAAAGTTGGTTTGATTACTTTTGATTATTTTTAATTTTTTTATATTTTAATTTTATTTTTAATTGTTTTATTGTTTTTGATTTTTTTCAGTATTGTTGATGTGTATATTTATGTGCTTCTACAACAATACTAAAAAAATTAAAAATAATCAAAAAAAAATCAAAAGTAATCAAAACAATTTTTTTTTTGATTATTTTTGATTTTTTCAATAATCGTAAAAAATCATTATTTTTTTTGATTATTTTTTTTAATTAATTGAAAAGTAATCATTAAAAATTGAAAGCAATGGTAATCAATCATTAAATGGATTCTCAAGATAATGATTAATCAAACCGGTAAGTAATCATTATTTACCAGGTCTGATTTAAGCCAATCAAACAAATTTGATTGTAACATTGCATATATTTGGCTAACAATATTGGTGGGCCATATTTGCCGACTTTAGCATATTAATGAAATAACTTACGTTTTATGTAAAAAAATATTAAAAATCCAATTATTCAATCAGATAGTTTTTAAACAATTTCTTCACTTTGTTAAACCTAAACTGCAGGAGAAAGTTCAAATGTCGAATCCCGTGAACAATATCGAAATTGTAAATCCAGCTGCCGAAAATCCCGGGACTGTTAAAATAAAAAAAAATTGGCATCCCTAGTACATACATATTACGCTTTCGCATATTGCACCTTGTTGATCGACAGGTTGGTTGACCACAGTTGACCAGCCGATATGGTTGCCACTGCTGGCTGTTATTTATATTGTTTTTGTCGTTATACTTCCACGTTGTTGTTATTGTTTTTTGCTATTTATGCATGAAGTGCAAAGAGGTGTAAATTAAGCACAACTGTGACTATTGCAAATTGGGAATTTTCAATTTAAATACTAAAAATTCAAAAGTAAAAAATATCCATCAACACTCATATCAACAACAACAACAAGCCTCTTCGCAAGTTAACGTATTAATGGCATTTGGCATTTAGAGCCTGTTGTTGGTCAAATCGGCATAGCCTTTTGCACTTGGTCAATATGGAAGCGGCAGCAAATGCAGCTGCAGCAGTTTACCTATGCCATTTGCTGCACCTCCATAAGCATCATCATCGTCGTCAACGCCGTCGTTGTCGTCATTATTATCACCATATGCTTATTCCATGATTTTTGCTTCTGTATGTATGCAAAAAAAAAAAATGAGTCCATATGAGTAATGCCGACTACAAACAATATCGGCATCCACACCTTGGGTGTATTTATAGATCGATGTGCATGTGCTTTACCGGCAGTTGCAATTGCGATCTGTGCAGCTTTTTTGAATAGTTTTCGAATATTCTTGTGAATTCTTTGAAGTTGAGCGCTTATTTGTTGGTAAAACGATTGCTTTTGCGAACTCTTTGCAGACAATGTATGTATTGGACCGCAACACAAGAACAACACCAGCAGGAGCACCAGCACGATGACTACCAATAACTACCGAACGCATTGAAATAAACGTGAAGGACAAGTGCAACCAAGTGACGAAAGTTGTGACGGTTGAATAGCAGTTTGACTGATGGTTGAATGCTTGTTTCTTTGTTGTTTTTCGGTTGGTTATAGGCCGCGATATTAGCCTGTTGGGTGTTGACTGCAACATTCTTGGCTGTTCGATGTATAAGCAAAATGCGAGCAAAAAGTTGCAATCAAGACGTGACGATAATGGCGTATCGCTCTTTACAAATTACAATGAAAGTAAAAGAGGGGCAAAGGAAAGAATCAGAAAAAAAAGAAAATCAAAGCGCTAACCATTGTTAAGGAGCTAAAGATTGGCAGTGGCTTGGTTACTAAACTGATTGGCTGGTTAACAAGTGATGAGCTGTTGATAAAAGTGTTTTGCCTTAGCCGAGCTAGAATTCAGATAAAAATGATTTGCAGCAAAGAAAATGAATACTATAAAAACATGGCAAGCATAAAGCGCGCATGCGCGGCGCTTAATCAAGCATGAAAGATATTGCTTAAATGTGTTACTTCGATCGTTGTAATGTTTAGCACATTCGATCTAATATTTGTGCCCATATTGCACATACATCTAACCTGCGATCAACTAGAAAAAAAGAAAATATTTTTGAAAAATGAACTGAAAATAGCATAAAACAAGCGCTTCTTTTTTCATGAAATGTATACCTTCCATGGACACGAATCACGATTTTCACGATTTGATCTTTATTTACAATAAGTATAAGTAAACAAAGTAAGAACGTTAATTTAATTATATATAGACCGAAACCCGTTGATCGGAACAATCGATTGTACCATTTCCGTTCTTTCTGTACCATTAAATGAAACAGTTCTTGTTTGTATTTCATTGTTATTTCATTTTATTTTATTTAACTTCATTATTTCAATTTTATTTTTATTTTTTTTTGTCTTGTTTTATTCTATTTCATTTTATTAAACTTGTTAGTTTGCCGGCTTGAGTTCCGATGTATTTTACAGGAAATTAAAAAAGCGATGTTTTCAATCTGTAAACCTCAAGCAGGCAATCCATTTACTTTGCTTCCGAATAGTCCATAGAGCACCTACGTTGGAGTACTTTGAAAATGCTGCCCAAAGATTACTCTATAGAGTATTCTAGACGAAAGCGCTTTGCTGTTGAATACTCCATAGAGTAATCCCATGGGAGTATTTTGAGAGTACTCTCACGTAGATGGTCTATAGAGTAAGCAAAGAAACGGAGTACTCCGAGATGGATTAGGTAATCCAATCACCGGACATCGCTATGTAAATTGGACCACCTTTTTTATATGAATGAGGATATGTGTTGGAGTACTCTGATACTTTAGGAGTATTATTTGGAGTATGAAACGGAGTATTTCCGTTTTTTGCAGGGAATGCCCACTTGTTGTGACGTGTTGTGATAATGCGGTGGTGTTTCTCTTCTTACGTACATATGTCTGCCTCGTGCTCTTTTAGTCGTTGAAATTTATATTAGATAATGTTTGGTTGGACTTGTATGCTAATGTTATATTTTCTTTGTTGTTGGCTATTGTTTTTTTTTTAAGGTTTTCAGTAAGTTTTGGGATGTAGGTTACGCCGAAATATTGTTTTTGTTCTTTGAATTTTTCCCTTGTTGTTTCATTTTGTTTATTAGTTATTTCTTGTATTTTTTGCTCGGTAAGATTTTTTGTTCGTGTGTATGGGTAGCTGTTGTTTTTTAATATTTCATTTGTTTTCTGTAGGTTTGTGTTCCAGAATTCTTTGTCGCTTCTGGTGAGTACTTTGTGAATCAGATTTTTTGCGGTGTTGATTTTGTATTTTAATGGTTGCGATAAATAAAATTTATTAATCTTCCCGAGGATAATTTTAGTTTATTTTACTTTGGTTTATTTCATTTCATTTTATTTTATTTTTTACACTATTTCATTATATTTTATGTTATTTTATTTTATTTATTTTTTTATTTTTATTTTAGTCTATTTTATGTTATTCTATTTTATTTTATTTTATTATTGCTTTTTTATACCAACAATATTTGTTGATTTACGGCCTGTATATTTTCAAGTATTCATGAAACGAGCTCAAGGCCAAGAATAATAATTTTTCACTTTTTGAGTTTTTATGAAAATTATTATTGTTTTTATTTTTTAATAATCATTTTTAATTAATTATTAAAAGTTTTTTTATTGAATAGAGTAGGAAAAGTGTTTAGAGACAACTGGCATAGCTTTTCTTATAGATCCATTTCGGAAGCTGCTAGACTTCACTCATCAGGCCTTGAGCTCGTTTCACGAATACTTTATTTTATTTTATTTTATTTTATTTTATTTTATTTTATTTTATTTTACTTTATTCTATTTTATTGCATTTTATTTTTTTTTCTTTTATATTATTTTATTTTATGTTATTTTATTTTATTTTATTTTATTTTACGTTCTTTTATTTAATTTTATTTTAATCTATTTTATTTTAGTTTGTTTTATTTTATCTTGTTTAATTTTTCATCTATTTAAAATAAATACGTGTTTTGGCATTTAGAGTGCTGACCTTTTAAACTTTTTAATGTTGCGTTATTAATTTTTTGATATTGTGTGATGTATGCCAAAGCAGCCTGAGTAGCCTAAGCATTGATACATATAACATAAATAATAAGTAATATATGTATATTAATTATAGTATAAATGTATAATTTGACGTAAAAGGGGCACAATTTTTACAGCTTGAGCATTTATATATAAGATATTCCATTCTGTCAGTTTAATAAATTGATTACTTTGCTAATGAGCAAGAGATCGTCAAATATTTAACCTCACTTCTAACAAAAATTATATAAATTTTCAACAAAACTTCATAAATAAATTACATAGCGAAAGGGAATCATGAATTTGTCACATCAAACGCTAGCTCAAACGAACTTTAATTTGTAAGTTCAATGGACGACAAATGGATTTATCACACGATTTCAAACATGAAGAGCAGCTGTATGTAATATAGTATAATATAGGATAACTCATACAATAATTATACATACAAACAAACGAAATATTAATATGAGCTCCGAGTATTTAGTAAATGGTTTGTTTATAAATTTTAAAAGATACTTTAGAAACATTTTTCGGCTTATGTAAGATGTGAATAAATTTTGCAAGTACCCAGTCCCTTAAGTTTGGGTCTGTGGTTAATAGTAGCACAGTAGTGGCCTTTTTTTTATCCATCATTTCGATGCCAGATACAAATTTTTTTACTTGTCTACAAAATTTTTGAATTGAAAGCAACAAAAAAGTAAGCAAGCAGAAAAATGCTAAGCGCTTATAATTTAGTTGTTATCTTGCAAGCGATAAATTCATTTGATTTTCAAAGAAAATTTCTAAGTTTGACAAAAAATTTTATTTTCTTATTTTATTCATAAGTCGCTAAGTGCTTACGAAAAAGAACTGCTTAAGCGCCTTTGCTTGCCACAAAAAGCTATCCATTTGAAAGCAGTCATATAGCATCGTTGCTTCAAACAATGTAATAAACATAAATTACAAACTCTACTCAATCGCTGCTCTAAGAAAAGTTCTCGTTTAAAAAGTGAGAAATGAAACTCAAATGAATGTCGATTATAATTCATTAGTAGTGTTCGTATATGCGCTTAATGCCACAAGCAAGCGAGCAAGCAAACCAAGTCCTCACCAAATCCAACTCCATTCAACGCCAACGTAACGATTCTTTGCTAGCATTTTTGCGCCCGCTGTTGATGTTGATGAGGCTGTGCGACAATCTAAAATTGTTGGCAATTTATGAAAAATCACGTTTGAATTCGATTAAAGCAGCTCAAATGAATGTGGCTATCAAGCAAAAATTGTTTAAAAAAGAAAGAAAATAATGAAAAGAAAAAGTTATGAAATTGTCGAGTAGGAATAATGAAATGTTACTAGGTTCTTATGCTCTCTATGAGCTTACATTAGACTGATTCGAAATATTTTTTTTTCTTCCAAACATGCTAAAATGTTTCTTGCGGTGAAAAACATTAGCTGTTCAAATTTTAAATCCTTCGAGCACCCATTCAATCGCCCTTTTCGATTTTCCACAGAAATAATATGAGAAAAATCCTTTCCTCCCACGGTCTGCCAAAGGAGTACATATACACGGTCTTAAAGTTAATTCATTTTTTGTTAAATTAAGTTCAGCAGCAAATTCTATGCGAGGTATTTCGAATATTCCTTGATATAATGTAAATAAATTTTAGAGTCGAGTTTTCACACCAACAAAATTTTTAGTCTTTTGAGAAGAACAAAGTATAATCTTTTAAACGGTCTAGTGTTCATATATATGTAAATAGTGTGCATACCGCATACCATGTCCGTCATTTGTTGCATGTTAAACTTTACATCTGCACTCGACTTGTCGCAGTGGGTTGCAATGTTGATCGATTGTTTGCGGTAAGCTTTGCATGCACAGTGTCGCAAGAGTGAACAAAAGCGAGGCAAACTATTTTTCTGTTGTGTGGTAAAAGATGGGGTTTAAACCCACGGGTAATGAACTGACACATGGGGGTCCCATCGAACGACTAGGGTCGCAACTGCAAGAACGAGGAGGAAATAGTAAGTGTCGAACGTTTCCTCGGCAGTTGGCAGTCACTGCCTACCACTCGTATGGACTACCTTAACAGATGCTTCTTCAAGTATTTAGCGGAGTAGAGAGGAGTAGAGCCTTCTACTGAAATCATTACGCGAAGGACGAGTTGCTTCAACATCCTGAACGTGTAAAGAGAAGGACTCTAGCCTTTATTTAGTGGTATCACAATGTGGCATCTGACTTAATTCTGGCTCTCGGCTATGTGTAGGGGCAGCCGCCTTAATCTTACCTAACCTATTCTTCTAGATTATATGAACATAAAATTGGCTGACAAATTTTGGTTTGATTTTTGCAAGTATGAAAAGAAGAAAAGATGGACCCAACTATGAGTTCAGCGAAATATTAAGAACCATTAGCTCAATCGATTTTGCTATGTCCGTCCTCCCGTGTGTTTGATTAAGGGCAAACTAGTTCCTCAGCAATAGATATAGTTGGCTAAAACTTTGTACAAGGCCGCCATTTTATAACATATGTATCATTTGTCGGAACCAAGGAGATCGGACCAATGTAACTTATAGCCGCCATACACCCCATTGCACACCCCTAATGCATCACATTTTTTTAAATGTAACTTTATGACAATGTCCCACTGTGCGCCAGTATGCTTTACTTTGTCCCAACGCCATTTATCGACGCATTATACTTTGGACGTCGTCGTCGTCGTTTCGCTAGTGTCATTCGATTTGTTTGCTGTTCTAAGTGGTTCATTTGTTTTTCCGAGTTCTTTGCGTGCTTTGTGAACATATTTGGCCTTTAATGTGTTTTGATGTTACACCAAATCGTTGTAATAAATTTAATAATAACTTTATGCCATTTCTTCTTTAACAGCATTTTTTCTAGTTTACATATTGCATTATAGGAAGTTTATTAATTTTCTATTATTCTTTTTTTTTATTATACAGTCCCGTGACGCTGCAACCGATGATGAAATGCGTGATTGTGATTCGATCGATGGTGATCATCATGTAATTCGTGCAACACGTTTAAACGTCGGTTCATCGAAATACAACAACAACAATAACAATAAGAGTAATAACAACAAAACTATTAACAACAACAATACACTTGGTGGTGATATGAGTTTTGGTGGCAATATAGGCACAGCTGGTATTGGTGTTGGCGTGGGTATGAGCGTTCATAGTCCTGATCATCACGGTGATCTTCAAATGAGGTAAACTTTTTGTTACCTAAACAAAATAGTTTTTGCAAATATTAAGACTTTGCTCTTATAACGAAATTTACGTTACCCTTTTATTCATTTTCCTTTGCAGTCATCATCATCAGTTTCCTTCAAATCATCCATTAAATGCTCTCGGAAATTTCATGGGTATTAGCGGTTTACATGGCATTCCAAATTTACAGCACAACGACGTGTTAGAGAAGTTAAAGATGCAAGTTCGTGATATGAAAGTGGGTCTAATGGTAAGTTTAAAATATTTTAATGTAATTAATTGATATAAGGATGCTAGTAGATAAGCTTGAGATCGTGAAAAAGAGTGTCTTTAGAAGAACGTGTTTTGAAAAAGGGTAAAAATAGGGAACAGAATGCCTCTGAAGTGCCACTTGGCATACACCTAACAAAATAAAATGAAATAAAAGAGCATAGAGTAAAATAAAAGAGCATGAAATAAAATAAATGAATTAAATCAAATAAAATAAGACAAAATAAAGTCAAATAAAATAAACAAAAATTAAAATAGTATAAAATAAAGTAAAATAAAATAGACCAAACTAAAATATAATAAAGTAAAATGAAATAAAGTAAATCAAAATAAAATAAAATAAAGTAAAATAAAATAAACCAAACTAAAATATAATAAAATAAAATGAAATAAAATAAAACAAAATAAAATAAAATAAATTGAAGTACAATTAAATATAAAAAAAATAAAGAGCAATAAAATATAATAAAATAAAATTAAATAAAACAAAACAAAATAAAACAAAATAAAATAAAGTAAGGTAAAATAAAATAAAATAAATGAATTAAATAAAATAAAATAAAACAAAATAAAATAAGGTAAAATAAAATAAAATAAATGAATTAAATAAAATAAAATAAAACAAAATAAAATAAATGAATTAAATCAAATAAAATAAGACAAAATAAAGTCAAATAAAATAAACAAAAATTAAAATAATATAAAATAAAATAAACCAAACTAAAATATAATAAAATAAAATAAAATAAAACAAAATAAAATAAAATAAACTGAAGTACAATTAAATAAAATAAAAAAAAGAACAATAAAATATAATAAAATAAAATTAAATAAAACAAAACAAAATAAAACAAAATAAAATAAAGTAAAATAAAATAAAATAAAGGAAAATAAAATAAAATAAATGAATTAAATAAAATAAAATAAAATAAATGAATTAAATCACATAAAATAAGACAAAATAAAGTAAAATAAAATAACCAAAAATTAAATAAAATGAAATAAAGTAAAACAAAATAAAATAAAATAAAATATTATAAAATAAAATAAAACAAAACAAAATAAAACAAAATAAAATAAACAAAAATAAAATAAAATAAAATAAAATGAAATAAAATGAAATGAAATAAAATGAAATTAAAAAAAGTGAAATGAAATAAAATGAAAAAAATAAAGATTTAAATAAAATAAAAAAGTACAAATATAAAAAAATCAATTAAATAAAGAAATATAAAATAATATAAAACAAAATAAAATAATAAACTTTTAATGATCAATTAAAAATGATTAATAAAAAATAAAAACAATAATAATTTTCATAAAAATTCGAAAAGTGAAAAATTATTATTCTTGGCCTTGAGCTCGTTTCATGAATACTTCAAAATAAAATAAAATAAAATAAATGAATTAAATCACATAAAATAAGACAAAATAAAGTCAAATAAAATAACCAAAAATTAAATAAAATGAAATAAAGTAAAACAAAATAAAATAAAATAAAATATTATAAAATAAAATAAAACAAAACAAAATAAAATAAAATAAAGTCAAATAAAATAAACAAAAATAAAATAAAATAAAATAAAATAAAATAAAATAAAATATGATAAAATAAATGAAATCAAAAAAATATAAAGTCAAATAAAATAAACAAAAACTAAAATAAAATGAAATAAAAAAAAAATAAAAACAGTGAAATGAAATAAAATAAAATAAAATAAAATAAAATAAATAAGAATAAAAATAACAACATTAAAGTATAGCAACGGAAAGAGCACCAAAGAAAAAAACGTTGTTTCATTTTCATCAAAAAAGCAACATTTCGTAAACCTTCTTCTTCTTCTTTACTTTACAGGAACAAGATTACGCTGCAGCACATGCAGCTGCTTTTCCGCCTAATCTTCTACCCACAAGCCTAAATCCAGCATTTTCACTACCACCCACATCAATTGGACAATTTGAACATCGCGCGCAGAGTCTAGCAGTTCAATCGGGTGGTGGCGGCAGCGGCAATGGCAGCGCAGGCGTTGCCAATGGCAATTCGCAAAATTCCCAACATACTGGCGGTAATAATGTGGCCGTGAGCGGCGCAACGTGTTTGACGAATGGTGGTTCTGGTCTGCTTGGTGGTGGTAGCGGCAATGGAGCTGTTGGTATGGGTGGTGGTATCGGTGGCGTTGGTGGTGGCGGCGTTAGTGGAAATAGTGGATTTGCTTTCACATCACCAACGGCACCGAACTCAAAAGACGGTGAGTAGCTAGTACAGATTTTAAGAAATTTCTCTGTTAGCTTTCCCTATAGTAAATTTTTATCAAATATTCTAATTCTAAAAATATTTTTTTGTTATCTTTGTTAATAAAAAAAAACGTTCTTCTCATTTAATTTTGTGCAGTTAATCCCGCATCGAATTCATCCACATCCAGCGAAGCTTCTAACTCGTCGCAACAGAATAATGGTTGGAGCTTCGAGGAGCAATATAAGCAAGTACGACAGGTGAGTAACTATTACCATTTAGTATATATTTATTATTACTAAAATAATGTAAAAAACAAAAATTGTTAATGCCGCGCTGCAAAGTCGTGAATGTTCCTTAATGGGTTGTGTGCAGCGTTTAATTTTCGTGTAAAAGCTGGCGCTGCCTTAGTTTCATGCGTTTTTGAGTTAGGATCTGCTATATATACTCGTACATATTTGCTTCACGCCTTCTTTCTACTGTGCTATCAACGCCAGCTAAATTAGTTTTAGGAAAGCGTCATGCACACATACATATACATATGTACAATGTAGTACCTATAGATATATATAAACACTACTAGACTACCTTTCAAAAAATTTCCAGTAGCCTATTCTAACCTTTTGAATACAATATGAACGGATTATATGAAAGGATAATGTCAAGCTGAAACTGATCGCACATACATACCTGAAGTATACAGTCTTGTAGCCTAATAATATTTTGTCTCACAAAGTGCGAGTCGTAAGACTATTAAAAAGTTCGTTGATTTTTAGCAATTTTTGTTACATGGTATTTGATATTTTTCGGGATAAAATTAAATAAAATAAAATGAGCTTCTTAAAGTTACTCAATTTAATTTGGTAGAAATAAAAGTATTTAAAAAAAAAAAAATTTTCAATCAGGTTGCGACAGTCTAATGCACATACATACCTAGAAATTCATATATAAAACAGACCCAACAAAATGAGTACGAGAAGCGCTGGACGAGAAAGAGGGTGTATCGATGGAAGGCCGTCAAATCAAAAAAACCATAACTGGTTAGATCTTCTGCAAAACTCTTATCTAGCGCTGCTTAGTAATAAATATGCGGATATACAGATAATGCATATATATATATAGATACAGTAGGTTTTTTTCTGTTTTATACTCCGCTGAGTACAACTCAATTTTATTCGCCTAATGGTAGGTCGTAAGACATTTTGATAAAATTGTAACAGGCGCATTGCAGATATCAAAAAAATTTGATAGCAGGGAGCATTATTGAGCCAAACAAATTCAAAGCAACAGTTTTTAGAATTTTTGTCTGTGTGTCTGTCTGTATGTTTGCACACGTATCATTCAAAATCTGCTAAAAATAATTCAGTATAACTCTTACCGTTGCATTACTAGACATCTAACTTGAAGTTTTCGATGCCCCTTATTTCGATAACTCTAACAGCTTCGGAGTTGGGCTCAGTCTATTACAAGGTCTGAGGCGTAGTAAAGCATGGCCGGGTTTTCTAGTGACGAGTAAAAATGGGCCAATGTTTGAAATGGAAGTGTTTCTTAATTGCAGTGTTGCTTACGTAACATAACGAAGTTATGCCTGGGTGGAATAGAGTTTCCTGTAAACGGAAAATTATTTTATAAAAAATGCATGGTGTAGATTTTTGAAGAAATTTCGTATTGCATTAGTATGCTCTGCGATAGGCCTTTAAAGTGCAATATCTAATATCATTAGTTTTATTTCAAAGTGAAAATTGATGTCAATGCTACTAAGGGGAGCATCTAATGCAAGTGTGCGGATTAAGGTGATGGTCCTTTTTACCGAGTTTCTTCTCTACATACAAAGGAAGCTAGGTGCAAGAGCATTGGTATCAAATAAATAGTAGGCGCTTCTAATGTCGCGACCATGAAAGTGCATCACGTGCAGTTGATGCATTATGGTTAAAGGTGCAAAATCGCATATCAACATTTTGTAAAACCGACTTTAGTGCGCAACGTGAAGTCTGATTTCTTGAAACTTCTAACGTAATATCTAATTGCTTAAGATAATCATCCAAAAAGTTTACTTAAACGACGCTAAAAACGATACTTTGCTTGTCTAGGAATTCTTATTAATTCTTACATTTGATTTGGTAAAACGAAAAGCTCTGTTGTTGTTGTTGTTGTGATAACGACAAAAACACTCCCCGAAGGTTTTGGGGAGTGGTGTCGATTTAACAGTCCTTGGCGGATTTGAACCCGGTACGCTCCGGTACTCCCTTGCGGTACTGCCCGACTGTCGTGGTAGCGATTTATGACCAATGAAACCTTTTAGGTCATGTCACCCCTCCTTCCGTAAGGAAGGATAAGGTGGGTAATGAAAGGTGAGAGGCATCATATCCGTTGATCAACCATGGAGTTGCACGTCAGTACTTTTGTGCATATTAGTCGCCTCTTACGACCGGTATGCATACCTCGGGCATATTCTAAACCCCTAACCCGCAGGGGGGAACGAAAAACTCTAAAACTATTTATTGCCTTGATTCAGACCTGTTAAATTTGATTAGTAGTTAGTAATCAATTAATTAGACGGCTTTTTAATTAGTAATGATTATTTTTTTTGGTTTTCAAGAAAATGCAATTATTATTTGATTACTATGAGAAAAATAAATAAATAAAAAAAAAATTTTTTTAAATAAAAAAATTTAAAATAACCAAAAAGTTGGTTTGATAACTTTCATTTTTTTTCTAATTTTTTTTAATTGGAAAATAATCGTTCACAATCGAAATTAATTGGTAATCAATCATTAAAAGGAATCTCAAGAAAGTGATTAATCAAACTAGTAATTATTACCATAAGTAATAATATAAATAAATAAAATAAAAAAATATATAAATTACTTACATCGTTCTTAACTTCTACGATGATATAATAATTTGTTTTTATTATTTTTTGTTTGATGTAGTGTCTTAGTATAACCAAGAGAGTGTGCGATTATCGGTGTTTTGCGGAACGAATCCTAGTTTATGGCAAATAAAATGTACCATTCGAGCGCAACGGTAATCAAGCGAACTAACAACATATGAACTGCAGGACAATGCCAAAGAGCTACAAATTAACCTCATGCCACAACATTAAAGTAAAGTTATGGTGATACGTAGAATGCATTAAGTCTGCACATTAGGGTGTGCCTTACATTGCATGGAGGATAATTTCTGCTACGCAAGAATTTCAAAATTATTTATGTATGCAGTTTTGTAACCTGTCAAATTCTAGTTTGACAAAGTGCAAGTTCCAGGACTTTTAAAATGTTTCCTTAATTTTTAACAATTTTTTTTACATGGTGTTTGGTATTTCCGGCAATATATGAGATTGCTATAGTTATTCAAGCATGGAAGGGTGGAGGTGCATCGCTTAAAGTTATTATTGTAACCACGACCTCTCTGACGCTCTCAGCAATTTAAGCATTAGTGGAAGGAACTTTACGTTCCATCTAACTGCTGTTGTTTCTCAAACATTGCCAAAATTTTTCGTAAAATTTAACCTTCTTATCAATATCTGTATGTGAATCTTGACAGTGATTAGCATTAAAAAAGCCTATCAAAACCAGCTTTATAGACTGCCTGTCTTCCCACAAACAGATTTGAAAATCAAAGCTCACCATAATGCATATCTCTTTACGGTATTTTCGAATAGCCTCTTAACTGAGTCAGTATCAGTTTATATTAGTATCGAAAATAGCAAAAGGTTATAATCAGTAAGAAACAAATTGTTATGCCAGTAAAGTAGTGCTTTGAAGACGGAAGGTTTCCTCAAAGACACGTTGTTATGTTGTTTATATGAGGTATAGCTGCTAACATTTGCCCTCTTTTTGGTCTATACCTTATCAGCTGATTGTTGTATGACTATGCGAAATCTTGAATGCCTCTATTCCTATATAAAAGTATCTTATCATTTTCTTTATATGATTTTAATGTTAAAAATCTGTACAAATTCTCACAAGCAAACGAGTGAAGCTTAATTAAAACCTCCCATAACTTTCCTAACTCCTACTCCCACACTTTTGATGCGCTGCAAAGAAAAGGAAATAAAACTAGAGATGCCACCACGAGTCGGAAAAAACGATTACTCAACTCGTAATTTTGTCTAAAGATAAATCGATTTGGGAAAAATTGATTTTTAAATTAAATTAGAAAACTCAGCCACGCTTCGTTGCTTTCAGAACTTATAATGGACTGCGTCCGATTTTAATTATTACGTCTCGGAAACCAGTTGAGATATTGAACTTGATCACATCGGTTATTGCAGCACTCATTAGCACCTTTCGTTTGATAGCCATATTGTACTAATTCATTTTGGGTCACTTTGTGCACATATTGGTCAACAACTCCAACACCGGTTGAGTTACAGAAATAAGGAATATTTAACCTTTTAAGTTAGATGTCTAGTAATACACCGGTGAAAGTTGCATTCAGTTCTATTTAGCAGTTTTTTAGTGATGTTCGGCCAAACATACAGACCGACAAACAAAAATTCTAAAAATGGTTGCTTTGGGTTCCATTGGAATAATATTAATGCCTCCTTTAAATTTTTCTTGAATACTAGAGGGCCCGGCAGACTTTGTCCTGCCCAGAAATTCACCTGCATGTATCTAGAAATATTGCCTACCCATACCCTTTTCGCTACCCTATTCCTAACCCGCCCTTCTCCTTCATATCTCTATAGAAAATATTACAAAGCTCGTAGAAATAGTTGCGAAGTAACATTAATTTAGATTATGGCAAAAGGCGTCATGCCTCCTTTTCCCCCCACCGATCTTTTTTTGAGGTGGTAGAGATTGGCTTCATATTACCCTGAGCCAAATATCAACATTCTCCCATGAATATTTGCTAAGATATGCAGTATGAAAATTTTCATTTGTATGGTAGGTGCCACGCCTACTTCTACCTTACTTCCTTTTTTTATATCTTCATATTAACCGCATATAATTCTGTAGCAGTTATCAGCATTCTGCCACAAATAATTCCACTTTTAATTTCCTGCCCTTTTTTATTGACGCGTTAGAGATTGGTCTTCTTTAACTCCTGACCAATTTTCAATATTCTAAAATAAATACTTCCGGAGATATGCGGTATGCAAAATTTTCATTTGTATGGAAACTGCCATGCCCATTTCTCCCTTCAGGTTTTAGAGATT